>CM060443.1:222149510-223349510 GCA_030545235.1 Helianthus tuberosus | reverse complement strand
ACCCAGAAAAATTACAAAAATCAACAAACGATTTCTGAACAATTTGCTTGTTGAATCCATTGCTAATCGAGTCATCATCAAAACCCAGCAAATTTATTGTTTTCTCACACATATGAACACTATTAAACAAAACCCAGAAAAATTACAAAAATCAACAAACGATTACAAATCCGATTTCTGAACATCCATTGTATTTGTGAACATCATCAAAACCCAAAGATGCAGATTCAAGTAACCACCAGATTCAAGTAACAAAAACCAATCCAAAAACACAAGATAAATTACCTAATGTAACTTGAATCCGATTCGATTTCTGAACAATAACACTCTTTATCTTCAAACCCAGTACCCTCATCACCATCTCGCCAAGCACCACCACCTGCCACCACCACCACCCCCCTCTCGCCGCCAAGCACCACCACCGCCGCCGCGTTGTCGGAGACGGCACCTTCGTCTGCCGCCGCTGTCGTGCCCATCTCTCTCCTCTCTCTCCTCCCCTGATTTCGTTACCGCCCCCATCTACCACCACCGCCCCCAGAAACCATCATCATCAACCATCAAACACCACCCCACTCCACTGACCACCATCTTCGCAATACACCAACCTCCGGTAACCTGCTGTCACCACCCACCAACAAAACGACGTCGTCATCATCGCCACCACCACCACCGGCGGCGGCGGTGGTGGCAGAACAACAGTGGCGGAGTTGGGAGCAACTATTTAGGGTTTTGATGTAATTGGGATATGGGGTATTTGATCTGGGTTGGGTTTTAATAAGAGAGAGAGAGAGAGAGTTCTTGATGATTTTCTGGGTTGGGTTTTAATAAGAGAGAGAGAGAGAGTTCTTGAGTTTTAATATGGGGTATCAAACATCATCATCACATTATATATATATATATAATAATTTTTGAATTAAGAAAATGTTAAATGAAAAATTAAATGACCAAAATGCCCCTGCACTACAGGACAAAATAAGAGGTTGCAACAGTAAAAAAAATAGGGTTGTTGGATTTTGGACTAAAATGGCAACAAAATGCAAACCACAGGGCCCTGGATGTAATAAGTTTGAGATTTGGACTAAAGTGGCAAAACTGGCCAAACCACAGGGACCAAAATGGCAGTTTACTCTAATAATAATAATAAAAGCAACGACCAATTGTTATCAAGTGTTGATTTGTTTTTAAACGATTCAGTTTTTACACATGGACAATTGTATGTGGCATTGTCGAGAGTTAAATGTAGAAACAAGTTAAACTACTAATATTAGATAGAGTTGATAGTTTGAAAAATTAAAAAAAAAAAACAAATGTTGTATACAAAGAAATTTTTAAAGAGTTCTAAATTACTTTGATATTTTTAGTTCACAAGCATTAATTCTAACTAGTAGGATTTCCCCGCGCTATGCGGCGGAAATTTAGTTGGTATCGTATCGGTCCGTTATGTTACCGACATTTGTTTGAGCGACATATAAAATCCGAAAAAATAAAGTCTTTAATTACCTGAAAAATATCGACACGTCTTTTACATCGATTAAAAAACACAAAAACAAATACCGGTACCAACTCCGAAATTTCAATATCAGTGTGAAAGTTGTTCTATAGGAATAAGTTTGTTTCGTCACGATACCGATAAGGCATCGACACTCGCTACCACTTACGATACGAAAAAGTATTTTATTGGTTTTGAGCAAAATTTTAATCTAGACATAGACAAAAATAAGCATATCGCAATGACATACTCAAAATTTTATATAACGTCTTACCTTAAAAGTTATAAGCAAAAAGAAAATGCTAAATGGTAGTTAAAATAAGATATTATAACACTAATATAATATAATAATTTAAAAATAATAAAAATAAAAAATGTAAAAGTTAGTGGTAGAAACTTAAAACTTCATAAGTATACTATTGCTCATTATGTTTGAAATTAATACATATATATGAATTACAATTTTGTATGTTCTTATTCAATGTTCTATGTAGTTTCACTTAAAAAGTATATTTATAAAGTATATTAGTTCAACATGTATACGGATAACTAACCTAGTCTATACATATAATAAAAGAAACCTCTTTGGGGACACGTGTCAATCAACGAGGCTATCAAAATTTGAGTTTTTTATAAATATTATTTAAGTGTGATAATATCTTTTGTTCAATATTTGAATAATTTAATCCATTAAAATTTTTAAATCTTCCATTCAAATTTTATCTAACATTTTGGGTTTTGAATTATTTATTAATGAAGTAACGGAAAAGGGATTAAACGTAGTAGGATATGTGTCATTTTATGCTAACGCTGATTAGAATTTGAAATATGAGATATCATACAATTGAATAGTAACTTAATCATTAAGGAAGGTCGATTTGGTTGAATTACTTGATTTCAAAGTTAAAAAAAAGATTTTTCTTTTCTTTTTGTACTATTTAATTATATTTGGCTCCTAAGGGTATACGGGGCACCAGCGGGGAGGGGGATCGGTGACCCAATTCCCCTAGCGGGAACACCGCCGCCATCCCTGTGGTGAGGCAAATCGGGGAGGGGGATCGGGGAGGAGTCACCGCACGAAGGAGGGAGGGAGATGGTGGGCCACCCTCTTTTCAACCAATCAAAACATTTTTTTTTTCTTTTTGAATAAAAAAAGCATGTCCCCTAAGAGGGGAGTGCCGCCATCAAATTGAGGGTGTAAGGGGAGTTTAAGAGGGGAGTTGACGTGGCATAACCTAATTGGGTGTGCGTAAGAGAGGGGACTCCCCTAAGAGGGGAGTGCCCCTCTCACCCTAATACTCTAATATTTTCATTCAACTTTTCAAATCGACCAATTACATTAAGTTGGCAGGTATTGATTGACACTTTATTTGAAGAAATCTTCATTGGAAATGAATTGTGTCAATGTGGTCAACAAAATCAATTCTCATTTTTTTTTAATTTCTAATTTTAATATTCTTCCTTTTGTTTAATTTATTCTACCGTATATTATGTTGATTTACTTACTCTATTAATTTCTCAATTACGAATGTTATAATAACTTTACTTCTAAATTACACCAAATAGATCCTAATCTATCCATGCTATTATGTTGATTCACTCTCTTTATTAATTTTTTCAACGGCGAATGTTACTTTTTGTGTTTACAAATACGTATAGTGCATTCATAAGTTCCCATATCTTTTAAAAAACTTAAACATATTAAGTATAGGTACTTGGTGTCTTTATAGATAGATATATTTTTCATATAACTAAGTTTTTTCATTAGCCATTTTGGAACAGAATGCTTCACTATAACGAAATCGTTTGTTATTTTATGCTATAACTTTTTCTTATTATCACGATAACCAAACTTTGTATTACTATGTTATCATTAGTTTTTTATGATACAACTTTTTTTTCTAATTTGGTACATAAAATTACGTTTATTCAACCCGTGTAATACATAGGGTTTTAAAAAAATAGAGTAAAATGCAATTTGCGTCCCTGTGGTATGTCCCAAACATCAACTTGAGTCCCTAAAAATAATTTTTTGCATTCTGAGTCCCTGTAGTATTCATTTCATAACACTATGAGTCCTTCTGAGTCCCTGTTAACAATTTTTGCATGAATACCACAGGGACTCACACAGGGACTCAAAAGGACTCATAGTGTTATGAAATGAATACCACAGGGACTCAGAATGCAAAATATTATTTTTAGGGACTCAAGTTGATGTTTGGGACATACCACAGGGACGCAAATTGCATTTTACTCAAAAAAATAACTTTTTTTTATTATTTACTATACAAAATTACATTTATTTAACCCATGTATTGCACAAGATTTTTAAAGATATAACTTTTTTTTATTATTATTTGGTATATAAATTACATTTGTTAAATCCATACGATACACGAGTTTTTTAAGGATGTATTATTTTTATTATTTAGTATATAAAATTACATTTAGTAAACCCGTGTAATACACGGGGAAATAAACATATTAAATGTATATATCATATATAAAATGGTCTTATTTATAACAATAACTAATAATAAAATGATAATTATAATATAGATAATAATTACATTAAAATATTTATTTGCAGTTACTATTCATGAAGAGTTACAATTAATATAGATAATAAAATATTTATTTGCAGTTACTTTTCATGAAGAGTTACAATTAATATAGATAAAATTAATATTAATTAAAAGATAATTATAAAATAAAATTTAATATAAATTTAAACAATTTGTATAAGAGATAATATAGTCTTTGAAATATTTATTAGATTTCAAAATTATTTATCTTAAAATTAACAAAAGACGTACACTAAATATAAATTAATATAACGTAAAGAGTTAAATGTGGTTTTAATCTCTGTGGTTTGGGCCATTTTGTCAGTTTAGTCCAAATGTTTTATAATACACATGGTTTATAAATATATAATAAGATATAACTTTTTATTGATTGGTATATAAAATTACATTTGCTCAACTCATACAATACATGAGGTTCTTAAAAATGTAATTTTTTTCATTATTTAATATATAAACGGGTTTCTTAAAGATATAATTTTTTATTATTTAATACATAAAATTACATTTATTCAACCCATGTAATAAACGAGATTTTTAAAGATATATTGTTTTATTATTTGGTATATAAAATTACATTTATTCAACCCGTGTAATAAACGAGGTTTTCAAAGATATATTTCTTTATTATTTGGTATATAAAATTACATTTACTTAACCCGTGTATTACACGGGGTTCAACCTAGTGTTTTAATAAATTAAAACATATAGGATGAGAGAAAACACCATATTGGAATGTTAAACACCAAATGCAAAACGTACTTATTAATTCAACAAACTTATAAAAACATTTTTCTATTTTATAGATAAGAATACTCTGTATGCTCAAGTTAAAGATAATAAATACTTGATTTTATGATGTAATTTTTTTTTTTAAATATTCACAAATGAAAGTTAATAACGCGCTAAAAAGAAAGGCGGATTCCAAATTGTACCCTTATAATTTATATAGGGGAAAGTTCTTGTACAAATAATCTTAACGTACTAAACATATACAAATTGAAGGAAAAGTCAAAAAGACAAGTTGACATTTTTTGTAATTATCAATAACTATCAAAGTTATTCTACAAATGTACCTAAAAAAACCTAACCCCCCCCCCCCCCCCCAAAAAAAAACCTAAACCCCTCCCCCGCCCCCAAAAACCTAACCCCCCCTCCCCCCACAAAAACCTAAAAAAAGCCTAACCCCCCCTAAGCTAAAATGCTAAAAACTAAACCCCCAAAAAACCTAAAAAAAATCTAAAAATACACACACAAAATGTTTTTTTTTTAATTTTTTTTACATTAAAATCGCTACTTTTAGTAGCCAAAAAATTTTAAAATTTTTTTTTTGTAACGAAATGTTGCGATTTTTTTTATAAAAAATATTAAAAAAATTGTGTGTTTTTTAGGTATTTTTGGTTGCGTTCACATTTGTATAGTAACTTTGATAGTTGCTGATAATTACAAAAATGCCATCTTGACTTTTTTGACTTTTCCTTCAATTTATATGTTTAGTAGGTTAAGTTTATTTGTATTTGATCTTTATCCAATTTATATATATCCTCTATTTAATTTAATATATAACACATTTATTTATAGACTTTTATAAAGCATTTCCTATGTCTAAAAATGTAATCTTACCCACAATTTTTAAGACGTCATTCCAAAGGTCTATTTTGTTATGTTTAGTAGGTTAAGTTTATTTGTATTTGATCTTTATCCAATTTATATATATCCTCTATTTAATTTAATATATAACACATTTATTTATAGACTTTTATAAAGCATTTCCTATGTCTAAAAATGTAATCTTACCCACAATTTTTAAGACGTCATTCAAAGGTCTGTTTTGTTTCCCTAATTTTAGCCCCCCTCTCCCAAATATGCCCCCATTCAATACAGTCTCAATGTTTTCCTCAAACAAAAAAACTGGTGTAAATCGAAGAAGCAAATGAAACGGTGGGAACAATTAGGGCATGTTTGGGTAAGCTTTTTGAAACAACTTATTGACTTATTGGCTTTTTGAAAAGTCATAAGCTCTAAAATGATGTTTGGCAAAGAGGGTGTATGTGAGGGGAAAAAGCCAATAAGTCAATAAGTCACAAAATCCTGACTTTTTTCCAAGAAGCCAATAAGTCAATAAGTTGTTTCTAAAAGCTTACCCAAACATGCCCTTAATCATGGTTAGAATGATTTCTTCATCTATTGCAGTAGTGAATGCTAATTTACTTCTTGATTGAATGCAGCAATTGAAGCATTCATGCGTTTCCATCCCACCCACTGATTTTTAGGTTTATTGAATGCTCAGGCCATGAATCGTCTGTGGGATTGAATGGGATTTGGGGATTTAATTCTTTGGCCGATTGAATGCTTCTGTACTTCCCCTTCTGCTTTTGTTTGTTCTTCATCACTCCCACAATTAACGTCAACTTCCAATTTTCAATTCAGCAAACCCTTGGATTACATAAATTGTTTGGTGTAACAGCATCATTGCACCATGGATTCAGGTGGAGACAAGAGCAATCCCCAATTGAAACAAGGTATATTGTGAAACCTCTTCAATTTTGTTCAATTATGCCCTGGTTTTAGGGATTTTGTTGTTTTGATTATAATGTTTTTATTCTCCCGATACGCACCATTCTACAATTTGTACTATAGTGTGTTATTGGTGATCACTAACATGTTTCTGATTACTTAATTTTCTCATCAAGATTTTGGACCACGGATGCTGAAACCTGTTACGCATATGCTTAAATATGGAAGCAATCTTCTTCAAGTGGTAGCCCAATTTAACGGTAGTGTCATTATCCAATTCTAGAATAAAGTTCATGTTTGACTCCACCTGAAATTCTCATGATTTTTATTTAGGAAGATATATTATAGCGATTGCCTTCATGAGTAAGGTCTCAAATCATAGCTTTCCTCTCATTTCCGACTTTGTTCAACCAGTTGCTGCTCAACCTGATTCAGATTAGTTAGACATAAAGAAAAAAATTTGCTTAAGAATTAATATGAAAAACTGCTGATATGGATCATGAAATGACGTGTTCCATCGGATGTGGTTGTATGATGATCTATTATTATAGTTTATTTATGTTTGTTAGAGAAATTAACATGTTTATATGATTCACCACCGGGCAGCCATATATATGGTAAAAACTGTCGTATTCAAGTACATATGTTCATTGAAATTTGCGATTGTCTGTGTGTGTTCAATATCTTATTGTTTATTTTTAATCTTCTGCAGAACATATAAGCTCGGTGCCTATTGTTGATAGTAAAGGACTTGTTAACATTTTCTCTAGAAGGTGATTTGTAATTGTCACGGTCTTTGACTATTCATCTGAATTTATAAAAGTTTAATAATCCACTAGATTATATATTGATTAAAATTTAAAACCTTTGTTTATTCTGTGACATCACTTCGTTAGCAAAAGGCAATGTATATGCTCGTATGCAACTTGATCATGCAACCATAGCTCAAGTAAGCATTACTCACACATCTCATGTATGTAGACCATTAATAATAATATTACATGTGGCAAATGGACCGGGTGGGTGAGTCTGGTAACGAATAGTCCAGGTGGTATCGGGCTACCCACATACACTTTCGTTTGTTCATCTTTTATGACCTTTATAAATAGTTTTGGTGCTAAATACAATTCAAAAAACTATATTATAACCACAATAATCTTTCTTTTATTAAACTGATTTATGAGAATGTTATTTGGCTCGTTTCCTTGTCCCAAAGCAGTGTTCTATTACATTTTTTTTCAACATGAAGACGAGTTTGATGTTCCTGAATTGTTCTTCCATTGTATTGATTGTCCAATAACTTTTAGATGTATAATATTGGGCAGCATTACTTGTAATAACTTGTATCACTACTTCTTCTGGTAACATGTCTTTAACCTCTCCCACAAAAGCATTTGATCTGTTTAATTCTGTTTTCTAAATGCAAAACAACTGATATATTGACATGGTTCTAAGTTTGTCATCAAGGCTACAGAATTGTCATCTCTACAAATTAGCATTATGTATTGAAATGCAAAATCTGACTTATTGACACAGGGCCAAGATCTGTACAAGTCTAAGCCAGTACGAGACAAGCAAATAGTGCGCATACTTGGCAAGGTTTGAACATTAAACATCCGCATCCCTTTATTTCTTACATTTTTCTTTATTACAAGGTAGAGGTGGCAAGATAGGCTGGTTGGATAAAGGGTTGACACGTGATTAAAACTTGCTGGCCCTGGTTAGGTTGATCCTTAAAAACTCTTTTTGTCCGTTTATTGTAAACAATAAATGCTTCGACTATTATTAAAAAAAAAAAATATTAGTACAATAAATGTCCGTTTATTGGAGCTCTTTGTCACGGATACCATCATGTCACCATTTGTTCAACCAGTGCGATAATTCGTCTGTAGTTCGTTTGGTCAAGTGGATTCATCAGGTTGGCTAAATATATTCTTTCGATCATGTTTTGTAATTTTTTTCTCAAATGCTAAAACTTCTTGTTTGATTTGTAATTTAAGGAACATTATTATGTTATACGTGGCATGTATGAAGCAACAACTGATTATATCATGTAATGATCTCTTTAGGCCACCCTGTTGTTTCTTTTCTAATACTTATTTTTTTGAATTTTAAGTAATAATCATATTGGTAATGTGTTGTAAATTTAGGTATATGCTTTTTTTGGCTTGTTGTATTGGGTGGAAAGTTTGCGTTTGCCTATTTTCTTCAGGTAATTAAACCGTTTCAGTCTTCTGCATCCAATATATTATTTTTGCCTTATTGATTTATATATTTGTGTCATTTAATGGTTATGCAGATGAGACCCTTGGTGGAACCAACAAGCACCATAATTGATATTAAAGATATGTGTTATTCTTGGCATGATTTTGTATCGAAAAGTAAGTCACTTTGTAAGATTTTGAATATATAATTGAAATTATTAAAATGAATTAAATAGTAAAAATTATTTTCTTGAGATGTAACCTCATGATTTGATATACAGAGCTTTTAATATGACTAATCAGTTACCTTAAATGGTTGTTAACCTATTGAGAGCTTTTAAGTGATAATTATCTCAGTGTCTTGAATATATTTTCCACACCATGCAGACATGCATCTTCTCAGGATCAGGAAACAATTCATTATTTGAGGAGACACGCCTCATCATATAGGGTTTTTAATGCTAACCTCAACATGGTTTTATAATTATATCATCCTTTATTCGCTTTAGTGATCCAGAATATTCTTGTAATTTTAATCTATATTATTACTTGTGCAAATGCTTATCACCTGTATTTGTATTTTGGCTATTGATTTTAAAATATTTTTTTAGAGGATATGCTAAAACCGAGACCTACGATTGAGACATATAAGGTTGGTGACTTTACACACATCACAGACCCCAACGACAACTACGAGGCACAAAATAGATGCACCCGCCGCAACGCGCGGGCATTCCCACTACATCAGCGCCATGAGCATGCTTTGGTTGAAATGCAGAGCCAAAGAGTATTCGATCACATGGAACAAGTGGCGATCTTTTATGGTCTTTGAAACCGGTTAAGTTCTGTTTTGGTGGTGGCAATTGAGTTAATGTGCTTTGTACTGATTATTTATTTTCATTTGGTGGATGTTTTTATCTTCTAGCAACTTGCTGGGTTTTGGTAATAAAATTCATGTTGGCCTTTCAAAAAAAAAAAAAAAAAAAACTGATTCTATTTCCTTTTCTTTAACTTATGTGTAGATTTAAGTTATTATTGAGTTAGTCATGTAGGACGTTCCAATTGGTGAGACTATGTTATTTATGTGTTTGGAAGTGTCAATGATCGAATTATTTATACGGTCTTGTAGTTTTTTTATATATATTCTTAAAAGTTAAGCTATTAAATTAATAAATATAGTAAACACTTACAACCTACAAAGAATGGAGCCAGTTCCATTTAAACAAACTAATCCACATACTATGAATAGGCCACGAAAACTTATTAATACAAGCTGGTCTAATTCAAATTCTTTTTTCCTTATAAGTTGCACTAGTGGCGGAACTAGACCTTCAACTCAGGGGTATCCCAAAATTTTTTAGGGGTGTCCTCGTACTTGTTCAGGGGTGTCCTGTGTATAAAAATCGGAAATTTTTTTTTTTACACTACTCGTAAAAACTTGAGCCGTAGCCCGGGCTACGCCCGTTTACACTACAGGTCCGCCCCTGAGTTGCACGCACTTCTCATCAATTGTTTGTTATGGATCTTTTGTAGCTCACTGGTTTTTGATAGTTTTAAAATAGTTGTTGGGTTAGCAATATCCTAATCATAAGTTGTGTAACAAACTTATAAAAGACTTATATTCCTATTTCTTGCATTATTATTTAATTGAGATATGTAACTCCTATTATGTGTGTGTACCACATCGACCCAACTAACTTGAAAACTATAAGAAAAAGATGGTACAAATGTGACTAAGAAAACTAACATAACTCTTGTATAATATATCATGATTCACAAGAAGATTGCTAAACTAACAATAACAAATATAAGATTTTTTTATCATTTTAATGTTTAAATTATGTTCCCGCACGGTATTGATGTCTACTCCGCCGCAACGCGCGGGTTCCCCACTAGTATTACAAAAATACAACTATATTAATCTCATTTATCCAAAGTTATCCAACAACCTAGATGTCTTCTTAGGCTTTTTACACTCAATAATCTTTTTAGCCCAGGCTCTATCACACCCGCATATACACACACATACACATATATATATATATGTATGTATGAGGGAAGTATAGAGAGAAAACACACTTGAGTTGAAAAACCTTCGAAAAACCTTATGTAACAAGTTTTTTTTTTCTAAAAAAATTAGAGGATGTAACATACATATTTTCTAACATTTTGAGCCCAAAAAATTAAAAAAAAAAGCCGAGTAGTTATTTTTTTTAACAAAGTATAATTTTTTATGTAACATGTAACATCCGTAAAAAAATTACATGTAATATACAAATATTGAATTTGTTTTTTTTAAAGTAGTCGGCTTTTTTTTTTCTCAAAACGTAACAAAAAATGTATGTTACATTCTCTAATTTTTTTAGAAAAAAAAAGTTTGTTTTTTTAACGGCCAACAGAATCAATCTCGAGCACTCTCGGGGCATCCACTGGACCAAACGGAGTACTCCGAGAGTAACCCAAGTCCACCACCAATTTCGGGGAAAACCCAGTAACTCACCCGCCCATAGGCACGACTGTCAAATTACCAGTAAAACCCGTTTGGCTCAAGGATCGAACCCAGGTTTCCCTGGGTCTCCTATCATTGCCCACCAGTGCCTCACTCTGTACCAAGTGGGAGTTGAATCTACATCTCTCAAGTTTGTAACATATGGGTTTTACAAAGATTTTCTAAGTTTTCTCAACTCAAGTGTGTTTTTTATATCTTTTCTGTATATTATATGTATGTATACATATATATAGTTTGAAGTTCCATCACACTGCCAGATAAGTTAGATTTCATGTTGAAGGATTCCTAATAGTTAGGTGCAAATTCTAGTTGGAAAACCAATTAAACTTCTTTCTTATTACCCTCGATCTATAAGTACAAATCAACAATACAAACCTTTAACTCAAGGATCATATATGGCATCTTTGGGACTAACTTTTGCTATGGTTATGACCATTGTGGTCGCATGTATGCATTTTCCCACAACGTTGGCTGCAACTGGCTATGTAGTCGGTGGTGCCAATGGGTGGTCTATGCCTCAAAAACCCAACCATTATGAGAATTGGACAAAAGGAAAGAGATTCATCAAAGGCGATGCATTCTTTTGGGTGTTTAAAGAAGGACAACATTTGGTCGTAGAAGTACCATCAAAAGAGGCGTACGACGCATGCAACACCACCGCTTCTACCATAGTTGATAAAACGGGTGGGCTCATTGAATACCTTGTTGATGTTAAAATTCACTATTACGTTTGCAAATTTCATTGTTCAAAGGGTATGAAAGTAATCATCGATATCAAAGCTTCGTAGTTTGTAATTGATGAACGATTATATATATCATAAAATAAATTGGTTTATAGGTCTTTTTCTATATATAAGCTAGTATTAACATCCCGCGTTACAGTAAGGGCATAAAATCGTGTTGTTGCAAGACATGGAGCGTAAAACCGTGCTAAGTTGCAACCGAATAACGGCCATCGAAAAAAAAAAAACGTAAAATAAAAACACGAATTTCTAACATCAAGTGACTTACGTGATGTAAAACGTTGACAAAGTCGAATTTATACTGACACGTATTAGAAAGTCGAGAGGTAAAAAAACCTGAGGGAACAAATGCGACCACCAAACAACATGCTAAGTATTAACCGAACGACGATTAATTCCAAAAAAAAACATAAAAGAAAAACTAATAAAAAAGTAAACTCGTTTAACCTTTGTAGCAAATTATAAAAAAAATCAAAGTTTGTTACAAAAATTGAAAATCATAAAATCTAGAGTAAATTACAAAAATCGTCCTTTATGTATGTCACTTATTGCAAACTGTGTCCTTTGTCTTCAATAATTATAGAAAACGTACTCGATGTTTGCAAACCCTTGCAAGTTATGTCCTTTAGCCCTAACTCAGTTAATTTTTCGTGGTTAAATCTGACCAAATGGACCCCACATGAGGGTATTTTGGTCATTTTACTCTAATGTGGGGTTCATTTGTTCAGATTTAACCACAAAAATACCCTTATGTGGGGTCAATTTGGTCAGATTTAATCACGAAAAATTAACCGAGTTAGGACTAAAGGACATAACTTGCAAGGGTTTGCAAACATCGAGTACGTTTTCTGTAATTATTGAAGATAAAGGACACAGTTTGCAATAAGTGACATACATAAAGGATGATTTTTGTAATTTACTCTAAAATCTACCATGAAAAAAGAAGAAATTAAAAAAATCACAAAAGAAAAAGTACTATTAGCATGTTTTGAATTAATATATATATATTAAGAATGAAAATATAAAAATATTTTGACATTTAATCTCATGTTAACCAAAACTTATTTTACGCTTAACCTATTTTTATCTTCACAAAATAAAGAGCCCTAATTGTGGGTTTTAATAAATATTTCGAATTTACTATGGTGAGTATGTTAGCTTTAATATTTATTATTTAGACTAGGTTATAAATCCGTATACTACAGAGGGTTGGATATAAAAAATATGATGCAATAAAAAAACATTTATAATAAATAAAACATATTACGTTACATGTAATAATAAAAAATAGGAAAATTGGTTTTTAATAAACCAACCTTTGCCCCATTGGTAATTAATAATCCTACCTACAGAATTGGTAATTAATAATCCTACGTTTCAATATGTTGGTACTCAATAGACCTCCGTTAGTTTTTTTTAACTGAAGTTAGTTTTTAAGTTTTATTTGTTACACAAACAGTCCCTGTAGTTATAATTTACTAGTTTTAAGTTTTATTTATTACACAAACAGTCCCTGTAGTTATAAAAAAAATCATAAAAATAAAAAAAAATCTAAAAAATCAAAAAAATTCAAAAAAATCATAAAAATTCTAAAAAAATCAAAAAAATTCTAAAAAAATCAAAAAAATTCAAAAAAAATCATAAAAATTCAAAAAAAATCAAAAAAATCATAAAAAAATCATAAAAATTCAAAAAAAGCAAACGTTTTGACCCGGACCGTTTTGACCCGTACCGTTTCGACCCGTACCGTTTCGACGCGTACCGTTTCGACCCGAACCGTTTTCGACCCGAACCGTTTTCGACCCGGACCGTTTCGACCCGGACCGTTTCGACCCGTACCGTTTCGACGCGTACCGTTTCGACGCGTACCGTTTCGACCCGTACCGTGGCGGTGCTGTGGTGGCGGTGGTGGTGGCGGTGGTGGCGGCGGTGCGGTGGTGGTGGTGGTGGCGGTGCGGTGGTGGTGGTGGTGGCGGTGGTGGCGGTGGTGGTGGTGGTGGCGGTGGTGGTGGTGGTGGTGGTACGGTTTGAAACGGTTCGCGTCGAAACGTTTGCTTTTTTTGAATTTTTATGATTTTTTATGATTTTTTTGATTTTTTTGAATTTTTATGATTTTTTGAATTTTTATGATTTTTTGAATTTTTTAGAATTTTTTTGATTTTTTTAGAATTTTTATGATTTTTTTGATTTTTTTTTTATTTTTATGATTTTTTTATAACTACAGGGACTGTTTGTGTAATAAATAAAACTTAAAACTAGTAAATTATAACTACAGGGACTGTTTGTGTAACAAATAAAACTTAAAAACTAACTTCAGTTAAAAAAAACTAACGGAGGTCTATTGAGTAACAACATATTGAAACGTAGGATTATTAATTACCAATTCTGTAGGTAAGATTATTAATTACCAATGGGGCAAATGTTGGTTTATTAAAAACCAATTTTCCTAAAAAATAAAATCAATGTTAAATTTCCAATTTACAAATTTTCTAAAACAAATACAAATTACTAAAAACTTCTTTGTAAATAACATTGCATGTGCTCCTCGGAAGATTACCATTTATATCAACAATTACTAGTTTAAGTCAATCTCTATCTTTGACTCTAGAAAAACCATGTATAGACATGTAAAAACATTGGTTTTATAAAAAAACAAACCAACTCTGGATAGTGATTGACATTGAATTTTATTTATTGTTATTATGAAACATAAAGCAAGAGATAATTGT
Organism: Helianthus tuberosus; assembly: GCA_030545235.1. Taxonomy (NCBI): domain Eukaryota; kingdom Viridiplantae; phylum Streptophyta; class Magnoliopsida; order Asterales; family Asteraceae; genus Helianthus; species Helianthus tuberosus. Next base: position 223,334,737 of record CM060443.1, on the reverse strand, counting down.
AGTTTTTAAATTATCTTTTTTTTTTAAATTAGTTTTCTTAAGTTATACATTTTTAGACAATCAAAGCATCATATTAAATTTTGTAGTAAACTAGGTATTAAAGGAGAATTACGTAGGAGACTTTTAAATCTTAGAATTAACATCATAGATAAGAAATATAGATATGAATTTAAAATTATATCAATTACCATAAAATACGATATTGAATAATTTTTTTTTTTTTTTTGAATGGCTAAACTTGCACACCATGGGGATTGAACCCATGACCTTCTACTATTCTACACCTTATCTAACTCACCAACACCATTGGGCTATTCCCAATGGATTGATAAAAAATCTCGGTATTCATTAATATAAATCAGGAAAACATTATTTCTACATTTATAATAAGTGATATCTATTATATATTATTAAAAAATATATATATTAATACATTAAAATAAAGTAAAAATTGTGAGGTTGAAGGAGAATATGTCTCATGACATAAATTGGAATCTTTTGTCAGAGGTTAAATTAGATTAGATTACATGTTATCTTTTGTTTTGACACCAAATTAGATTATATACTAATTACAACTTCAAAGTGCCATTGATGTTTCTCATTTTCGTGTTATCTCGCAAAACGAATTTTGTTTTACACTTTACCCACAAAACCAACTTATGCAACACAGTTGAGACATAATACATAAACCCCAATTTTTGTTTTTCTCTTACTATTACACCTATCCACCAATTAATGAGAGAGAGGGAGAACCGGTAAAAATAGAGAGATTGAGAGAAGCATGGAGACCAGCCACCATGTCCCACGGTGACACACGAGGACACGATGGTGCATCCGCCCCTCCCCGCATGTGCATAAGTTGTACACACCAGACAGAGCACAAGAAATATGTAACATCCAGTATATTACTAATAGCGATCGTGATTATAGGGACTATTATCAGTAAATATTTGTGATTATCTTGTATCCATAATTAGTGGCATTCCCTTGTATATTACTAATAGCGATCGTTATTAATTACTATATTTCATTCAGGTTTTGTCATCCAGTTTATCTTCTTTATTCGTGTATTTCTTTTTTATCAATAAAACACCTTGAGTTATTTACCACTTTGCCATTCCATTTAGTAATCATATGTATTCTATTTTGGTAAATTATATTACTTTTACCAAAATTAGACATGACATCTTTTATTTTGGGTGTAAGTTCAAGATAGAAAACCAAAACATGTCTCATATTAGTTATTACATAATAAATACAAATAAAATCCTTCAAACATTTACTCAAGGATCAAAAATGACATCTTTGAAGTTGAATCTTGTGGTGGTCACGACCATCGTGGTGGCATATTTGCATTTTCCCACAACAATGGCTGGTAATAACTGGATTGTAGGTGGTCCTCGCGGGTGGATTGTGCCTCCGAATCCCGATTATTATGAATCATGGAAGAAAGGAAAGGAATTTTTTGACTCCGACGAATATTGGTTTGTCTTTAAAAACAGATCGCATAACGTCATAGCTGTAAATAAGGAGGCGTTCGACGCATGTGACCCCAACAAGGACGCCAACGCCACGCATATCACTGAAACGAGGACTAGAGGTGTCGTGTTCATGGCCGCTGGCATTAAATATCTCATTTGCTCACATCATTGTTCAAAAGGCCACAAAATAATGATCGACCTCAAAGAGTCAAAAGAAGAGTGGTAGTTCTCAAGTTCTTAACATGGAATACCATATAATAATATGTTTGTAGACGTTTTAACTACACAAAGAATAAAAATAAAATTTGAAATATTTTAACCTATACATATTTTAAACTTCTTAGGGTGTAGGGAGTGGTTAAACACTTTGGAGTGGCAAACCAAAAAACCGACCAATCAGAGCGCGTCATGTCAATCAGTCAAAAGTGTTTAAACTTTGCTGAAAAGTGTTGACAATGGTTTAAACACTTGCTGAAGTGGTAAACTTTTTTTATTATTTTTTTGTGCACTATTTTATTTAATATTAATAAATGTAGAATAAATACATTAAATTAAAAAACAATAAACTTTCATAAATTAAAGAGTAAACTTCAATTTTCGTCCCTGTGGTTTGCTAATTTTAACACTTTCAGTCCAATAGTTTAAACATTGCATTTATCATCCATTAGTTTGCTGATTTTAACAGTTTCAGTCCATTAGTTTCCTGATTTTAACAGTTTCAGTGCACATCACTAACACTAGTGTGGACTGAAACTGTTAAAATCAGGAAACTAATGGACTGAAACTGTTAATATCAGCAAACTAATGGATGATAAATGTAATTCATAAACTATTGGACTGAAAGTGTTAAAATCAGCAAACCACATGGACGAAAATTGATGTTTACTCTAAATTAAATTAAAAACATCAAAATTACACTAAATTAAAAAACAATAAAATTACATTAACTTGAAACAATTTAAACTAGTCTTCGTCGGAATCGACCAAAAGGTGGGGTAAATCTTGACTTGCGAGATGATCTATGAGATCGTGTTTTAGTCTCCAATGCGTGTCTTCATCCATCAACTCGTCCAACACCGTATCGTCTAGAGCGGGCTCGACCGAAGGATCCCGAATGTGCACCGGTGCTATCGCCTTTCCTTCATATTTCAAAATCATATTGTGTAAAATAATACACGTGTACACGACACTTCTAATTTTTTAACGGATTTTACTCGCATCGGTCGACTCAATGCACCCCATTTCGCCTTCAAAACACCAAAAGCCCGTTCGACGTCTTTTCTTGCCGCCTCATATTGCCTCTTGAATTTCTTTTGGTCTACTTCGTGAGGGTAAGGGGTCGACTTCACAAACACGGACCACGAAGGGTAGATTCCATCCACGAGCAAATAACCACGTTTGTATAAATGGTTGTTAACGTAAAATGGACATTTTGGCGCGGTTCCATTTCGTTCCGTTAAAAATAACGAAGATTGTTGTAGAACATTGATATCATTTTGAGAACCCGGTGGACCGGCAAAAGCATGCCAAAACCATAAGTCTTGAGAAGCAACCGCTTCGAGCATAACAGTCGGGTATCGATGATCTCCTCGCATATATTGGCCTCGATACTCTGTCGGACAAAATCGCCAAACGAAATGGGTGCAATCAAGGCTACCGAACATACCTGGAAGGTGATGTTTTTCCTCATGAGCTTGGTATAAAAGTGCCATGTCATGGCTTGTCGGTCTACGTAAGAACTCTGGACCGAATATTTTGCAAACCGTGTCGCAAAAATATTCTAGGCACTCGCGGGAAGTTCTTTCGGCCATATGCAAGTACTCGTCGTTCTCGTCTGGAGTGTTACCAGTTGCGAGCTGTTTAATAGCCGATGTCACCTTTTGCAACGGCGTAAAGCCCTTCTTACCTCGCGCATCGGGGGCCTCTTCAAACCACGGATCGTTCTCTTTCACGCCGGCCACAATTTTTAGAAACAAACGTTTCGACATACGGAACCTATGCCGAAAGATATCTTCGTTGTACTTCGGGTCTTCGACAAATTAATCCGCCATGAGTGTCTCATGCCCCTCCTCACGTTGACGTTCAATATATCTCCTTCGGTTAGATGTGCCCGTGTCTTGAAGTTCGGCTTCTTCGATGAGATTTTGAAAAAAAAGAATGCTACTATCGGATGAATCGTCGCTACTAATGGGTGGGAACCATAACGGGAGTTCATCCGCCATTTTGTTTTGTAAATGTTTGGGAAGAATTTGTGGTATTTTTTGGTTTGGTTGGGTATATATTTGAAGGTATTTGGTTAGAGTTTTGTTTGATATTTATAGTTTAATATTTTAAAGAATTTTTTTTTATTTGAACGGTAATATTACCGTTAATACCTGGCCCACCTTTCAAAATCATTCTTTCCCGACTCGGTAACCTGTCCCCGATTCCCTTGCTTTGCCGCGTCGGCATTGGGTCGGCGCCGGTGTTTGCCGACTCCCACACCGTACACCCTTAGTTCTAGTAGTCTTGTATGGTCAAAGTAACTCGTTCAATAGTTCATCTCTTTCAGATGATATAAGGAGTGGAACCTGAAGAACTTTTTAAAGAACATAATTTCTATTTGCAGTAGGCTTTGCGATGACTATTAATAAAAGCCACGACCTGCTTTGCGATGACTATTAATAAAAGCCACGACCAATCGTTAACAAGAGTTTATTTGTTTTTTAAACGATTCAGTTTTTACACATGGACAATTGTATGTGGTGTCATCAAGGGTTAAAAGCAGAAACGAAGTTAAACTACTAATATTAGATAGAGTTGATAGTGTGACAAATAAAACAACAAATGCTATATACAAAGAAATATTTAGAAAGTTATGAATTATTTTAACATTTTTAGTTTGTAAGTATTAATTCTAATTACAAATTTATATTTTTTAATTCAATGTTCTATGTAGTTTCACTTAAAAAGTATATTTATAAAGTATATTAGTTCAACATGTGTATCCCATGGTAACTAACCTAGTGTTTTAATAAATTAAAACATATAGGAAGAGAGAAACCATATTGGAATGTTAAACACCAAATGCAAAACGTACTCATTAATTCAACAAACTTAAAAAAACATTTTTCTATTTTATAAATAAGAATACTCTGTATGCTCAAATTAAATATAATAAATACTTGACTTTATGATGTATTTTTTTTTTAAAATATTCACAAATGAAAGTTAATAACGCGCTAAAAAGAAAGGCGGATTCCAAATTGTACCCCTAACTAGTTGATGCCCCGCCCGCGTTGCGGGGCGATAGCCGAATAATTATCAATCAAAGAAAACACTACTATAATTTTGCTAGGAAAAAAATGGAAAACGATATTTTTCGGATCAGGGCAAAGCTGTAATTTTTCAGGACTAATGAGCGACTGTTAGGCGGCTCCTTACCACGGGAAAAAATTAAATCGAGTCAAACAATTAAAAAAATTGTTTTCTACTTTTGCTAAAAAACTATAACGATTGGGAAAACGTAATTTTTAACTGAGGGCGAAATCATAATTTTAATTTGGGGATAAATCGTAAATTAAATAGACCAACGGGGGAGTGCCTGGAAGCTGCCAGCACGACTGTAATTTTACACTGGGGGTAAAATTGAAGTTTCACCAGGAAAACAAAGAAAAACGATGGGCGAAATGTAAATTTAAGTTAAGGGCAAAATCATAACTTGGCTGTGAGAAAAAAAAAAAAAACTAATGGCAAAACTGTGAATTTATACGGGGCAAAATCGTAATTTTGAACCGAGGGCAAAGTTGGAATTTTTAGCTGGGAGCAAAAGCGTTAATTTATTTTTAAGTGGGGGTAAAAACATAACTTTAAACTGATGGCAAAATTGTAATTATAAGGGGAAAAAACAAATGGCAAAACTGTAAATTGAAACGGGGGAAAGTCGTAATTTTTAACCGGGGGCAAAATTGAAATTTTTAGTTGGGAGTGAAAGCGTAAATTTGTTTTTAAGTGGGGGCAAGAACATAATTTTAAACTAATGGCAAAATCGTAATTTTAAAGCGGGATAAATTCGTAAATTTGTTGGGCCAATAGAGGAGTGACAGGCAGCTGCCTGGCACTATTTATTTGCCGCCATGTAGGCCAATAAAGGGGCACTACTATTCCTGTGTCGGAGCCGACACTTAGGAATGTAGTAGTTGAGAATTCATATATATCCTCTATTTAATATATAACACATATTACAAAAATGCCACTATATTAATCTCATTTATCCAAAGTTATCCAACAACCTAGATGTCTTCTTAGGTTTTTTAGACACAATAATCTTTTTAGCTTCGGCTCTATCACACATCGTTATTTTTCTCTTAACGTAACTTTTGGTTTCTTGATACACAAAAGGTCTGCAAAGAAATAACGTAGATTATTTATATTATATGCTATAAACAATCTTTACACATCGTTATTTGAGCGTCCACCATTTGACTCTTAACGTAACTTTTGGTTTCTTGATACACAAAAGGTCTGCAAAGAAATAGCGTAACAGATTGCCCTGTCGGGTGATAAAAGAAAAAAAAAGATGATGTTAGAAATAGCATAGCAGATTAAACGTTAACACATCTTTTGGTTTCTTGACACTCACTTATTTTGGAACACAAAACTATCATTTAAAAAAAAGGCTTCAAGTTTATTTTAATGTGAATCCAACAATTTGTTTTATATTGTGGCTACGTGGATACAAAGCGGTTTAGGTGAATCAAATTTTTTTTTTGGAATATGAATGCTTAATTTGTGGTGGGTTAATCATAAATAATAATTAATATAAATAACTTTCTTGAGTCCGGGAAGCAATCCCGGATGATAACCTAGTTTTATATATAAGAATACTCTGTATGCTCAAATTAAAGATAATAAATACTTGACTTTATGATGTAATTTTTTTAAAATATTCACAAATGAAAGTTAATAACGCGATAAAAAGAAAGGCGGATTCCAAATTGTACCCCTAATTCATATATATCCTCTATTTAATATATAACACATATTACAAAAATGCCACTATATTAATATCATTTATCCAAAGTTATCCAACAACCTAGATGTCTTCTTAGGTTTTTTAGACACAATAATCTTTTTAGCTCCGGCTCTATCACACACGCGTATACACACACATACACATAGGTAGGGCTGTAAACGAACCAAACGTTCAGCGAACAGTTCGTTAAACCGTTAGGCGGGAAGTTTGTTTGTGTTCATTCGTTTAGTTAAATGAACAAACATGAACAGAGGTCGTGTTCATTCGTTTATGTTCGTGAACGTTCGGTAACGTGTTTGTTTGTGTTCGATAGTTCATTAGTGTTTTTAGTTTTTATATCTATGTAAATACTTCAAAATTCCGACAAATTAAATATCTAACAAGTGTCCGTGTATTATATATTCTGTTTATGAACGATTGTTTGTGTTCGTTTGTTTTCATTTGTGTTCATTAACATTAGTTTGTGCTCATTTGTGTTCGTCAACGTTCGTTTTTGTTCGTTGCCTAAAATTAACAAACAAACACAAACTGTCACACCCCGATGTTTCCACATATTCCGGTGGGCCCGGTGGGGAGTATTGTGACGTAGTTGATATCATCATAGACAATTAAACACAGATATATCACAGTGGAAGGCTTGGAAGTTTAATTACTATTACAACCCAAAGTATTCAAAGTACGAATAAAAGAATATACAGGCGGTTGTAAAAAGAGAACCACAGGAGGACCATAAAACAAATATATAAAACAGAGTTTGACAAACTTTAGACATCTAGGGATTTGCAAGATCCTCTTATTTAATGCCAAGTAGCTCCAGCCTATTTCGTGAGGTACCTGTCACTTAGTCTTTGGAAAATACGTCAGTTTTCGCTGGTAAATACAATTAACTGACTTATTTGAAAATATTTATGAAAATTGGTTTAGGCGCACAAGGCACAAAAATCTTTTATAACTAGGGACAATTTCATTTAAAGTCTTGTATACAGCTTTACATGTTTGCCATACATTTGGGGCCGGTTTGGAAACCGGACATGATTAACTGACTCACCACTTATAAAACCCACAAATGAGTTATCCCCAACTTGTGGGTAATTTTATTATCTAGCATTTGCATCTGTCGGGTATATGCCTACACCCCGTGCATAGGTCGTGGCCATTAATAATTTAAATGAGCCGATGATATCCAGGACACGGTCGTTTACCCCCAATGTTTATGTTATCAAACAAAACAGATTAAAACGGGTTATATGGATTTATTAATCACAATCCGACTAAATGATTCCATACCCGACCAAGCGGTAATAATTTACCGTATCCCAAGCCCGTATAAGGGAAAATAAGTTAAAAGTATTTACCCGAGTTAATTATGCAAGAAATGCTACTCAGCCGTATATTTCTAAGACTTTATGAAAGTATCTTCTACCAAGGCTACTTAATCTGTAAGGAAGTTTTTATTTACCTATTAGGATACTAACGGGTCTTATTTAAGTCAAAGACTTTGACCGGTTAGTTTTAAGGATGTTTTACGGTACGAAACGCTAGATTAAGCGGAGACCAGAATGGAATGTAATTTAGACCCAACAAGTATGAATACTTGTATAATATGGGTAAACTAAATACATTCTGGATTTTGAAGTTTAGATGATAAGGTTAAACCCGTTTCGGTTAATTTATGCCAACTAGTTACATAAATCGAACCGAACCCGTATAAGCATAACGGGTAACCGAATGAGTCATATACAAGTCCCATAAGTTATTATGCTTTAAAATATGTTAAGACATCAGTAGGATGTCAACATGTATGCCCAAAAGATTTTAAAATCGAATTAGGCCCCATAAGGGTATTTTGGTCATTTTAGGATTTATAAAAGAGGTTTATAGGTAAACTGAAGTTCTGGTCAAAAGCATTCTGTAAAAGTATTTAATTTATGATGTTATAACAGTAGGATATCACACATATGTGTGGTTTACCATTTATGTCCAAACTATGCCCCGAAAGGGCAGTTTGGTCATTTCACATATGCTTTTAGGGACATAATTGGAATTCTGAGTTTTTGACTTATAATTACTGTAAAAATATTAAAAATCATTTATAAAATTAGTAGGTAATAAGTCTTGGGTGCTAAATATGGTTTTAAACCATACTATGCACCTAATTAGCGTAAAAGTCGATATTTGACGATAATTTCAAGGTTTAAGTGATTATGAGATTTTGACCAGCCTTGAATGGTCAAAATATTTTTATTTTTCATATTAGATCAGTAGCAAAAAGTTTTGCATTTTTATTATATGTAAAACTCATTTTATTCGCAAAAAAGGTATTATCGTCAATTATAGATTTTATACAAGAACTCAATCATAAGGTCAGTGTATAATCTGACCCAACATTCCAAAAATTCCTAAAAATGATACCACTACAATAGGTAAAGAGTTTTGAGTCAAATTTATGTTTAAAGCTTGATTTATATATCAAAGGGCATTTTAGTCTTTATAAAAGCTTAATTTACGATCATTTGCATAACATCAGTTTATGAACAGAATGTAAGTGTTAAAATACTTTAGTTATGTTTACTAATCAGTACCTAATCCATTTGCATGTTCATTTATTTAGAAATCTCATTTTTAAACCATAAGGGCATATTAGTCAATAATAAGCATAATAATGGAAACATGCATATAATTTAGATTACTAAGTGACCATGTAATATAACCTTAGAGGGTTATACTACAACATTATATGGCCACAATGGAACCTTAATACATAAAGGGATTAAGCTAATTCGGGTCAGAACTGAAAGTCAAAGCAAAAGTCAAGCTTTTACGACTTTCGGTTGCGAACCGAACTTAAACTTAGAATTATCAGGTAGAACATTTTTAGACATGTTCTAATAATGTTTACCAAGTTATTAAAGTGATAAAACTTGTTTTATAACCTTTACATTATCAGATTTGATTTTTATTTAAAAATCTAACTAGTTTGACTTTTTATTTAATTACTTTGACCCGACAATTAACTAAGTAAACGTGGTAATTAGGAGGTGCCCTTTTGAGGGATTTACACCTACCTAATTACGATCACGTAGCCATATTCGCCTCGAACAATGGCTGGACTGTAAAAACTCGACCTTTCGGGTCATTTCTTAGATCTATCATTTCATGCTTAATTACTTGTACACCGAGATTCGATAATAGTTTTAACCCGTAGCAATACTATATGTGAATTGTTTTAAACTATGATTTTCTAATAAGCGGAAGTCACAATGCGATGTCACCAAGCGCATTCTAAACGCAGAAATCACAACTAAACGTAATTTATAGCGCGTACTGTTTAAACACATGATACTTCGCATGCTAAACTAATCGCTATCACAACGCCAACACAACACAACACAACACAACGCAAACTCGAAACGCAGTTATTGGTATTAGTAATGTTATTTGTGTGTGTGAACTTACGTGTCTTATTTGTGTGTGCTTGTATATGATTGGATGGTATTCGCAAACGCAATCGCAACTCTATCACAACCCAAACTCAACGCAGACTCAAAACGCGGATTTACTTTTATGCATTTTGTTAGTGTATGATTACTTGTATGTGGTTATCTCAACGCAACGCTCACTTGTAACACGCTTAAACGCAACGCAACGCTCAACGCACGAAATGAAAGTCGGAAATCAACTCGGTTGGTCGAATGACCAACTGGTCGAATGGACATCTGATCGACTGGCCATCCGACACCTCACCTACACCGCCTCATCTCCTCTTACTGTTGGATCTGAGTTTGATTTTGATTGTATTTTACGTTTGAATTAAAATGGAGATGGATGAGTTGTGCAACAGAATTAAGATGAAAACAAACTTTGCACACAATCAAACGAGAGTATTGCTTTGATCAAACATTTTTCACAAAGAACCGAAAGATTGAATTTATTTCAATTACGATTACAATGCAATGTTGAATACAAACTCCCCCTCAGCCAGAGCTTAGTGTTTGTTCGTGCAGAGAAGACGATTTTGCAAAGAGCTAATAGAACAGTACAGAGCACTGTCCTATTTATAGGCACTAGCAAACCACTGAGCATCAAAGCTGACGTCACCATGAAAGTGACATCTAACCTCCTAACAAACTCTAACCTCTGATCAATACAAACACTGCTATGCTAAACTACTGATATTACATTTCATAACATAAAGACACAATAAACTACTGATGCATCCTTCCACTGATGTGAACCCAGCAGTACTTGTCTGGATCAGCAGTGCTTGACTTAAAGCAGTAGATTGAACAGCAGAGCTTTAGTCTTTCATCAGGCCTTTACTTGATCAGCAGTTTGTAGGTCAGCAGTTTGCACGATCAGTAGATAGGAGGTCAGCAGATGTTGAAACCACTTTCAAGGGGAGAGACTTGTATGTAACATCTGCTTATTCTGGATCCACTGCTCTGACCCAGTTTTGGCTTTAATTATCTGTTCCTTTGATAGGGTTCAATCCCAACAATCTCCCCCTGGAACAGATAATGCCAAAACCCTTCATTATTGTGGAACTTTATTGCCTCATCAACAGTTCCCTTATCTGACCTTTAAGTTGTAGCTCAAAGTCTAGGGCATCTGTGTCATCTTCATCCCTACCAAGTGGAAGATCAAGGAGATCCTGCATATCTTCAAGACTCAGGCCAAGAGCTTGTTCCCTTGTTATTTTCTTCACTTTTCCACCAGACCTGAACATAGTCAATACATGGGTCTGTTTGTCAGTTTCCCACTTTAGTACTTTTGAGCCTGGTGGGTTTCTTGGGAGATTTTTATTTGATGAGGTGTTTGGAGAAGCAGGCCTATTCATAACTGTTTGAGCTGTGTTTGCAGGTTGATTCAGGCAAAGAGATTCAGCTATCATTACTTTTAAACCTTCTTTCACAAGCTCATCTCCTGCCATTAGTTCTGCCACCTTTTTAGCATCCAACCGTTTTTGTGGCCTTCTTTTAAAGATGGCTGCACCAGCTGGAGCAGTGGCTCTCCTGGTTTGCAGCTTTGATGGTCTCTTTGAAACCTCTGCTTCAGGATAGTCAGGCTTTTGAGGAACTTTGGGATCTTTCTTTCTTAATTCCTCCAACCTTTTGTAGGTGGCCCTGACTACATCTTCTTTCCATCTTGCTATTTGTCGTTTAGACCCATAATCAGCAGCAACCAATTCCTCTTTCATTCTTTTCAGCTCAAGTGACTTTTCAGGCACATTCTTTTTGTAGTTTGACCATTCTGGAGGAGTGTGTCTGACCTCATTCTTTATCATCTCTTGAATCCTGGCTGCTTCTTGTTCAAGCTCAGGAATGGTTCACTCCTTGTACATGTGCTTTTCTCCCTTGTATTTCTTGGTTGACATAATGCTTTCAATGTAGTCTTTTCTCAGAGTTTCATCTGCTCTTTCTGAAATTTGTTGACATACATTTTTTGCAAATTGTTCCAGGGATCTGACTTGTGTGAGCAAGTATTGATAGTTCTGTTGTATTTCCCTATCAGATTTCCCTTGTGTATTTCTTTTTGAGATATCCTCTGCTTGCTTAGCCTTGATTTTCAAATATTCTTCAATATTGTTAGGCCTGGGATATCCTTCAACTGATGGCAATCTCCTTTTAGCAGGGTCATCCTCATAATAAAAGGACTTGATTTCATCTCTGACTGCTATGAGTTCAAGAGGAAATTGAACACCTGCAGGAGCTAAGGGTTGTTGAACTTGAGCTGATGAAAGAGGAACAGGCTTGGGCATTGTAGCAAGTGACAAGGATTTTGAAGATGTTGGTGGTGGTGAAGTGTCATCATCTTTCAGGATTAACCTTCTCCTTTTTGTTTGAGGAGGGACTGATGATGCTTTGGGTGGAACAGTGGTGGTAGTTTGAGTGGCAGTGGTTTGTGGTTGACTAACAGCTGTTGAAACAACTGGTGCTTCAACTACTGTTGTCATTACAGCAGATGTTGTAATATCTGCTGTCTTCTGCTTTTTGGCAGGAGGCGATGATGGTGATTTTGTTTTTGGTGGTAATTGTGATGATAAGACAGTGGTTGTGGTGTGTGTTGAAGTGATAACAGATGTTGAAACCTCTGAAGTACCAGCAGTAGTTGATACAGCAGGAGTTACAACAGCTGTTTGGATGGAGGTTTGATGTTGGTGGCTTTTGGATGGTGGATTTGGAGTATGCTTTGGAATTCTGGATGGTGTGGACTTGGGTTTCCTCACTTTTGTAGTGGGATTTCTTTTTGGCACAGGATTTTAAACATCCTTTAGCCCAGAACAACCCTGCACATTCAGCTCCATGTAAGCTCTCTTCTCCTCATTCCACCTTGACCTATCCTTTGCCTCTCTGTCCCTTTTTACACTTGCTATAGCTTCATCAAGTGCATTTTGGGTAACATCAACCTTTTTGCTACCATCTGGCAAAGGTATCTACTTGGTCATATTCTCCATGTCTGGTTCTATGTAGAGACCATCATCTACTCCCTTTTTCTTCCATTCTTTAATTTTATCCCCCTTTTTGGCATTATCTGGGGGTAATTGATCGATGAAGAGCATAGTGGGAGGAGCAGTGCCAGAGGCTTCCAATAAATGGGCCTTGAGAGCCTTGATGTCTGCTTGTGTGTTCTTGAACCTAGACTCCATGATGTTTCTCAGCTCTTGTACATGTTTAGCATGTTGCTGATCAGCCATTTGTTTTTGTTGTTGGAGAAAAGGTTGAAATAGATTCCAGAGCTCATTTGTAGCAGGTGCTTGTGGTGGAGCAGGTGCTTGAGTTGGAACAACAGTGGATTGCATCTTTTGTACTTTCAACAACTGTTGCAACATTTCTTTGATATCTGCAACTGAAGTATCCAGTTTATCAACTAGTTCCGTCAATTCCAAATATTTTAAACCATCACCCAATTTAATGGGATCATCTGATTTCCCACTAGCAGTGGTTTTATCAGTGGTTGAGGTAGGGAGTGTACTCCAAACATTAACCACTGATGCCCCTTTTTCTTGGTACTGGGTCTTCTTCCTTCAACACTTGACAATCTTTTGATGTTGCCAGTGGTAAAAAAGAATCCACTGGTAGATGTTAGAGGTGCTATGGAAGGAATTGCCTCCAAGGAAGTCTTATTAATGTAACCACTGTCCAAATGTAAACCAGTGGGTTCAACAGTTGTAGTGGCTGCTTCACTTGGATTACCACCAAGAGTTACTTGTAACTCAAGGGGTGTAACCTCCTCAGGTTGTGTTGGTGGGTTAGCAAAGATTGATACATCAGACCCAGTCATTTGTTGAGGCATGTTCTCATTGATGGGTGATTGAGAAGGACTGGTTTGTGCCTGGTTCAAATCAATTGCTTCCAACAAAAGTCGTGTTGGTGGTGTGAATGTGAGGTTTGGGGTTAGAAGAGAATTTGCTTCGGGCATTGGGCTGTGGTTGATGGAAACGAGTGATTCCAGAGCATCATATTGTGGTGTCCCAATGTGTACAACCTGTTATGGGTTGAGATATTTGTACCAACTGCTGTGAGGAAGAAGCAGTAGTGGTTTCTTGTGACTTTTGTTTAATCACAGGCAGTTGCTCTGGTATCTCATCCTCCAGAGTTGCCTTTTTGATAGGTTTGGGGGGGGGGGGGGGTTTGAGTTTTCTTTTTCTGTGGCTTTTTGGTGATTTTAGGTGTGGGTTTCAAAGCAGTTGTGTTGCTACTTTGATCACCTTGAGCAGTGGGCTCAGCAGCAGATACCTGAGGAGCAGTGGTAGCTGCTAAATTCTGCTCAGGCACCTCTGCTTGTGTTTTGCAAGGTGTTGACATTCTTGTAAAAGTTTCAGCAGTTAAGGTGTGCATTTGTAAAGAGTCACCTTGGTTTATTGCAGCAATATCATCCTTACTGAATTTCTTTTCAAAATAAAAGCTTAAAAACCTGGGAAACAGTAGGAATGATTTTGTTTCAACATTTTTAACCAGATCATTAAAGATTTCCCGAGAATAATTAAAATTTTCTTCTTGAAGAATAGCATATCCCAGATTTTGAATCTTTAATGGTATTTCATTAAAAGCAGTGGTTTTGTTTGAAACACACATTAAGAGGGTGTGAAATAAAAATCTTGTTGCAGAAGGGAAGTAACCTTTTTGTAAGGTGTCCTTTTTTACTTCTGCATTATACCCTCTTTCCAGAAAATCATTTTTTAACTCGTTTTTGGGAAAAGAAATTTTACCTTCCTGATCATCGAGTTGAAAGACCCCTAAAATTGATTGTGGTGTAATCTTGACAGCTTTACCCTTTAGAGAAGAGTTGATGGCTATTATAGTGTCTCCTTGTTTTTCAAGGGTTGCATTCTTCCAAAACTCTCTTTGGGTTGTCAAGTAAATTGGTGCATCTGCTGTTAACAAAGTTTTGTACTTTGATGCAGATATGGTAGCAAGGATGGAATCGAAAGCGTCTGTAGTGCCGGGTTTTGTGAGGAGACCCTGAAGATTGTGAGATGGTTTGTGTGGAATTTAAGTGGGTTTTACCTTTTGAGAGGCTTGTTTGGATGTTGATTTGGAAGTGGGTTTTGCAGATGATTTCGATTTTGTCATTTTGGAGATGATGATCGAAGAAGATGATGAAGAAATTTGAAGAAAAACTGCTTTGAGAAGAGAATTTTTGAGAATTCAATTCGACAGTAAAACCCTGTTTTTGGTGTGAAGTGGAGGTTTTATAGAGAAAAAGTGAATGATGACGTGGCAGCGGTTACAAAAGGTCTGACCACAATGTACTGCCCACATGCCAACCCCTGGTGAAATGAAGGACAGTACTTTTATGAAAGATACTGATGAAGGCAGTGGTTTCAACGGTAACAGATGGAAGCAGTGGATGAATTTTACTATCAGTGGATAAGACACTGCTTTTTAACAACAAAGTTTATCAAGGAAATGAGAGAACAGAGGATGGCTTTCAGCAGTGGACAGACTTTGAAGTAGAGCAGACTTTTGAACAAGCAGT
Source organism: Helianthus tuberosus (assembly GCA_030545235.1). Lineage (NCBI taxonomy): Eukaryota > Viridiplantae > Streptophyta > Magnoliopsida > Asterales > Asteraceae > Helianthus > Helianthus tuberosus. The sequence continues at coordinate 223,319,263 of CM060443.1, read as the reverse complement.
GGTTATGGCAGACTTTTAAGGATTTTAATGAAACTTCATTTTTAGCTATTTTTAAGGATGGATTTTTTATTTTTTGAAAACATTTTAATGCTTTTATTCATAGAAAAACAAGATGGTGCTTGTCATTCCATGTTTAGCATGCCAATCCTAGAGACCAAGCTTTCAAAAGTGGCTGTGTCTAATGCTTTTGTGAGCACATCTGCCAGCTGGTGTTTAGTTGGAACATGATGCAGAGAAATCAAACCTTTTTCATAGCAATCCCTCACAAAGTGATGTCTGATGTCGATATGTTTGGTGGTTGAATGGGAGACTGGATTTTTGATGATATTTTCTGCTGCCTGGCTATCCAACATGAGTGGTGTCTTTAAGGCAGTGATACCAAAATCCAGCAACTGATTTTGAAGCCACAGGAGTTGGGCTGTACAGCTTGCAGCAGCAATGTATTCAGCTTCAGCAGTGGATGTTGAAACAACTGCTTGCTTTTTGCTTTGCCAAGAGACTAAGCAATCACCTAGAAACTGGCACCCTCCTGAAGTGGACTTCCTTGTGGTGTTACATCCAGCAAAGTCACTGTCTGAAAAACCTGAAAGCTTGATATTCCCATTAGCTGGATACCAGATACCAAGTGTAGGAGCACCTTTTATGTATCTGAAGATCCTTTTTACAACAATGAGGTTTGATTTTCTGGGAGCTGATTGACTTCTTGCACAGACACATGTTGCAAACATGATGTCTGGTCTAGATGCAGTTAGGTACAATAAAGACCCAATCATGCTTCTATAAAGTGTTTGGTCAATCAGCTCATTCTTCTCATCAGACATGACAAGCTTATTTGTTGCCATGGGAGTGCTGCATGGTTTACAATCATTCATATCAAATTTATTCAAAAGTTCTTTAGCATATTTGCTTTGATGAATGAAAGTTCCATTTTGCATTTGCTGAACTTGGAGACCAAGAAAGCATTGCAGCTCACCCATTGCACTCATTTCAAACTCAGCTGTCATGAGTTCCCTAAACTCTTCACACATTTTGTTACATGTGCTTCCAAAAATAATGTCATCCACATAGATTTGGACAATCATTAAATCATTCCCTCTCCATTTAAGAAACAGTGTTTTATCAATGGTACCTCTTTTGAAACCATTTGAGAGTAGAAAGGTGGAAAGAGTTTCATACCAGGCCCTAGGTGCTTGTTTCAAGCCATACAAGGCTTTGTTTAGCCTGTAGACATGATCTGGATAAAATGGATCCTCAAAACCTGGAGGTTGACAGACATACACCTCTTCTTGAATTGTACCATAGAGGAAAGCACTTTTGATATCCATTTGAAACACCTTCATGTTGTGGTTGACAGCCAAGGCCAGGAACAGTCTTATAGCTTCCAATCTTGCTACAGGGGAAAATGTTTCATCATAATCAATCCCCTCTTCCTGTCTGTAACCTTGAACCACAAGCCTGGCTTTATTCTTGACAACAATGCCCCTTTCATCAGTTTTGTTTTTAAAGACCCACTTTGTGCCGATGGGACTGACATCTTTTGGCAGTGGTACAAGCTCCCATACTTGTTGTCTTTTGAACTGTTGGAGCTCCTCTTGCATGGCTTCTACCCAGCTGTTGTCTTTCAGTGCCTCTTGGTACTTGACTGGCTGATGGAGTGATAGAAAACCAGCAAAAAGACAAATGTTTTGGGTTTGGCTTCTTGTGAGCACCCCTTCATTGATGTTGCCAATGATTTGATCAGGTGGATGAGATCTCAAGTAGATTAAACCTCCTTGGTATGGAATAATGGCATTGGTTGGTGAAGGCTGCAAATGTGTATCATCTGAGCTAACCACTGCTGGTGACTTTGATGATCCAGCAGTGACTTCAAAAGGTGGTGGAATAGGAGGTAATGGTGAGGACACATGCTGAATTTTATCCACTGTTTGGGGACTTTTGTCAGCAGTGTTTGTTGATGTGGAAGAAGTGGTAGATTGGCTACTTTGGTCAACAACTGTTGAGGTAACAGTGGTTGAGCTTTGACAGCTGTTTTGAACATCTACTGCTCTTCCCATTGTGACAGACTTTTGTTGAGGAATGATGATCTCATACCCATAGTCTGGTGATGAATCCTCTGATGGACCTGCACTGTTAGTCTTGACAACAGTATTTTCAAAAGTGAATTTATCAAGATCAAACAGATCTGCAGGATTTGCTGGGATTTTCATTGATGAAAGTTCATTGAACTTTACATTCAAGGTCTCCTCCACTGCCTTGGTCCGTGTATTAAACACTTTGTAGGCCTTGGCAGTGGTTGAGTATCCCAGATGATAACCACAGTCAATTTTGGCTGCAAATTTTGAAATGGAATCTTTTAAGTTCAAAATAAAACATGGGCAGCCAAATACCTTGAAGTATGAGATCAGTAGTTTGATTTTATACAGAATTTAATAGGCAGTCTTTTTGTGCCTGTGGTTTATTAAAACTCTGTTTTGGACATAGCACGCAGTGTTTACTGCCTCTGCCCAAAAAGTTAATGGCAAACCTGAATCAGCAAGCATGGTTCTGGCAGCCTCAATCAAAGTTCTGCTCTTTCTTTCAACTACCCCATTTTGCTCTGGTGTTCTAGGGATGTTGTACTCCCTTACAATCCCTTTCTTCACACAGAAGGCATCCAACTCCTTATTTTTGAATTCTGTGCCATTATCACTCCTGAAGACTTTCACTGGAAGGTCAAATTGCTTTTCAACCTGTGTCACAAAGTCTTGCAAAATGCCTGCAGTCTCATCTTTTGAGTGTAAGAAGAAAGTCCATGTAAACCTAGAGAAGTCATCAACAATAACCAAACAATATCTTTTCTTCTTGAGACTCATGACTTGAACTGGGCCAAACAAGTCCATGTGCAGCATTTGCAAACACTGGGTTGTTTTGGACTCTTCAATGGACTTAAAAGAGCTTTTATGCCGTTTTCCTTTTAAACAGGAAACACAATGCTCAGGACATGAAAACAAATTTTGTGGTAGGCCTCTTACCAAACCATTTTTTGAAATTTCAGTGATTGTCTTAAGATTTGTGTGCCCCAGTCTCCTGTGCCAAAGTTCTGTCTCTTTGTTAGAGGCAGCTGAGAACAGACATGCATCAGCTCTGGGACACTCTTTTGACATATCAACAACATAAACATTGCCACTTCTTTGAGCAACAAGTTTTGTTTGACCAGTTTTTATTATTGCTTCAATCTTTTTGACCATTTCTAGTCCAACAATCCTACAACACTCCTTTGTGAAGAATGACCCATACCCCTTGTCACTCATTTGTGAAACACTCAGGAGGTTGAATTTCAGACTGTCTATCAGATTGACATTTTCAAATTTTACATTGCCAGACTGTACTGTACCAGACCCCAGAACTTTCCCTTTACTGTTATTCCCAAAGGATATATCACCCCCTCCATGAATTTTGAAATCTTTGAGTAGGGCTTTACATCCAGTCATGTGCCTGGAGCCTCCACTATCAACATACCAAGCAGGCAGAAGCTCCCTGCACATGAAGTAAAAGGATTAGTTCATTAGGGTTTCCAAAGCTAATAAGGCTTTGGATGGGATCTCAACAGTGTCTGGGATGGATGCAAATTGATGGACAGTGGTTAAGTCAGGGGTTTGGACAGTTTTAGGACTATTTCTTGCTAACCACTGTTGGGGGTCTTGACCAATCACCTGTTGATAACCAAAAGGATGCCTTTTCACTTTAGGTTTAGAGGGCCTTTTGTAGGTCTCATAAACGTGTGGAATCCTTTGGTAAGATGATTGTCCCTTACCTCTTCTGAACTGGTTGGCAGGGGGTGCATCAGTAACCTGAACATCTCTTTTGACAGATGTTTGGTTCAGCTGTTTTGTGACAGCTGTTTGAACTGGCACAAACAGTGGTTGGTTTTTGGTAAATTTGACAGATGATGTTGATGGACTCAAGGATGTTTTAGCAGTGTATTCATTCTTTTTCACATCAAAGTTTTTGAGATACACACATGCTTGAGTTTTGTGGTTTGATTTACCACAGACGATGCAGCTTTCAACAGGAACAATGACGCTTGTTTTGTTTATATCGTATGCTTTTAAGTGAAAACAGTCTTTTGTTAGATAATTTCTTTTCTCACAAAATTCACAAAACAAGTTATTGATCTTTTCTCTCTTCTTTCTCTTCTCAGACTCCTTTGCAACAGAGTTTTTAACCTCTGTTGGGATGTCCTTAAGATGGATGACTTTTGCTTTTGGCGCTTTAACACCGTCAGTGGTTGTAAAGTCCATGGGCTTGAAATTCTCAAGAATGTCACACACATCAGACCATGTGGGTTTAAACTGGTATTTCTCAATTTTCTCAAAAGTAGAGGATCCCATTGGTCTGTCAAGTGTGATTTTGTTACCAAGTTTATCAGTGATTTTCACCTCTTGGCCATTCTTGTTTGTAGGAATGTACTCATTTGTTTCATCAGTGGTTTGAACAGATTTTCAAAAGCAGTGTTTTCATCATCATGTTTTCTATAACCAACACCAAATTTTACATTGCTTTTAATATGTTTTTCAAGCATAACTTCATACCCTTTGCATGATTCCACCCATTTTTCACAGGTGATCTGGGTGGACTCCAACTCCTTTTTGCAAACTTGGTATTTTTCTACCATAGTTTGGAGTTGGGTTTTGGTTATGCTCTGCTCCTCTTTCAGACTGCTGATCTCTTTCTCTTTTTCAGCCAATTTGTTTTTAAGTTCTTTTAAAGACCTTTCAAATTTGACTTCATCAGTTAAGATTTTATCCCTAAGGTTTTCATTTACCTCTTTGATGTTAGAAAAATCAATAATGCAATTGTCTGAAAACAGTTTTTCAAGAACTTGAGGTGATGTTGGTGCACTTGTGTCTGTACTTTGTCTGTACTTTGTCTTTATACCAAACGATGTCTTGTTAGTCTTGTAAGTTTGACCAAGTCAACCATCCTCCTGGTTTGACTTGGCCAAACAGTCAACATTTTGTTTGTAAGATGTTGGGTCGAAGGATGTGCCATCGAAGGATTGCCTATATCCTTCGATGACCTGCTCGAAAGATAACCTTCGATGGATGGACCACGAAAGATCACATCTTTCGTGGTACATGTTGATCCTTCGAGCTGTTTCTGGTCGACAGATGATCGTTCGACCAGTCTGCCTGATCCTTCGACCAGACCTGCTGTGTTGGGTATAAATACCCGTGTGTTATGTTCACTTCAGTAGAGAGACCAGACGAGTGAGACAGATAAGGAACACAGAGAACACACACACTCTGAGAGTTTACAGAACTGATTTGTAAACATTGCTTTGTAACTGGACCTTTCATACGTTTAATACAAGTGGTGTTGATCGGTGAATATTGCGTGTCGTGTTTTTACGTGTTCTATCTCGGTTTGCTATCTCGGTTGGATTCCGCACAACCGGGTTGGTTTGTACACAAGGATTAGGCGACTAGATCCTCCCCTAGCCGGACCTACAAGTGGTATCAGAGCCTTGGCTCTTATCCTTGTTAAAACCGAGGTGTTCTTGCTGTTTTTCGGGTTCTTAAAGTTCATATTTTCTGGAAAATCTTGCTGTTTTTGCTTGGTGTTTTGTTAAAAACCTTGTTATCTTTCATGTTTTCATGCTAGTCTTGGGTTTTTGTTAAACATTTTAGCAAATATTGTGTTCCGAAAGTTAGTGGGTTTACCGGAAAACTCAGATATTTGGGCTGTGTTCTTGACATATTCAAGTGTTCTTCATAATATTACACTCTTTGATCTTAAAAATTTGAATATTAAACTTGTTTGTGCATTGAAAAGAGTAAACTGATTAAAATATTGGACATTACCTGTTTGGTGAAACCTGCATGTTCAGAAGATATGGTCTGAACATACTTTCTGTCGAAAGTTCTCACCAACCCGTCAACTTTTCACCTACCTGTCACATTTGTCAACCGTGTCAGTAAGATCGAAGGATATCATCTTTCGACCAAAGGAGGTTCGACAGATAGTCATCCTTCGAGCATCCTTCGAAGTGTGAGACTTATCTTTCGGTCCAAGGAATATTTTCGAAACATACATCTTTCGGTCTACTGCTCTTTCTCGAAAGACTAGGATCCTTCGATTGGGGAGTCTTTCGAAGTCATCCTTCGTGTTCATCTTTCGGTCTACAGTCCTTTTTCGAAAGATAAGGATCCTTCGGTTGGAGAATCTTTCGAAAACATTGTTCGAAACTCAACAGTGATCTTTCGAACACTGTTGATCCTTCGAACAGGTGTTGATCTTTCGATCATTAGTCTGTTTGTGTTTAACAGTTTGTGTTTTTCTCATCTTTCGATCAGGATCCTTCGGCTGGTATTATTTTTCTTGATCAAAAATGAATTCGATGTGGGGTGTTCCGGTAAAATTTCATCACTAAGCTCATCAGGCATACTGCTCCAGTCAACAAAGCCTTGAGTGAAGAAGCTTTGTTGTTCTGGTTGTACTGCTGCTGGAGCAGCTGTTTGAGGTGCAACAGTTTGCACTTGTGCCTGAGGGACAGGGGTTTGAACGTACTGAATTTGTGGAACAGTGGTTTGGACATAATGCACAGGCACAGGGGTTGCAGCATAGTGAGCAGTGTTAACATGGGCTGCAGGGGTATATTGGGTATAGTGAACAGTGCTTTGATTTTGTGGTCTAGGGTTTGAGCTGGGATGAGTGACTATAGGACCAGTTGTTTGACTCCTACATTCCCTAGCAAAATGACCTATCCTATTGCACTTGTAACACTTGATTTTTGATTTATCCAACCCCACCCTTAGATTCCCATGTAACCCTGGGAATTTTCTCCCTGTTCTTTTGTAGAATTTGCTTGCTCTTACACTAAGCAAAGCCAATTGATGCAAAATGTCCATCTCTTCTAAATCAATGGGATCAAAGTGTTGCAAATCATTGAGTTCAAAGCACAAATTATCTGACATCTGGTTTTCACAGTTTGCAGTAAAAGCATAATTTGCAGAGTGAGGATCAGGGTTGTTAAAATTTCCACCAGCAGTTATATCAATGAAGTGATCATAACCCTGATCCTTACCACTGCTACCAGATTCTTCCTGACCAAAAAGAGTTGTGCTACCAAATGAATAATCATCAGCAACTTTTCCAAACTCTTGCAACTTCTTTTTCTGGTTCAACTCCCTTTCATAGGTCAGGAGTCTACCATGAAGTTGGGTCAGGGTCAGCTCTTTGAACTCAGCAGAGTTTCTAGTGAAAAAAGCTATGGTGTCCCATTTTTCTGGTAGTGACCTAAGGAACCTGCTATTTTGAGTTGAATTTGGAAAAGTTACATTAACAAGCCTTAGTTCACTAATGAGACAACTGAATCGCTCAAATTGCCGAGTCAGTGATTCACCCTTGATGTGACAGAATGTTTAATACTGCTGATTCAGAATTTCCCTATTGTTTTCAATGACTTCTTCTGTCCCCCCAAACTGTTCCTTCAACGCATCCCATAGCTCTTTGGCACTGTTACAGTGTAACAGTCCAGCATAGATCTCATTGGGTAATGCAGATGCTATGATGCTAAATGCTTTGGCATCGAGTTCGAACTTTTGAAAATCGGTTTCAGTATAGTTTTTGTACCACCCGGCATATATAATTGGGACTTTAATATAATTTACGCGTTTTTAAAAACAAAAATACTTCAATTCATTAAAGTATACAAAATAGAAGTTTTTATAGTGTCAACTTACTAGTTAACTATTAACTAGTTTAACATCCCAAAATATCAAATCAAGTAATTACATTATAAAACATTGTTTCTGACAAGACTAGGTAAGTGCGGAAGCTTCAAAATGTAGTGTTCGGTTCTTCAAAATATGCTTGATCGCCATCCGGAAAATCCCCATCATTACCTAGAGTCAAAACCATTAATAATATTAGTTTTGACATTGAAATTTAGTATGCAAACAAGTTCCAGCATCAGAATATATAAAAAAAATAATAATTTTTTTTTGGTTCTGCTGCGTGTCGCGGCAAGAGACATCGAATCCGTCGCGACTCGCGACGGCTTCCCCGTGTCGCGGGAGTTACCAAGGATTCTTCCGCGTGGCGCGGGGGAAACCTTTTTCCAGCAAGTGCAGGTTTGCAACCTGGTAATCTGCCCAGCTCCGAAAATTCACAAAATACTAACTTTAAGCTATCATAACTTTTTACTCGTTAGTCTGTTTTAACCGATTCTTTTTCCTATGAGTCCGTAATAAAATTACGGATCTAACTATGTAGATTTCACGTCGCGGATCCCAAGTTACCAGCAAATTGTTCATGACTTCCTTATTTTAATTATCCGACCCATTAGCAATAGTTGCATAATACTACATTTCAGTTTCTTATTACTCTTAGACATGGTTACCCAATTTCCCCAGGCTTAAAACCTTGGCATAATTGCGTCTTTCATGGGCTTGTGTTCCCTTAGAACTAGAAGCTTATTCCCACGGAATTCCAATATTCCGTTTCAAGTGATATTTGCATCTTACTTCTATAGTTTGATCCAATATCCCGGATTCACAAACTTGAAGTATCATAGCCAAATTCGTAAGCGTGGTGAAATCCAACACTTAACAACATACGAGACTTTCTAGTTACTACTTCCATGATTCTTTTATGGCATCAATTCGACCCGTTTGACTATCTAGTGAAAACCATCACTTTATTAACAAGCCAAACCCAATTTCCAATCTTTATTTTGACCCGGTTGATGGTCGAGTGAACTTCGCCACTTTAAAGACACATCAAACGCATCTATTACACTACGACTCCATTTATACATTTAACCCAAACATGTACGCATAATTTAACGAGACTAAAGTCACGTACCTTTAGAGCACATCTTTTCCACGCGTGTCCACTCCGGCTTGTCCGCTTGACGACTCGGACCCTTTGCCTAAAGAGTTCAATTCACAATAAATTTAGAACTCTTTCACAGGCCTTAACGCATAATTCTCTGTAATAATCATATCTGCGTTTTCACTCAACTTTTAACATTTTAATCCTCACCTAGGCATTTTATCAAACACCTAGCGGGTCAGATTTTTACACAATCAAAACCAAGTTCATGACTTGTAGTTCTCATCTAAACCAATTTCAATTAAGCATATTCCCACATGTCATAGCCACTATATTTCAGAAATTACCTCTTAGAATTTAGATTACACTTGGACAAGAATCACAAAATCCTAGTGTTTATCAAGTTTCTACAAACTTCTTAGTCACCTACATTGGTGATTATAACCCTACAAGCTTTATGCAAGATTTTGACAAGAAAACATCTAGGGTTTATCCCTAGACACAATAACACTTCTAATTTCGTCCATGCAAGACATAATCAAGCTAAATTTCAGTTTTTCACAATTAACCTAGAACTTGAGATGAATCAAAATACTAGAATTTTGCATACCTTGTGATCCCTTCAGTGAGGTGATCACTAATTCGTGTTTAGAACTTGATTTGGGACTGAATTGAACCTCCAATTGATCAATTTTAGTGAAACTAGGGTTTGGAGGGGAGCTCTTGTTCGCCCCCTGCTTCTCTTGATCGACCAAACACACTTCCAGTGTGTGTTTGGTGTGGTTATTTCAGCTTAAAACACTTAAGTTTCCAACTTTAAAATTTAGGTCCCTCTACTTATTATTTCATTTGTTAATTAGGAGTTCCATCCATTTATTTAGCATCACAAGACTCACATCTAACTGGGTTATTTATTCCTAGTTAGTTTATTCTCGTTTATTTTATACTTTATAATTCTAATATAAAGTTTTATATTTTCGGGGTGTTACAAGTCCACCCCCCTTAAAAGGGTTTCGTCCCCGAAACCTTCTTTAAGTAGGCCTTTGGTTTGAACCTAACCGTCTTAGTTTCGTTTTTCAAGGCATTCTTTCTTTTCCGGCATAAGGTTTTTTTATTTGTATTGACATGTTCGTCTTTTAGGCATATGTCCTATTGGACCGTAACCTTTTATCATCTATTTCCTATCTTTGTCGCCTATTTGACCGGGTTGTCTTTTGACCATCCAGTCACTGAGTCCGTCAACATACTTACTTCACGCTAATCTTACATTGACAAGTGCTCTACATAGGTCATAGCATTATTTTGACTATAACTTGTTTTATCGCCTTGACCAATTGGTCACCATTTTACCCCATACCTCGTTATTTGGGTATACTATAATGCCGTCATCGGTACTTTGCGTGTTTATAATTTCACATCTAATAACTCGTATTATAACGTGGCTGTATTTTGTGTTGGATCGTGTACGTGACCCTGAAAGTCAGTTAAGGTAGTTCAACATCATGTGTAAAGGCGGAATCAATGCACATAACGTCCAAAACAGCTTGTATCTTCTAATCTTTCTTTCTATTAACAATCGTGAGCTTTTACAATAATTTCTAACTAAATTTTGACAGCACCTTCGCTCACATACAATGACCTTGTACCGTTCCGTTTGAAATATGACACTTACATTCCTATTTATAGACAATGACCCTTCCGTTTGAAATTGGTTCAAACGGAACCCTACGGTTTCAAACAATAGATTCAAACGGAACCCCTATGTTCAAACGGAACCCTCTATAAAAGACTGTTTTCAAACGGAACCCTTCTAAACACTTCCTAAATCACTAAATAAAACCCTAATTTTACATATAAGCTCCAATTATGACTTTCTTGATCTAAGACTTGATGAAGATGTAGTCAACAGACATTCTTGTGCATCAACAGACTCCCCCTTGGATGTTGACGTAGTCTTCAGCTCCTGAGTCTTCAGTCTTAGTCTTTTCTTCCATTCTGTCTTTTCATCATAAGCACTTTATCTTCACATTCCCATATGCTGTTGATCCAGACTCCCCCTTTCACAGACTCCTCCTCTCGATATGCTGAATCTGAGATATCTGGTTCAAACTTTGACACTTTGCTTCCATTGGGAATAATGAAGACCAAATCTGTTACTCAAACATCATTCATTACAAACTTATCTTTTCAACAATAAATCACAAACTTAATCAGTTATAAAAATCCACTCAAGTATTCAGGTTCAAGTTAATGACCCTGATCACTTGATTAATCTACCAAGTCCAAATTAATGACCTTGGTTGATCATTTGACGAAACAAAACTGATATTAAAACAACAATTTCAAACATTTTCTGAAAAATAACAAGTATCAAGTTAATGAACTTGTTTTTAACATTTCAAGCAAATTAAACTTCTTCAAAGTAAGCTCTCCTCATTCTTCAGTCCAGAATTTCCTGCATCTGCTTCAAATATCTGAGAATCCAACAATCAACTCTCCACTTTGGTTTGTCGGAAAATAAAGCAGAAATAAAATCTTTTTGAATTTTATCAAAGTGTTCTAAACTAAGAAATGAAATACAGAAAACTTAAACTACAGAAATTAAACAAAGTAAACTATTTACAAACATATTTTTGGTGAGCGTGTCAGGGAATCATATCAGCTTTTCAGACAAATCACAAGTACCGTTAAGCTACATTACATACTCAGATTTAAACAATTCACCTCGATTGTCGATATACTGATCCATCTTAAATTCCCACACAAATTTCAATTTACTCAGGATACGATTTAGATGAATTAAGAACTTAGATCATTCATGTGTCCCACCTCTTGAATATACTCCCGTATCCAGAATCCCAATAATCAGTCTTACAGGTAAGAATACTACAATGATATCTGTATATAATTTAGGTATGCGAGGGCCGAGGGATCTCAGGTCGATACTTCCGTATACGCAGAGAGATATCAGCTTCGACTTTTCAGTGTGTCCCCTTTAGAGGATCTTTTTGCTTACAACAGCAGCATTTATCAATTTTATTGTTTCAGCATGCTGAGGGTTTAATGCTGTGTTTCAAGCATTGCAGCAAGTATTAGCCAAGGACTAGGTCAGAACCACCGTTCAGCAGAAGTCCCAGAATAATACCCCAGATATCATAGAGTATAAAGACCTAGTATATCAGATTAAGAGACCTTTCAAACGAGATTTCAGGGGTTACCTATATATCCAAGTAGTGTTCCCCACGAATTCACAAGTTTGAATTTTAGGTTTATATCCCGAATAAATCTACTAAATGTGTGAAAACCTATCGACACATCATCAGTAAGACCGTTTATCACATTTGACATTTCAATTCTTTAGCATGCTGTGATAGTTCACTGATTTACTATCATTTCCTCTTTTTCACAACAAAACTCATTTTCAATTTTCAATGTTTTTGTCATTTTCAAATTTTCTAATTTTTAAAAATTTTTCTCCCCCTAAAATCAAAATATGTTTCAATTTTGATTTTCAAGGAAAATTTGAAAACAAACTATACAAGAAACGTGACAAACTGATATCAAATCACTTCAATTCGCCATTCACTCGGCATAAACAATCAGAACTCCCCCTGACAACAAACTATTTTCCCATTATGATTTCAAAACACTTAAGTTTGTTTTAATCAAATGGTTTTTCCGGAAAATTAGTTTTGTTTGTCTTTTTACAAACTCGGGGTTTCATCACATTGTTTACCTTTAACCATTTTGAAAGATTTAACAATTAAGACCCTTGTCAACAACAAACACTAGTAGAAAATCAAGTACAACTTAATGTCTCTGATTTACCACTTGTAAATCGAAATATCACAGTTACCATCCTGTGAATTTCTCAAGAATGATGCTGATACCTGCTTCACGCTTACCAACCTGGAAGCTCCGGCAAGTCAGGTTTTTTCTATTTGAAAAGATTCACCCAAGCCTGACCAGCCTTGGGTTTGACAGTTTTTACCTCAACAGATGGCTCTTCTGGTTTTGACAAACCAGAATCATTGCCTGAACATGGCTTATCTGACTTTGACCTGTCAGATTCATTGCCTGATGGTGGCTTGTCTGACTTTGAGACGTCAGATTCATCGCCAACCATTTTCTTCTTCTCCTTTTTCTCTTTTGTCCTCAGATTTGCGTCTGAAGAATTCAAATTACTTGGCTTTGCAGTCGTGTAAGTTGATTTATCAGAACTTTTATTTAATTTGTCCGGTGAACCCGAAGACAAAATCTTCTCGAGATACTCTCTCGCCTTCTTCCTTTTCTTTCGCAGTCTGTCTTTCTGCCCTTGTGAAAATTTAACTTTCTTTTCTTGAATTTTCTGATCCTGAACTTTAGGTTTTAGAACCTTCTGTTCATGGGGCTTGACGTTGACTGGCTTCTTTGCCATTCTTTGAGATTCAACCCTCGATCTTCCCATCGATCTCCTTGGGCAATCTTTGGCAATATGTCCTCTGATTTGGCAATTATAGCATCTTCTTGACTCATAACTCCAATTCTGGCAGTTAACAGCAATGTGTCCTCTCACACCACAAGTGTAGCACACCCTGTTATCGTACCATTCACCACTTTCACACCATATGTTTAGATCATAACATTGTCTGGCTTTGTGGTAATCATCACTCTTCTTGAAAACTTGTTTTGGCTTTGAAGCACTGTGGTCAAACCTGCACCACTTATTACCAACATTTTGTGAGTTTTCATTTTTAGATTTATGTGATTTTTGACAATGATTGGATGACTTATCTGATGAGCTTTTATTTTTAATTTTAGGATTTTTCAAATTTTTATCTTTTTGTTTCTGTTCTACACTCTTCTTAACAGGTTTTTGTTTAGAACATTCACCTGTTTCAGTAGATTGCAAAACAGTATTTTTAAATTTTTCTTGTAAATCTAAAAATATTTTTCTTTTCTTTTCTTTTTCATCATCAGATATTTCATCACAATCTTCAATTTTGACTTTGTCAAAATTTGTGACCTTGTCACTTATTGGAACAGAATTGATCGGTTTTGGAGAAACATGTGATGTAAAATTCACAAAACCTTTCAATTTCACTTCAAGCTCTTTGATTTTCATCTGAGCTTTTTCAGCTTCTTTTTCAAGCTGAATGATTTTAGCAAGATGAGAATTGATTTCAATTTGTTTTTGAAGATTATCTTTACCAAAAATATCTCTCTCATCTTCTAAAATCTTTATTTGATTTTGAAAATCTTTTTCAATTTTTAATTTTTCATTTTCAACAACATTTTCTTTTTCTTTAAAATTTTTAATTTCCAATGTCAAACTGTCTAAACCACTCAACAGTTTGACATTTTCCGACATCAACTTTTCACAATTTTCTCTCATTTCAAGAATCTGTTTACTATCAGATTCTTTCTCATCCTTCAAGCTTTTGATTTCCAATGTTAAACTTTCTACATTCTTCAGAAGTTTGACATTGTCTGTTTCTGATTTTTCACATTTCGAGCATTTTCCATTCATCTCTCCATTATCAGCTTCTTTCTTTGTTTCCTTCATGTATGTTCCTGCACAGAAAATTTTAACAAAATCAAGAGGATTCATATTTTCATCAATATAACAACCCCTCTTAATATCGTATCTCATAACATTTTTTGCTGCAAGACACACAGTGATTCGTTTTCTCATTTCAATGATCACATCCAAATCTATCTTTGCTGATTCTCCTTTTATTTCATCCAATAACTCCCTTTTTCTTGAATCTTTATGAATCCTATGATTTGTTATTTTATTGATGAAATCTCTTAAATCAAAGCGTGATAAACTAGAATCCCGTCTCAGTTCATTCACGAATTTATCCCATTCCAAAGGTAAAGCATCAACAAATTTTGAGATTCTTTCATCTTTTGAATGATATATCTTATGTCTTTCTAACTTGATGATTAGATCATAAAACCTTTCTTTTAACTCCTCCACTGATTCATTCTTCTTGCATACTAAATTTTCCCATCTTTTAATATAAACATCCTTATCATCTAATCTCTCATTCCAAGCTTCCTTTTTCCAGTTATTCAAATTTTCAAGATTCTTGTTTTCCTTTTCGTCAAACATTTTGATTTCTTGGTATTTGTGCCTTGTAAATCACCTCGAATCACCTGCAAACAGTTTAAAACCGAAATGAATATGTGAAAGTATATGACGTGACACAAAAAGACAATCTCAAATACACAAACTCAATTCTAGTTTCGAGATTCACTTGATTGGATCGATGTACCACTAGGTCGGCAACTTCATTAATTCTAATTGTAATTATCGAAGACTTTAACAATTGATTAATGAGCTGACAACAACTTTCACAATGTAATCTGACTATTATCACATAAAACCTATATGATTGGACCTCAAATATTAAGTGTGGCAGACAACTAGAATGTGATTCGATTTCTGATTGGACCTTATCTTTAAATCACATGCGCAATAGACACAAACCAACACCAACTTTAATTTTGTGAACGGATCGTTGAATCCACTTAAACTGACAAACAATGTCTGACAAATTCTCGTGAGTTTTAATATCCGACAACTCTGATTGGACCTATAAAACCCACTAATTCAATACCCAATGACCGACAACATGTTGTTTGTTTTTGTTTTATTTAACCGAGAATTAAATTCTCACATGCAAACTGATAAGACTTATCATATATGTGGCTGACAACAGTTACTTAGTGAAATATGATTTGGCCGCTGAGTTTTAATCACGTGATCAACTGTGCTAACTTTCAAATGAACAACGTGTTTCAAATGATAACAATTTCAAACGACAAACTCAAACAATCAGTTCAAATGATAAACAATTCAAATGACAGTATCCATTTTTCAAACGATAGACTTGTATTTTCAAACGACAGACCAGATTTCAAACGATGGATCTGATTTCAAACGATAGAACAGGTGACGTCAGCAAAATGCGAAAGTTTTCAAACGGTCTGATCGATTTAGATCGGTTTTAGGTCGAATTTTAATTTCAAACTTTCAAGGATTCGTTATTAGTAGATTTCGTTTGCTATGTGATCGTTTCAAGTCCTTTTAACCGTGAGAACTAGTTAAAATCAGAAAAGAAAGGTAGAAGTGAGATAATCCGATGATTTTCAGCTGTATTCGGTATGAACTCCTCGTCCTGAGCTCTGATACCACTTGTTGGACCGGTTTTGACACCGTTCGATTGCGTAACGAACGTTTGACGTGCGGAATCTGTGAACGTACGTGACCGAACACACAATAACGTACAAATGACGTGATTCTATAGAATAATATGTCGTGTACAATAGCCGAGAATCACACGGAGAGACTTTCTCTCTCTAGACTTTCTCTCTCTAGGATTAGGTCTCTAAATCTCCAAATGAGCCAAAAGTCTTAAACCTAACACTATGACTTCCTATTTATAGGCACAAGGTTATAATGAGAAATCTCATTATTTACAAAATTGCCACCTTGCCTTTACTAACTAATAACATCATCAAGTCTTGCATTCTTCGGTTTCTACTACGATTTTGATTGACAGAGGCGATAGACACTTAATGCACTAACATTTTGTACCCCTTTTGTGTCCGTGATCACATCACGTCATGCTTAGGTTTATGTCAGCTTTTCATTATTATGAATCTTCCTTTGAATACATCGTCTTACACCTATCGGCGTTAATACCTATATCCTTTAGTATTAACCATTTTCTAACTTCTCTCGTAATACTTATATTTGTTAGAATGTCGTTTCTTACTAAAACTGAATTTTTGTTTAATGTTTTTCTCTTTAACACATGTCAATTAATCATATCAGAAATTGACGACAAGAATTATTCTTCTCCGTTATCATTTTACGCGGGAAATCATGACTGGTTCCCACGCTATATATTATCGACCTGTAGGTTCCTTTACTTAGCCTCGTAGGCTATTTTATTAGGTCTTCATATCTTTATTTAATTGCATAAGTATACATATGGCGTTAAGGCACCTCCTTTTTATGTTTAGAATAAATAAATTTTTTTCGCTTTCAAAATTTATTTGACCTTGACTGTAGTCTAAGGCTATACTCATTTTCTTTCGGATTATCTTTCCGACTCTATGACTTCTTATGTCACCTTCGCGTCGGTTTATTTTACTCATACCGTTATTTGGTTTATGGCCCTATTTCCTTTCAACCCGTTACCGGGTTCGTTATCTTAATGTTTTTAACACCCCGGTTTTATTGGTTTGCGTTTTCCTTTCCATATTCTTTTACGACCTATCACATTGGTTCATTAATATTTCGCACTTTCATTATTCGGGTTGTGCTTACTTGGAATATCAAGTATTATACTTTATTCGGCCCGTCCAATATTAAAATAGTTGAACATAACTATCGAAATTCTGTTTTTGTGAAATTTTATTGTCCTTTAGTCATAACTCTTAATCCAAGTCTTTTGACTTTTAATCTGCGCAACCGTCTCTTGGTTTACGTATAGATCCGTATTCCTACCCATCTATCGGGTATTTTACCGAAGTCATTATCAAAGCAGCCATTCCGGCATGTATTAAGACTTTGTTTTGATTTATTCAGTAGTATTAGCGTATTCCGTCGCCCTTATTCCACCAAGTCTTTTATTCTTTCATTCTTCTTGTTTGACTTGTTCGCGTGTACTTTATCGCTTATGATAGTCAAACTTTACCCCTATTCCCCAACATTCTTGTTTATTGGTTATATATATATATATATATATATATATATATATATATATATATATATATATATTATTCTTATCCCTTTCCTTGGGCTTATTACCTTAATGTAACACGCTCCCGTCATCCGGCTTCCGTTTACCTTTATTATCAAGCATTTTGCTTATTTGATCCGAACACCACCTTTCTGTTGTTAGCGACCTTTAGGTCTGTTTCTTTTACTAATGTTCCGAAGGCCCATTTCTAACGTCTTATTTAGTAAAACCACTGTTATGGTTATACGGCTTTTGGGGTTTACCCGTTCTTATTCTAACACTTTCATAAAGTTTATTTTACTAGGCTTTTATATAATCACATCCATCACTGCGATCATCTTTCTTCCTCATGAGGATTTGATTAACAATGTATTACTTGGATGGTTACCCATACTAAAGTTTCTAAATTTGCATTTATTGATACTTTATTATTCATAGTAGCGAATAATACGTATCATCCATTTAACTTTTTTTTTCGCGGATATTCTCGGTCCGAGTCTTAATTTCTCATCTTTAACCTTAATCCTATTGTAACAATAACAAAATTAATTCATTTAATTTTATTATTCCTTATTGTTGCATGAAATTTATCTACATCGTTTGTTGATGTAAATGATGCTTCTACACGTTTTATTTAGTTTGACCAAGTCTATAACCTTGTCTTCGCTATTTATTGCTATTGCAATTTCCGGGTTCGGGCGTAATTATACTCCTTCTCATTACCACATTTATTCACTTCATTAAGTTCCCGGGTTCGAGTGCACGCGCACACCTTCCCATTGCAATTTTCATCGGGATTACTTTTTGTCCCGACTTCACATGCTCACCATTATTTATTTTCTTATCTACATATATATATATATATATACACATTTATATGGGTATTTCTTTTACATAATTCACCCATTTCATTACTCATATATGCCCTTATGCAACTATTATTCGCATTCGTATCGAATAAAATTTGTGTTAAATTAAATTTACAAGAAACATACCTGAAATGACATCAGGTTCAGCTTTAGCCTCTGTGGCTGTTATATAAAACGACCTTGTCCTTGACTTCTGAGCATTAGACATTGTGTCGGTTGTGTCTTTGGCTCCAAGCCTCTCTAGACGTTTAGACTTCTTATGTCTTGGCTTACCACATGTGCCCTTGTGAATTTTGTTACAAAATTTGCACTGATGTAACACACTTTTTGTAACTCCTTTCTTGGGAGCTTTATTTGACTTGGATTTCTTTACGGAACTTGGATTCATATCCAACACCCTCCTTTCTTCTATTTCTTGTAATATGTTGTCTTTCAATTCAGCCATCATATCGTCCACCACCGGCACGATTGTGGTTTGTAATCTATCAATATAACGTGATAGACTATTTTTAGAGCTTTTCCGACTGCCTCGGAAATCTTTGCTTTCATTTGTTCAGTCAATTGAGATGTCGAATCATCTCCGGTTACTCCAGACATTTCTTTAACTGAAACATCCATAATGGTTAATTAATAATTATTTAATTTATTTCCTTCTTATTATACGGAAATTTATATCACACTCACTTAATCATAAGTAACGTGTTATTCTTTTTCGGTTTGGTCAAGTACATATCTTGCCTTACCTTTCTTACTTAGTGTATTTCCCAGGTTCGAGCGTATTTATGCACTCCTCCCATACACTTTTCACATATTTCATATCGTTTAATTTAATTTAATTTTTTTAATCTAAACTCAATTATAAGTAACTCTTACCGGATGTCTTGAAATTGAAATGTTTACATCAATTATTAAACATCTCATTTATAACATAACTTTGTTTGCTTCGGTTTAGCCAAGTTCGTAACTTGCTTTGACCGTTCTCATTTAGTGCACCTTCCGGGTTTGAGTGTATTAACGCACTCTTCCTGTGCACATTAATTTCCATCTCTTTTACTTACATAGGATAAGATCTACCGAAATAAAAAATTAATCCTTACCGGACGATCGATCAAGCTTGAACCGAACACTTTATTGACAACCTTAAGCTCTGATTACTAACTTGTAACACCCGTCATATATAATTGGGACTTTAATATAATTTACGCGTTTTTAAAAACAAAAATACTTCAATTCATTAAAGCATACAAAATAGAAGTTTTTATAGTGTCAACTTACTAGTTAACTATTAACTAGTTTAACATCCCAAAATATCAAATCAAGTAATTACATTATAAAACATTGTTTCCGAAAAGACTAGGTAAGCGCGGAAGCTTCAAAATGTAGTGTTCGGTTCTTCAAAATATGCTTGATCGCCATCCGGAAAATCCCCATAATTACCTAGAGTCAAAACCATTAATAATATTAGTTTTGACATTGAAATTTAGTATGCAAACAAGTTCCAACATCAGAATATATAAAAAAATAATAAAATTCATTTTTTTTTGTTCTGCCGCGTGTCGCGGCAAGAGACATCGAATCCGTCGCGACTCGCGACGGCTTCCGCGTGTCACGGGAGTTACCAAGGATTCTTCCGCGTGGCGCGGGGGAAACCTTTTTCCAGCAAGTGCAGGTTTGCAACCTGGTAATCTGCCCAGCTCCGAAAATTCACAAAATACTAACTTTAAGCTATCATAACTTTTTACTCGTTAGTCTGTTTTAACCGATTCTTTTTCCTATGAGTCTGTAATAAAATTACGAATCTAACTATGTAGATTTCACGTTGCGGATCCCAAGTTACCAGCAATTTGTTCATGACTTCCTTATTTTAATTATCCGACCCATTAGCAATAGTTGCATAATACTACATTTCAGTTTCTTATTACTCTTAGACATGGTTACCCAATTTCCCCGGGCTTATAACCTTGGCATAATTGCGTCTTTCATGGGCTTGTGTTCCCTTAGAACTAGAAGCTTATTCCCACGGAATTCCAATATTCCGTTTCAAGCGATATTTGCATCTTACTTCTATAGTTTGATCCAATATCCCGGATTCACAAACTTGAAGTATCATAGCCAAATTCGTAAGCGTGGTGAAATCCAACACTTAACAACATACGAGACTTTCTAGTTACTACTTCCATGATTCTTTTATGGCATCAATTCGACCCGTTTGACTATCTAGTGAAAACCATCACTTTATTAACAAGCCAAACCCAATTTCCAATCTTTATTTTGACCCGGTTGATGGTCGAGTGAACTTCACCACTTTAAAGACACATCAAACGCATCTATTACACTACGACTCCATTTATACATTTAACCCAAACATGTACGCATAATTTAACGAGACTAAAGTCATGTACCTTTAGAGCACATCTTTTCCACGCGTGTCCACTTCGGCTTGTCCACTTGACGACTCGGACCCTTTGCCTAAAGAGTTCAATTCACAATATGTAACACCTCGAAAATTTACGTCCTATAATGTGTTGACACGTGTCATAGGTTTAAACGTGTGAAAGAATGTTCTTGAAGGACTAAAGTTGACAAACAATGAAACTATGTAAATATAAGGGTTCAAAGTGTCAAAAATGAATAAATATACTTTACAATAACCCTACATGAGGTTTATAACCTTAAACGAATGGATCATGGATCATACGAAGCGAATTGTGAAAGAAAGTGAGAAATTACAAACTACAGGGGTTAAATGTGTCAACATGTTAAGATATACCTCTGAGTGACCTTTTAGCAAACCCGAAGCCTTGTAACAATTAATTATGCTCACTAGAATGCACCATAAAAATTTCACCAAGTTTCGTTACCGTATGAGAAAGTTGTGATAAAATTCGTGTGTGAGGGTTAGAATCGTCAACATTGAAAATTAGGGTTTTTCGGGTGATCACAAAGTTACTCGAGGACTTGACAAAGATGGTATAAGCCTTAAAGCCCCTAGATGTCAATTTTAAAGGTTTAAAATGCAAGAATGAAAGTGAAAGCGACGTTTAGGAGGACCGGGGACTGAAATGCAATAAACAAGACATTTGTAACCTGATCCGTGGTCTAAGGCGGGCCGCGTAAGGTCCTTAAGACCTTTGCGCGGGCCGCGTGACATGTACCAGCGACAGAAACAACAGCCAGCTATCTCTGTTGATGTTTTAACCGACTTAAAACTCAAGTTTTCGATACCATGGGCTGCCTATGATGGTATTTAGCCTATAGAAGACACATGTTTACATCCTTGATTGTTAGTAGACCCATTTGGCATCAATCTAGTATGATCAAAGTTCATATATAAGTCTCATGTTGCAACATGCAACCACACTTCAACTTCTGGACATTTTGAGGAGCACAACAGCAGACACAAGACCTTCCTAATCATTATTAGACACGAGTAAGTATGTTTAACCCTTCTAAATTAAGTCTTGCTTAGTTTATAGCCTAGAAGTCAAACCGTCGTAATTACGGTTTGACTTAACGATAAAACACAAACGGTCCAGTGTTTTGCCGAAATGAAAGTTGTTATAAGTTGGTAATTATGTGGGCAATTAACCCTTAAAAGGGTACTCACTGATTCCAATCCTAACTAGGTCGTTTGTCGAGTCAAACGTTGTCCGAAAAAGTCAACAGAAATGCTAAACTTTGATTAAACGCGTAATTAACGATATAGAAGGCGTGTAACCTGTTTTATCATTCATATAACTTGGTAATAAGTGTACGGAGTTGTCTAAACTTGTTTGATTCGACAACTTTCTGTTTTGAACCGATTCAGAACCGAAAGACGCAGAAGTTTGACTTTTGCTTTGACTTCAGTTCTGACCCGGTTTTGCTAGGTTTAGACATGCCTTAAAGTTCCATTAGGACCAAGTTACATGTTGGTATAACCCTCTGCGTTTATACCACTTGAAACCTCGATTGTCCGACGTTTCCGTTAATTGCTTAAATAGTGACCATAATGCCCTTATGACCATACAACGAGAATTTTGGAAATATGAAAGTACAATAATCTTAGTTATTGATTATTAAACATGTCTGTAAATTTTTACATCAGTTGGACATATAGATTAGGAGTTATGCTCAATGACGTAATTAGAACGCTTCTTAGTGATTAAACGGCGTCATTAGCGTAAAGCCTATCTAAACCCCATTTTTGACACCAAACATTTTACCCACTGATGTAATATAATATTTTGGGATTTTTGAAGATTTTTAATTATTTTTAAACTGATCATAAGCTAGGATTATCGCCTTGATTCGGTAAATACCAAATATACCCTTTTCGGCCATAAAATGAGTTTTACAAATCCTTTTGACGCCAATCCAATTGCTACTGATTTTAAATAATAAATGAAGTATTTTGAACCTGTTAAATTGATCAGAAAACTCAGAATCCTATTTTAACCCGTTAATCGCTTAAAACCGCTTTATACGCGTATTATACGCATAGTTTGGGTTTAAAACTATTTTGGCATATAAGACTTATAACCAAATGTTATAACCTGTTAAAATAAACTATTTTAATGATTTATTCAGACCCGGATCACAGAAGCTTAATTGATCCCTTTTATAATCTTTAAAATGACCAAAATACCCCTACGGGGCTTAATATGAGATTAAACTCGTTTTGGGCATAATGGAAGGTATCCTACTGATACCACAACATATTTAAGGCATGTTAGCTTAGGAAACCTGTTTAGGACTCTTACGGTTACCCGTTACGCTTCATGCGCATTCGGTTCGGTTTATGTAACTAGTTTACATAAATTAGCCGAAACGGGTCAAACCTTATCGGTTTTATCTCAAAATCCAGAATGTGTATAATATAACCATATTAAGCAAGTCTTCAAACTTGTCGGGTCTAAATCACATTCTATCCGGTCTTAGCTTAATCGTGCGTGCGAACCGTATCTTTAAAACGAACCGGTCTAAGCTTAAGCTTAACTAAAGACCGTTAGGATTCTAATAGGTTATTATAAACCTTCGTTCCAGATTAGGAGAACCAGTAAAAGATACTTGCACTCGCTGATTTTGATTTATACTTGCTCAGGTAAATACTCTTAACTTATTTTCACTATACGGGCTTGGGGTACGGTATATAAAATACCGCTTGGTCGGGCGTTGAATCTTTAATTGAATGATGGTTAAAGTATTGATATGTCTCGTTTAAATTGTTTTGTTTGCTTAAAGCCTTTGGGGGGTTAATGACCATGTCCCGGATATCCCTGGCATCATTTTACGAAATGGCCACGACCTTAGCACACAGGTGTAGGTGTACACCTGTCAGTGTCTCATATACATAATGTGCTGTGTCTATTGATCTTTAACCCAGCTCGATCCGGGCTACTGAACGCATAAGAAACATGTAAATCCTTTACAAGTATTATATTCAAATAATTATCCCAAGTTAAAAAAAATATTATTTGTGCCTTGTGCCTTAAATGCATTTTCTTAAACTCTTTTCAAAATGAGTCGGTTGATTATATTTACCAGTGTAAACTGGCGAATTTTCTCAAAAAGGTTAAGTGCAGGTACTACGCGTAATAGGCTGGCTTTTCTCCTAGCATCCTCAATAAGTCTCGCAAGCTTGGATGTCATAGACTGTTGAACACTGTTTCCTTTTTATTTTGATCTACCTGTGGATTTATATTCGGCTATTTGTGATACTTAATATTACAATATTGTTTGGTTGAAATGAATCTATACTTTGCTTTCGCTGTGTATTTAAATATTGTGTTGTTTGACTATTATGTTACCAACCACGTCACGATACCCCCCTACCGGGCCCACCAGTAATACGTGGAAATTTGGTGTGTGGCAGGTTGGTATCAGAGCCAACATTGAGTGAATTAAACACTAGCCTTTTGTGTTTAATCTCAATGACACAAATTGCACATTCCTAAATCTTCGAGTCTAGACAAAGAACTTAGGAATAATCCAAAATGTTTTATTTTTAATTTTAACTTGTCCTTTATTTTTCCTTGTCGTTACCTTTGTTTATATTAACAGGTTTAGCAATGCCGCCAAGATTCAGACGAGGAGATCGAGGAAAAGGGCCAATCAGCGCCCCTAACGACCACGAGGCCGGGCCTTCGAGCAGGCGAACTTCTTCTACAAGGAGTGCAGATCCACGAGAACCTTGGAGGATTTACGAGGAGCCTTCCAGACGATCTACTTCGTATAGCTCAACGCCTCCATATCATCACTCCTATGGGCCTCAGTCCGAGAATGAGCCCAACAACCCGCAACCTTCATACATACCCCTAAAGTGATCCTCATCGCACCGTTCCTTCGACGACCCTACTCCTGTCTTTCGGGGCCAGTTTAACCCGGCGGACTACCTACCAGAACAGGGGGCCTTTAACCCACTAGGACCGGAGGATCATTTTTCAAGTGATCAAGCGATGGACATGGACGAGGACACAGATCCCGTCGAGGCTTTAACCGGAACCCCGAACCATCCTTTTGTGATCTCTGATGGTTCGTCTTTTCACGGAACACCATACCAAGGTCCGGATAGTTACCAGGCACGGTTCGACCAGTGTGAGTGGTACTTTACACCATCTTACCATTCATCGCCTCACCAGCAGCAGCAAGATCCCTCTGGGGATCCACGTTTCGTGGCAGTCACGCCACCGCCACCACCGCCGCCAGTTCATCTAGAGCCTCCAGAACCACCAAGACGTAGGAGGACTGGCGCACGGATGTCAGCACGAGGAGGGGAGTTTCATTTCAGTACCCCTCAACACTCTAGTGGCAGCCACTACCCGCCAATATATGAAGACCCACAAATGGGTGGACCTTCAGTTCCAGTTTCAGAGGTGAATTCGGCACCTATTGCACCGCCATCACCGGGTTTTGGCAACCCTATCCCTGCTTATACTGCTCTGACAGCTTACAACCCATACGGACCGCCAGCATACCATAACTATAACTATGCCGAAGCCGACCCATACCCAGTGGCAGCAAACTACCTTGCCAAAAATCCTGAGGGACCATATGGAACCCCTTGGGGAATGGGACATCCAGCTCGTGGGTATCAAGTACCTGCTCAGCCGCCGCCACAGTACCAGCCACCACGGTTTTCTCCACCAGAGCAGGAGGATCTCCGTCAAAGACTGGGCAGGGTTGAGCGAGACCTCGAAAGAGAGCGTAGGAAGAATCAGGGATTCATGAGTGGTTTGGCAAGTTTGCTGAAAGGAAAGAAGAAACGGGATCGTTAAATCCCAATATGTATTATTGTATTTCCTTGTTTAAATCAAGTCCCTGTGTGGACATTTCTTTATGTATGTATGTAGTCCCTGCGTGGACATCTATCTTTGTACTTAGTCCCTACGTGGACTTTTCTCTATTAGTCCCTGCGTGGACATTTACTTTTGTAAACAGTCCTTCTGAGGACATGTATTATCTGTATAGCTCCTGCGTGGGCAAGTGTTTATGTGAAAAGTCCCGTTTAGGGCAAAGTGTACTACTTTTAAGTTTTAATGGAATGTAAGTTTATAAATTTCATCTTTGCTATAATTTGCATAATTAAATTTTATAGGAAATAAATAAATCGGAATCATTCCTTTTAAAAATCTATCTGCCTATTTTTTTTAATTAAGGATCTTAAAGGTATAACCTAGCCTGCATGTCATTTTAAGACCTGGCCCAGATGGTAAAACCCGTTAAAAAGATTCAAATCCCAGTTAACATCTGAAAACATGTTAACACTCCTGGCAGACACGATTCGTTAAAATCACACGTGTTATTATTATATAAGGATCTTTTCAAAGATTCCTAACCCAACTAAATGATCTCCGAATCATGGGTTAAATCATCAATAGATATGATCAGTTCTTTTTGTCATCCATTGGTAATAGAATGCCTGCGGGCCCTTCTCATTTTCATATGAGACAAAAGACAGTAATAGTCTGTGACCCTGTCTGATAAAGGTAATGAACTTTGTTCAAACCTTCATGCTTTGATTCTCTGAAATCATGGCTTGTAATTTAAGATTTGTCCCTGTGACTAGGCCTTATGTGCTAATAAAACTGTTATTGTTTTATAATTAGGATAAATTATATTAGAAATCCTAAATAAATGTGAGTAATAAATTAACCATATATAGTCTATGTTTACCACGGTTAATAAAATTGCCATAAAAGACAATTCTATAATAAACTCACCAATAAATTATTGTCGATATGTAACAGTTCAAGCTACATGGCAGACTCAAACGAGGTCAATAGTCACCCAGGGAGAGAGCATGATAATGCCCGAGTAAATGTAGCGGGTGCGGAATTACAGGCAATGATAGATAATGCCGTAAATCGAGCTATGGATAGACAGCTCCATGAATCCAGTGGTACCCGTGCAAGGACCCAATCTGCACCACACTCTAGAACACCCTCCAGGACCCACACTGCCCACAACAGTAATTCTCACCACTCATCAAACCAGAGGAGTGCTCCATCCCAAAGAGTCGTACAGAATCAGGAACCCCGTAATAAGGGTTGCTCCTATAAGTACTTCGTTTCGTGCAAACCCAGGGATTTTACTGAGGAAAAAGGAGCAGTAGATTGCATGACTTGGTTGGACGAGATGGATACGGTTGTGGATATCAGTGGTTGCAATGATAGGGATATTGTGAAATTCGTGTCACAGTCTTTCAAGGGAGAAGCATTAGCTTGGTGGAGATCTTTGATCCAAGCTACGGGGAAAGTCCCGTTATACAATATGACCTGGGAACAGTTCATGACGCTGATAAAAGAAAACTACTGCCCTCAACACGAGGTTGAGAAAATTGAATCTGACTTCTTGTCGCTGGTCATGAGAAACCTAGACTGTCAGGCCTACCTTACCAGTTTCAACACCTTGTCAAGGTTGGTTCCATATTTGGTAACCCCGGAACCCAAACGTATAGCTCGATTCATTGGGGGTTTGGCCCCGGAGATCAAGGCAAGTGTTAAGGCCTCCAGACCAGCTACTTTTCGGTCCGCAGCGGACATATCATTGTCCCTTACCTTAGACGTGGTCAGGCAAAGATAGCAGAGGAACACCGATACCGAAAAGAGGAAGCGTGAGGATGACAACTCACGACGTTCAGACAAGAAGCAGAAGGGAAACAATGACCACAAGAAGGGGTCAGGTTTTAGAAAGGATGGTCAGCAGACGGGTGAAAAACCCAGATGTAAAATCTGCAAGAGACAGCACTTCGGGAAGTGCAGGTATGAATCAAACTCGAATTCACAATCGAAATCTTTTGCATGTGGGTTGTGCAAGTCCAAGGAACACAAGACCTTGGATTGCAAAAAGATGAAGGATGCAACCTGCTACGGTTGCAATGAAAAGGGGCACATCAAGACCAATTGCCCAAAATATGCCAAGAAGCCTGAAGAGGCTAAGAAGACCAATGCTAGGGTCTTCAGGATGGATGCTAAGGAAGCCGTCAAGGACGACAATGTGATAACAGGTACCTTTCTCGTAAATGATGTTTATGCGAGAGTGTTATTTGATTCAGGCGCTGATAAGTCGTTCGTGGATAATAAGTTTTGTGAATTGTTGAAATTACCTGTTAAGACTTTAAGTGTGAAGTATGAGGTGGAACTAGCAGATGGCACTTTAGAAACCGCCTCAACCTTATTAGATGGGTGTTTCATATCCATTAAGAACCACTCTTTTCCTTTGTCCCTACTTCCTTTAAAACTAGCCGGTTTTGACATAGTTTTAGGCATGGACTGGTTTTCTCGTAACCAGGCCCAGATTATTCGCAATAAGAAGCAAGTGATGATCAAAACTCCGTCTGGTGAATCACTTACTATCCAGGGATATACCCAGTATGGGCTACCGAGAAAATGTCTATGCTCAATGACTCTAAGTGTTTGAAGAAGGGTTGTGTCATCTACATGGCACAAGTGATAATTGATGAGCCGAAGCCCAAGATTGGGGATATCCCCGTCATTTCTGAATACCCCGAAGTTTTTCCAGAAGAACTACCTGGTTTGCCACCAGATAGGAAAGTAGAATTCAGAATTGACATTATTCCTGGATCAGCACCAGTTGCAAGGGCGCCTTATAGGTTGGCACCAACAGAGATGAAGGAATTAAGGACGCAGCTAGATGATTTGCTAGCCAAAGGTTTCATCAAACCTAGTTCGTCTCCTTGGGGAGCACCAGTTTTATTTGTCAAGAAGAAGGATGGATCGATGCGTCTGTGCATCGACTACCGCGAGCTTAATAAGGTCACTATCAAGAATAGGTATCCTTTGCCCAGAATCGACGATCTGTTCGATCAACTTCAAGGGGCAAGTTTCTTCTCGAAGATTGACTTGAGGTCAGGCTACCATCAATTGAAGGTTAGAGATGAAGACGTGCACAAAACAGCATTTAGGACTCGTTATGGTCATTACGAGTTCCTAGTGATGCCTTTTGGGCTCACTAATGCACCAGCCGCGTTCATGGATCTCATGAATCGCGTTTGCAAGCCGCACTTAGATAAATTCATCATCGTTTTCATTGATGATATCCTCATCTACTCGAAGAACCAAGCTGACCATGAGAAGCATCTTCACTGCATTTTGGAACTACTTCATAAAGAAAAGCTCTATGCCAAGTTCTCGAAGTGTGAATTCTGGCTTTGGGAAGTCCAATTTCTTGGACATGTTGTTAGTGAGCGTGGTATCCAAGTAGATCCCGCTAAAGTTGAAGCTGTCATGAATTGGCATGAGCCAAAGACGCCTACAGAAATACGTAGCTTCCTAGGTTTGGCAGGATACTATAGGCGATTCATTGAAAACTTCTCAAGGATTGCTGCACCCCTGACTTCGCTGACGCGTAAGAAGATTAAGTTTGACTGGGGTCCTAAGCAGCCGGAATCCTTCGATATTCTGAAACAAAAGTTGAGCAATGCTCCAGTACTGACATTACCTGATGGAATAGAGGAGTTTGTAGTTTATTGTGATGCATCACACACCGGGATGGGGTGTGTGCTTATGCAGAAAGGCAAAGTCATTGCCTATGCTTCACGCCAGTTAAAGGTGCACGAAAAGAATTACACCACCCATGACTTGGAGTTGGGTGCCGTTGTATTCGCACTAAAACTGTGGAGGCACTACTTATATGGAATCAAATGTGTGATCTATTCTGATCACAAGAGCCTTCAACATCTGTTCAATCAGAAGGACTTAAACATGAGGCGACACCGTTGGATGGAAACTCTGAATGATTACGATTGTGAAATAAGATACCATCCCGGCAAGGAGAATGTAGTCGCCGATGCCTTGAGTCGAAAGGAGAAGGTGAAACCCATCCGAATCAATGCCAAGCGCATGGAAATAAAGAACAATTTGATTGAAAGGTTGTTAGCTGCACAGAAGGAAGCTGTGTTGGAAGATAACTATCCTAACGAAAAGCTAGGGGTAACTAAGGAGCAGTTAACACTTAGCAAGGACGGAATACTAAGATTGAATGGATGAATATGGGTTCCAATTTATGGAGGACTTCGAGATGTTATCCTCCAGGAAGCCCATAGTTCCAAATACTCCGTTCATCCTGGAGCAGATAAGATGTACCAGGACCAAAGGGCAAACTATTGGTGGATAGGCTTGAAGAAGTCTGTAGCTGCCTATGTAGCTAAATGCTTGACGTGTGCGCAAGTCAAGGCAGAACATCAAAAGCCGTCAGGTTTGCTACAACAGCCTGAACTTCCCACCTGGAAATGGGAAATGGTAACTATGGATTTTATTACCAAGTTACCCAAGACAAGGAAAGGAAATGACACCATCTGGGTGATCGTTGATAGACTGACTAAGTCAGCTCATTTCTTACCCATCAAGGAGACTTATAGCTCCGACATGTTAGCCCAGTTATACGTCGATAAGATTGTAGCCTTACTTGGCATACCTGTGTCTATTATCTCTGACCGAGATACTAGATACACGTCACATTTTTGGAAAAGCTTCCAACAATCTTTGGGCACGCGTTTGAATTTTAGTACGGCTTACCATCCTCAGACAGACGGTCAGAGTGAGCGTACTATTCAAACGTTGGAGGACATGCTTCGTGCATGTGTGATTGATTTGGGTGGTAGTTGGGATAACCACCTACCACTAATTGAGTTCTCCTACAACAATAGCTACCACACCAGCATTAAGGCTGCGCCTTTCGAGGCCTTATACGGTAGAAAGTGTAGAACGCCCGTTTGTTGGGCGGAAGTTGGAGATGTCCAGTTATCAGGACCGGAGATAGTCTTTGAAACGACGGACAAGATTGTCCAAATTCGTGACCGTCTCAAAGCTGCCCGAGATAGGCAAAAGAGTTACGCTGATCCCAAGCGTAAATCTTTTCACTTTGAAGTAGGTGATAAAGTCTTACTTAAAGTATCACCCTGGAAGGGAGTGATGCGGTTTGGTAAGAAAGGCAAGTTGAGCCCGAGATACATAGGACCTTTCGAGGTTATCGAACGAGTCGGATCAGTTGCCTATAAGTTAAACTTACCTGAAGAGCTCAGTAGTATACACAATGTGTTCCACATCTGCAATCTGAAGAAGTGTTTCGCTGACGAATCACTGGTCATACCCCATACAGATGTGCATATAGATGAGAGCTTGAAATTTGTGGGAAAACCATTGTCGATCGGGGATCGACAGGTTAAGAAGCTTCGAAGGAAGCATGTACCGATTGTAAAGGTCAAATAGGATGCCCGTAGAGGTCCCGAGTATACGTGGGAGGTTGAGTCCACGATGAAAGAAAAGTACCCTTACCTGTTTCAGTAAATCTCGAGGTTGAGATTTCTTTTAAGGGGGTGAGGATGTAACACCTCGAAAATTTACGTCCTATAATGTGTTGACACGTGTAATAGGTTTAAACGTGTGAAAGAATGTTCTTGAAGGACTAAAGTTGACAAACAATGAAACTATGTAAATATAAGGGTTCAAAGTGTCAACAATGAATAAATATACTTTACAATAACCCTACATGAGGTTTATAACCTTAAACGAATGGATCATGGATCATACGAAGCGAATTGTGAAAGAAAGTGAGAAATTACAAACTACAGGGGTTAAATGTGTCAACATGTTAAGATATACCTCTGAGTGACCTTTTAGCAAACCCAAAGCCTTGTAACAATTAATTATACTCACTAGAATGCACCATAAAACTTTCACCAAGTTTCGTTACCGTATGAGAAAGTTGTGATAAAATTCGTGAGTGAGGGTTAGAATCGTCAACATTGAAAATTAGGGTTTTTCGGGTGATCACAAAGTTACCCGAGGACTTGACAAAGATGGTATAAGCCTTAAAGCCCCTAAATGTCAATTTTAAAGGTTTAAAATGAAAGAATGAAAGTGAAAGTGACGTTTAGGAGGACCGGGGACTGAAATGCAATAAACAAGACATTTGTAACCTGATCCGTGGTCTAAGGCGGGCCGCGTAAGGTCCTTAAGACCTTTATGCGGGCCGCGTGACAGGTACCAGCGACAGAAACAACAGCCAGCTGTCTGTTGATGTTTTAACCGACTTAAAACTCAAGTTTTCGATACCATGGGCTGCCTATGATGGTATTTAGCCTATAGAAGACACATGTTTACATCCTTGATTGTTAGTAGACCCATTTGGCATCAATCTAGTATGATCAAAGTTCATATATAAGTCTCATGTTGCAACATGCAACCACACTTCAACTTCTGGACATTTTGAGGAGCACAACAGCAGACACAAGACCTTCCTAATCATCATTAGACACGAGTAAGTATGTTTAACCCTTCTAAATTAAGTCTTGCTTAGTTTATAGCCTAGAAGTCAAACCGTCGTAATTACGGTTTGAATTAACGATAAAACACAAACGGTCCAGTGTTTTGCCGAAATGAAAGTTGTTATAAGTTGGTAATTATGTGGGCAATTAACCCTTAAAAGGGTACTCTCTGATTCCAATCCTAAATAGGTCGTTTGTCGAGTCAAACGTTGTCCGAAAAAGTCAACAGAAATGCTAAACTTTGATTAAACGCATAATTAACGATATAGAAGGCATGTAACCTATTTTATCATTCATATAACTTGGTAATAAGTGTACGGACTTGTCTAAACTTGTTTGATTCGACAACTTTCTGTTTTGAACCGATTCGGAACCGAAAGACGCAGAAGTTTGACTTTTGCTTTGACTTCAGTTCTGACCCAGTTTTGATAGGTTTAGACATGCCTTAAAGTTCCATTAGGACCAAGTTACATGTTGGTATAACCCTCTGCGTTTATACCACTTGAAACCTCGATTGTCCGACGTTTCCGTTAATTGCTTAAATAGTGACCATAATGCCCTTATGACCATACAACGAGAATTTTGGAAATATGAAAGTACAATAATCTTAGTTACTGATTATTAAACATGTCTGTAAATTTTTACATCAGTTGGACATATAGATTAGGAGTTATGCTCAATGACGTAATTAGAACGCTTCTTAGTCATTAAACGGCGTCATTAGCGTAAAGCCTATCTAAACCCCATTTTTGACACCAAACCTTTTACCCACTGATATAATATAATATTTGGGATTTTTGAAGATTTTTAATTATTTTTAAACTGATCATAAGCTAGGATTATCGCCTTGATTCGGTAAATACCAAATATACCCTTTTCGGCCATAAAATGAGTTTTACAAATCCTTTTGACGCCAATCCAATTGCTACTGATTTTAAATAATAAATGAAGTATTTTGAACCTGTTAAATTGATCAGAAAACTCAGAATCCTATTTTAACCCGTTAATCGCTTAAAACGGCTTTATACGCGTATTATACGCATAGTTTGGGTTTAAAACTATTTTGGCATATAAGACTTATAACCAAATGTTATAACCTGTTAAAATAAACTATTTTACTGATTTATTCAGACCCGGATCACAGAAGCTTAATTGATCCCTTTTATAATCTTTAAAATGACCAAAATACCCCTACGGGGCTTAATATGAGATTAAACTCGTTTTGGGCATAATGGAAGGTATCCTAGTGATACCACAACATAGTTAAGGCATGTTAACTTAGGAAACCTGTTTAGGACTCTTACGGTTACCCGTTACGCTTCATGCACATTCGGTTCGTTTTATGTAACTAGTTTACATAAATTAGCCGAAACGGGTCAAACCTTATCGGTTTTATCTCAAAATCCAGAATGTGTATAATTGATGTATTGCAAAATACATCTTTATTCGCGTCCAATTTTAGTCATTAGATTGTCGGTTGTGTCCGTTTTTAGATTAGAATGTATATGCTTTTGATTTATTTGTGTTTTAAGGTGTTTGGAGCTGGAAAGAAGCAGAAACGAGTAAAATCTAGCAAAGGAAAATGTCGGGTCAAGAACCGGAAGTTCGTGAGTGAAAATAAGGTGAAAAATGCAGTTCTGAAGGTTCCAGGCGGCCCGTATAAGCTTAACATCACATTCTGAGGCGGGCCGCATGAGGTTAAAATATGTTTCCGGAGTATAACTGGCGCGCGGCCCGCGTATACTTACCTGAATCTTTAGGCGGGCCGCGAGGGTGATGTTTACGTAAACCGACTTTGATCAGCAGCGATTTTAGGGTTTTGAGGTTATAAATTCAACATCATCGACAACAGCCGAGAGATACAACACAATCACGAACTTTGGATGAAATTCAGAGCTTTTGGACGATCTTAGGGGCTGTTTGAGGGCTAGGGATTGCTAGGAATCGTCAAGAAACATTCAGGAGCACACGGGATCGAAGATTACGGGTTTTATCATCTTGTTCATTCGTTTCTCGTTTGTTTTTGATTATTTAATGATGAATTCAGTTTATACATTGATTGCTATGTTTTTAGACATGATTATTGGCTAGATTTCCTTTACTACCTAGACATGGATGAATGATTGGTATATGATTTGATTATTATTGGATTTTGGAAGCTATGGCTAGTTTATAAATTGTAAACGGTTTGTTCTATCGGTTAGATGTGTTTGCGTGCTTGATGTTGTTTGATTATTGATTATTGCTTCGCATGAATCTTGGTGACGGTCTTTATCACATAATAGAGTCGTGCTAGGTTTTAGATTTTGGTGACTGTCTATATCACGTAATAAATCTTGAATCTTTAGGGTTAAATCGGCCGATAAACCTTAGAAGTAATAGTTGGTAATTTTATAAAATCAAGTGTTCTACTAATCATCAATAGCTGTAAGGTGCGAGATTATTGCTAGGTCTAAGTGATTAAACCGCAAGGTGGGTCCTTCTTAGGAAGTTAACCTTTTGGCTGCTGTCTAGCAAGTCTAGCTGAGAAAACAAACCTATCCTAGGTTTAGGTCTCGTAAGGGAGTGAGCCTTGTAGGATACTTTTATAAACCCATTAGATATCTTGTAAAGGAGTCTAATAACCGGTACTTTAACAACCTTTAGGGGATCTTAGCGTGCTCTTGAGAAGGATTAGGGGTCCTTAGATTTCCCGAGAGGTGAGAATTTTAAGATCCCGGTTCCATAGCAGACAACTTCCAATTATAACCATAACTAAAAGCAATCAGGATTCCTGTCTAGGTAGTTCTTTCATCATCCTTGAGTTCAGCCTTCGTGTGAGTTCGTGTCTAGTTCGTCTAGTCTAGTTAGTATTCGTTATTTGCATTTTTAGGATTTTTAGAAAACCCCCCCAATTAATAAACAAAATAGTTTGAGTCGTGTCAGTCTAAGTCTAGATAGAGTCATTAGCGTAATCAGTAGAGTCTCTTGGGTTCGATACTCGGACTTCCTTAGGCTATACTTCATCGATCGGTACACTTGCCGGTCGTGTGATTTAGGGTTTAGAGAGTCTTAGTTTTATAAATTTAAAACTTAGAGAGTCTAGATTTAGGGTAAATTTAGTTAATTTAGTTAACCCGTTTCGAGCACATCAAGTTTTTGGCGCCGTTGCCGGGGATTCTTTGGCGATTGCGTTGATTGCTTTGTTTGGACTTGTTTGACATATTACGTGCTATTTGTGTTCGTTGAGTCGTAGGAGTCTAAAAATTTTAAAAATCAAAAAAATATTTGCTTTAGTGTCTTTTCTAGGTTAGTGAGTCGTTGTTAGAGTCTTTTCGTTGTTCGTATTTGGTGGATGCCCCATACGCGCTCGCAGGGACCGCCACCGCTTCTGTTTACAGTCGAGTCGTCAGTTTCGTCCTCTACGTCTTCTTCAGTTCCACATTCCACCCCCGCCTTCGATTTCACACCGAAGCCATCACCACACGTTTCCCCACCACCCTCCCGTTCTCGTTCGCCTAGTCCTCCACTAGTCATGGCGAACCGTACCGTTTACCAGCAGGCTACCACCGGTTTCACCGGTGCTACATCGCCCATCACCCTTCCTAATATAGCGAACGATCGGTCCTGGCAGATCCCTTCTTACATCATGACCGCCATCACCAATTCTTGCCAGTTCCATGGTCGTGATGACGAGGATGCACCCGCCCACATAAATCGCATCACTCGTCTTTGTGGCACCTACTCCATTGAGGGTGTCAATCTAGATGCTAGGTACCTTCAGGTTTTCCCCTTTTCTCTCGCTGGACGCGCAGCCGTCTGGTTCGATTCTCAGCCCGCAGGCACTTTCACTACTTGGGCTGGTCTTCGCGATGCTTTCATAACAAAATACTTCCCGCCAGCCAAGGCGTCTCGCCTTCGTGATCAGATTCACTCCTTCCGTATGGAGCCTGATGAGCCATACCACTTAGCTTGGGAGCGTTTTCAGACGCTTCTCTCTCATTGTTCGCAGCATGGTTTGTCGGATTGGGCGTTAGTTGAGAAATTCTACAATGGTCTTACTCCTGAGATTAGAGCTCGTTTCGATACTTCAGCAGGAGGGCAACTTATGGGAAAGAAGACGGTTACTGAGTGTAATGATTTATTTGAGAGCTTTGCACATTCTGATATGGATTACAGCACTATCGGCAGGACTTCCATTCCTGTTACTACCACCTCGGCCGATCGAGGGGTAAACCAAGTTAGCTTGGGTACATCGGTAGCTGCTATAGTCGAGAGTGTAAAGAAGGATTTGAGGCAAGAGATGAGGAGAGAGTTGGATGAGATCAAGAAGAAAGTTGATAGGTGTGAGGTTTGTAGGGGAGGTCACGATACACTCGATTGTCCCACACTTACGTTAGAGCAGGTAGAGTACATAGCTGGTCAGTCTAGGGGTTTATTCGGTAGTAATAATAATAATAATTATAACTCCAACTGGCAGGGTAGTGGTAGTAGTTTTCGCCCTTCTGGCAGTCCCCCTGGTTTTCCTTCTGGTCAGTATCAAAATAGGGGGCCGGGTCTTTATACGAGTAGTGGTTCGGGTCAGTATGGTGGTTCAGGAGGTCAGTTTGCGAGTGGAGGGTTGAATCAGGAGAGTCAGGGCAGTGGTAAGGCTCCCGAGGGCAGTATGAGTAGGATAGAGGAGATGTTAGCTCAGATGATGACACAAAATCAGGCGACGCAGAAATCCCTCAATGATTTCACTAGGACTCAAGAGCAGATCAATAAGAATCATGAACTTCAGCTTAAAAATCAAGAGTCCACTCTTCTAGATATTCAGAGAACAGTAGGGGATATAGCTAGGCAGTTGAAAGAGTCCCCTTCTGGTCAGTATTCAGGTACTACTCACCCAGTCCACCATTCTGTTAAAGCAATTACTACTCGCAGTGGGTTGAGTCTAGGAGAGGTCGTGAGAGAGAATGTTGAGATAGGGAGTGATGATGAGGTAGATGAGGTGATTGAGATGGAGGCTCCAGGCAAGGTGCACATTAGGCTAGACCCAGCAAGTACCGCACACGCCAAGGAGTTGCCAGTAGAGAAGAAAGAGGAGAAGCAGCCGAAGAAGGTTCGGCCACCACCACGAGTGATTGATATTTCTCGCCTTCCATTTCCCGCTCGTGCTAGGCAGCAGATATATGCTAGGGAATACGAGAAATTTCTTGAGATGTTCACCTAGTTGAAGGTAAATCTTCCGTTCATAGAGGCGTTGAGATCCATGCCTAAATACGTCAAGTTCCTTAAGGATTTTCTCAAGCGTAAGGATAGGGTTGGAGAGTGTTCGAGTAATTCATTGAGTGGAGAGTGTTCTGCTGTGATCCTAAATAAGCTTCCTGAGAAACTCACTGATCCGGGCATTTTCACGATTCCTTGTTTGTTTGGTGGTGATGTTAAAAACCACGTGTTAGCTGACCTTGGTGCTAGTATTAATTTGATGCCTTATTCATTTTACGAAAAACTAGGCCTTGGTGATTTGAAATCAACTCGTATGACCCTCTCGTTAGCGGATAAGTCAGTTAAGTACCCTAGAGGGATAGTAGAAAATTTGTTGGTGAAAGTTGATAAGTTTGTGTTTCCGGCTGATTTTGTAGTGTTAGATATGGAGGCCGATGATAAAGTTCCATTGATATTAGGGCGCCCGTTCTTGAACACTGCTAAAGCGCTTATAGACGTCTTTTTAGGCACGATCACACTTAGAGCGGAGGATGAGTCGGTAGTTTTTAAGGTGAATAATGCGAGAGGGGCGAGTGAGAGCGTGGAGGCGATAGCGTCGATGGAGGATAGTGAGAAGGTTGAGAGTGATGAGAAAGAGGTGGAGAGTGAGCCGAGTCTAGAGAAGGTGATAAAACCCAAGTGTGGGGATCCACCTGATAGGAGAGTCGAAGAGTTGGAAGAGAGATTGTCGAGGTTGGAATCTAAGTTAGTGACACTGAGTAAGCCTCAGTGTGGGGATAGGGTTAAATATGATATGTTTAGATTTAAACCGCCTGATTGCGAGTCGATGGAGTATGAGAGATTTAGGAGAGATGTGGGCGATTTTATGGATGGTAGTGCTACGGCCCGTACGAGTTGGTGTGGAGGTGAGCTCCGCATATACGATCCTCCGTAAGTGCGTGAACATTTGTGATTACTTGTAGAGTTTGTATATTGAGTCGTAGTTCGTATTGTGTCGTTAGTTAGGTTGCTAGTGTAGTTTGCGTCGTTTTGTGTTTTTACGTCGTTTTGTGTGTCGTAAAAGTTTTTGCAGGTACACTCCGCTTCATGAAGGCCGAACTCAGCAGACGAGCAGTTGCCCAGGTACGTCTACTGTTTAAAACAACGAAATAAAGGGCAGGGGCAGTTTGGGCATTAATAAAATTATAAAAATAGCAATCTGCTGTTGCTGTCTAGTGTTTTGCTGCTGTTTGCTGTTCAAGCGGCCCGCATTAGCTATATGTTCATCTTAGGCGGGCCGCTTTGACTTAAAGATAATCCTGAATTGTTGGACGCTCGCGGCCCGCATCCACTTACCCTACATACTCAAGCGGGCCGCGTGGGTTTTCTATTTCGACAACAGCAGGTTTAGGTCCACATAGTGTTTCACAATTCACCATTCATTTATCCATTCATCCATTAAAACACCATTTTCACCATCACTACCATTGTTCCATACCATCGTTGCTGGTTTGAGTCATTGTATACGGGGTTGTGCTTGCATTATACTTTTATATTTTGTACCATGAGTCTAAGTTAGAAGTTTTGAGTCATTTGTGTCGAGTCGGTATTGCTTTGGTGTTTGCTTGTTTTTGTTGATGCAGGTTTGAATATGTACCACCCGTAGTCAATCTCCATTCGGGTGAGTTTGGAGCTGTTTATTCAAATTTCGGGCATTTATCGAGCATACCAGTTGGAGTCAAGCCGATCGCGAATGAAATGCTATACGATCGAGCTGGATTGGACGAGAGATTTGGAGCATACGCGGTGTTATAAAACCAGCTAAGTCCTTTCTAATTTGCCATTGGTCTTTTTATTTCTTATTTATTTTTAGTTTTTGAGTCGGTTTCCATCCTACATTGAGGGCAATGTAGAGTTTAAGTGTGGGGATGGGAACTATCGTTTAGTGTCATTAGTTAGTGTGTCTTTTGAGTCATAAAAAATCGAAAAATACAAAAAATTAAAAAATTGAAAAATCCAAAAAAAAAAATTGAAAAAATGAAAAAATGTCTTTTAAATTAAGAAGTTTGCAAAATAAAAACGGAAAATGATAGAAAAGTCGGGTTTTTGTTCGGGTTCAAATAATAATAATATGAGAATAAAATAATCGTGCTTGTGTCTAGTTTGGGATGCGCGGGTAGGCTTGATTCGGTTTTGGGTTCCTTTGATTTAAAATATACCTAATTGTCGGTCTACTAGTGGGTTCTCATCTAGGGAAAGTGGGGAAACTGAAACCGCCAAAAATAGTATAAGGGATGCCGTTATAAGCTAAGATCGTTAGAGTTTTTAGTCATTATCTCGCTGAAAAAAAAAAGAAAAAAATAAGTGAGCTAGAAACTAAATGAAAGTAGCACAGGTCTATGTAATCCGAGTTGGGGATAGCGACTCTACAGCCGGAATGCCTCTGGGATGTGTGAAATCGACTTGCCGAATAAAAGTACCGAAACCTAAGTAATCTGTGGTTGGGGATCGCGACTCTACAGCCGGAATACCTCTTGGTTAGGGAAAGCATCGTCTAGACTCACGAGAAAAAAAAAGAAAAAAAAGAGCAAAAAGCAAAGTCTAAGCTCGTATGAAAAAAAAAATAGATTTGATTTTAAACTCTTTGGATCTTGGTATAAAACGGTTAGGAAATAACCCAGTGGTTGTTCCTTTTGTCCTATAAGCTTGAGGGGGGATTAGGTAGACTTGCAATTCTTGGCGTGAGACCCTAGGTAGATTGACTGCACTTGAACTAAAATCGCATGATAAGGGCTCGGAACCGGGTTGGGTTTAAAAGGATCATTATACTTGCAATCGCGGCTAACACAAGTTTCGGTTTTAAAAAGTAACTTAAGTTTTTGGCCCGTTCGATTATTCCGACTATGATTCCGTTTGCATAATTCTTTTTCGAGGACGAAAAAAGAGTAAGTGTGGGGATATTTGATGTATTGCAAAATACATCTTTATTCGCGTCTAGTTTTAGTCGTTAGATAGTCGGTTGTGTCCGTTTTTAGATTAGAATGTATATGCTTTTGATTTATTTGTGTTTTAAGGTGTTTGGAGCTGGAAAGAAGCAGAAACGAGTAAAATCTAGCAAAGGAAAATGTCGGGTCAAGAACCGGAAGTTCGTGAGTGAAAATAAGGTGAAAAATGCAGTTCTGAAGGTTCCAGGCGGCCCGTATAAGCTTAACATCACATTCTGAGGCGGGCCGCATGAGGTTAAAATATGTTTCCGGAGTATAACTGGCGCGCGGCCCGCGTATACTTACCTGAATCTTTAGGCGGGCCGCGAGGGTGATGTTTACGTAAACCGACTTTGATCAGCAGCGATTTTAGGGTTTTGAGGTTATAAATTCAACATCATCGACAACAGCCGAGAGATACAACACAATCACGAACTTTGGACAAAATTCAGAGCTTTTGGACGATCTTAGGGGCTGTTTGAGGGCTAGGGATTGCTAGGAATCGTCAAGAAACATTCAGGAGCACACGGGATCGAAGATTACGGGTTTTATCATCTTGTTCATTCGTTTCTCGTTTGTTTTTTATTGTTTAATGATGAATTCAGTTTATACATTGATTGCTATGTTTTTAGACATGATTATTGGCTAGATTTCCTTTACTACCTAGACATGGATGAATGATTGGTATATGATTTGATTATTATTGGATTTTGGAAGCTATGGCTAGTTTATAAATTGTAAACGGTTTGTTCTATCGGTTAGATGTGTTTGCGTGCTTGATGTTGTTTGATTATTGATTATTGCTTCGCATGAATCTTGGTGACGGTCTTTATCACATAATAGAGTCGTGCTAGGTTTTAGATTTTGGTGACTGTCTATATCACGTAATAAATCTTGAATCTTTAGGGTTAAATCGGCCGATAAACCTTAGAAGTAATAGTTGGTAATTTTATAAAATCAAGTGTTCTACTAATCATCAATAGCTGTAAGGTGCGAGATTATTGCTAGGTCTAAGTGATTAAACCGCAAGGTGGGTCCTTCTTAGGAAGTTAACCTTTTGGCTGCTGTCTAGCAAGTCTAGCTGAGAAAACAAACCTATCCTAGGTTTAGGTCTCGTAAGGGAGTGAGCCTTGTATGATACTTTTATAAACCCATTAGATATCTTGTAAAGGAGTCTAATAACCGGTACTTTAACAACCTTTAGGGGATCTTAGCGTGATCTTGAGAAGGATTAGGGGTCCTTAGATTTCCCGAGAGGTGAGAATTTTAAGATCCCGGTTCCATAGCAGACAACTTCCAATTATAACCATAACTAAAAGCAATCAGGATTCCTGTCTAGGTAGTTCTTTCATCATCCTTGAGTTCAGCCTTCGTGTGAGTTCGTGTCTAGTTCGTCTAGTCTAGTTAGTATTCGTTATTTGCATTCTAGGATTTTTAGAAAACCCCCCCAATTAATAAACAAAATAGTTTGAGTCGTGTCAGTCTAAGTCTAGATAGAGTCATTAGCGTAATCAGTAGAGTCTCTTGGGTTCGATACTCGGACTTCCTTAGGCTATACTTCATCGATCGGTACACTTGCCGGTCGTGTGATTTAGGGTTTAGAGAGTCTTAGTTTTATAAATTTAAAACTTAGAGAGTCTAGATTTAGGGTAAATTTAGTTAATTTAGTTAACCCGTTTCGAGCACATCAATAATATACCCATATTAAGCAAGTCTTCAAACTTGTCAGGTCTAAATCACATTCTATCCGGTCTTCGCTTAATCGTGCGTGCGAACCGTATCTTTAAAACTAACCGGTCTAAGCTTAAGCTTAACTAAAGACCGTTAGGATTCTAATAGGTTATTATAAACCTTCGTTCCAGATTAGGAGAACCAGTAAAAGATACTTGCACTCGGTGATTTTGATTTATACTTGCTCAGGTAAATACTCTTAACTTATTTTCCCTATACGGGCTTGGGGTACGGTATATAAAATACCGCTTGGTCGGGCATTGAATCTTTAATTGAATGATGGTTAAAGTATTGATATGTCTCGTTTAAATTGTTTTGTTTGCTTAAAGCCTTTGGGGGGTTAATGACCATGTCCCGGATATCCCTGGCATCATTTTACGAAATGGCCACGACCTTAGCACACAGGTGTAGGCGTACACCTGTCAGTGTCTCATATACATAATGTGTTGTGTCTATTGATCTTTAACCCGGCTCGATCCGGGCTACTGAACGCATAAGAAACATGTAAATCCTTTACAAGTATTATATTCAAATAATTATCCCAAGTTAAAAAAAATATTATTTGTGCCTTGTGCCTTAAATGCATTTTCTTAAACTCTTTTCAAAATGAGTCGGTTGATTGTATTTACCAGTGTAAACTGACGTATTTTCTCAAAAAGGTTAAGTGCAGGTACTACACGTAATAGGCTGGCTTTTCTCCTAGCATCCTCAATAAGTCTCGCAAGCTTGGATGTCATAGACTGTTGAACACTGTTTCCTTTTTATTTTGATCTACCTGTGGATTTATATTCGACTATTTGTGATACTTAATATTACAATATTGTTTGGTTGAAATGAATCTATACTTTGCTTCCGCTGTGCATTTAAATATTGTGTTGTTTGACTATTATGTTACCAACCACGTCACGATACTCCCCTACGCCCACCGGTAATACGTGGAAATTTGGGGTGTGACACAATAAATTTAGAACTCTTTCACAGGCCTTAACGCATAATTCTCTGTAATAATCATATCTGCGTTTTCACTCAACTTTTAACATTTTAATCCTCACCTAGGCATTTTATCAAACACCTACGGGTCAGATTTTTACACAATCAAAACCAAGTCCATGACTTGTAGTTCTCATCTAAACCAATTTCAATTAAGCATATTCCCACATGTCATAGCCACTATATTTCAGAAATTACCTCTTAGAATTTAGATTACACTTGGAAAAGAATCACAAAATCCTAGTGTTTATCAAGTTTCTACAAACTTCTTAGTCACCTACATTGGTGATTATAACCCTACAAGCTTTATGCAAGATTTTGACAAGAAAACATCTAGGGTTTATCCCTAGACACAATAACACTTCTAATTTCGTCCATGCAAGACATAATCAAGCTAAATTTCAGTTTTTCACAATTAACCTCGAACTTGAGATGAATCAAAATACTAGAATTTTGCATACCTTGTGATCCCTTCAGTGAGGTGATCACTAATTCGTGTTTAGAACTTGATTTGGGACTGAATTGAACCTCCAATTGATCAATTTTAGTGAAACTAGGGTTTGGAGGGGAGCTCTTGTTCGCCCCCTGCTTCTCTTGATCGACCAAACACACTTCCAGTGTGTGTTTGGTGTGGTTATTTCAGCTTAAAACACTTAAGTTTCCAACTTTACAATTTAGGTCCCTCCACTTATTATTTCATTTGTTAATTAGGAGTTCCATCCATTTATTTAGCATCACAAGACTCACATCTAACTGGGTTATTTATTCCTAGTTAGTTTATTCTCGTTTATTTTATACTTTATAATTCTAATATAAAGTTTTATATTTTCGGGGTGTTACAGTTTTCAGGTTTTTTCGGTTCGAACTTCTTTGAATCCTTAGCACTTGGCACCATAGGAACATGGGGACCAAAAACAACAGACCTCCAACATCCAGTGTTTTGTTGAGCAAGGATGTGACCCATCCTACGCTCCCAGATGTTGTATTCATTACGTTTAAGCATGGGTGGTTTAAAAAGCGAGCCAATGTTAATCTTATCATCCTGTGATTGTGACGTCATCCTGGTTGTTTACAGACACTGATTAATCAACTTTGATGGTGATTAAACCTTGCTCTGTTTTTCAACACAAACGAACAAACTATCAGTATCAACTTTTATGAGCTGAACTATTTACGTCAAAATGATTGTTAAATCAAATTTGACTGTCCAAGCTCTGATACCAATTGTTGGATCTGAGTTTGATTTTGATTGTATTTTACGTTTGAATTAAAATGGAGATGGATGAGTTGTGCAGCGGAATTAAGATGAAAACAAACTTTGCATACAATCAAACGAGAGTATTGCTTTGATCAAACATTTTTCACAAAGAACCGAAAGATTGAATTTATTTCAATTACGATTACAATGCAATGTTGAATACAAACTCTCCCTCAGCCAGAGCTCAGTGTTTGTTCGTGCAGAGAAGACGATTTTGCAAAGAGCTAATAGAACAGTACAGAGCACTGTCCTATTTATAGGCACTAGCAAACCACTGAGCATCAAAGCTGACGTCACCATGAAAGTGACATCTAACCTCCTAACAAACTCTAACCTCTGATCAATACAAACACTGCTATGCTAAACTACCGATATTACATTTCATAACATAAAGACACAATAAACTACTGCTGCATCCTTCCACTGATGTGAACCACCAGTACTTGTCCGGATCAGCAGTGCTTGACTTAAAGCAGTAGATTGAACAGCAGAGCTTTAGTCTTTCA
The DNA here is from genome assembly GCA_030545235.1 of Helianthus tuberosus. NCBI lineage: Eukaryota > Viridiplantae > Streptophyta > Magnoliopsida > Asterales > Asteraceae > Helianthus > Helianthus tuberosus. The sequence goes on along the minus strand of CM060443.1, from coordinate 223,274,433 downwards.
TCAGGCCTTTACCTGATCAGCAGTTTGCACGATCAGTAGATAGGAGGTCAGCAGATGTTGAAACCACTTTCAAGGGGAGAGACTTGTATGTAACATCTGCTTATTCTGGATCCACTGCTCTGACCCAGTTTTGGCTTTAATTACCTGTTCCTTTGATAGGGTTCAATCCCAACACTCACACTATAAATACCTACCTGTCACATCACTATTCACTTATGTGACAGCTCATTCCGACCCAACTCGTTCCCATCTCTTTCTCAGGCACTTTTCTCTCGATTCAAGGCTTTTCGGTGAGTATTTCTCCCTAAATCTTGTACTTCCATCATCACTACACACTTTCTCATCATCATCTCCATCAAAATCTTGCATTTTCCCCATGAAATTGCCTGATTTGGACATCTTGAAGGTGACGTCATCACGGTTTCTTATGCAAACTGTTGTGTGGCATCATCTCATCAAGATATGTTCAGATCTAAAGGATTTCCACATTGTTTTTACACAAATCTCAACGAAATCTAAAGGTTTTCAACTATTTTCAAACTTTCTTTCAACTCTTCTACAGTCTCCACTCCAAGCCGATGGAATCTGGACTCAACCTGACTTTAGACTCGTTCCATAGTCTAGGGCCAGCTTGAAAACGGATTTCCACCCGAGAGATGACCGACAAACGGGTTAAACATGAAACTCCATCAAGAACAGTTAAGTCTGATCGAATGGGGTGATTCTCATCCGATCGACTGAGCTAAACCATGGTGTGGTTCCGTTGTTTGACACGTCGTCACACCGTCTCCGTTAAACTTCAAAACTTTTCAACTTAGAAAATTTTACACGCCCAATCGAATAGCCTTCCAATCGAATGGCCATCCGTCCGGATGACCATCCGACCGGATGACTTGATTAAACACTACAACAAAAACTTCAAATGTTTCAAACAATTTTGTAAACAACATACATCTCACTTGAATGGCCAACCGGATGACCATCCGTCCGGATGGGTTATGCCCATTCGATCGAATCACCTTTCGACCGCACTAACACACCCGACACTCTGTTACACGCTATTCAATGCTTTACTGTTCTATGCTCAGGCTAACCTCCAAGCGCTCCCTTTAATCCAAGTCTGTGTTTACCTGTTAAACACGCACTGTGAGTATACTCGAACCCATTTTCTTTTAACACACTTCGGGTGTTACATACGCTCTCTATATCAAAACACATCAACACACAACACAAACACTTTTAGCGCTAACCGCTCCCGCATGTTATACGTGAACTATGAATGCTTGTTACTATGCTTAGACAATGTTACACGGTATCGCCTCTAGCAATGATAGTACTATAGTTTGGACTCAACACTTGTCGTGGACGGGGGTTGCTAGGGATCACTTTACTTTACTTCACGTGTCCGCTGGACATGTGTCGCGCATACTCTACAACGTAGTCTCGTGATTAAGTGTGAACATAGTCTGGTGGTTACTTGCTTTGCCCGTTATGTGATACATGCTGGTTATGCATAAACGCTTTCACTATACTATATACTATGCAAACTTGTGTACTCACCTTTACACTCTGTGTATTGACTATACTTTAACGTATGTGACAGGTTGATTAGGATGCTATGCTTGCCTTGCTTTGGTGAAACAAGTAGGAGGTCTAGAAACCCACAAAATAAGAAATCTGAGTTATCGGAATAGTTTACTTGTTTTTGAGACAATTATCTGTAATAACTGTTTATGCTTTATATGTTAGTGGTATGGGACATTAACGTTAAATATATTGTCACTTGATAGTTGTTATGGATTCTCTTGAACAGTCTGTTTCGCTCAGTGCCACACCCCGATGTTTCCGCCATCAGTTGGGGTGTGACATGGACCGTTTAGGTCTAAACCGAAAGTCAAAGCCGTTTTGCAGCAACTTTGACTTTCTGTCTTTAAACGTATAAAAACCAAACTAAAGTGGCTAAGGACACTAAGGATCCTAGCTTGAACTTTAAACTCAGGGGAGCTTCCTTTTTTATTAGGAACCTCAAGAAATGCTCAAGAAAGCTTAAATAAGTGAGAGAGATGGAATTGTGATTGAGCAAGGAAAAGAGGCAACCCAATGCCTTTATTTATAGTTGAGGAGAGTGTTCTTGGATCATGCTAGGTGTTAGGGAAGTCCAGGGATGATCACAGGTGTCCATAGTGGTTTTAAAAACCATCAAAAAGCTCCATGTTTCGAGTTATGAGAGTATAGAGTGGTATGTGTGGTGAACAAGAAACAAACCTGCAGCTGTCCAAAGGTTTCTGCCGAGATGTACCCGTCGCGTCGCGCGACAGCAACAAAGGGGGGGGGGCGTCATGCAGTGCGACCCCTCATGATTCAACGAATCAAGTTTGAAACTTGACACTTTTAGTACCTGAACCTTTTAATGCAATATATCTTTCATATTTGGCAGATTTAACCCTTCTAGTTAGTTTGCAAGTGATCTTGGTAGTATAAACAAACTCCGTTAGGCTCCGGTTTTGTTAAAGGTCACCCGAAAACACTAATTTCTCTCGTTGACGCTTTTAACCCTCCGCATACGTATTTTCATTGTTTGTCGACTTTAGTCCTTTTAATTTAATCTCTTACACGTTTAGGGTTTAGGACACGCGTCTTCACATATTTGGACACGATTTTACGAGGTGTTACATCCTCACCCCCTTAAAAGAAATCTTGACCCCAAGATTTACTGAAATAAGTGAGGGTACTTTTGTCGCATAGTGGACCCAACCTCCTAAGTGTACTCAGGGCCTCTACGGGCATCCCATTTTACTTTCACACAAGGGCGTAGCTTTGTGGGGGCGGGAGGGGGCGCCCGACCCCCCGAACTTTTCGCTCGTTAGTGGAGAGTATGTAGTTTTCGTATAGAAAGTTTTGGGTATATATGTTTTTGACCCCCTAGGTTTTGTATAATTTTTTGGTATATACGTTTTCGACCCTCCGGTCAGAAATCTCAAGCTTCGCCACTGCTTTCACAATCGGTACATGCTTCCTTCAGAGCTTTTTAACCTGTCGATCCTCGATCGATATAGGTCTTTCAACAAACCTCATGCTTTCATCTATCTGTACGTCTTTATGAGACATTGCTAGCGATTCATCAGCTAGACACTTCTTTAAGTTACAGACGTGGAACACATTGTGAATTTCGCGAAGCTCCTCAGGCAAGTTTAGCTTATAAGCTACACTCCCTACACATTCAATGATCTCGAATGGTCCAATGTACCTTGGGCTTAATTTGCCCTTCTTACAAAAATTCATTACACCTTTCCAGGGTGATACCTTTAGTAAGACTTTAGCTCCTACCTCAAACTTTCAAACTTTAGAGGTTTGCGTCTCTTATCCGCATAGCTTTTCTGCCTGTCTCTGGCAGCCTTTAAGTGATCACGAATCTGGACAATCTTGTCTGTTGTTTCAAGGACTATCTCAGGTCCTAATAATTGAGTTTCTCCAACTTCTGCCCAACAGACGGGCGTTCTACACTTCCTTCCATACAAAGCCTCAAAAGGCGCAGCCTGAATGCTGGTATGGTAACTATTATTGTAGGAGAACTCAATTAAGGGAAGGTGGTCATCCCAACTACCACCTAGATCAATGACACATGCGCGAAGCATGTCTTCCAAGGTTTGAATTGTACGCTCACTTTGCCCATCTGTTTGAGGATGGTAAGCAGTACTGAAATTCAAATGAGTGCCCAATGATTGTTGGAAACTTTTCCAGAAATAAGATGTGTATCTAGTATCTCTATTAGATACAATAGATACTGGCACTCCGTGGAGAGACACAATCTCATCCACGTATAACTGAGCTAGCTTATCAGAGCTATGAGTCTCCTTGATGGGTAAGAAATGAGCTGACTTAGTCAGTCTGTCAACTATGACCCATGTTGTATCATTTCCATGCCTTGTTTTAGGTAACTTAGTAATAAAATCCATGGTTACCATCTCCCACTTCCATGTGGGAAGTTCTAATTGTTGTAGTATTCTTGACGGCCTTTGATGTTCGGCTTTAACCTGAGAGCACGTCAAACATTTAGCTATGTGTGTTGCAATGGATTTCTTCAAACCCATCTACCAATAGTTTGGCTTTAAATCTTGATACATTTTTTCACCTCTAGGGTGAACTGAGTATCTGGAATTATGAGCTTCCTGGAGGATTATATCTCTAAGTCCTCCATGAATGGGAACCTAGATTCGACCATTTAATCTGAGGATTCCATCATTCCCTGGTGATAACTAGTCAAAAGTTGCACCTAGTCTCTCTCTTGGAAAGTTAGCTTCCAATACAACTTCTTTCTGAGCGGCCAATAACCTTTCATTTAAGCTGTTCTTAAGTTCGATACTCTTGGCATTAATCCATATAGGTTTGACTCTTTCCTTTCGACTTAGTGCATCAGCGACTACATTCGCTTTGCCAGGATGGTAGCGAATCTCGCAATCGTAATCATTTAAAGTTTCCATCCAACGGCGTTGTCTCATATTGAGATCTTTTTGGTTAAACAAGTGTTGGAGACTTTTGTGATATGAGTATATCACACATTTAGTTCCATATAAATAGTGTCTCCATAGCTTAAGTGAAAATACAACGGCACCCAATTCCAAGTCGTGGGTGGTGTAATTCTTTTCATGCACTTTCAGTTATCGTGATGCATAGGCAATCACCTTGCCTTTTTGCATATGCACACATCCCATGCCAGTGTGCGAAGCAGCACAGTAGACAACAAACTCATCTATACCTTCTAGCAAGGTTAGTACTGGAGCATTACTCAACTTCTGCTTGAGTATTTCAAAGGACTCTTGTTGTTTAGGACCCCCAATGAAACTTCACATTCTTGCGGGTCAAGGTAGTCAGAGGTGCGACTTTCCTTGAGAAGTTTTCGATAAACCTTCTGTAATAGTCTGCTAAGCCCAAGAAGCTGCGAATTTATGTTGGTGTCTTAGGTGCTTCCTAGTTCATAATAGCTTCTAATTTGGCAGGATCCACTTGGATACCACACTCGCTCACAACATGTCCAAGGAATTGAACTCCGCGAAGCCAGAATTCACACTTGGAGAACTTAGCATAAAGCTTCTCCTGTTGTAGCAGTCTTAGGATGCACCGAAGGTGATTTTCGTGATCAGCCTGATTATGAGAATAAATAAGTATGTCATCTATAAAGATGATGATAAACTTGTCTAGGTACGGCTTGCAGACTCGATTCATGAGGTCCATGAATACTGCAGGCGCGTTAGCGAGCCTGAAAGGCATCACTAAGAACTCATAATAGCCATACCTCGTCCTGAACGCGGTTTTAGGTACATCTTCAGTTCTAGCTGTGAGTTGATGATACCCTGACCTTAGATCAATCTTTGAAAAGAAGCTTGCCCCTTGAAGTTGATCAAATAGATCGTCGATCCTGGGCAATGGATAACGGTCCTTGATTGTTACTTTGTTTAGCTCACGGTAATCAATGCACAGACGCATTGAACCCTCCTTCTTCTTTACAAATAATATAGGTGCTCCCCAAAGTGACGAGCTGGGTTGTATAAAACTCTTTTCCAGTAATTCATCCAGTTGGGTTCTCAGCTCTTTCATTTCAGTTGGTACTAAGCGGTAAGGAGCTCGTGCCACTGGTGCTGCTCCAGGCATGATGTCGATCCTGAATTCTACTTGCCTCTCGGGAGGCAATCCAGGTAGTTCGTCTGGAAATACATCCGGGTACTCAGAAAAGGATTGGAATGTCTTTGATCTTTGGTTTTGGCTCGTCCACTGTTACCTGTGCCATGTAGATGACACATATGCTCTTTAAGCACTTGGATGCCTTAAGTATAGATACATTATCGGGAAATCCATAGTGCGTATCTCCATGAATGGTGATCGATTTACCAGATAGGGTTTTGATGTTGACTAGTTTCTTATCGCAGGCAATTTGAGCTTGGTTACGTGACAACCAATCCATGCCTAAAACTACATCAAACCCTGCCAATTTTATTGGCAAAAGAGATAGCGGAATAGAATGATTCTTAATGGATATAAAGCATCCATCAAGAAGAGTTGAAACGGTTTCTAAGGTACCATCAGCGAGTTCTACCTCATATTTAGAGTTTTAATAGGTAGATTCAATAGTTTACTAAACTTAAGGTCTACAAAAGACTTATCTGCTCCTGAATCAAATAAAACCTCTAGCATAAATATCATTTATGAGGAAGGTACCTGTTATAACTTTGTCATCCTTCACTGCCTCCTTGGCATTCATTTGGAACACTCTGGCATTTGTCTTCTTAGCCTCATCAGGCTTCTTGGCGTTCTTTGGGCAGTTTGTCTTAATATGCCCTTTTTCGTTGCAACCATAGCAGGTTGCATCTTTCAAATTTCGGCACTCTAAAGACTTGTGCCCTTTCTTTTTACAGATCCCACAGGGCTTAGCATGTGGGTCTAGAGTGCATTTCCCGAAGTGCCTCTTGTCACAGTTCTTGCACTGGGGTTTTTTATCAGACTGATTCTTCTTAAACCCAGAGTTTCCTTTCTTCTTTTTGTTTGACTAGTGGGACTGATCATTCTATCTCTTTCTCTTTCCTTCCTCCGTGGCCCTCTTAGACTTACTCCTTATAACATCAAGAGTAAGAGACAGTGATAGATCTACAGCTGATCTATAAGTAGTAGGCTTCGAGGCCTTGTCATTCCCCTTGATTTCAGGGGCTAAACCACCAATGAAGCGCGCAATGCGCTTAGGCTCTGGAGTGACCAGGTAGGGAACTAGTTTGGACATTGAGTTGAAGCTGGTAACATAGGACCTGCAGTCCAGATCTTTCATAACCAGGGTTAGGAAATCAGTCTCCACCTTTTCCACTTCATGTTGTGGACAGTACGCATCTTTCACAAGCTCAACAAACTTAACCCAAGTGAGGCTATACAAAGGAATCTTCCCCTTGGATTGCACTAAATCTTTCCACCATGTCAGGGCATCGCCTTTAAAGGACTGGACACAAACTTCACAATGTCCTCCTTGGCACACCTACTTATGTCAACAACTGTCTCCATCTCATCCAGCCATTTCATACAATCAATGGCTCCTTTTTCCCCAGTGAAATCTATTGGTTTACAAGAGACAAAATACTTGTAAGTACAACCTTTGTTGTAACATGGTGGCTGATCAAACACAATCTTTTTCGATGGTTCACTCTTTTGATTAGAAGAATTAACGGATTCCTTTTTCTTTGTTGTTGTATGCGGTTTCGAAAGGGTTTTGGAATGAGTCTTCGAATGAACATCATTTGACTCTTTACGTACCTCGTTGTCGTTTAAACAGGATATAATCCTTTATATATATTAGACAGGGGACATATGTCACAGCTATCAATGTCGTTTAGACATTTTTATATAGCACAAAGGCTTGTCTCGAAGGACATTTAGATGGCACAATGGCCTTGTCACTTGGATAAATTTGAAATATAATTATGATCTTTTTAGATCGAAGGTTTTAAGGGTCGAACATAGTTCATCGCCTTTTAACAAAAAGTTATAGGCTATAACTATCTTTGTCATGAAAAACAATATGAATTGGCCCGTAGGTAGATCAAATAACATCTCCAATGGATGTTTTAGTATAGACATCATATTCATTGTTATTAGCCATGATTCTGATTGATCATTTAGGCTATGTATGGCTTGGAAGAATCCAAGTATTTTGAAGGCTGGTGTGGTTTCTCAAGGCACACTTTCAGGAGTGTTAACATGTTCTTGGATGTTAACAAGGATTTATTGTCTTAAGAGGGTTATACCATCATAGCCATTGATACTTTGGCTAGGTTATACCTTCAAGAAAAATCTTTTGAAATTTCTAAGCAGATCAATTAAAAAGTGAAATCATTGCTTGCATGCTGATGTAATGAAAATACATATATATGAATTTCAAAAGAAAAGAGAAATATCATTAATAGTACTAAGGATTACAAAACTGCCCTAAACGGGTCTTTGAAATAAATTGTCCTAGCAGGGACTAAAAAGAAAGAAACAAGTACTAGCAGGGACTGATACTAAAAAGAAATGTCCATGCAGGGACTTAATTCAAATAACAAATACAAATTAAAATAAAATAAAGTAAAGGTCTTCAGCCATCATGCTTCTTTCCCTTGATAAGTTTTATGAGACCTTTAAAGAACTTATTGGTGTTCCTTTCGCCTCTAGCCACCCTACATTCCACTTCTTGCACCCTTGGCAAGATTTCTTATTGTCGTTGTTGTAGAGGTTGTGGTTGTGGTTGTGGCTGAGGTGGAGGGTATTGATACCCTTGAACAGGATACCCAGTTGGGTATGCGGGTGGAAACGGCGAAGGATAAAGGGCGTTATAGTTAACTGCTCGACGTATGGGTCGTAAGCAGGAGGTTAATTTTTATACCTGGTAGGAGCTTGTGGCTTGAAGGGGTTATACCCAGTCATACCTGGGTAGGTAGGGATTGGGTTTTCAAAACTCATTGGAGGTGGCGGTGGTGCGAAGGTGGTCGGTGTAACGTCGATTTCCGGTACAACATGTTAAGGTCCACCCATTTATCGATCTTTAGGGATCGGAGGGTGGTCACTAGAAGCTTGAGGGGAGCTAAACCTTGGTCCCCCTCGCATGGACATGCGTGCGTTTCTCCTTCGTCTTGGTGGTTCAGAAGGTGGCTGAGGTGGTTCCTCAGCCGGTAGTGGTGGTGATGTCACCGCTTCAAAGTGCGGCTTCTCTAATGGTGGTTGTGGTGGGGTGTTGTGGTATGAAGGGGTGTTTGCAAATTTCCATTGCCCCCACCATTCATTATATTTATCGGGACCTTGATAAGGAGATCCCGCAAAGGAAGAACCGCTCGAGATATCTATGGGATGCGTGGGCGTCCCAGAAGGTGGCATTTTTGGATCCGGATCTTCATCCAAATCCAAATCTTGTGAGAAGTGGTCTTCGGGGCCCAATGGGTTAAATCCCGCTAGTGAATTGATATAATCATCAGGGTTAAAGTAACCCTGTGAGTAGGAGTGATGAGAAGCAGAATGATGTGAAGAGTGGTGGGAATGGTGTGAGTGCAGCGAATGCTACGAATGATGCGAATGTTGGGGCTCGTCTGGTTATGGCGGCCCGAAAGAATGATGGTAGGATGGTGATGTGGTAAGCGAAACGGATCGCCTCGCTGGTTCGAGAGAATGCCTTCAATCATCAGATGGATCGGAGCTGAACGATGCTGAGGGCGTATGTTGGTGAGAGGGTCCTGCTTGACTGGATGGTCCCCCTCTCATGGGATCTTTTCCTCTACCTCTTACACGTGGCGACATCTTTTTATGTAAACCTGTAAAAAACAAGAAAACAACATATATAAACCAAATAAAGATTAAAAGTAATCCTAGGTCATTTGCCTAGACTCGAAAGTCTAAGGAATGTGCTTCTGTGTCACTGAGATTAAACATAAAAGGCTAGTGTTTAATTCACTCAATGTTGGCTCTGATACCAACCTGTCACACCCCGATGTTTCCACATATTCCGGTGGGCCCGGTGGGGAGTATTATGACGTAGTTGATATCATCATAGACAATTAAACACAGAAATAGCACAGCGGAAGGCTTGGAAGTTTAATTACTATTACAACCCAAAGTATTCAAAGTACGAATAAAAGAATATATAGGCGGTTGTAAAAAGAGATCCACAGGAGGACCATAAAACAAATACATAAAACAGAGTTTGACAGACTTTAGGCATCTAGGGATTTGCAAGATCCTCTTATTTAATGCCAAGTAGCTCCAGCCTATTTCGTGAGGTACCTGTCACTTAGTATTTGGAAAATACGTCAGTTTTCACTAGTAAATACAATTAACTGACTCATTTGAAAATATTTATGAAAATTGGTTTAGGCGCACAAGGCACAAAAAATCTTTTATAACTTGGGACAATTTCATTTAAAATCTTGTATAAAGCTTTACATGTTTGTCATACATTTGGGGCCGGTTTGGAAACCGGACATGATTAACTGACTCACCACTTATAAAACCCACAAAGGAGTTATCCCCAACTTGTGGGTAATTTCATCTGTCGGGTGTATGCCTACACCCCGTGCATAGGTCATGGCCATTAATAATTTAAATGAGCCGAGGATATCCAGGACATGGTCGTTTACCCCCAATGTTTATGTTATCAAACAAAACAGATTAAAACGGGTTATGCGGATTTATTAATGACAATCCGACTAAATGATCCCATACCCGACCAAGCGGTAATAATTTACCGTATCCCAAGCCCGTATAAGGGAAAATAAGTTAAAAGTATTTACCTGAGTTAATTATGCACGAAATGCTACTCAGCCGTATATTTCTAAGACTTTATGCAAGTATCTTCTACTGAGGCTACTTAATCTGTAAGAAAGGTTTTATTAACCTATTAGGATACTAAAGGGTCTTATTTAAGTCAAAGACTTTGACCGGTTACTTTTAAGGATGTTTTATGGTACGAAACGCTAGATTAAGCGGAGACCAGAATAGAATGTAATTTAGACCCAACAAGTATGAATACTTGTATAATATAGGTAAACTAAATACATTCTGGATTTTGAAGTTTAGATGATAAGGTTAAACCCGTTTAGGTTAATTTATGCAAACTAGTTACATAAATCGAATCGAACACGTATAAGCATAACGGGCGAATGAGTCATATTCAAGTCCCATAAGTTATTATGCTTTAAAATATGTTAAGACATCAGTAGTATGTCAACATCTATGCCCAAAAGATTTTAAAACCGAATTAGGCCCCATAATGGTATTTTGGTCATTTTAGGATTTATAAAAGAGGTTTATAGGTAAATTGAAGTTCTATGTTATAACAGCAGAATATCACACATATGCGTGGTTTACCATTTATGGCCAAACTAATCCCCGAAAGGGCATTTTGGTCATTTCATATATGCTTTTAGGGGCATAATTGGAATTCTGAATTCTTGACTTATACTTACCGTAAAAATATTAAAAAGCATTTATAAAATCAGTACGTAATAAGTCTTGGGTGCTAAATATGGTTTTAAACCATACTATGCACCTAATTAGCGTAAAAGTCGATATTTGACGATAATTTAAAGTTTAAGTGATTCTGAGATTTTAACCCGCTTTGAATGGTCAAAATATTTTATTTTTCATATTAGATCAGTAGCGAAAGTTTTGCATGTTTATTATATGTAAAACTCATTTTATTCGCAAAAAGGGTATTATTGTCAATTATAGATTTTATACAAGAACTCAATGTTAAGATCAGTGTATAATCTGACCCAACATTCCAAAAATTCCTAAAAATGACACCACAACAGTAGGTAAAGAGTTTTGAGTCAAATTTATGTTTAAAGCTTGATTTATATATCAAAGGGCATTTTAGTCTTTATAAAACAAACAAACATATGCTTTCAAGATTTCCCGTTTCAACCCAGTTTCAATTTCAATTTCTTCTTTTTCATCTCTGATTCAATCATCCAAGATAGATAAAGAATCTTGAAAGACAGACCACCTACCCTCCCCCTCTTTTGTACCCCACCAAGGTTCCACAGCTGTACCGTAGGTGTCAGATAGAGTTCCTGCGAGTTCCGGTAAGTTGTATTGTATCCGATGTCTCGTTTTTTACTCAGATCCATCTAAACCTAACTCTGATCTGGTGATATTTGTTGACACTGTGTGGATGGATCCATGGTTCTAGTACTATCCCGTCTAGCATGGTAAGGTCCAGTCACAAAGTTGCTTCTTTTCTTTTTCTGGTTGAATGTAGTCTCTCAGGCGGAGTGTGTTGTTGATTGTGATGGTCGTTTTTTCGAATTTATGGTGAACTATAGTATAGGCAGCAGTGGCTACACTCATCAGCGGTGATCTCCGGCAAGAAGATGTTGCTGGAACAAAGGAGAAGATGGAGAGATGAACTAAAGATGAGGGGATGACGGTGGTTGTTATTGATTGCAGGTTTAGAGTGAGAGAGATGGTGGCCTACTTGACTCTAATAATATTTCTTCTTTATTGTTTTAATTTTTATTTTTTAAAGGGAGGGGTAAATAAGTAATTTCAGATGGATTTAACGGAGAAAACTAACAGACATCCACTCCAGGGACTATCCGAGTAACAACTCGTCAAACCACAAGGAGCACCAGTGTAATTTCCAAAAGTTGGGGACTATAGATGTTATTTTACAAAACCACAGGAACTATCCGGGCATTTTTTTAATACTATGTAATATACTAATATATACAAATATGCAATAACAATTTATTCCATGTTAAAAAAATTAAGTTATCTTTAGATAAGTTAAATACACGGTTAACCACCCATAACCGACCCACTATAACCATCAAAACCGAATAACCATAACCACCATAACCGATCAGTTATGGTTATGGTTATCCATTAACTGACATCACGGTTATGGTTATGGTTTTAGGTCAAAACCGACCCATGCACACCCCTACATACACATGTATGTATGAGGGAAGTATAGAGAGAAAACCCACTTGAGTTGAAAAATCTTCGAAAAACCTTATGTAACAAACTTTTTTTTTTCTAAAAAAATTAGAGGATAACATTCATATTTTTGAACATTTTGAGCCCAAAAAATTTAAAAAAAGCCGAGCAGTTATTTTTTTAACAAAGTATAAATTTTTATGTAACATGTAACATCGGTAAAAAATTACATGAAACATACAAATATTGAATTTTGTTTTTTTAAAGTAGTCGGCGCTTTTTTTTTTTTTTGGCTCAAAACGTAACAAAAAAATGTATGTTACATTCTCTAATTTTTTTAGAAAAAAAGAAGTTTGTTTTTTTAACGGCCAACATAATCAATCTCGAGCACTCTCGGGACACCAACTGGACCAAACGGAGTACTCCGAGAGTAACTCGAGTCCACCACCAATTTCGGGGAAAACCCAGTAACTCACCCGCCCATAGGCACGACGGTCAAATTACCGGTAAAACCCGTTTGGCTCAAGGATCGAACCCAGATTTCCTGGGTCTCCTATTATTGCCCACCAGTGCCTTACTCTGTACCAAGTGGGAGTTGAACCTACATCTCTCAAGTTTGTTACATATGGGTTTTACAAATATTTTCTAAGTTTTCTCAACTCAAGTGTGTTTTCTTTATATCTTTTCCCTGTATTATATGTATGTATATATACATAGTTTGAGGTTCCATCGCACTGCCAGAAAAGTTAGATTCAATGTTGAAGGATTCCTAATAGTTAGGTGAAAATTCTAGTTGGAAAGCCAAAATTTCTTTCTTATTAGACCACCCGTAGTGGGGCGTGATTTTTAAAAAAAATTGCAAAATAACGCCCCAAAACGCCCCTACCCCCATTACATGGGGCGTTATCCGGCGTTATAATTGAAAAAGTTGGAAGCCGGCGTTTTAATAAAAACGCTAAAGTGGAAAAGCAAGCCGGCGTTTTGTTTGAATAAAGTGCATGGGTCAAATGCATGGGCCAATGGGAGACTTCCAACTTTCCAAGTGTACTGCCATTTCTTTTTTTTTTCTTTATAAAAAAATAATTGTTTATTGATTGGAAGGGGCATTATTGGATAATGCCCCACTACGCCACTTTTGCTATAATGCCCCAACGCTGACTAGGATGCCACGTGTCGGATAATGCCCCATGGTGGGGGCATTATAACCCACTACCACTACACATGGTCTTACCCTCGATCTTTAAATACAAATCAACCATAAAAACCTTTAACTCAAGGATCATATATGGCATCTTTGAGACTAACTTTTGCTGTGGTTACAACCATTGTGGTCGCATGTATGCATTTGCCCACAACGTTGGCTGCAACCGGCTATGTAGTCGGTGGTGCCAATGGGTGGTCTATGCCTCAAAAGCCCAACCATTATGAGAATTGGACAAAAGGAAAGAGATTCATCAAAGGCGATGCATTCTTTTGGGTGTTTAAACAAGGATAACATTTCGTCGCAGAAGTACCATCAAAGGAGGCGTACGACGCATGCAACACCACCGCTTCTACCAAAGTTGATGAAACGGGTGGACTCATTGAATACCTTGTTGATGTTAAAACTCACTATTACGTTTGCAAATATCATTGTTCAAAGGGTATGAAAGTAATCATCGATATCAAAGCTTCGTAGTTTGTAATTGCTTAACGATTATATATATATATCATAAAATAAATTGGTTTAAAGGTCTTTATATATATATATATATAAGCTAGTATTAACATCCTGCGTCACAGTGAGGGTGTAAAATCGTGTTGTTGCAAGACACGAAACGTAAACCTTGCTAAGTTGCAATCGAATAACGGCTAGAATTGGAAAAAAAACGTAAAATAAAACACAAATTTCTAACATCAAGTGACTTACGTGACGTAAAGCGTAGACGGAGTTGAATTTATACTGGTACATATTAGAAAGTCAAGAGGTAAAAAAACATGAGGGAAAAAATGCGACCACCAAACAACATGCTAAGTATTAACTTAAAGACGATCAATTCCAAAAAAAAAAAGCATAAAAGAAAAAGAGTAAAATGCACGGATAGTCCCTGTGGTTTTGCAAAGTTTCACCTATAGTCCCCAGAGTTTGGAAATTACACTCCTAGTCCCTGTGGTTTATGACTTTGTTTCTCGGATAGTCCCTGGGTGTAACAGACGTTAACTAGCAACGTTAAGTGTGGTCATGTGATGAACATGTGAGGGTAATTTCGTCCATTAATGTTTTAAACCCTCCTTCCACCTGTTTTTTTATACCTCCATCAACCTTTTTTTTATACCTCCATCAACGGCAGCCTGGACACTTGTTTAAAAACATCTCTCGACCAAAAATCAACCTTTTTTTTATTCACTACCCCTCCTTCACAAAATCAAATCAGGCCCCAATTGAATTCATCATCCTGATCTGAACTAAACTCTGTTCTAAATTGAAATTCCTGACCCCTATCTGTATTAAAACATACTTTTTCAATAACCAGCTTAAATACCAAATAACAATCTTCAAAATTCCCAATCACATACGAATAATCGTCTCTATAAAACAATAAAAACATATAAAGTTTCATACCTGATTCACTTGTGCTGAAAACTAGATAAATTATAAAACTCTGTTTGTTAATCAGCTGTTGACGGAAGTCAATCGGAGCCCCACGGTGGATATGGCGGTCAACGGTGGTGTGGAAAGAGGTCATCGACAGTGGTCGACCGGCGGTGATTAATGCTGGTGGTTATCGGAGGTGATTGATGATATGGTAATCGGAGGTCGGCCGGCGGTGAGCGACGAGTGTGGGTGACTAATATCGATGGCGGTGGTGAAAGGGTGAGGAGGAAGGGTGATGGTGATTATGGAAGGTGGGTATGGTGGTCGTCGATGGAGGTATAAAAAAACAGGTGGACGGAGGGTTTAAAACATTAATGGACGAAATTACCCTCACATGTTCAGCACATGACCACACTTAACGTTGCTAGTTAACGTCTGTTACACCCAGGGACTATCCGAGAAACAAAGTCAGAAACCACAGGGACTAGGAGTGTAATTTCCAAACTCTGGGGACTATAGGTGAAACTTTGCAAAACCACAGGGACTATCCGTGCATTTTACTCAAAGAAAAACTAATAAAAAACAAAACTGGTTTAACCTTTGTAGCAAATTATAAAAAAAATCAAAGTTTGTTACAAAATATGAAAATCATATGTAGCAAATTATAAAAAATCAAAGTTTGTTACAAAAATTGAAAATCATAAAATCTACCATGAAAAAAAGAAGAAATGAAAAAAAATCACAAAAGAAAAATTTACTATTAGCATGTTTTGAATTTGAATTAATATATAGATTTAAATGTCATTTTAGTTTTTGTGTTTTGGGTATTTTGTCAGTTTAGTCTAAAGGTTTCATTTTTCTCTTGTGGGTCCAAAAAGGTTTCACTGTTGCCATTTTAGTCCACTGAGTTAACTTCATCCAATATTTCGGTTAACGAGAAGGGCGATTCAGTCATTTTATATGGTCGAATTGCCTTTCTAGTTAATAGAATTAGATATAAAATGACCGAATTGCCTTTCTTGTTAACAGAAAAATGGATAAAGTTAATCCGGTTGACTAAAATGGCAATGGTGAAACCTTTTTGGATCCACAGGAGAAAATGAAACATTTGGACTAAACTGGCAAAAATGACCCAAACCACATGAACTAAAATGACATTTAACTCTAATATATATATATATATATAGAGAGAGAGAGAGAGAGAGAAAGTGTAAAATACATTACGGCTTAACGTACATCACGTACGACAACATGCGTGATTTTGCTCTACAGCATGCGTGATTTTGGATTTTGGAGTTATAACGTGCGTGATTTTAAAATGAACGTGCGTAATTATCTGTCGTACGTGATGTACGTTAACCTTCCTATATATATATATATATATATATATATATATTGAGTAAGAATGAAAATATAAAAAATATTTTGACATTTAATCTCATGTTAACCAAAACTTATTTTACGCTTAACCTATTTTGATCCTCACAAAATAAAGAGCTCTAATTGTGGGTTTTAATAAGAGTTAATTACATAGTTAGTCCCTGTGGTTTGCGCAAAGTAACATACTTAGGTACTAATAGTTTAAAATCACATTCTAGGGTATTAACTTTTCATTTTGTAACGTTTGGAGGTATTAACGTTATTTGAAGGTTAAAAATCACATTCTATTAGTACCTAAGTATGTTATTTTGTGTAAACCACAAGGACTAACTATGTTAATACCCTAGAAGTTAATACCTCCAAACGTTACAAAATGAAAAGTTAATACCCTAGAAGGTGATTTTAAACTATTAGTACCTAAGTATGTTATTTTGTGCAAACCATAGGGACTAACTATGTAATTAACTCGTTTTAATAAATATTTCGAATTTACTATGGTGAGTATGTGAGCTTTAATATTTATTATTTAGACTAGATTATAGATCCGTGTACTACACAGAGTTAGATATAAAAAATATGATGCAATAAAAAAACAATTAAAATAAATAAAACATATTACGTTACATGTAATAATAAAAAAAAGTCATAGTTAAATTTCCAATTTATAAATTTTCTAATAAAGTTACAAATTACTAAAAATTTCTTTGTAAATAACATTGGATGTGCTCCTCGAAAGATTACCATTTTTATCAACAATTACTAGTATAAACATGTAAAAACATTGGTTGTATAAAAAACAAACCAACTCTGGATGGTAATTGACGTTGAATTTTATTTATTGTCATTGTGAAACATAAAGCAAGAGATAACTGTCGTTTTCAAATTATCTATTTTTGAATGAGTTTTTCTTAAGTTATACATTTTTAGACAATCAAAGCATCATATTAAATTTAGTAGTAAACTAGTTATTAAGGGAGGATTACGCAGGAGACTTTTAAATCTTAGAATTAACGTTATAGATAAGAAATATATATATGAATTTAAAATTATATCAATTACCATAAAATACGTCAAAAATTTCGGTATTCATTAATATAAATCAGGAAAACTGTATTTCTACATTTATAATAAGTGATATGTATTATTAATTACTCTCTCTCTATATATATATATATATATACATAGGGGGAAGGCTATAGAGAAAACCCACTTGAGTTGTGTAAACTCAAGAAACCTTTGTAAAAAACACATATAAACTCAAGAAACCTTTCTATAAAAAAAATAGGAAATGTAATATACATATATTTGAACATTTTTAAAAAAGAAACACAAAAAAACACCGAGTATTTTTTTTAAATGTTACAAATTTCAGGTTACATAATATATATGTACAAGAAAATTGTAAGATACAAATTTTCAACATTTTAAAAAATAAAAAAACTAGCAAGCGTTTTTTCATTTTTTTTTTCATAAATAGGTCTGTGTACATTTATATTACATTCCCTATTTTTTTAGAAAAAAATAAAAATGTTACATAGGGTTTATTTGGGTTTTCCCAACTCAGATAGGTTTTTGATTTATCTTTCCACTATATACATACATACATATATATATATATATATAGGGGACCGCTAGAATGAGAACCACCTCGAGTTATGAGAACCGCGAGAACTACTTGATCCGGGGCGAGGTGGACCAAATTTTTTTTTCAAAAACGTAGATGCATATATTATAAACACATTCGTAAAAAAAAAAATTTAAAAATGCCGTGGGTGTAGTTTTTTACACCACAAACTTGTGGTGTAAAAAACTACACACACGGCATTTTTTAAAAATTTTTTTTACGAATGTGTTTATAATACATGCATCTACGTTTTTGAAAAAAAAATTTGGTCCACCTCGCCCCGTACGGTGTGGTTCTCGCGGTTCTCATAACTCGAGGTGGTTCTCATTCTAGCGGCCCCCTATATATATATATATATATATATATATATATATATATATAGGAACAGGATCAGGAGAGAACGCCTCAAAGTGTGAGAACGGTAAGAACGATTCTCAGCCACAAGATCTTAGTGGTTTGTTGCTTAGATTGATGCGGTGACATTTTTGTAAATAATAGGGGCCTTGGAACTACAAGTAGGGGTAAAATAGGAAGATCCAAGCAAATGTGCACATGCTAATCACATGCCATTTCCCCCGTCATATTTAAACGACAATAATTTTTTTATACGTGATTATTTTTCGTAAAAAAATACACCATAAAACTCAACATTTTTTTATCTTTCCAACGAGTATACAATTGATATACTTTTCGAAAAAAAATTAACTGGATTTTATGGCGTTTTTCTGAACTGAGTGTTTTATGGCGTTTTAGACTAGATATTTTCATAGCGTTTTTCTGGACTTACTCCATAATAGCGCATCCCAAATAATAACGCATGCCACATATTAGAGCATCTGATAGAGCATCTAGTACTAGAGCATCAGATTAGAGCATCTACTACTAGAGCATCTATTAGAGCATCTAGTACTAGAGTATCTATTATCTGATTAGCGCATCAAACAATAGAGCATCTGCTGCTGCTCTATTATGCATTGCTTGCATACTGCATTTGTTTTCTAAGCCTATATTTCTAACAATGTTTTTCTTAACTAGGTGTTTTTATGGCGTTTTAACTAGGTATTTTCATGGCGTTTTTCTAAACTAAATGTTTTATAGTGTTTTCAACTGAGTTTTTTCATGGCGTTTTTCTAAACTAAGTGTTTTTATGGCGTTTTAACTAGGTATTTTCATGGCGTTTTTATGAAATGAGTGTTTTATGGCGTTTTCAACTGAGTTTTGTCATGGCGTTTTTCTGAACGGGGTGTTTTATGGCGTTTTTAACTGGCATGGCGTTTTTTCTAAATTGGGTGTTTTTATGGCGTTTTATTTGAACAGGCAGTTCATGTGAGTGGGTTTTTTTTTTTGACAAATATTACCTCTTAATGTAATTTAGCATCAATGCCACATGTCACTACCAAAATTGTTCTCATCGTTCTCACACTTTTCACTGTTCTCTCTAAATCCTGACCCTATATATATATATAGACACACACACACACATTAAAATAAAATATAGTAAAAATTGTGAGGTTGAAGGAGAATATGTCACGTGACATAAATTGAAATCTTTTATTAGAGAGAAAAATGCCCGGATAGTCCCTGTGGTTTGCCCATTTTTCACCTTTAGTCCCTAACTTTCTAAAATTACAGCTATAGTCCCCTACTTTTGCAATTTCATTCCCGGATAGTCCCTAGCACGGATAATGGTTAGTTTTTGGTGTTAAGTGGATGTGAAATTACTAAAATGCCCTTGTTATTAAAAAATAACTTAAATGTAAGAAATATATTAATTCGGGTGAGGTCCACATGGTTTATTTTAAACATATCCCCCCTTCTCTCTGGTTCACTTTAGCCACCAACATCAACTACAACCACCACCACCCTCCACCGGTGGTATCGGTGTTTATCATTATTTGGCAGCGGAAATTTCTTCAGGACCGTAATTAGGAAATATTTTATCAGAGTAAAATACCACATTTTCATAATATTAAACACATGGGAAATTCCCAAGTTTACACTACAAACATTTTTATAGGGATAAACCTATTTTATTGAATAAAAACATCTTCTTTATTTTTGGTAACTTTTATAGCCACTTTTCCAAGCCTTCAGTACTGTCCAGCTGGCTTCTGTTTGGCTTTCACATTTTGTTACCTGAAACGCGTTTAAAAACATTTTGTCAGTGGGAAATACTGGTGAGTGAATCCCAATTTAATCAAGACAGGTTTTATCAGTTTACAGTATTGGGGGCAATCCAGCAATTACATTTGTTTATCATTCTACTTTAATTACCACCCACGGTACTGTCAACCCGACTTGTGGTCATGTTACTACTCACACTGTAGTAACAAATTTTGTATACAAAACCCCAACATACCGACGATAATTGTAGAACTACAAATACTCAATCACTGTGAAATATAATGTAAAACATTGAGGTTTTGTAAAAACAGTTTGCAAAAAGGTTTACAAAAAGGAGATTACTCACATTGCTAATTTAGGGTTTTCCTTTGTGATTTCCTGGTGATTATCTATTAATTACACAATGCACACGCGTTAGTATAATAACCCAATATTTACATTAGTTATACCCTCCCCGAGACAGAACTCCAACGACTACGTCGGGCAGAGCCACGACAGCCGTTACGGAGTGCTAAATCAATCGGGCAGCTTATCTAATACGTAACCGGGGGTTAAAATACTTACAACGAGGCAAAGCTTCACTACTTTAGTGGGTATAATGCTTGGGTATAGTTTCTACACTACAGAATTTGAGAGAGAAAATAAAGTTTGAGCGAGTTGGGACTGAGGCCGGTCACAGTAATTTATAGGGCTGATCATCAAGTTCGTCGCGCCCCGCGAAAGCCAAGGGCTGGGCTTACGCGGCCAGCGACGTAGGGGGTCTACGGCGTAACTTTGTCCGGTCATACGTATAGGTTCGACGCGTATGTGACACTTGGCGGCTCCGGGTGATGCCGCTTGTTCACTCGCTCGCGGCCCGCGAAGACTCAAGGGGAGCCTGTCGCGCCCCGCGACAGACTGGATTTATTTGTTTTTAATTAATTTTTAATTATATAAAGGTATTTTGGGACCGGTTTTCGTATACGGGGTGTATTTTAAGGCATATAGGGATATTATAAATATATTAGGGGTGTCGGAAATATTTTAGGAGGGTTGTTATATCCTCCCCACCTTGTTTTAGAACTCGTCCTCAAGGTCTACTGGAACAGGTGTGGATATTTCCTCTGCATCTCTGATTCAAGCTCCCAAGTGTATTCTGGTCCTCTCTTGGAATCCCATTTTACTTTGACCAAAACTAATCTTTTGTGTTTGAGATTCTTGACTTTCCTGTCTTCGATCTGTAGCGGTTTTCTACAAACTTAAGCTTTTCATTTACCTCTATATCCTTAAGAGGTACTACTAATGATTCATCGGCTAAACACTTTTTGAGATTACATACATGAAGTACATCTTGTATTCCTGCCATTTCTTCTGGGAGTTGTAGCTGATAAGCTACAGGTCCTATTCTTCTAGTAATCTCAAAAGGTCCAACATACATGGGGCTTAGTTTTCCCCTTTTAATGAATCTGACAATTCCTTTCTAAGGAGAGACATTTAACAATACCTTATTGCCTACTTGGAACTCCAACGGTTTCGTCTGTTATCAGCATAACTCTTCTGTCGATCACGTGCTGCTTTCAGTTGTTCCTTGACTTGAATAATCTTGTCAGTTGTTTCTTGTACTATTTTTGGTCCAGACAGTTGTTTTTCTCCAATTTCTGCCCAACAAACTGGAGTTCAACACTTTCGTCCATAAAGTGCTTCGAATGGCGCAGCATTGATGCTGGTATGATAGTTGTTATTGTAAGAAAATTCTATTAATGGTAAGTGATCGTCCCATTTTCCTCCGAAATCAATTACCCAAGCTCTAAGCATATCTTCCATTGTCTGAATTGTCCTTTCGCTTTGTCCGTCCGTTTGAGGATGATAAGCTGTGCTTAGATTTAGCTTGGTTCCCATTGCTTTTTGGAAACTTGTCCAAAAAATGAGAGGTAAAATGGCTATCTCTGTCAAAAAAAATCGATAAAGGAATTCCATGTAATGAAACTATTTCATTGACATACAACTTGGCTAGTTGTTCCATACTGAAGGTTTCCTTTATTGGTAAGAAATGAGCAGATTTGGTTAATCTATCTACAATCACCCAGATTGTATCATTACCTTTTCTTGTCTTGGGTAATTTGGTAACAAAATCCATTGTTATCAATTCCTATTTCCAAGCTGGCATTTCTAACTGTTGTAATAAATCTGAGGGTTTTTTATGTTCAGCTTTAACTTGTGAACAAGTTAGACACTTGGAAACATAAGCTGCTATATCCTTTTTCTTTCCTATCCACCATAAATTCTTTCTTAAGTCTTGATACATCTTATCACTTACAGGATGCATCGTATACTTAGGCTTATGGGCTTCTTCTAATATTAGGTGGCGTAGGTTTCCTAGTTTAGGTATCCACATTCTTTTCTTATGGAATCTCCAAATTCCATCTGAACTTGTTCTAATTCCTTAATCATTCATTTCAATTTCTTAGTATCATCCTTGATTACTGATTCTTGTACGACTCTAATTTGTTCATTTAAATCTATCTATAGATTTAATTTAAGAGAGCGTACTCTTTTTGGCTTTTCTTGATACTTTCGACTTAAAGCATCAGCAACTACATTTGCCTTTCCTGCATGATATTGGATATTACAATCATAATCACTTAGTATCTCCATCCAACGTCTTTGTCTCATATTCAACTCTTTTTGCCCAAAAACATATCTTAAACTCTTATGGTCGGTGAAAATGGTAAACTTACTACCGTAAAGGTAATGTCTCCGAATTTTAAGGGCAAAAATTATGGCTCCTAACTCCAAATCATGGGTTGTATAATTCTCTCCATGATTCTTAAGTTGTCTAGAGGCGTAGGCTATAACCTTTTGACGTTGCATCAACACACACCCATAACCTAATTTAGAAGCGTCACAATAGACTACAAAGTCTTGAGTTCCTTCTGGTAACGCTAGTATGGGTGCGTTGGTTAATCTTTACTTAAGAATTCTAAAGGCTTCTTCTTGTTTTGATCCCCATTCAAACTTAACAGATTTACAGGTTAGCTTAGTTAAGGGAATGACTATTCTAGAAAAATCTTTAATAAATCGTCTATAATAACCGGCCAATCCTAGAAAACTTCTAACCTCAGTTGGTGACTCAGGGGTTTTTCATTTAGTAATTGCCTCAATCTTTATGGGATCCACATGAATTCCTTTATGGTTGACTAGATGTCCAAGAAATTGCACTTCCTCTAACCAAAATTCGCATTTCGAAAATTTAGCATAAAGCTTTTCTTTTCTCAGCAAATTTAGGAGTGCATGCAGACGCACTGCATGTTCCTCTTTACTTTTAGAGTAAATGAGAATATCATCTATAAAGACAATTATGAATTTATCCAAATATGGCTTACATATTCGGTTCATCATGTCCATGAATGCGGCTGGGGCATTGGTTAAACCAAATGGCCTGACAGTAAATTCATAATGGCCATACCTTGTTCTGAAAGCGGTCTTAGAAATGTCCTCTTCCTGTACCTTTAATTGATGATATCCTGAGCGTAAATCGATTTTTGAAAAGAATCGAGCTCCTTGTAATTGATCAAACAAATCATCGATTCTCGGTAATGGGTACCAATTTTTAATCGTGACCTTATTCAATTCACGGTAATCAATGGACATTCGCATTGACCCGTCTTTCTTTTTTACGAACAAGATCGGTGCTCCCCACGGCGATGAATTGGGTTGTATGAATCCTTTCTCTAGAAGTTCGTCTAATTGTTTCTTTAATTCTTGCATTTCTGCTGGTGCCAAACGGTAAGGTGCCTTGGCAATTGGTGCAATTCCTGGTAGCAGATGAATTCTGAATTCGACTTCTCTGTCCGGCGGTAGTCGTGGTAGTTCTTCTGGAAATATGTCACAGCCCCAGCCCCGGTTTGACCCGGTCAGGAGTCGCGGGACAGGAACCCGTGGTATTTAATTGATGCGACAACGGAAGACTTTAACAGGATCTGTTAAAACTTGAAAATGCCCGATTATTTTATTTCATAATTCGGGATAAACCCCGTAATTTATAATAGAGGAATTTTACTAGAAAATTCCCTGATTTATTAAAACATGTTTATTCATTTTAACTGAGCCACCTCTTCAAGCTTGTTAGTGCTCCGTAGCACGTTTTCCTTGATTTACAGCAGGTCGCCTGAAACATGTTTTAAAAATATTTTTGTCAGCGGGGAAATACTGGTGAATCATTCATTTTGATAAAATGACACATAGTTATAAATTACAACATAAGAGCGATTACAATGGCTTCTATCCTATTTTTATCTGGCACCGTGTAACCTGGTGACGATGGTCATACCACTATTGGGTCTTTCCCCAAGTAGTGACGATTATCACAGTTAGGATTTATTAGCCTGTAACAACCCTCGGTAAAACCAACATCCTCATAATATATCCGACCCTCTATTATATCTTAAAGTGTCCCAATGTGTCTTATATTACACCCCGTATGTGAAAACCGAGCCCGAATTATATTATAGTATATAAAATAAATAAAAATCTGAAATTAGTAAGTTGAGGCGGGCCGCGTAAGACCTCACCTCAACCTTACGCGGGCCGCGACAGTGCATCACACGCGATTACACCAGAGGACGACACGTGTCGACATCGTGTCGAGTCTACTAGCTGACCCAGCTAAGCTACTGAGTTGACCGATGTTGACGCGGGCCGCGTAAGGGTCCCTTATCTTTTACGCGGGCCGCGACAGAACTAGATTACACAACTATAAATAGCAGGCATCAGTTTTCAGTTTCCGTCGCTCATTCTCAAATCTCATTCTCGAATTCTGAAGTATTAGGCATAATATTTTGGGTATTATACCCCTAATTAGCGAGGTTCTGCTCCGTTGTAAGTATTATAACCCCAGTTTCATAATAGTTACGCTGCCCGATTGATTTAGGGTTCCGTAACAACTGTCGTGGTTCTGCCCGACGTAGTTGTTGGAATACCGTCTCGGGGAGGGTATTATTAATAATTTCAAAGGGTTATGATACTAACCAATGTACATTTGTATAAATTATAGATTATATCCAGGAAACCCTTACGAAAAGCCTAAGACAACAATGTGAGTTTATCCTCTTTTTGTTAATGTTTTTGGAATATTTTACAAAACCTTAATTGTTTTACAATGTGATTTAGCGGTGATTGAGTCTTTGTAGTTCTTCAATTACTGCCGGTATTATGGGGTTTTGTATACAAAATTTACTACGAGTAGTAGTAAGTCTGAATGACAGTACATTACCATTGGACGACGAGTTAGCCAATGGGTAATTTGACCATAGCCATAGATCCGGTCGAGTGGCAAATACTGAATGAGTAATTGTGTAGAAATAAACATTGTAATCGCTCTCAATACTGTTTTAATTGATAAAATGTTTCTTGATTAAACTGGGATTCACTCACCAGTATTTCCGACTGACAAATGTTTTTAAAACGCGTTACAGGTAACACAATGTGAACAACCAATTAATGAAAGCCAGCTGGAGAGCACTGAAGGCTTGGGGAAAATGTGGCTATAAAAGTTACCTAATAAACGATGTTTTAAATTCAATAAAATAGGATTTGTCCCTATAAATGTATTGCAATAAGAAACTTGGGTTTTGCCCATGTATTTATTAATATCAAGTATGGTGGTTTTACTCTGATAAACATTTCCTAACTACGATCCTGATGTAAATTCCGCTGCGAGACTAAACAAACTGATACCACCAAACTCTGTGATCACGTCCGCCAGTTCCCGGGGATCAGGGATCGGGGGTTGTGACAGAAGGTGGTATCAGAGCCTAGCCACTGGTCTGAGCCAAAGAAGTGTTCTGCTGACACTTAAATTTTATGTTAGGAAATAATTACGAAAATACGTGCATAACTGTAATTATGTGTTATGTGTTATTTGACTATCTGTTAGTTTTCAGTATGAGTGATCAAGGACCATCAGACGTGAATCGTCAGTTATCTAATTCACCTAGGAGTGAAGGTACATCATCACAGCCTGCCCTTTCTGGGTATACTGCTGATCAGGAAGACGGGATATTTGCCTTTAGAGCTCAATCTGAAGAACCATTTCCTACTAAGAAACGAGGATGGTTCAGTAAAGAAGCTTTTGCTCTTAGGAAGAGAATGCGAAAATTGCAACAGCAAAGGGCTTTAGCAGCTATTAAGCGAGAGACAGATGCCCATACTCAAGATATGCTAAATAAAAGCCTATCTAATTTCCATATCTTAGCTACAACTGCTGCTGACCTAAGTCTGGAACAATTAGTAGCCCCATAAACACAAAACCCAGAACAACCCATGGAGATAGAAAATCAGGAAAACCAAGTGGAGATGCACGAATTTAACCCAGAAGAAATCCCTAGGGTGCCTGCACCAAACCCACTAGACCCGAATTACGACCCCTGGTGGGACGATAATAGGGACTTTGTGCAACGTTATCCTGTTCAGGATTATCCACCCGTACAGAACATAGAAGTTTACCCAGGTATGGACCCTTTAGATCCCTATTACTAAGATAACTACATTATGGAGATTTTAGAGGATCCTTACCAATTTCAGGAATTGTCACCCCTATATCAGGAACCCGTACCCCAGATTCCAAACCCAGTCCGAGAACCTGCACCCCCAATGAGTGCAGAAAACGTCCAAGAACTTAGGACTTTCGGGGAGGAAATTTTAGAAAGCAGTGAGAGGATGCGTCAGGTAGGAGAGCGTCTCGTATGGAAATACGATGAGCGCAATATGGATTTTTGGATAAATCCATATCCGTGAATGTTAGAATGGAGGAAGTGGTAGTAATAATAATATAATAAAATAAAATAAAAAGATGTGTGTATGGATGCATATTACTATTTTATTTCTGTTGGTATTGTAATTTTATTTCAGTACTAGTGTGTAATAGACGCATAAGTATATGAAAAGAGTAAAAGTAGCAATGATCTACGTTTTTGGCTAGATTGAGTGTCATGTGATTTGCCATATTAAGATATTATTTGTGATATTAATATGGGATAAATGTTTAAAATCCAGATGGCCGATGAAGGAAATCAAGGAAATCTGAATAACGATAACCAGAGTAACATTAACGTGGTTAATGATAATCCGAGTATCAATAATAATGGAAATCAAGTGGATAATAGTGCTATCCAACACATAGTAGCACAGGGAATTATAGATGCTATGCCATTTATACTACAAACTGTTAAGGACGCTGATAATAAAAGTAAGCATAGCAGTAAACGACCAATTGAACCAGAAAACAGTGTGAACAATGGACCTGTACTTCAAATGCCTATTCCTAAAAAAAGAAGAACCATGCCTTATGGTTGTTCTTATAAAGAATTCTGGTCTTGTAAACCAATAGAATTCTCAAGCAATGAAGGAGCCATTGCAACCTTACGCTGGATAGAGAAGACTGAGGCAGTCTTAAGGATAAGTAAGTGTGCTGAAGAAGATAAAATACTGTTTGCTTCTAATCTGTTTAAGAATGCAGCACTAGAATGGTGGAACACTATCCTCCAAACAAAAGGAAGTGATAAAACCTGTAATATGGAATGGGAAGAGTTTAAGGACAAGGTAGAAAGGAAGTTCTGCCCACCCAATGAGAAAGAACAGATAGCAAACAAATTTCTAAACCTTAGGATGACTGGTGTGGATAGCAAAGGGTACACTAAGTTATTTTTCGAATATGCTAGGATAGTGCCAACTCTTGCTTCACCAGAACCAGTGTTAATCTCTCGTTATATTTGGGGATTAATTGGGGAGATTAGACATGTAGTCAAGGCAGCTAGACCACAAACCATAGAAGAAGCTGTAGAACTAGCCAATACCTTGACTGATGAATTAGTACGTACCCGAGAAGAGGATCAAAGAAGGAGCCTAACCCAGAAGTTGACTCAAGAATTTCGTTCTGGAAATTCTAACCGTGGGAAAATATAGGTTCTACCTCTGCACCCTACTGTAGGTATTGCAAAAGAAAGCATTCAAGGAGATGCTCTATATACTGTAACTTTTGCAAAATGTCGGGACACAAGGAAGAAAACTGCAGGGTATGTTACAATTGCGGAGAACCAGGTCATATTAAGCTGAATTGCCCAAAATTAGCTCCAGCTCCAGATAACAAGAATATTAAAAATGTTAGGGCATTTGTTCTGACTGCAGAAGAAGCCAAGATGATTCCAGATGTCATAGCTGGTACGTTTTTAGTTAATGATGTTTTTGCTAAAGTATTATTTGACTCTGGTGCAAACCAAAGTTTTATTAATACATCGTTTTGCAAATTTCTAAATCAGTCATTAACTAAACTACCACTAGAATGCGTAGTAGAAACAGCTAATGGAGAAACTGTTAGGATTTCTGAGATCTTGCAGGGAGCAAGAATAGAAATTTTAGATCAGAAATTTATTGCAAATCTTTATCCCATGAATCTGGTAGGATTCGATGTTGTTTTAGGAATGGATTGGTTAATAGCCAATAAAACCAATATTATATGTGATCACAAGTTAATTCAAGTAAATTCACCAAAAGGTAAAACGATCACAATTAAAGGAGATAAGCCTTCTAGGTCCACTAAATTCATTTCTGTGATGAAAACTGCAAGTTGTATAAGAAAAGGTTCTATAGTGTATTTGATTTCTATAATCACTAACACTAAAGGAAAAGAACTAAAAGATATTCCAGTAGTATCTCAGTTTTCAGATGTCTTTCCAGAAGAACTACCAGGACTACCTCCGGATAGAGAAGTTGAATTCAGAATCCATTTAATACCAGGAATATCACCGATTACCAAAGCACCTTATCGTTTGGCACCTGCAGAAATGCAAGAATTGAAGAAACAATTAGATGAATTGTTGGAAAAAGGATTTATACAACCAAGTTCGTCGCCATGGGGAGCGCCGATATTGTTCGTTAAAAAGAAAGACTGATCAATGCGTATGTGCATTGACTACCGTGAATTAAACAAGGTCACGATTAAGAATCGGTACCCATTACCGAGAATCGATGATCTGTTTGATCAACTGCAAGGAGCTCGATTTTTCTCTAAAATCGATTTAAGGTCAGGATATCATCAATTAAAAGTACAGGAAGAGGATATTCCTAAAACTGCATTTAGAACAAGGTATGGTCATTATGAATTTACTGTCATGCCATTTGGTTTAACCAATGCCCCAGCTACATTTATGGACATGATGAACCGAATATGTAAGCCATATTTGGATAAATTCATAATTGTTTTTATAGATGATATTCTAATTTATTCTAAGAATAAAGAGGATCATGCAAAACATTTGCACGTACTTTTAAGTTTGTTAAGAAAGGAAAAACTTTATGCTAAGTTTTCAAAGTGCGAATTTTGGTTAGAACAGGTACAATTCCTTGGGCACCTAGTCAATCATGAAGGAATTCATGTAGACCCAACCAAGATCGAAGCAATTACTAAATGGAAAACCACTGAATCACCAACTGAAGTTAGAAGTTTCTTAGGATTGGCTGGTTATTATCGAAGATTTATTAAAGATTTCTCTAGAATAGCCATTCCCTTAACTAAGCTAACCTGTAAATCTGTTAAGTTTGATTGGGGATTAAAACAAGAAGAAGCCTTTAGAATCCTTAAGCAAAGATTAACCCATACACCCATACTAGCATTACCAGAAGGAACTGAAGATTTCATAGTCTATTGTGATGCTTCTATATTAGGTTATGGATGTGTGTTGATGCAACAACAAAAGGTTATAGCTTACGCATCTAGACAACTTAAGAATCATGAAGAGAATTATTCAACCCATGATCTAGAATTAGGAGCTATAATTTTTGCTCTTAAGATTTGGAGACATTACCTTTATGGTAATAAGTTTACCATATTCACTGATCATAAGAGTTTAAGGTATGTTTTTCAACAGAAGGAGTTGAATATGAGGCAAAGACGTTGGATGGAATGTCTTAGTGATTACGATTGTGATATTCAGTATCATGAAGGAAGAGCAAATGTAGTGGCAGATGCTTTAAGTCGAAAGTATCATGAAAAGCCAAGAAGGGTACGTTCTCTTAAATTAAATCTGCAAGTAGATTTAAATGATCAAATAAGAGAAACACAAGAATCAGTAATCAAGGATGATTCTGAAAAATTAAAAGGTATGTTAAAGGAACTAAAACAAGGAACAGATGGAATTTGGAGATTTCATGAAAAGAGAATGTGGATACCTAAATTAGGAAATCTTCGATATCGTATATTAGAAGAAGCCCATAAATCTAAATATATGATGCATCCAGGAAATGATAAAATGTACCAGGATTTAAGGAAAAATTTCTGGTGGATAGGGATGAAGAAGGACATAGCAATCTATGTTTCTAAATGTTTGACCTGTTCACAAATTAAAGCTGAACATCAGAAACCCTCAGGTTTATTACAACAATTAGAAATGCCAGTTTGAAAATGGGAATTAATAACAATGGATTTTGTTACTAAATTACCCAAAACTAGGAAAGGAAATGATACAATCTGGGTGATTGTAGATAGACTAACCAAGTCAGCTCATTTCTTACCAATGAAGGAAACAATTAGTATGGAACAATTATCTAAATTGTATGTAAATGAAATTGTTTCTTTACATGGTATTCCTTTATCAATTGTTTCTGACAGAGATAGTCGATTTACATCTCATTTTTGGTCAAGTTTCCAAAAGGCAATGGGAACCAAGTTAAAATTGAGCACAGCTTATCACCCACAAACGGATGGACAAAGTGAAAGGACAATTCAAACAATGGAAGATATGCTTAGAGCTTGTGTAATTGACTTTGAAGGTAATTGGGACGATCACTTACCTTTAATAGAATTTTCTTATAATAATAGTTATCACACAAGTATCAATGTCGCACCATTCGAAGCACTTTATGGACGAAAGTGTTGAACCCCAGTCTGTTGGGCAGAAATTAGAGAAAAGCAACTATCTGGACCTGAAATAGTACAGGAAACAACCGACAAAATTATTCAAGTCAAGGAACGACTGAAAGCAACACGTGATAGACAAAAGAGTTATGCTGATAACCGATGCAAACCCTTGGAATTTCAAGTAGGAGATAAAGTATTGTTGAAAGTCTCTCCTTGGAAAGGAGTGGTAAGATTCATCAAAAGAGGAAAGCTAAGTCCCAGGTATGTTGGACCTTTTAAGATTATTAGAAAAATAGGACCTGTAGCCTATCAGCTACAACTGCCAGAGGAAATGGCAGGAATACATGATGTGTTTCATGTATCTAATCTTAAAAAGTGTTTAGCTGATGAATCATTGATAGTACCTCTTAAGGATATAGAGGTAAATGAACAACTCAAGTTTGTAGAAAGACCTCTACAAATTGAAGACAGGAAAGTCAAGAACCTCAAACATAAAAGACTAGTTCTAGTCAAAGTAATGTGGGACTCCAAAAGAGGACCTGAGTACACATGGGAACTCGAGTCAGAAATGAAAAGAAAATATCCACACTTGTTTCAGTAGATCTCGGGGACGAGCTCTAAAATAAGGTGGGGAGAATATAACAACCCTCGGTAAAACCAACATCCTCATAATATTTCCGAGCCTCTATTATATCTTAAAGTATCCCAATGTGTCTTATATTACACCCCGTATGTGAAAACCGAACCCGAATTATATTATAGTATATAAAATAAATAAAAATATGAAATTAGTAAGTTGAGGCGGGCCGCGTAAGACCTCACCTCAACCTTACGCGGGCCGCGACAGTGCATCACACGCGATTACACCAGAGGACGACACGTGTCGACATCGTGTCGAGTCTACTAGCTGACCCAGCTAAGCTACTGAGTTGACCGATGTTGACGCGGGCCGCGTAAGGGTCCCTTATCTTTTACGCGGGTGGCGACAGAACTAGATTACACAACTATAAATAGCAGGCATCAGTTTTCAGTTTCCGTCGCTCATTCTCGAATTCTGAAGTATTAGGCATAATATTTTGGGTATTATACCCCTAATTAGCGAGGTTCTGCTCCGTTGTAAGTATTATAACCCCAGTTTCATAATAGTTACGCTGCCCGATTGATTTAGGGTTCCGTAACAACTGTCGTGGTTCTGCCCGACGTAGTTGTTGGAATACCGTCTCGGGGAGGGTATTATTAATAATTTCAAAGGGTTATGATACTAACCAATGTACATTTGTATAAATTATAGATTATATCCAGGAAACCCTTACGAAAAGCCTAAGACAGCAATGTGAGTTTATCCTCTTTTTGTTAATGTTTTTGGAATATTTTACAAAACCTTAATTGTTTTACAATGTGATTAAGCGGTGATTGAGTCTTTGTAGTTCTTCAATTACTGTCGGTATTATGGGGTTTTCTATACAAAATTTACTACGAGTAGTAGTAAGTCTGAATGAAAGTACATTACCATTAGACGACGAGTTAGCCAATGGGTAATTTGACCATAGCCATAGATCCGGTCGAGTGGCAAATACTGAATGATTAATTGTGTAGAAATAAACATTGTAATCGCTCTCAATACTGTTTTAATTGATAAAATGTTTCTTGATTAAACTTGGATTCACTCACCAGTATTTCCGACTGACAAATGTTTTTAAAACGCGTTACAGGTAACACAATGTGAACAGCCAATTAATGAAAGCCAGCTGGAGAGCACTGAAGGCTTGGGGAAAATGTGGCAATAAAAGTTACCTAATAAACGATGTTTTATATTCAATAAAATAGGGTTTGTCCCTATAAATGTATTGTAATAAGAAACTTGGGTTTTGCCCATGTATTTATTAATATCAAGTATGGTGGTTTTACTCTGATAAACATTTCCTAACTACGATCCTGATGTAAATTCCGCTGCGAGACTAAACAAACTGATACCACCAAACTCTGTGATCACGTCCGCCAGTTCCCGGGGATCAGGGATCGAGGGTTGTGACATAGCCTAACTGTGAGAAATTAGTAATGTGCACAATACCCCACTAGCCAGTGATTCAAGATAACCACGACTAAATCCCTGTAATTATAACTTTTGAAAATGCTTGGAGTATTGTAAAACATTGTTGATAAAAAGAGAATGACTCACATTGCAGATTTATACGGGCAGAGTTTAGCCTACTGATAAGCCTGATAATCTAATTTAAACAACAATGCATACGAACTAGGTCAGTAACTAATACAGCATTTACAATAACTCACGAGATTAAACCCTCACGACAAATGACAAAGTGCAATACTTAAACATCCATTGAATTCACGACGAATGACAAAGTATAAACCCAATTTGAGGAGCACTTAAACATTCATCGGATAGTTTCAATCGATCGGACATTGAATCGTAGCAGCGATCAAGTTAATACCCGGTATCGTAGCAGCACCTCACTAATTTAAGAGTAATATTCGAATTTGGACAGTATAACTTCGTTTTTGAATTGAAATTTCGACACCAGTGGACCGCTCCTAACTCGATCTATTTATAGGTGAAATTTAGGCTTGTCGCAGCCCGCGTGAACCTCCGGCCAATCTTTACGCGCCCCGCGTGAGGCAGCTAAACGTAGACTAGGGCTACGGTGTCATCACTTGACTTGCCACGCGTGCGACACGTGGATCTGGACGCTTATCCGGTAGGTTTTCAGGGTCCGGGTTCGTACTTACGGTGTCATCACATGACTTGACTAACCCTTACGCGGCCCGCCT
Organism: Helianthus tuberosus; assembly: GCA_030545235.1. Taxonomy (NCBI): domain Eukaryota; kingdom Viridiplantae; phylum Streptophyta; class Magnoliopsida; order Asterales; family Asteraceae; genus Helianthus; species Helianthus tuberosus. The sequence goes on along the minus strand of CM060443.1, from coordinate 223,240,605 downwards.
GAAAACCTAAAATCTTTATTTCTTTATTTTTCATGCACAGTAGGTTTTTAGGGTCCGGGTTCGTACTTACGGGTCAATTTGGGACATTTTTGATGGTCCTTACATCCTCCCCACCTTATTTAAAATCTCGTCCTAGAGATTTACTGAAATAAGTGAGGATACTTTCGCTTCATTTCCGATTCCAGCTCCCAAGTGTACTCGGGTCCTCTCTTTGAATTCCACCTGACTTTAACTAGTACCAATCTTTGTGCTTGAGAAACTTGATCTTTCTGTCTTCTATTTGAAGTGGTTTCTCAACAAATTTTAACTTTTCGTTTACCTCTATGTCCCGAAGAGGTACTACCAGTGATTCGTCCGATAAACACTTCTTGTGGTTGGATACATGGAATACATCATGTACTCCCGCTAGTTCTTCTGATAGTTGTAAACGATAAGCAACTGGTCCTATACGTTGGATCACTGGAAATGGTCCTACGTACCTTGGGCTTAGCTTTCCTTTCTTACCGAACAGTACTACTCCTTTCCAAGGAGAAACTTTCAAGAGTACCTTGTCTCCAACTTGGAACTCTAGTGGTTTGCGTCGATTGTCGGCATAACTTTTCTGGCGATCTCGAGCCGTTTTCAGTCTTTCCTTGATTTGAGTGATTTTGTCGGTAGTTTCTTGCACAATTTCAGGACCTGATAATTGACTTTCTCCTATTTCCGCCCAACAAACTGGAGTTCTGCATTTTCGCCCATACAGTGCTTCGAATGGGGCAGCTTCAATGCTTGCATGATAACTATTATTATAGGAGAATTCAATTAAAGGTAGGTGGTCATCCCAGTTTCCACCAAAATCTATCACACATGCTCTAAGCATGTCCTCCAGAGTTTGGATCGTCCTTTCACTTTGACCGTCTGTCTGAGGATGATATGCAGTACTTAGATTTAGTCGAGTTCCCATAGCTTCTTGGAAACTAGTCCAGAAATGAGAAGTGAAACGACTATCTCTATCCGATACAATGGAGAGTGGGACTCCATGTAAGGATACTACTTCATCTACATACAATTTGGCTAACCTTTCCATACTGAAGGTTTCTTTCATGGGTAGAAAATGAGCTGACTTGGTTAATCGATCCACAATTACCCAAATCGTGTCATTACCTTTTCTGGTTTTGGGTAACTTTATAACAAAGTCCATTGTTATGAGCTCCCATTTCCATACAGGCATTTCTAATTGTTGTAGTAGTCCCGAAGGTTTCTGGTGTTCTGCCTTAACTTGTGAACAAGTAAGACATTTAGAAACATATCTAGCTATATCCTTTTTCATTCCTATCCACCAGAAATTATTTCTTAAGTCTTGGTACATTTTATTGTTACCAGGATGCATGGTATACCTAGATTTATGAGCTTCTTCTAAAATCTTATCTCTTAATTCTCCTTGCTTAGGTACCCAAATTATTTTCTTATGGAATCTCCAAATTCCATCACTTCCTTGTTCTAATTCTTTTATTCGTCCTTTCATTCCTTCAGCATCATTCTTGATTGCTGTTTCCTGAACATTCTTTAATTGTTCCATTAAATCTAACTATAGATTTAATCTAAGAGCACGAACTCGTCGTTGTTTCTCATGATACTTACGACTTAAGGCATCTGCAACTACGTTTGCCTTTCCTTCGTGATATTGAATATCACAGTCGTAATCACTTAGGATTTCCATCCATCTCCTTTGCCTCATGTTTAATTCTTTTTGCCCAAATATGTACCTTAAGCTTTTGTGATCCGTATAGACAGTAAACTTACTTCCATACAGATAATGTCTCCAAATCTTAAGGGCAAAAATTATGGCTCCTAATTCTAAGTCATGAGTCGTATAATTTTCTTCGTGCTTTTTCAATTGCCTTGAGGCATACGCAATTACCTTCTTGCGTTGCATTAGCATACATCCTAATCCTAGTTTTGAAGCATCACAGTATACTTCAAAATCTTCCGTTCCCTCTGGCAATGCTAGAATTGGGGCATTTGTTAACTTTTGCTTTAAAACCTTAAAGGCCTCATCTTTCCTAGGTCCCCATTCAAACTTAACGGCTTTACAAGTTAGCTTAGTTAATGGCACAGCTATCTTATAAAAATCCTTAATAAAGCGCCTATAGTATCCAGCTAATCCTAAAAAGCTTCTAATTTCCATAGCAGATTGTGGAACTTTCCATTTGGTGATCGCTTCTATCTTAGCAGGATCTACGTGAATACCTTCGTGGTTCACCATGTGTCCTAAGAATTGCACTTCCTGTAGCCAAAATTCACACTTCGAGAATTTGGCGTAAAGCTTCTCCCTTGTTAACAAGGTTAAGAGTACGTGCAGGTGCTCACAATGTTCCTCCTGACTTTTGGAATAAATAAGTATATCGTCGATGAAGACAATTACAAATTTATCCAAATACGGTTTACAGATTCTATTCATCATGTCCATGAATGTTGCGGGTGCATTTGTTAGTCCGAAGGGCATGACTGTAAACTCGTAATGACCATACCTAGTTCTGAAAGCGGTTTTAGGTATGTCTTCTTTTTGTACCTTCAATTGATGGTATCCTGAGCGTAAGTCTATCTTAGAAAAGTATCTAGCTCCTTGAAGTTGATCAAAAAGATCATCGATCCTAGGTAATGGGTATCGATTCTTAATTGTAACCTTATTCAGTTCTCTATAATCGACACACATTCGCATCAACCCGTCCTTTTTCTTTACGAACAACACTGGTGCTCCCCAAGGGGATGAACTAGGTTGTATGAATCCTTTACTTAGCAATTCATCTAACTGCTTTTTCAATTCTAGCATTTCAGTGGGTGCTAACCGATAAGGTGCCTTGGCTATCGGTGTAGTTCCAGGAATTAGATGAATCCTAAACTCTACCTCCCTATCGGGTGGTAATCCCGGGAGTTCGTCTGGGAATATATCTGGGTATTCTGCTACTACTAGAATTTCTTGGAGTTCCTTACCCTTAGTGTTAATGGTTACTGAAATCATATACACCATTTCTTGTTTTGTTGAATAACTGGCCAATTTCATTACTAAAACGAATTTCAGTGGCTTTCGTGGTTTATCTCCTGTAATTGAAATTACCTCTCCTGTAGGTGTATATATTTCTATGGCATTTTTATCACAAAGAATTCGAGCATGGTTGGCTACTAACCAATCCATTACTAACACTACATCGAATCCAGCTAAATTCATAGGTAACATATTTGCAGAAAATTTATAACCTAAGAGTTCTATCTTTCCTTCTTGCAAAACCTTATCTATGTTAACAGAATTCCCATCTGCTGTTTCGACTGTAAAAATCTGCCTAAGGTTGGTTAAGGGTAATTTAAGAGCTTGGCAGAATGAAGTATTTATAAAACTTTGGTTTGCACCAGAGTCAAATAATACTTTGGCATAAATGTTGTGAACTAGGAATGTACCAGCTATCACATCAGGAATTAGTTCTGCTTCCTGAGTAGTCAACTGGAAGGCTCTTGCATTTCTCTTGGTAGCTCCTTCTGCAAGTTTGGCTTTGTTATCAGCTGGTTTGACCAATTTCGGGCAATCTGGCCTAAAATGTCCAGCTTCTCCGCAATTGTAGCAGATTGTGGATTTCTTCCTCCTGCAATCTTCTTCTTGATGCCCTGGAATTTTGCAGAAATTGCAATATCCTTTGCATCTTCCCAAATGCTTTCTTTTGCAGGTATTGCAAAATGGAGCAGTGGGAGATTGCCGGTCCCCCCTTTTCTTGAAGTTGTTACTATTACCCACACGGAATCCTTGGGTAATCTTGTGGGCTACATCCTGCTTCCGGCTTTCTTCTCTTGTACGTACCAGTTCGTCAGTTAGGGTGTTAGCTAATTCTATAGCATCGTCTATAGTACGAGGTCTCACAGCTTTAACGATATTACGGATTTCGCCAATCAATCCCCAAATATAGCGGGAAATAAGTACTGGTTCTGGCGAAGCCAGGGTTGGTACTACTCTCGCATACTCGAAGAATGTCGAAGTATACCCTCGACAGTCTACACCCATCATCCGATGGTTCAGGAACTTATTTGCCATTTGTTCCTTTTCATATTTGGGACAAAATTTTCTTTCCATTAGCTACTTAAATTCTTCCCAACTCATGGCATAGCCATATTTTTTCCTTTGGCTTGAAGTACCGTATTCCACCATTCTAGTGCCCCTTCTTTAAAAAGATGCGACGCATACATGACCTTGTCTTCCTCAGCACATTTACTTATCATAATTACTGCTTCGGTTTTCTCCAACCAACGCAGTGCTGCAGTCGCCCCTTCATTGCCTGCAAATTCAGCTGGTTTACAAGCAAGAAATTCTTTGTAAGTGCAACCAGGCGTTGCAGCTTTCATTTTCTTCGGGAATGGGGCTTGCCATATATCATTATCGTTGTTAGTATGATTACCGCCTCCATTTACGCTATTACTGAAGTTATCTTCATGAGTACGTTTGCTAGGAATAATTTGTTGAGGTTCAACAGGTTTCTGAGCAGCAGCAAGGATTGCTGGAATAGCATGGCTATTCCTTGAGCAACGATATTCTCTTGATATCTTGCCTAGTCATAAATTGATCTTCCTGATTTTGCTTTGATTGGTTAACTTCGTTAACTGGTTCATTACTAGCGTGTTCCATCTGGTAATTAATTTATATATAATTTATTAACATAGAATAAAAAACAATTATATGCAAAACAATCACCCAATTTCACAACATATGTATAGTCAAAATTGTCGATTTCTCGACTTCCATTTTTATATATTATATTATGCATCCGTATACACTGTTATCTTACAAAAATTTTTATTTTTAAGTTATTTTACAATACTATATATATTTATTATTATTATACAATCACAGCTATGCCATCACACCATTCCCGTCCGCTGGCATTTCAGAAGCGACGTTCCCTCTCGACGTACTTCCAGGAGATCTGTTCTCCCACTTCCCGAATTCTATTCCCTGCATCCACCAACTCCTCGCCAAAGTGGCGGAGTTCAGCTAAGTTTTCATTGCTCATTGGTAGGTTTGGTATAGGTTCTGGGTCGAACTGAGGGAAAAAGGTATAAGGGTTATTGAGGAGGTTTTGAAACTGCCAGTCGTTAGTCCACCACTCGTCCATTTCTCCTAGAGGTTGGGTGTGGATCAGAGGGTCTGGAATGGCTGGTTCTAAGTTTATTGGAAGTTGGGTTTCGGCAGGATAAGGAAAGAGGTTATTATTGATAGGCCTAAGGATATCACAGCTTGCCAATACGCGATCCAATTCTTCCTGTAATGGCAACTCCTCGACTTGCCTAGAACTTTCCCCAATTTCCATTTCTACTTGCCATGCATTTTCCTCAATCTCGATCCCTTTTCCTTTATCAATGGGATTTTCTATTCTGGGAACTTTCCTAGTCGCTGGTTTTCTCCTAAGTACACGCCTCCAGCCTACAAATCTTCTCCTTTTCTTAGGCTTTGGTTTCTTCGGAGGTGGAGCTTGAAATTCCATAGGTTCCTCAACATCGGGCAAGTAACCAGTAAAGTCTCTGGAAACTTCCACTTTCACGGGATAGAGATTGAGATTCTGAAGGTCTTCAGATAACTCATTCATGCTGTTTTAGCATATAGGCAAAATGCACACAAAATACTAAGTTAAAAATAATAAAAAAAATTCACAGGCGAATATTTAATATAACTATTCAAATACTATTGCACATACTGCGACTTTCTAATACAAATTACATGTGAAATTCAAAATATACTAAGGTTGCATAATCCTAATTTATTTTATTTTCTCTTACTAAATGATTTATTTAAAGGATAAAGTTTCTGGCTTGTAGATGATATGTGGGCTAGTACTGGGTCAGGGTATTTTAAAATTTAGCATTTACTGCTACAGTGGCTAACATATAAAGATCTGTCCATTTTTCATCTAATTCATCTTCCCATGATGGGTTATTGCCTATTTCCTGAGTTTCCTTTGGTTGTGATTTCTTTCTTTTCTCCTGACTTTTTCTAATAATCCAACTTCTTTTATTAGGAGACAGTGGTTTTTCAAACTGTGCCTTACGGACAAATATTCCTTCCTCAGTATCTGTTGGGTATTTTGAGGATAAAGTTCCTTTTTCTTTTGATGAACTATCTATTTTATGATAAATTTCTGAAAGTCTTTGTTTACCCATACTGTAAACAAATATTCAGATAATAAAACATGTAATCACAAAATGGCAATCAGTAAAATTAAGTATTCTCTAAATACTTAATTGGCTTAAATCAGTGGCTCTGATACCACCTTTTCCTGTCACGGCCCCAGCCCCGGTTTGACCCGGTCAGGAGCCGCGGGACCGGAACTCGTGGTATTTAATTGATGCGACAGCGGAAGATTTTAACAGGATCTGTTAAAACTTGAAAATGCCAGATTATTTTATTTCATAATTCGGGATAAACCCCACAATTTACAATAGAGGAATTTTACTAGAAAATTCCCTGATTTATTAAAACATGTTTATTCATTTTAACTGAGCCACCTCTTCAAGCTTGTTAGTGCTCCGTAGCACGTTTTCCTTGATTTACAGCAGGTCGCCTGAAACATGTTTTAAAAATATTTTTGTCAGCGGGGAAATACTGGTGAATCATTCATTTTGATAAAATGACACATAGTTATAAATTACAGCATAAGAGCGATTACAATGGCTTCTATGGTGCTGTTTGTTTTTTCAGAGGTAAAATGTCTGTAGTCTGTGAACCACATCTGCAGGCATCTGCAAGAGAAGATGTGGCCCAAATGTCTGTAGTCTGCAAGGAGAAGAGGGTTTGTTTTTTTCCTTCAAAAACAACTTCACACACACAACACACACACAAGAGTTTTCTTTCTGCTCTCTCTCTCTCTACAAACTCTCTCTCTCTCTACAACCACCACCACCACCGCACCACCTCTGCCACCACCACCGCACCACCTCCGCTATCACACCACTGCCATCACACCACCGCCTCTCTCTCTCTCTACGATCTCTCTCTCTCACAGAACTCTCTTTCTCTCTACAACCACCACCACCACCGCACCACCTCCGCCATTACACAGGTCTCTCACATGTCTCTCTCTCTCTCTCTCTCAGGTCTCTCTCTCTCACAGATCTCTCTCTCTCACAGGTCTCTCTCTCTCTACGGTGTCTCTCTCTCACAGATCTCTCTCTCTCACAGGTCCCTCTCTCTCTCTACGCTCTCTCTCTCACCGATCTCTCTCTCTCTCTCACAGATCCCTCTCTCTCACAGATCTCTCTCTCTCTACGGTCTCCCTAAATTGATGGGTTTGGTGGTGGTGGGTTTTGACGATGTTGGTGGTGGAGGTGGTGGCGGAGATGTGGTGGCAGGTGGAGGTGGAGAGGTGGTGGCAGGGGAGAAGAGGAAGAAGAAGAAGGGTGGGTGGTGTGTGAAGATCTGATCTGATTTTGAAGCTATTATACATAGCTTTTTTTAAGCTATTTTAAGATCTTCTTTTTTTTAAACAAACAGTCTTCAAGGGCTTATGTCTGCCCGCCCGCAGACATAAGCTCTTTACAGACATTTTAAGCAAAAACAAACAGAACCTATCTTATTTTTATCTAGCACCGTGTCACCTGGTGACGATGGTCATACCACTATTGGGTCTTTCCCCAAGTAGTGACGATTATCACAGTTATAATTTATTAGCCTAACTGTGAGAAATTAGTAATGTGCACAATACCCCACTAGCCAGTGATTCAAGATAACCACGACTTAATCCCTGTAATTATAACTTTTGAAAATGCTTGGAGTATTGTAAAACATTATTGATAAAAATAGAATGACTCACATTGCAGATTTATACGGGCAGAGTTTAGCCTACTGATAAGCCTGATAATCTAATTTAAACAACAATGCATACGAACTAGGTTAGTAACTAATACAGCATTTACGATAACTCACGAGATTAAACCCTCACGACGAATGACAAAGTGCAATACTTAAACATCCATCGAACTCACGATGAATGACAAAGTATAAACCCAATTTGAGCAGCACTTAAACATTCATCGGATAGTTTCAATCGATCAAACATTGAATCGTAGCAGCGATTGAGTTAATACCCGGTATCGTAGCAACACCTCACTAATTTGAGAGTAATATTCGAATTTGGACAGTATAACTTCGTTTTTGAATTGAAATTTCGACACCAGTGGACTGCTCGTAACTCGATCTATTTATAGGTGAAATTTAGGCTTGTCGCGGCCCGCGTGAACCTCCGGCCAATCTTTACGCGGCCCGCATGAGGCAGCTAAACGTAGACTAGGGCTACGGTGTCATCACTAGACTTGCCACGCGTGCGACACGTGGATCTGGACGCTTATTCGGTCAACCTTCACTTTGACGCGGCCCGCGTAAGGTTAAGCTAACCCTTACGCGGCCCGCCTGAAAACCTAAAATCTTTATTTCTTGATTTTTCATGCACGGTAGGTTTTTAGGGTCCGGGTTCGTACTTACGGGTCAATTTGGGACATTTTTTATGGTCCTTACAAAATACGTCTGAAAATTGAGATACTTCGGGGATATCTTTCAATTCTTTTCCTTTAGTGTTAATGACTATGGAAATCCTATACACTAATGATCCTTTTCTTGCACAACTTACTGTTTTCATCACAGAGATGAATTTTGTGGTAGATGGCTTATTTCCTTTAATTGTGATCTTTTCATCTTTTGGTGAATTTACTTGGATTGACTTTTGATCACATAAAATACTGGCTTTATTGGCTATTAAACAATCAATTCCTAATACGACATCAAATACTGCCAGATTCATTGGATAAAGATTTGAAATAAACCTTTGATTTAAAAATTCTATTCTTGCTCCCTGCAAGATTTCAGTAATCTTAATGGTTTCCCCATTTGTTGTCTCTACCAGATATTCTTTTTGGAGTTTAGTTAATGGTTGATTGAGAAGTTTGCAAAATGAAGTATTAATAAAACTTTGGTTCACATCAGAGTCAAATAATACTTTAGAAAAAACATCATTAACTAAAAATGTACCGGCAGTCACGTCTGGGATCATCTTTGCTTCTTCTGCAGTCAGAACAAATGCTCTAGCATTTTTAGTAGTCTTGTTGTTCATGGCTGGAGCTAGTTTCGGATAATTTGGCTTGATATGTCCTTTTTCTCCACAGTTGAAGAACACTCCATTAACGGGTTTCTTTCTACAGTCTTCTTCTTTATGTCCTGGTATCTTGCATTAGTTGCAGTAAGTGGAACATCTTCCTGAATGCTTCTTCTTACAAGCCTTACAGTAAGGTGTAGAGGTAGAACCTATGTTTTTCCCATGGTTGGAGTCACCGTAGCAAAATTCCTGGGTAAGCCTTTGAGCTAGGTTCCTCATCTGGTTCTCTTCTTGCGTACGTACTAATTCATCAGTCAAGGTATTTGCTAGTTCTATAGCTTCTTCTATAGTTGGTGGTCTAGCTGCCTTGACTACATGTCTAATTTCACTGATTAATCCCGAGATGTAACGGGAGATTAATACCGGTTCTGGTGATGCAAGGGTTGGCACTATTCTAGCATATTCAAAGAATGTAGGAGTGTAACCCTTACTATCTACTCCAGTCATTCTTAGGTTTAAGAACTTATTAGCTATCTGCTCATTTTCATTAGGAGGACAGAATTTCCTTTCAACCATATTCTTAAACTCAATCCATTCCATATTATAGGTTCTGTCACCTCCTTTAGATTGGAGGATAGTGTTCCACCATTCTAACGCGGAGTTCTTAAACAGATTGGAAGCAAACATTATCTTATCCTTTTCTGCGTACTTGCTTAATTTAAAGACTGCCTCAGTCTTTTCTATCCAGCGTAGGGCTGCAATGGCTCCTTCATTTCTAGAGAATTCTATTGGTTTACAGTACCAGAATTCTTTGTAAGAACAACCATAAGACATGGTTCTCCTTCTTTTTGGAATTGGCAATTGAAGTAATGGTCCATTGTTCACGTTGTGACTGGGTTCAGTACGTGATCGCTTACTTCCACTATTACTTTTATTATTTTCTGCTTCCCTAACATTTTGGATGATAGCTGGCATAGCATCTCTAATCCATTGGGTTACAATGTGTTGAATTTCACTGTTATTTATTTGATTAGCATTATTCTGGTTTTCCTGATTTCCTGCGTTGGCCATCTGGATAATAAACATTTACCAAGTATTAATATTACAGAACAATGTTTAATGCGAACAATCACACAACAAGCATATTGATCAAAATCGTCGAACATTGCGACCTTTACTCTATTTTATATATTATGCGTCTATTACAAATCACAACTGGAAATTAAAATACAATACTAGTATGCATCAGTAGCTATTGTCTATATATTATTATTATTATTATTATTATTATTATTATTATTATTATTATTATTATTACTTAGTGGGGATCCATCCAATATTGCATATTACGCTCGTCATACTTCCAGACGAGTCTCTCCCCTATCTGTCTCATCCTCTCACTTCCTTCTAATATCTCCTCACCAAAGGTTCGGAGTTCTTGCACACTCTCAGAGCTCATGGGTGGTACGGGTGCTGGTATCGGGTCTGGGTACTGTGGCATTGGTTCTTCGTAAGGGTACGGGTTCTCTATAATTTCCCTGATATATTGGTCATTATCAAAATAGGGGTCTAGAGGTTCAAGGTCTGGGTAGGGTCCTACTAGGTTTTGCATAGGTTCGTCTTGTGGGTAGAGTGTTGAGTAACTCCCATGGTCGTCAAACCATGGATCATAGTTTGGGGGATGGGGTGCTGGTACTCTAGGGATTTCAGCTGGGTCAAAAGCAGGTGCTGGGATTTGGTTTCCTGGGTTTGGTTCAATTTCCATAGGTTGTGTGGGAAACAGTGGTAACGGCTGGGGTGCAATGAGTTGTTCTAGGTTCGGGTCTGCGGCTGTGGTAGCAAGTATGTGGAAATTGGCTAGTCTCCTATTGATTATATCTTGTGTTTGAACATTCATTTCTCTATTCGCGGCTGCTAAAGCTCGCTGTTGCTGAAGTTTTCTCATCCTTTTTCTACGCTCGTGAGCTCCTCTGCTGAACCATCCTCTCTTCTTGGGAGGGAATGGCTCTTCAGATTGTGTTTTGAGTACGAAAATTCCTTCTTCGGTGTCAGCCGAATACCACGAGGGGGTAGGCTGCGAAGAGGTTCCTTCGTCCCTAGGTGAATTGGACAACTGACAGTAAGCGTCCGAAGGTCCTTGATCACTCATACTGTAAACTAACAAATTGTCAAATAACACAAAATAATAATTTACACGTATGCACATAATTGCATAGATTATTTCCTAACAAAATTGAAAATTTCAATGTCAGCATAACATCTCTTTGGCTGAATTAATGGCTGTAGCTCTGATACCACCTTCTGTCGCAACCCCCAACCCCTGCCTCGGGAGGCGGGAGGCCGAGACCTACTCAGAGATGGTGGTATCGGTGTTGGCAGCAGAAATTTCACCAGGACCGTAGTTAGGAAATATTTTATCATAGTAAAATACCAAATTTTCATAATATTAAACACATGGGAAATTCCCAAGTTTACATTACAAACATTTTTATATGGATAACCCTATTTTATTGAATAAAAACATCTTCTTTAGTTTTGGTAACTTTTATAGCCACTTTTCCAAGCCTTCAGTGCTGTCCAGCTGGCTTCTGTTTGGCTTTTACATTTTGTTACCTGAAACGCGTTTAAAAACATTTTGTCAGTGGGAAATACTGGTGAGTGAATCCCAATTTAATCAAGACAAGTTTTATCAGTTTACAATATTGAGGGCAATCCAGCAATCATTCTACTTTAATTACCACCCATGGTATTGTCAACCCGACTTGTGGTCATGTTACTACTCATAGTGTAGTAACAAATTTTGTATACAAAACCCCAACATACCTACGATAATTGTAGAATTACAAAAACTCAATCACTGTGAAATATAATGTAAAACATTGAGGTTTTGTAAAAACAGTTTGCAAAAAGGTTTACAAAAAGGAGATTACTCACATTGCTAATTTAGGGTTTTCCTTTGTGATTTCCTGGTGATTATCTATTAATTACACAATGCACACGCGTTAGTATAATAACCCAATATTTACATTAGTTATACCCTCCCCGAGACAGACTCCAACGACTACGTCGGGCAGAGCCACGACAGCCGTTACGGAGTGCTAAATCAATCGGGCAGCGTATCTAATACGTAACCGGGGTTTAAAATACTTACAACGAGGCAAAGCTTCACTACTTTAGTGGGTATAATGCCCGGGTATGGTGTCTACACTACAGAATTTGAGAGAGAAAGTAAAAGTTTGAGCGAGTTGGTACTGAGGCCGATCACAACAATTTATAGGGATGATCATCAAGTTCGGCGCGCCCCGCGAAAGCCAAGGGCTGGGCTTACGCGGCCCGCGACGTAGGGGGTCTACGGCGTAGCTTTGTCCGGTCATACGTATAGGTTCGACGCGTATGTGACACGTGGCGGCTCCGGGTGATGCCGCTTGTTCACGCGCCCGCGGCCCGCGAAGACTCAAGGGGAGTCTGTCGCGCCCTGCGACAGACTGGATTTATTTGTTTTCAATTATTTTTTAATTATATAAAGGTATTTTAGGACCGGTTTTCGTATACGGGGTGTATTTTGAGGCATATAGGGATATTATAAATATATTAGGGGTGTCCGAAATATTTTAGGATGGTTTTTATAACCACCACCTCCGTCGTATGTCCAACATCCACCATCCTTCATCTCCGCCATTGGTTCTTGCTACTGCAATCATCCGACCCTTGGTAGCATAAAGAATCTAAGCTATTAAAAACACAGACCGTCTGATCTAAGCTATTACATCGATAGCAGAAAGAATCTTCCATTCCCTCAACGGAGAACTGCCACGAAGCTCTCTTCCATGGCACTATCCCGAAATCATCATTATAATCTTCCATTCATCTTCCATTCCCTCAACGAAGAACTGCCACGCAAACGATCCTCCCCCGACCCCCTTTTTATTTGCAGATTCATAGATCACATCAAAAACAGTTTTGTAGAATCGGTCTCGTTGTAGAGGGTCAAAACCTTTGTTTAGATCTAATAAACCAAATTCTGTAAACATCACAGGTTTTTCCACCATCTTCGATGTGAGAGCGAATCCATTTGGCCACAAACATTAGTTTTCCTTCAAGACTTTTTTTTAAACATATGCATATCATGAGTAAGTTTCTAAAAGTGATAAGATAAACAATAGGTAAAGGTTACCTACCAATGGTCATGATAAATATGAACAAATGCAAAGTCGACGGTTGAGGGCGTAGAGTGTTTGGAAATTTTAGTAAAAATGAGTTTTCACTAAATATTTTGGACATCATTAATTATATTTATATATGTGTGGTATAAATAATAATTAGTGGGTTTGTGTTCTATGTTGTGAGAGCATAACAATAATGAATCAAACTATGTCCAAAATGGAGCTAAGATGAATAGAATATCGATGCTCATAGTTGAGAGATTGAAGTAAATATTTCTAAACTTTGGTGACTCTTGTATAAATTCATTGTCATAAATTGGTGGTTTTATGACTTTTAATCTCTATTCAAGAGTCATGATGTAAGTTTTATTATGTCGTATTATTTTATTTAATATGACATTGACATGTAAATTAATCCCCTTTTGACTCATAAATCGGTGGTTTTATGACTTTTAAAACTCATAATGAAGGTTTTTATTATTATAATTATCTTTAAACAATAGAAATTAAATACGGAGTTTTAGTTTGAGTATAAAAGGAACTTTATGACTCTTTGTTGGATGCAAGAATGAAAATAAAGAAAAATGAGATGAAAGAGATATACTAGAGAAAAGTTATATAGAATTTAGAGAGGAGTACTCTCTACCAACTTATATTTATTTATTCTCCCACATAAATTAGAACACCATGATACCCGATGCTATCTCGGGCGCGAGTGCCATCTCCGGCAGTACACATACTGTTCCGGTTGTTGTACCGTGGGAGACAGAACCGTCTGATAGGAGGCACGGAATCTGTTTTAAGGGAAGCGTGTTGAACACGTGGCTCAACTAAAACCGTCAATAAGTTTGCTTGTCTTTCTTTTCAAAGATATTGGCTTTGAATCAAGATTGGTACAATTTAGTTGTATTTTATATTCGTTTATTTAGTTTTGTAACCGGTATTGTACTAGTAAAATTTCCCACAAATAACGAGAGTCTCGTTATTATTTATTATTTATTTTGTAATATATTTAAATAAAAAGTGAACCTAGTTCCTACAATCTTAAAACAGACTTTCGTGAAGATTGTTACTACAATCTTAAATCCCTTCTCTAAGAGGATTTAGGTTCACGAAAGTTCAAATTTTAATTGCGATTTTGCTAAAATCTTATAATTTTTTTGGGAAATATTTATTTAGTACAACGAGTCGGATTAAATTTATGATTGGAGTACAATCTTTAATCCGAATACCGTGTTGCAAAACTAACGTTTTGATTCAAGTTTTAGACTTCATGGGTTTTTGTTCATGTTTAGAAAAATCGAACCATAAATTTTCTAATGAGCGTATTAGAAAAATCTATTTTGTAACCCCTTACAAATGTGTTTATAACGTTTAGTTTCTTAATAATAAGCTTTTAGTAACCATAATTGACATATTAATGTTGGTTTTAAAAGTGTTGAAATATATTTATTTTCTAATGAGCATATTAGAAAGTAATTATTTTATAAAATAACTAGTTTTAATATCTTCTAACGAGCGTGTTAGAAGCGTTGTTGAAAGAATAACAAGATTAAAACTTTTTATATCTCTAACGAGCATGTTAGAATTTTATAGAATAATATCATCTTTTATATCTAATGAGCATGTTAGTGTTAGATACGATGATTGTGTAAAACTAACTTGTTAAAAGACAATTAGATTTTCTAACGAGCGTGCTAGAAAATAAACGTTTAGATTTTCTAACGAGCATGTTAGAAAAGATTTTTATTTCAAATAATTACCGACGAGCATGTTGGAGACAATTATTTTGGATAATAAACCTTGTAACGGTTTCGTCTAAACTATTAAATTTCTAACGAGCGAGTTAGAAACGGATTTTTTCCACATACGTTTAAATGATTTTTATTTGTTTATTTCTAATGAGCATATTAGAAATAGTTTATATTTATTTATAAACTTCGAAACAAATTTTGTAATCGATTATTTCTAACGAGCGTGTTAAAAACGATTTAAAGAGTTTGATAGTTGTCTATTTTCTAACGAGCGTGTTAGAAACGATTTAACGACTTTACCAATTGTTTATTTCTAACAAGCGGGTTAGAAAACGTTTATTTTATATAAACCAAAAAATGGCTTATGGCAATAAATAATCGTCTAATTTTCTAATGGGCGTGTTAGAATTAGTTTATCTTATAACCAACTATTTTAACGATTTGCAATCGTTAATTTCTAACGAGCTGGTTAGAACCGGGTTAACTATGATAAACTATTTAAGATGATCTGTAATCATTTATATATATTTTCTAACGAGCGTGTTAGAAAAGGTTTATGTTTATTTCTAACGAGCGTGTTAGAAAACGTTTATTTAAATAAACAAAAACTGAATAAATGTATTCGTTTTATTTCTAACGAGCGTGTTAGAAGCGGTTTACTTTATAAAACGGAATATTTTGAATGTTTGTTAAACATTTAAATTCTAATAAACATATTAGAATTGGTAATCATATAAACCACTCATTTTAACGATTGGCAATCGTTATTATCTAACAGCAGTTAGAAATGGTTTGAATATGTATGATAAACCAATTATTAAAACGATGTGTATTCGTTTTATTTTCAAACGAGCGAGTTTGAAAGTGTTTTATTTAATAAACTATTATAAGGTTTATTGTCTTGCTTTGTAATCAAAACATAAATATATAGTTTAATAATAAAACACTTGCAAAAACGAGAAATGTTTTGAATGAATAAAACATGTCTTTGCGAATTATAAGTGTTCCGATACTTCCACAAGAAGTATAACGTCTTCAACCATATAATAGTCTCGGAAAGGCTATTTGGTGAAAAACAACTCGATGTTGTTATAAATATTATAAGTTGCTCAACTACTTGCGAGTAGTTAATTGTAAACAACTTTATATTTTTGGACAACTTGTAATTATTCAAGTTTAGAGTTTCAAGACAAAACAAGTTATATGTGTTCCACTGAGGGAGTACCTCAAAACATGACTGAATTCGGTCGAAAGTGTTGAAAATAATAACACTTTGGGATTTGATGTTTAGATATCATTGGTGTATCCGTTATTTTGGACTACTAATAAGTTGTCAAAAGGATACACATTTTGATATAAAGTGTAAAAAGGTAATTTACACGAACACAACGAGCGGGTTGTGATCATGACTTATGTAATAAGTCACAAATCAAACATCAAACGTATAACGAGTTCGTGAGAAACGTGGTGAATGGTTTGAGATGAAATACACGAAAATGAGATATGTCATCTAATGTTGAGAGCATAAACATGGAAATGCACATGTAAGTTTTCAAAGAATATAACATATAAAAGAAATATATGTTATTATTGTAAATGATTTTAATAAATTTTAGAAAATTTATTAATAGAAATTTACAATAGTGATGGACTTGTAAATGTTTCTACCACCATCAATGTTGTTTAAACTATGTGGAGGCTTGATCCTCAATTTGGGAGAGTATCCCAATAAATGGTATTAATGAAACAACAACTTAAATGTATATATCACTATAGGCATACGTGAAAGCCTTGTTGTTGACAGTCAATCTAATTGACTATATCTCAAGACTCAAGTGATTTTTTACAAAGATCTTTCATCAAAGTGACTTGGATTAAGACTTATGTTTAAGTCTTTAGGAAGTCAATGGTGAAGCCTTGGAGATAAAAAGGCAAATGAGTTATGATCCTAATGGATGAAGTTAACTATGGTTTTGAGGCCTTCCTAAAACCGATGGTTTTGGAATGGTGAAATAAAATTTCATTATTGTGTCTAAACTAAGAAACGAATGTTCGGAAGAGATAGTGCGTTATCTCGTAAGGCTGTGAAGAATCAGAATGATGCATCTTATGTTCACATGCTAGAGTATTGTGGTCTAAAGAATGCTAGACTAATACTTGTTAATTTATATGCTCGACAGAGATTAAATTAACTTTAAACATTCAAAATATGTGATGACACAAGAACAAATTTTGTGCTAAATAAAACTTCATTAAAATGCAAGCAACATGGGAGAGGAGCCATTTAAGAAACAAACCCTTTAGGGTATGTTGAAATGGTAGTTGAGAAGTTTTCTCAAACTCGAAATGAAAGGGAGAACCTTTCATCACCCCATTTGGATGCTATCCGATTACACTTAAATGTGGGGGTAGTTGCATTTGATTGTGGAAGGTTTGGCAATAAGGATTTTCGAAATCCTAATATATATTGCAAACGCATGACCAAGTGGAGTACACAATGGTTATATGGAGTCAATCGAGTAGATTGGACTCGAATGCCAATTGATTAGATTCAATCTAGTAAGTTGTCAGTCATGACACACCAAAGGCATGGTGAAAATGTGTCTAGCCATGAATTGAGTTTCATGTCATTCTAAAGACAAGGTACATAACTGGATCCAGGTTGAGATCACGAGTTATAAGTCTTATGAATCGACTAAAAGGCAAAAGTGACTAGCGAGTCAAGAACACGTTAGAACAACTGATCGCAATTTAAATTGTCGTTGGTGACTTAGCGAAGTCAAAGATAATTTTGGATCCAACAAACCAGTGGGTTGATAAGAGATCAAGTTGTGGAATGAGATTAAAGCCCATGAAAAAGGGACATGAGGGAAACCTAAACTAGCTGACTGGAGATCCCAAGATCTAGGTTCAATAGGACAACTTAATCATGAACCGAAGGGTAGTCACTCTAGGGGCATAACTAATATATATGTTTATATATAAGCTAGTGTATCTGTTCATATATCCCCCTAAAACTATAAAAGGGTGTTTAAATACGTTCTAGTCCATTCCTATAATATTCAGTGACAATGTTGTGAGGCTAAGCATAATATATGGCTAATTGATTTGTGAAAATCAGAGTAAGCCATAATGCTTTTAATGATTCAAAGGAATCACCAATGTGAGAGAGAAGTAGGGTCGCTTCGAATGGAATTGTGGGGTGCGCAATCCTAGAGCTCTCGCAGAACCAGGCTAGTGTTCCAGGACCATAATAGGACACGATAAAGAGGGGATGGCCCGGCTAGGAAAAGTATTGTGTGAATGTATATTGTCGTTTACACAAATGGGGGGTTGTTCAAGGACATCACGTCTACAAAACCCTAGTAGACTAAGTGTGGTTCACAAAGGAAGGTTCAAAGGCAAAACCTACCTATCCTGCAATACTCGACTGTCGAGGTTTCATCGGGGAATTTTGTGTGTTTTAATCGATCTCCATTCATGTGGGGGATTGTTGGAAATTTTAGTGAAAATGAGTTTTCACTAAATATTTTGGACATCAATAATTATATTTATATATGTGTGGTATAAATAATAATTAGTGGGTTTGTGTTCTATGTTGTGAGAGCATCATAATAATGAATCAAACTATGTCCAAAATGGAGCTAAGATGAATAGAATATCGATGCTCGAAGTTGAGAGATTGAAGTGAATATTTCTAAACTTTGATGACTCTAATATAAATTCATCCTTGTCATAAATTGGTGGTTTTATGACTTTTAATCTCTATTCAAGAGTCATGATGTAAGTTTTATTATATCTTATTATTTTATTTAATATGGCATTAACATGTAAATTAATCCCTTTTTGACTCATAAATTGGTGGTTTTATGACTTTTAAAACTCATAAGGAAGGTTTTTATTGTTATAATTATCTTTAAACAACAGAAATTAAATACGGAGTTTTAGTTTGAGTATAAAAGGAACTTTATGATTCTTTGTTGGATGCAAGAATGAAAATAAAGAAAATAGAGAAAAAATGAGATTAAAGAGATATACTAGAGAAAAGTTTTATAGAATTTAGGGAGAAGTATTCTCTAATTCTTCCACGATCACCAACTTATATTTATTTATTCTCCCACATAAATTAGAACACCATGATACCCGATGCTATCTCGGGCGCGAGTGCCATCTCCGGCAGTACACATACTGTTCCGATTGTTGTACCCTGGGAGACAAAACTGTTTGAGAGGAGGCACGGAATCTGTTTTAAGGGAAGCATATTGAACACGTGTCTCAACCAGAACCGTCAATAATTTTGCTTGTCTTGCAGCGGAGTTTCGATCTCATAGGTGTGGTTGAAGTTTTCAAAGGCATTGGCTTTGAATCAAGATTGGTACAATTTAGTTGTATTTTATATTCGTTTATTTGGTTTTGTAACCGGTATTGTACTAGTCAAATTTCTCACAAATAACGAGAGTCTCGTTATTATTTATTATTTATTTTGTAATATATTTTAATAAAAAGTGAACCTAGTTCCTACATAGAGTTACGTATAAAATCAGCTCCAAGATCAACAACCCAAAATTCAGGATTGACTGTATCTTTCTTGATGTGGATGAATGGAAAATATTTAAAGAGGGGTTGGATTTAGTGGAGTTGCAGGTGATGGTTATGGTGGAGCTGGGTGGTGATACGGTGGTTAAAGGTGGTGATGAGATGAAGAAGAGGTGAGGTTGGGGTGGAGCCCACAAAGTTTTTTTTTAATTTAATTTGTTTTTATTATTTAGGTGGGGCCCACTTAAGCTCATTTGAAATATTTGGTTTTAACTTTTATTTTTAACAGAGATGGTACTTTTGTCATTTCACATCCACTTAACACCAAAAACTAACCCTCATCCGCGTCAGGGACTATCCGGGAACGAAATTGCAAAAGTTGGGGACGATAGCTGTAATTTTAAAAAGTTAGAGACTAAAGGTGAAAACTTGGCAAACCATAGGGACTATCCAAGCACTTTTCTCTTTATTAGATGTTAAATTAGATTGGATTACATGTTATCTTTTGTTTTGACACCAAATTAGATTATATACTACTTACAACTTCAAAGTGCCATTGATGTTTCTCAATTTCGCGTTATCTCACAAAACGAATTGTTTGACACTTTACCCACAAAACCAACTTATGCAACACAGTTGAGATATAATACATAAACCCCAATTTTAGTTTTTCTCTTACTATTACACCTAAATCCACCGATTAACGAGAGAGAGGCCAGCCACGTCCAACGGTGACACACGAGGACATGATAGTGCATCCGCCCCTCTCGACATGTGCATAAGTTGTACACACCAAACAGAGCACAAGAAATATGTAACATCCAGTATATCTTCTTTATTCGTGTATCTCTTTTTTAATCGATAAAACACACTGAGTTATTTACCACTTTGCCATTCTATTTAGTAATATGTATTCCATTTTGGTAAATTATATTACTTTTAGCAACATTAGACTTGACATCAATTATTTTAGGTGTAAGTTCAAGATAGAAAACCAAAACGTGCCTCTTATCAAAAAATGACATCTTTGAAGTTGAATCTTGTGGTGTTCACGACCATCGTGGTGGCATATTTGCATTTTCCCACAACAATGGCTTGTAATAACTAGATTGTAGATGGTGCTCGCGGGTGGATTGTGCCTCCGAATCCCAATTATTATGAATCATGGAAGAAAGGAAAGGTATTTTTCACATCCGACGTATATTGGTTTGTCTTTAAAAACAAATCGCATGACATCATAGCAGTAAATAAGGAGGCATTCGATGCATGTGACCCCAACAAGGACGCCAACGCCACGCTTGTCACTAAAACGAGGACTAGGAGCTAGCGTTAGATATTTCATTTGCTCACATCATTGTTCAAAGGGCCACAAAATAATGATCGACCTCAAAGAGTCAAAAGAAGAGTGGTAGTTCACAATTTCTTAACATGGAATACCATATAATAAAGGGTTATTGGATCTGATCACCCCCAACTATTCGCTTTTGGCCGCTGGCACTCTCAACTTTCACTTTGGCTCCCACCACTCTCAACTTAACACTTTGTGTGTCATGGCACCCCGTCGTTAAATAAACACTAACTGGGTTTGTTTTATAATCATACGTGTCATATTAATCCAACGTGTGGACACCTATTTTATGAGGTGGATCTGGAGAAAAGAAAAGAAAAAGAATAAAATAACCCTGAGCCCATCTTCAAACTCCACCCTACCCGATCTACTGCAAACCCGAACTGAATCTTCTCGTTGCTAGAAGTTCTTGCCGGACTAATCGGACTCAAAGTTGAACTAGATAATCGAACCCAAATTGACTAAACCGAACAAGTTTTGGCTCGTCCACCACCACAGTCACCCGCCACCATCATCATCGGAAACCACACCCCAACAATCACTTGAACCAAAACTCAAACCAAAACAATACAAGGTCACGGTGTCGCCGGCGGCGGCACCTCGCCAGCTCCGCCGGCTCATTCTCTCCTTCTCCGTTCTCGATCAGCCCTCTCTTATCAACCTTATCATCACCTTTAACAACGAAGCACCACCATCAACAGAGATTTAACACGGTCTTCGATTAAATTCGTTACCGGTCAAAGATTCCTTCACTGCCAGAATCAATCTGATTTTGTCAGTGAAATTTGGGGGTTTGGGGTTGTTGGAATCGGGATTGTGTGCATTTAAGAGTGTTGGATTTTGGTGATTTGAATGTGTAGATTGATTAGGTCTTGGTTGGGGATGATGATGATAAATGGGTTGGTGAATCTGTGTGTGGGTATTTATAATAAATCTTATAACGTTTCACGATATATGTATATCACATAATACAACAAATCATCAAATCATAGTTAGCTCAAGTGGTCAGTGTTCATTTAATGGGTTCTTGGTTATATGGACGCGGGTTCGAGTCTTGTTAGTCCGATTCTATATCTTTTTGGATCCATCAGCATGCCACGTCAGCAAATTTGGATCCATCAGCATGCCACGTCAGCAAATATTAGCCACGTCAGCAAAAAAAAAAAAACTAACCAAGTTGGTGGGTAGTTAAGGACGGGGTGACACAACACACAAAGTGTTAAGTTGGGAGTGGTGTGAGCTAAAGTCAAAGTTGAGAATACCAGCGGCCAAATGGCAATAGTTGAGGGTGTTTAAATCCATTAACCCTATAATAAAATGTTTGTAGACGTTTTAACTACATAAAGAATAAAAATAAAATTTGAAATATTTTAACCTATATAAATCACGTACATTTTGACATCTTAGGCATCTTCGTCTAATCGTCTTAGGAGAGAATTTAAACTCAGTTCTAGGAGTGAACTATGTGGAGGAACTAGTCTTGTTTGGTCAAAGTAACTCGTTCAATAGTTCATCTCTTTCCGATGATATAAGGAGTGGGACCGGAAAGAACTTTTTAAAGAACATAAATTTGTATTTGCAGTATGCTTTGCAAAAAAAAAAAATAAAAAAAAAATAAATAATAATAATAATAATAATAATAAAAGCAACGACCAATTGTTATCAAGAGTTCATTTGTTTTTAAATGATTCAGTTTTTACACATGGACAATTGTATGTGGCATTGTCAAGAGTTTTGGAGAAAAATAAAAGATATTCCATTATTCATTGTCAAGAATTAAATGCGGAAACAAAGTTAAACTACTAATATTAGATAGAGTTGATAGTGTGACAAATTAAAAAACAAATGTTGTATACAAAGAAATTTTTAAAGAGTTATGAATTACTTTGATATTTTTAGTTCACACGTATTAATTCTAATTAGAGTTAAATGCTCGGATAGTCCTTGTGGTTTGTCATTTTTTCACCTTTAGTCTCTAACTTGCTAAAATTACAGCTATAGTCCCCAACTTTTCAATTTTCGTTCCCGGATAGTCCCATACTAACATGAGTTAATTTTCTCAGTTAAGAGGGTTTGAAATAACTAAAATACCCTTACTAATAAAAAATATTGAAATATTATCAATTATCTATTTAATAATTGTATAATATTAAAAGAAAGCGGGGCCCACCCCCACCCCTCTTCCATTGTTTCTCTCCTTGTCTGCAACTAACTCCACACCATAACTCCACCACCACCAGAACAACTACATACCAAAAAACTCTCCTAACCACCGTGTTTTTCCGGCCGCCACCAAAGCCCCGCACCCCATTCGTTCATTTCGCCGGCAGAAACCCCACCGCCCCCCGCATCTTTTTTAGCCAACACCACCACCATCAACCACATATCCCCTCCTCCTCCTCCTCCTCCTCACCTCCACCATCACCCTTTCTCCACCAACATATATAAACAAGCTATTTCTAAATCAAATAGCTATAAACTCAGATAATACAACTATACAAACATAGTAATCACAACATACCAATCACATCAGGTGGCAAAAAGCACTGATCTTTAACAACTTAAGCTGAAGAAACCCAATCTCAGATGAAGAATTCCAGCACACCATCCACAAAGCGAGCCTCTTTTAGGTTATATTGAACTTGGGTTCCGAAAAAGTAGATCAATTTAGCGGTGAAGGGTACAGAAGCTTGTGCCAAACTCTTCCTGCAGTAAGCTTTCATCAACTCATTTTACTAGTTCTATTTTGTAGATCCCTGCTGACTGTTGTATTATACTTCCATTTATGTTTTAAAGTTTTATTAGTTTTATTAGTTATATTAGATATCATAATCCTACGTTTTCTTGGTATTTTTACTCGCATAACAATATAGAGAAAAGTGTCGAAGGTGGTGCTTGATGATGGTAATAGTGTTAATTGTAAGGATGGGTTTGATGTTGGGTGGCGGAGGTGGTGCTTGGTGATGGTGGGGGTGGGGGTGGGGGTGGGTGTTGGTTTGTCGGCAGAGGAAGGAAGGAGGAAAAGGGGGTGGCATTTTGGTTCGGCGGCGGTGGTTGTGGTGGTTTGGTGGAGATGAGTATGGGTATGGGTTTAGGAGGCGGAGCACTGGTGGTGGAAGGGGATGACGGCGGTGTAGATGATGGTGGTGGTGGTTTTGAGGGAGAGAGTAGAAAGAGAGAGAGATATGAGTACTGTATTGTGTCTGTATATATATGTTTTATTTTATTCAATACTAATTAGTTTATTTTGTTTAACATTAAGGGTATTTTTGTCATTTCATACGCACCTAACATCAAAAACTAACCCCCATTTACGCCAGGGACTATCCGGGAACGAAATTCAAAAACTTGTGGACTATAGATGTAATTTTGGAAAGTTAGGGACTAAAGGTGAAAAATGGGCAAACCACAGGGACTATCCGAGCATTTTTCTCTTCTAATTACAATTTTGTATGTTTTTATTTAATGTTCTATGTAGTTTCACTTAAAATGTATATTTATAAAGTATATTAATTCAGCATTTGTATCACACGGGTAACTAATTTAGTATTTTAATAAATTAAAACATATAGGAAGAGAGAAAACACCATATTGGAATTTTAAACACCAAATGCAAAATGTACTCGTTAATTCGACAAACTTAAAAAAAACTTTGTCCTATTTTATATATAACAATACCTTGTGTGCTCAAATTAAAGATAATAAATAGTCGATTTCATGATGTAATATTTTTTTAGGGTAAAGATCAAATAGGAAGTTAATTTTCACTAGGAAGGATAGGAAGCCATAGGATTATGACATGTGGCAAATTTTAAAATAAAGAGAAAGGGTATTTTAGTCAATCCAACTCCTTCTTCTTCCTTTTTCAAAACCTAGTAAATTCAAAAACCCATCATTTTCAAAACCCACCATCTTCAACTATTTCTTCACTTTCTATCTCAATAATCACTACATTATAGTGCGATTTTCATCACAAATCAATGATTCAGAACCCGATCAACGTGTTCTTCAGCTTTTTTTTGAAGAAAACCCAGTTTAATTTCATAAAAAAAATCTCGTTTTTTCCGGTGATTTTGGAGATAATCACTCGATTCGTTCGATTCAAGCGTTGATAAGTGTTTCAATCATTCAAAATTCATCAATTGTTGAAGAAACCACTTCGATCCATGTAAGAAATTCTTTAATTTCATTTTTACGATCTGGGTTTTTTATTTACTTATTGCGTTTTACGATCATGGCGGGGGTCCGGGGGCGGCAGCCCCTGGCGGGGTCCAAGGGGCAGAGCCCCTGGCTGGGGTTGAGCTGGCGGGGTCCAAGGGGCAGAGCCCCTGGCTCGGAAAATTTTTTTTCTGATTAAATTGCTGTAATAAAAATGCATCAGAAAAATTAATTTTCCAGAAATTGGCTCATTTCGAAGACAATAATTCGTAGACAATTCAGACAGTTCACAGTCCCAGACAGTTCCCAGACAGTTTTATATGTCCATTGCGTTTTAGAAATAAGAGTGTTTTCACAGTCCCAGACAGTTCCCAGATAGTTTCAGTCCTTTCTCGCTATTGCGTTTTAGAAAAAACATATTTTTAAGTGTTTTTAGTCATTGCGTTTTAGGTAAAACACATTTTTGAAGTGTTTTTAGTCATTCCGTTTTAGGTAAAACACATTTTTAGGTGTTTTCAGTCCATTGCGTTTTAGAATGAGTCATTTTTCAGTCCTTTCTGGCTATTGCGTTTTAGAAAAAACATATTTTTAAGTGTTTTTAGTCATTGCGTTTTAGGTAAAACACATTTTTGAAGTGTTTTCAGTCCATTGCGTTTTAGAATGAGTCATTTTTAAGTGATTTCTGGCCATTGCGTTTTACAAATAAGACATTTCTTTGTGTTTTTTGTGCATTGCGTTTTAGGTAAAACACTTTTTATGTGTTTTCAGTCCTTTCTGGCTATTCAGTAACGAGCAAGAATGAAGATATAACTGTGATTGGATGAAGAAACAATTGGGTGACAAAGTTGCCATGGTTCAAATCTCAAATCACCTTAAAAACATAACCTAGTATTCTTGTATCTGGAAAGTTTGGTGAGTCTGCAAATATGGAGAGATCGTAATCACATTCTGCATATTCAAAATTCCCTATAGCTCTCTTTAACAGCAAAACGCAATTCATTCAAGAGCTTCCGTAAAACACAAACGTTAGGTAAAACACATTTTTATGGGTTTTTAGTCCATTGCGTTTTATAAAGTACATTTTCTTTTGAGTTTTTAGGCTATTGCGTTTTAGAAATAAAACATTTCTTTGTGTTTTCTGGCCATTGCGTTTTACAAATAAGTCATTTCTTTGTGTTTTTGGTGCATTGCGTTTTAGAAAAATGTCATTTTTTAGGGTTTTTTTTTCATTGCGTTTTACGTAACTGGGGGTTTTTCTATTGCGTTTTACGCAACTGGGTTTTGATTTTTTTTTTTTTAAATATAGCAATAGTATACTCGTTTTAAAGATAAAAAAAACGCTCGTTTTTTTTGGTGTAATTTTTATAAAAAAATAATGTCGTATGAAAGAGTTATTAACGTTTAAAAAATGGGGGGGAATTGGAGGAGAGAGAAACTATTGGCTTACTTGACTAGAATGCCCCTGAAAAAAGTCACGCGCCTCTTTTCTTACTTTCAATCTCCCTGATTTAATCTTAGCCCTTGATTAACTTAATGGATGGTCAAGATCACTTCCTATCCTTTCTAGCCAAATTAACTTCCTATTGTATCTCCACCCTATTTTTTTAAAATATTAATAAATGAAAAAGTTATTAGCGCACTAAAAACAAACGCGGATTCCAAATTTTACCCTTAATTTATATATAGTCTCTATTTATAATAATTAATATATAACACATGTTACAAAAAAACGTCACCATATTAATCTCATTTGTCCAAAGTTATCCAACAACCTAGATGTCCTTTTAGGCTTTTTAGACAATAATTTTTTTTTTAGGCTTTTTAGAAAATAATTTTTTTAGTCCCTGACTATATCAAACATGCGCATACACACAGATGTCTTTTTAGGCTTTTTAGACAATAATTTTTTTTTTAGGCTTTTTAGACAATAATTTTTTTAGTCCCTGACTATATCAAACATGCGCATACACACAGATGTCTTTTTAGGCTTTTTAGACAATAATTTTTTTAGTCCCTGACTATATCAAACATGCGCATACACACAGGCACATATGTATATATATATATATATATATATATAGAGAGAGAGAGAGAGTATAATGTACTTCAGGGCTTAACCTACATTAACATACATGACAAAATATATAACGTGCGTTATTATCATAGAACGTGCGTGATTATAGTCCCATGCGTGATTATGTGGTCCCATGCGTGATTATGTGGTCCCATGTGGTCCCATGCGTGATTATGTGGTCCCATGCGTGATTATACCCCTGATCCAACGGTTACCATTGTCTCCTACGTAATGTATAATAAGGCTTTTTGTATGTTAACCTTTCTCTCTCTCTCTCTCTATATATATATATATATAGGGGAAGGCTAAAATGAGAACCACCTCGAGTTGTAAGAACCCGCGAGAACCACACCCGCCGGGGGCCGTTGACCACGATTTTTTTTTTTACAACTAGATGTGTATATTTTAACACCATACGCAAAGTTTGGGTTTAAACGGCGCGCCCGAGGGGGTAGTTTTTTACGCCCAAAGTTTGGGTTTTTTTAATTTTTTTTTTTAACCAAACTTTGGGCGTAAAAAACTACCCCCTCGGGCGCGCCGTTTAAACCCAAACTTTGCGTACGGTGTTAAAATATACACATCTAGTTGTAAAAAAAAATCGTGGTCAACGGCCCCCGGCGGGTGTGGTTCTCGCGGGTTCTTACAACTCGAGGTGGTTCTCATTTTAACTTATTCCTATATATATATATATATATATATATATATATATATATATATATATATATATATATATATATAGTAGGAGTTGGGTAGAAAGTGTATTTTTCCTAGAAAGTCTAGGAAGCAATGAGAATTGGACATGTGGCATTGAGTTATTTTAACTAGAAGGGCAATTATGTAATTTCACATTTTAATTTTATTTTTGGAATTTATATTTCATTAACTACATTGCATGTTCTCGAAGGTAACTGATTATGTCCATGATTTTCGGAATTTTGGTTGTGTTTCGAATCCAAATCTCATTCAAATCATGTGTATACAATTCTTTATATCGTTTTCTTCTTCACCAGCAGTATTCGTATTCAATAATTTTTTCAGAGAGAAAAATCATGGCTTCAAACACACTTGTTGATTGTGGAGATGGTTATTAACATTTAACTGAAAACCATCAGCTTGTTCTTGGTGATGTGTTTTAACAGTCAGAGAGGTTGAAGTCTTTGTGTTTATTGATTCCATAATGTGACTGATGGTTTGTAATATGAAGATCACCTTTTTTTAGATATTGGATGGTGTGTTTTAACTTCCATATTTGTAGCTTTCTGTTTTGTTTATTAATCTTTTTCAGGATCACTATCAGACTGTTTCTTGGTAATGTGTTTTAACAGTTAGGGAGGTTGAAGTCATGCTTGTAATGATGGATGATTTATTGACATTGTGTTTTAACATTCATGCTGGTAATGCTAGAGGATTTCTTGACGTTGTGTTTTACCATCCATGTAGGTAATGCTGGAGGATTTCTTGACATTGTGTTTTAACAGCAAGCAGATTCATACAGTTGTGTTTTAGCATTCATGTTGGTAATGCTAGAGGATTTTTTGACGCTGTGTTTTCCCATCCATGCTGGTAATACTAGAGGATTTCTTGTAACACCCGTTGTTATAAATCTAGGTTTAACGTATATTTTGCGAAAATAATCATGTGATTAATGATTACATATCATCAAAAATGCGGGTTTGTTAAAACTTTTACAAATTATAAGTTATTCAACAAAACGTGATCGAATTCGTTGTTTAAAATTTACAACGTTACAAAGTGCGGAAGCGTGTATCTTTATCGTGTTCGATTCTTCGCTGAGCTTGATCGTCTGCCGGCATCCAAAAGTACCTACATTTCATAAAAACATGAAATGTTTTAGTCATACGGGATTTAATATGTATCTAAACGAGTCCGGGAAACAAAACTAATCAAAATACATTTTTGATCAGGGTCCACCGTAAATTACGGTGGACACCGTAATTTACGGTAGCCCTGATTTGAAAACACTCCACCGTAAAGCAGGAGCTAACCGCCGTAACATTTTTAATCCCCACCGTAACTTACGGTACCGGTGGACTCTGCATCAGCTTCTTCCATTTTGCCGTTTTTGACACGAGGACTTTCGTATCTTTCAATCCGTTTATCCGTTTGACCTACCGTTTCTTCCTACGTGTTTGTAATTTAATTCTCCATCATATGGAGTTAAAATCTCACATCCGGTTAAATAAAATTTCGGACTTCTAAGTCTTCGGCTTATTACCCTTTTTACTAAATTTGACCCATTCGTGTATTTATCAAACAAACATGTTTGTTTGACTCCAAAATCCTATCTTTTAACTATAAATCTGTTTAGAAACCATTATATTTCTAAAACATTACGATTATAACTTAACTTATTCGGTTTACCTTTTAGATAACCGAATATCAAATTTTGACCTTGTTTAACTCTTCGAGAACCTCAAGTTCTAAAAGATGAATTAAACCCTTTTACATACCTGACTCGGATCAATGCATTAACCCGTTTTAATACCTTGATTTAGAAATCACTAATTAATAGTGAAGGAAATATCCATTCTATATAGGCTCCTGAAATCATACAACTCAACGGTAATCGTTAGTCAATTTTGTCAAAAGATGATATTTTCACCTTTTGACCCGTTTGGTCTAAATATCCGTTTATCTTTGCAAGACGATATTTATTACCGTCTCATCCAATTGACGCACTACGGTTTACACCGTATGGTTGTCCACCTATAACCCATTTCTCAACTCCTTTGACCCATTATGGCTTATGCCAAATGTGTCTTTCAAAAACAAATGTTTATTGTTAACGCATCCCCAAATTACTGTTTTCCTTATTTTTCGTTTGGCTTACCTTATGAGGTAACCATAAAATTTCATCTTTCTAATCGTTATGGTATAAACGATTAATCAATTTAAATCCTTTTTAACCATCAATGTGGTTTCCTATCATTTTCACTTATATTGTTCCATACAACTATATGTCGGAACATCACTTTTCTAGTGTTTGTCTATCTTACCCGAAATCAATACAATAAGATATTTTCCAGGAATTGACAAATGTGTAAGCTTTCCTAACCTCGTATCCGAATATGCTTTTCTTCTCGTGCTTGATTCGTTTGACCGCTTCTTTCCCAAGCCTCCACCTAGCTCGTTAGGCG
Source organism: Helianthus tuberosus (assembly GCA_030545235.1). Taxonomy (NCBI): domain Eukaryota; kingdom Viridiplantae; phylum Streptophyta; class Magnoliopsida; order Asterales; family Asteraceae; genus Helianthus; species Helianthus tuberosus. Next base: position 223,210,313 of record CM060443.1, on the reverse strand, counting down.
ACAAACTATCATCATTCACAAGGTGGTTAGATTAGTCATTTCAATTCACGACTATTCCACCTCACGTATTTTCTATGTCGAAACTACTATTTGACTTTATCATTGGTTAGTTTGACTTTTAAAAGTCAATTGACTTACCAATATATTCATATGCACATTTGGTTCTTTGTACTCACTTAGGCATATTTCATCCGAACTCTTAACAAAAAATCAATTTTTACATACTAACTAGTAAGCCGCGATTTCATTTTGGCATTTCATATCAATGAAAATTGGCTGTTTTTGGTGACTTGTTTAACCTGTTTACAAGTCTTCAAAAATTATGATTTTTTTATGTGGCGTACCTCTCGGAGGGTTAGCCCTTGAGTTAAAATTTCAAGATCTAACTCTTTACCAAAAATTCATGAAAATTCATTTACTAAGCTGCAATCAGATTCGTCACTTCTGACTGCAGCTTACGGAAAAATTCATTTAAAATTCCTCGTTTATCCGATTAACGAAATTCCAATTGGTGATTTTTCTAATCACTTAGCACTTTCTACAGTACAAATTTGAGATCATAACTCAATTCCTAAATTGAGTTATGACATTCGTAATGGGCTGCAAATTCTGCCAGAAAACGCAGCTTGAACCTTTGATACGGAAAAATTCATAAAACGCTCAATTTTCGTCGAAAAAATGCGATTCCAGCGGGGTTTTAAAGATATTTCCTGGAATTACATTTTAGACTCAAGAAACACATGATTTTATCAGGTTTTGTCCAGGTTACAGCCAATACAAATCGGCTGTAAATTCTGATCAAGAATCGTTTGAATTCAGCTTTCAGTTTAAGCTTGTTCTTGACATCATAACACTATTCTTTTGAAATCAAAACCCTAAAAACATCTCATACATGAATTTGGTATCAACAAAGACTTGAGCTAAGCATGATTTCAACATATACTTGTCTAGGGTTTACTCCTAGACACTACTATGTTCCTATTCTATCCATATAACAAACATGCAACTAGAATCTCAGATTATTCAAAATTCATGAGAATTTCAAGTTGAAAGATTTCTCAAAATTTTACATACCTTGTAATCCCCTTGTGATGAGGATCAGGAATCTATGTTTAGAATTCGATTTGGACTTGAATTGAACCTTCAATTTGCAAGATTTGTTGAGTTCTAGGGTTTTCACCCTCCTGGTCGCTCCTGGAGATCGATCCACACACACTTAGTGTGTGTGGTGTGTTATTTTTTTTTATTAAATAAAACTTGTTTCCTTTTTCACGATTTTGGTCCCTCAAGTTTAGATATTCATAAATGAAACTATAACTCATAGTTTATTATTTAATTACCCATTACTAACTAGGTTAATCTTACCTAGTTAACTTAGTGGGTTCCGGGAATTAAAAACCCGTTGTATTTTAAGTCCCGTTGACTCGGGCTCTTATAAACTAAATTCTTAAATTCTTTGATTCGCTTGTATTTAATTATTAGGATTTCTTATTTAAATCCAAATAGTTAACGGGTTATTTTTACTGCTAACGGTACTTTACCCGTCTTTTAGTATGAACAGAGATTGATTACCAAACCCGTTTTCGGGGTGTTACAAGTCTACCCCCCTTAAAGTGGTTTCGTCCTCGAAACCTTTTCTTACATAATTCATTGAGTTTAAACTCAATGTATTTGATCAGAGATATCATTTAAACATTACTTATACTTTTAACCAATTATTAGTATTACCAGATAAGCATGGTAACATCTTTTTGGTCACTAATTGTCTACGTAACTCATATGACTTAGTGCAACTTAAAATAACGTAATCTCGTTATTTCCACTAGTTTAGTTAACTTAGCGATATCCATCGCTTTCATATACTATCGAATTCCTTACGAATCCGTTATTTTGACCCGTTTAAAGATCTTTAGTGAAATCTTTCACTTTTAGCAACAAATTCTTTTGTTTTCAAATTTATCTATTCGGTTCAGCTATACCGAATCTACCGCTTACAAGCAAACCAAATTTCTTGATTTTAATTGGTGACCTTAACCGGTCTCATTAACTAGTCTTATTAGTTCAGTTACTTTTATCACTCGCTTGGTTATAATGTGATTTTACTTCACATTACATTTCCTAACCTTGATCGTGTCACATCATGTTTAATTTGTATCAACCTTTCATTTTTTTTATTATTTTTTTTTATCACTTTTCGAATATATCATCTTGCGCCTATCAGTGTCAAGACTTGTATCTTTCATGCTTACTATTTAAATTCCTATCAGAATTTATGTTTGTAAAAACATTATTTCTTACTGAAACCGAAGTTTTAGTTTTAGGATCTTTTCTTTAACTTGTGTCAATCATCCATACCGGGATATTGACAGTCCGTAATTTAATCCTTTACAGTCTTAGTTTTATGCGGGGATTCTTAACTAATTTCCTCGCTTTATCCAATCTAACCCGTAGGTTTTATCACTTAGCCTTATGGGCTATTTTTGATTAGACATTCACCTCTTTAGGGCGAAGTCCTTATAACTTCTTTCTAATCATGACCCGTGGGTCGTTTTAGTCCGTAGATCTCTCATTTGTTTATAACCCTAAAGGTTATGTTGATCCCGTAGATCACTCTTTTTACTCGTGTCTTATTAAAATATATATATTTGGTGTCAAAGCACTCTTTTTACGTTTGAAAATCATTTGTCTCAAGCTTACCGTTATCCGGCTTGCGCTTACTTATGCCTTCAAGCATTATACTTTATTCAACCCGTTCATTCTCAAAATAGTTGAATATAATCATCAAAATTTCTGTTTACAAAATTTTATGGTCTTTTAGTCATAACTCATAATCCGAGTCTTTTGACTTTAAATTCGTGTTCTCGTTTCTCGGTATACGCATGTGTTTAAATCCTTACCCATCAACCGGGTACTTTACCGAAGTCATTATTAGTGCAAGCATTCTGGTATACATCAAGTTTTCGTTTTAATTTGTTTGGTTGTCTTAGCGGAAGCCCTCGCCTTTATTCAACAAAACCTTTATTCTTTATTTGACCATCCTTGACAGTCTTTTAAACTATGAATGATGATTATCATCATCATCATTTCTTTACTACGACCAAAGTCAACGATTTTGATCGTTTTTTTTTCTCGTGTGGGCAATACCTTTGTTTCTATGACCCCGCGGGTCATTTATACTTTGGTTTTACAATGCCCTCTTTGTCTACCATGGTTTTTGATCGTTTTTCCCCCTGTGGGCAATACCTTTGTTTCTATGACCCCGCGGGTCATTTATACTTTGGTTTTACATTGCCCTTTTTGTCTACCATGGTTTTTGATCGTTTTCCCCCCTGTGGGCAATACCTTTGTTTCTATGACCCCGCGGGTCATTTATACTTTGGTTTTACATTGCCCTTTTTTTCTACCATGGTTGTTTCATCAAAATGACTTATGTCACGAATTTCCTTAGGTCTTTTATTTCTATGTGCGCCATACATCGTTTTTATGGTTCCCGCGAAAACCATTTATACGAGTATGCCCATAAGATTTCTTGACCCTAAGGATCCTTTAAATTTCATTCATCTTGACCTTACTACATCGGACATAACTACGCTCATTATAAGAAGCTCATGCTATCATGTGTTCACTACTTACTTGGCCAGAGTAAGCGATCAACACGTGGTACGCGTGACCTTATTATAATTACCACATCACGTCCCATGTAAGTAACTCCTCAAATTATCTCCATGTTTATGGTTTCATTTGGTAAAACTTTATTTAATTGTTAGTTAACAATTATTAGTTTTAGTCGTTTATCCTTGAACATGTACAATGTCCCTTTTTATAAACATTTATTCACATTCATTGATGTGATCATTACTTTTCTCAATAGGATTTATATTGAGAATACTTACTTGGATGATCACTCTCGTCCAAGTTTCTATATAAACAAGTCTTGTTATTCATTTGTTATTCATCATTGTGAATAACACATTTCCTATTAAATTTCTCTTGGAAATCAGGTTTTCCAAGTTCTATCATATGTGTATGCAACCGTTATTACTTACGTGTTTGTTGCATATAACGATTCGTGCGATTAAATTTAAAAGTGTGCACCTGGTAATGCTTGCCCTAACGGGCTTCTCTTGTCATTAGTCTTGTTCGCGACCGTTACGCGATTTCGGTCCTTGATGAGTATGCTCTTCCTGTCATACCTCGGACCGTTCCATCATCATATCCATAATTCGTTCAACTCCCGTCATCTTCAGACGCGAGTGTCCTTCAATTAAAACATTCACAAGAGTTAGTAATGTCAACTTCAATAATCGCCCGTATTATAATACAAGGCTTTTTCTACTATACGCGTCAACGCGCGTATTTTCGTCAACCATATCAATCATTTAAATTGGGGTAACATATACCACACGATAGCCCTATGTGTTATTTACAACACTTTAGCATACTAACTATTAACGTACTTGTACTTACCGGATTTGCGATCAAGCCTCGAACCGAACACTATTCTTTGTCAAGAGCATAAGGTTTAAGTCCAAGCATGGTTCCTCCCCACCATACTCGAATCTCTTAAACCAAGGCTCTGATACCAACTTGTAACACCCGTTGTTATAAATCTAGGTTTAACGTATATTTTGCGAAAATAATCATGTGATTAATGATTACATATACATAAAAAATGCGGGTTTGTTAAAACTTTTACAAATTATAAGTTATTCAACAAAACGTGATCGAATTCGTTGTTTAAAATTTACAACGTTACAAAGTGCGGAAGCGTGTATCTTTATCGTGTTCGGTTCTTCGCTGAGCTTGATCGTCTGCCGGCATCCAAAAGTACCTACATTTCATAAAAACATGAAATGTTTTAGTCATACGGGATTTAATATGTATCTAAACGAGTCCGGGAAACAAAACTAATCAAAATACATTTTTGATCAGGGTCCACCGTAAATTACGGTGGACACCGTAATTTACGGTAGCCCTGATTTGAAAACACTCCACCGTAAAGCAGGAGCTAACCGCCGTAACATTTTTAATCCCCACCGTAACTTACGGTACCACCGTAAGTTACGGTGGACTCTGCATCAGCTTCTTCCATTTTGCCGTTTTTGACACGAGGACTTTCGTATCTTTCAATCCGTTTATCCGTTTGACCTACCGTTTCTTCCTACGTGTTTATAATTTAATTCTCCATCATATGGAGTTAAAATCTCACATCCGGTTAAATAAAATTTCGGACTTCTAAGTCTTCGGCTTATTACCCTTTTTACTAAATTTGACCCATTCGTGTATTTATCAAACAAACATGTTTGTTTGACTCCAAAATCCTATCTTTTAACTATAAATCTGTTTAGAAACCATTATATTTCTAAAACATTACGATTATAACTTAACTTATTCGGTTTACCTTTTAGATAACCGAATATCAAATTTTGACCTTGTTTAACTCTTCGAGAACCTCAAGTTCTAAAAGATGAATTAAACCCTTTTACATACCTGACTCGGATCAATGCATTAACCCGTTTTAATACCTTGATTTAGAAATCACTAATTAATAGTGAAGGAAATATCCATTCTATATAGGTTCCTGAAATCATACAACTCAACGGTAATCGTTAGTCAATTTTGTCAAAAGATGATATTTTCACCTTTTGACCCGTTTGGTCTAAATATCCGTTTATCTTTGCAAGACGATATTTATTACCGTCTCATCCAATTGACGCACTACGGTTTACACCGTATGGTTGTCCACCTATAACCCATTTCTCAACTCCTTTGACCCATTATGGCTTATGCCAAATGTGTCTTTCAAAAACAAATGTTTATTGTTAACGCATCCCCAAATTACTGTTTTCCTTATTTTTCGTTTGGCTTACCTTATGAGGTAACCATAAAATTTCATCTTTCTAATCGTTATGGTATAAACGATTAATCAATTTAAATCCTTTTTAACCATCAATGTGGTTTCCTATCATTTTCACTTATATTGTTCCATACAACTATATGTCGGAACATCACTTTTCTAGTGTTTGTCTATCTTACCCGAAATCAATACAATAAGATATTTTCCAGGAATTGACAAATGTGTAAGCTTTACTTACCTCGTATCCGAATATGCTTTTCTTCTCGTGCTTGATTCGTTTGACCGCTTCTTTCCCAAGCCTCCACCTAGCTCGTTAGGCGACAAACTATCATCATTCACAAGGTGGTTAGATTAGTCATTTCAATTCACGACTATTCCACCTCACGTATTTTCTATGTCGAAACTACTATTTGACTTTATCATTGGTTAGTTTGACTTTTAAAAGTCAATTGACTTACCAATATATTCATATGCACATTTGGTTCTTTGTACTCACTTAGGCATATTTCATCCGAACTCTTAACAAAAAATCAATTTTTACATACTAACTAGTAAGCCGCGATTTCATTTAGGCATTTCATATCAATGAAAATTGGCTTTTTTGGTGACTTGTTTAACCTGTTTACAAGTCTTCAAAAATTATGATTTTTTTATGTGGCGTACCTCTCGGAGGGTTAGCCCTTGAGTTAAAATTTCAAGATCTAACTCTTTACCAAAAATTCATGAAAATTCATTTACTAAGCTGCAATCAGATTCGTCACTTCTGACTGCAGCTTACGGAAAAATTCATTTAAAATTCCTCGTTTATCCGATTGACGAAATTCCAATTGGTGATTTTTCTAATCACTTAGCACTTTCTACAGTACAAATTTGAGATCATAACTCAATTCCTAAATTGAGTTATGACATTCGTAATGGGCTGCAAATTCTGCCAGAAAACGCAGCTTGAACCTTTGATACGGAAAAATTCATAAAACGCTCAATTTTCGTCGAAAAAATGCGATTCCAGTGGGGTTTTAAAGATATTTCCTGGAATTACATTTTAGACTCAAGAAACACATGATTTTATCAGGTTTTGTCCAGGTTACAGCCAATACAAATCGGCTGTAAATTCTGATCAAGAATCGTTTGAATTCAGCTTTCAGTTTAAGCTTGTTCTTGACATCATAACACTATTCTTTTGAAATCAAAACCCTAAAAACATCTCATACATGAATTTGGTATCAACAAAGACTTGAGCTAAGCATGATTTCAACATATACTTGTCTAGGGTTTACTCCTAGACACTACTATGTTCCTATTCTATCCATATAACAAACATGCAACTAGAATCTCAGATTATTCAAAATTCATGAGAATTTCAAGTTGAAAGATTTCTCAAAATTTTACATACCTTGTAATCCCCTTGTGATGAGGATCAGGAATCTATGTTTAGAATTCGATTTGGACTTGAATTGAACCTTCAATTTGCAAGATTTGTTGAGTTCTAGGGTTTTCACCCTCCTGGTCGCTCCTGGAGATCGATCCACACACACTTAGTGTGTGTGGTGTGTTATTTTTTTTATTAAATAAAACTTGTTTCCTTTTTCACGATTTTGGTCCCTCAAGTTTAGATATTCATAAATGAAACTATAACTCATAGTTTATTATTTAATTACCCATTACTAACTAGGTTAATCTTACCTAGTTAACTTAGTGGGTTCCGGGAGTTAAAAACCCGTTGTATTTTAAGTCCCGTTGACTCGGGCTCTTATAAACTAAATTCTTAAATTCTTTGATTCGCTTGTATTTAATTATTAGGATTTCTTATTTAAATCCAAATAGTTAACGGGTTATTTTTACTGCTAACGGTACTTTACCCGTCTTTTAGTATGAACAGAGATTGATTACCAAACCCGTTTTCGGGGTGTTACATTTCTTGACATTGTGTTTTACAGCAAATAGAATAATATAGTTGTGTTTTAGCATTCATGTTGGTAATGCTGGATGATTTCTTGACGCTGTGTTTTACCATCCATGCAGGTAATATAGGAGGATTTCTTGACATTGTGTTTTAACAGCAAGCAGATTAATACAGTTGTGTTTTAGCATTCATGTTGATAATGCTGGAGGATTTCTTGACGCTGTGTTTTAACAGCAAGCAGATTAATACGATGTGTTTTCTTGATGTGTTTCTTCATGAAGGATAAAAGGAAGAGAGAGTATAGAGAGAAAGGGAGAGAGAGAGAAAAAAAAAGCGCAAGAAATGTGGGGTGGTTATGGAATGACAATTATTTCCATATTTAAAACAAGCTAAATGACATATCTATCCCTGATTAATTAAATAATCCTATTTTTAAGAAACACATATTACCAAAATGTCACCAAGATGATCTCAACCATTAAACACACCCATTGGATGGCCCAGATCGCTTCCTAGACTTTCTAGGAAAAACACACTTTCCGCAGGATCCCCACTCTATATATGTATATATATATATATATATGGGGAAGTATAGAGAGAAAACCCACTTTAGTTGAAAATAGTCCGAAAAACCGTTTTGTAACAAACTTTTTTTTTTCTAAAAAATTAGAGGATGTAACATACATATTTTCGAAAATTTTGAGCTCAAAAAACAAAAAAAAAGAGGAATTGGACTGTAATAATCCCAACTAGATGTCATTGGCCATTGACAGTACCACCTTTGAATATTCTCCACACCAGTCCCACCTTTCACCTATTTTTCTTACACCGGTCCCCTGTTAAAAAACACAAAAAACACTTAACGGAGTTAAGTTTTTTTCCAAATTACAAACAGATTTTTTAGGGCTTTTGATCAGAATGACGATACAAGTCCATTGATGTAAAACTTACCTCAAAATGGTGCTCCAAATGACTTGATTTTTGTTAATTGGTAATTTAAAAACGTGAATTGAAGCACGGTTTTCATCGTTTAGAGCACCGTTTCGAGGTAAGTTTTACATCAATGGACTCGTATCGTTGTTCTGATCGAAAGCCGTAAAAAACTGTTTGTAATTTGGAAAACATAACTCCGTTAAGTTTTTTTAACGGGGGACCGGTGTAGGAAAAATAGGTGAAATGTGAGACTGGTGGGGGGAATACTTAAAGGTGGGACTGTCCATGGCCAAAGACCTCTAGATGTGATTATTATAGGCCAATTCACCATAAAAAAAGCGTCGAGTAGTTATTTTTTTAAAGTATATTTTTTTATGTAACATGAGTCAAAATTACATGTAACATACAAATATTGTTTTTTTCTTTTTAAATGTAGTCAGAGCTTTTTATTGTTTGGCTCAAAACGTAACAAAACATATATATTACATTCCCTAAATTTTTTAGAAAAAAAGTTTGTTACATATGGTTTTTACAAAGGTTTCTCAACTCAAGTGAGTTTTCTTTATATCTTTTCCCTATATTATATGTATGTATACATATATAGTTTGAGGTTCTATCACACTGCCAGAAAAGTTAGATTTCATGTTGAAAGATTCCTAATAGTTAGGAGCAAATTCTAGTTGGAAAACCAAAACTTCTTTCTTATTACCCTCGATCTATAAGTACAAATCAACCATACAAACCTTTAACTCAAGGATCATATATGGCATCTTTGAGACTAACTTTTGCTATGGTTACGACCATTGTGGTCGCATGTATGCATTTGCCCACAACGTTGGCTGCAACCGGCTATGTAGTCGGTGGTGCCAATGGGTGGTCTATGCCTCAAAAACCCAACCATTATGAGAATTGGACAAAAGGAAAGAGATTCATCAAAGGCGATGCATTCTTTTGGGTGTTTAAAGAAGGACAACATTTCGTCGTAGAGGTACCATCAAAGGAGGCGTATGACGCATGCAACACCACCGCTTCTACCGAAGTTGATGATACGGGTCAACTCATTCGATACCTTATTGATGTTAAAATTCACTATTACGTTTGCAAATATCATTGTTCAAAGGGTATGAAAGTAATCATCGATATCAAAGCTTCGTAGTTTGTAATTGATGAACGATTATATATATCATAAAATAAAATAATTTGATGAACGATTATATATATCATAAAATAAATTGATGAACGATTAGGTTCATTTGTGAACAACATTTTCGTCCCAAACCTCTTTGTAACCTTAGATCGAACCTTTAGAAACCTTTTTCTGGACAAAAAAGGTTTTCCGGCAATTGGAGACTAACGGCGTTAGGGTTCTGTTAGTCAAGGTCCATTGGTGGCCAATATGTCAATAGTTGGGACTCTCAGTGGTTATTTTTGAAGTTGAGACTGTTGACGGCCAATGGCGAATAGTTGGGATTATTAAAATCCAATATTCCTTATGGGTAATTGGTTACACTTTTCCCTCTCGACAACAAACTTATAATTCTTTACGTATTCTTATCATATCTTATAAACTATAATATTTTAAAAAAATTCCAAAAGTACCAGGATGACCAACTCATTTTTGTCGACGTTTCGATTGTTGTCTTGGTCAGTATTGAGGTGTGGATTAAAAGCTACAAGTAGACGATGCTAGGGGTGTTCATCGAATCGAATATTGAATTTTCGAATTATTCGAATCGAATTGTTCGAATAATTTTTATTTTTCCTTGAATTCGTATTCGATTCGAATTCGATTAAAACCTATCGAATTCGATTCGAATTCATATTCGAATAAAAAACCCAATTCGTATTCGATTCGTATTCGATTAAAATTTCGAATTCGAATCGAATTCGAATAAATTCGATTTAATTCAGATTCTTTAAAACATTTAAAAAAACTATCAAAATGAAACATAAATTTTTAAGCAGCCATAAAGCAAGATATCACATTAAAAAGTTTCAAATAAAGTACCACAAGTTAAATTCAAAACGAGAAGTCGGGAATAATCACTCCACATTACAAGTTAATATTTTTATGGTTAGAAATCTATTGATAGATTTGTTACTTAGGTTTTACTTATGGGTCATGCAGTGGGTTTGGTAATGGGTAATTTTAATACTTGGAAATGTTTTTGAAAATAATTTATAGTATAGCTTAATAAAAGTTATATATGTATTATATATAAAAATAATAAATAAAAATGTATAATTTTTATTCGAATTTCGAATCGAATTTGAAATTATAAATTCGTATTCGATTCGTATTCGATTTACTTGACTCGAATTGAATCGAATTCGAATTCGAATTCTTATAATCGAAACGAATTCTTGATAATCGAATCGAATTTAAACGAATTTCGAATTTTTCGAATTCGAAACGAATCCTGAACACCCCTAGACGATGCCCTAGTGTACAATGATTAAAGCCCAACGTACTTTGTCTTTATCCCATAATGTTTAATAGCTACAAATTTCATGTGATTAAATATCGTCATTTTAATCCTCTCATCTAGATTACACTAATCCCTCATCTTTGACAACATTTAGTTAGCATTTAAAATTTTCCCCTTATGAAAAACTAACACCCCCCCCCCCTCTCATGATTTTTAAATGGTCATAACTTTTTGGTGTATTAATATTTTATTTTTGGCAAATTGAAAAATAATAATCTCATCTTTCTGAAATTGGCCTATAATAATCCTAAGTCAGTTATTAGCCAATAATAATCCGACCTCGTCCAATATTTTTGTAAAATAGTCCGCCGTTAAAATAGCTTAATGGAGTTAAGTTTTTTTTTTCTGAATTACAAACCGATGTTTTAGGGATTTTGATCAGAACGAGGATACGAGTCGATTGATGTAAAACTTACCTCAAAATACTGCCCTAACCCACGAAAACAGTGCTTCAATTCGGGTGTTTAACTTCCAATTAACAAAATTCAAGCCATTTCGAACACAATTTCGAGGTAAGTTTTACATCAATCAACTCGTATCCTCGTTCTGATCAAAGCCCTAAAACATCGGTTTGTAATTCGGAAAAAAAACTTAACTCCGTTAAGCTTATTTTAACGGCGGTCTATTTTACAAAAAATTGGACGAGGTCGGATTATTATTGGCTAATAACTGACTTGGGATTATTATCAGCCATTTTCAGAAAGATGAGATTATTATTTTCCAATTTGCCTTTATTTTTTAAAATTACACCATATAAACGAGTATTTTATTCTCTTTAATTTGAGTATAGTATTGCTATAGTTTTTTAATTAAAAAATTGATATGTTACATAATTAACAATGTCTAAAGGTGAGTAATAACTGAACTGTTAACCAAAACCGAACCAAAATCAACCAAAAGCTGAATTAACTGAAAACTGATTAACCGAAACCTGAATTAACCAAAAACGGTTATCGATTTTTTGTACCATCATTTAACCAAAATTAACTAAACCGAACCATTCATATTTTTATATATTTCTAGCTTTTATACCCTTGGTTCATGTATTTCATATTTATATCCCCATTTTATGTATTTATACCTCCATTTCATATACCTATACATCTATTTCATGTATTTGTACCTAAATTTTATGTATTTCTAATCAAATGCTTTAGCCTAAGTTTGGTTTTGGCTATTAACCGAAATTAAATGAATCAAACCAAAAATCGTCAATCTAACAAAATAAACAAAACTGGTTAACTGAAAACGAATTGGTTAATAAAATAGACTAATCGATGACCTCGATTTCGGTTGATAATAATAATCTAATCAGCTGAAGAATGCACACCCTGACAATGTTTTTGTTTCTTGCTGCATCGCGCGCGCACCTATTGTTTATTAACCAAAACCGTTTACTGGTGAGCAATAACTAAATCGTTAACCTAAACCAAACCGAACCAAAATCAACCAAAAACTGAAATAACTGAAAACCAAATTAACCAAAAACCGTTTATCAATTTTTTTGTACTCTCGTTTAACCAAAATTAGCTGATCCGAACCGAATCATTGATATTTTCATATATTTCCAGGTTTAATACCTCCGGTTCATATATCTCGTATTTTATGTCTCCATTTCATATATTTATACTTTCATTTCTTGTATTTATACCCCAATTTTATATATTTCTAAGCAAAAGTTTTAGCCCAAGTTTGGTTTTTTTTGTTAACCGAAATTAAATAAACCAAACCAAAAACCGTTAATATAACCTAATAAATCAAAGTGATTAACCGAAAACCGATTGATTAATAAAATAGACTAACCAATGACTTTGGTTTCGGTTGAGGATAATAACGGAACTGATCGAACCATGCACATAACAATGAAATGGATTCCCCATTTACTTCGCCTTTTGTTGTATATCTATCACAATGATGCTACAATAAATATTATATGAATAAAAAAACTTTCAAAAACGGGTATCGCAATGCGATGTATCGCACCCGCCACATCACGCTGGCGTCCTGCTAGTATATATATATGTGTGTGCCTAAGTTAAGTTTGAGGTTCCATTACACTGCTAGAAAAGTTAGATTTCATGTTCAAGGATTCCTAAAAGTTAGGTGTGAATTCTAGTTGGAAAACCAAAACTTCTTTCTTACCACCCTTAGTCTATACGTACAAATCAACCATACAACCCTTTAACTAAAGGATCATATATGGCATCTTTGAGACTAACTTTTATGGTGGTTACAACCATTGTGATCGCATGTATGCATTTTCCCACAACGTTGGCTGTAACTTCCTATGTAGCTGGTGGTGCCAAAGGGTGGTCTATGCCTAAAAAACTCAACCATTATGAAGCATGGACCGAAGGAAAGAAATTCATCAAAGGCGTTTGTTTTTATTGGGTGTTTAAAGAAGGAAAATATAATGTCAGAGAAGTATCATCAAAGGAGGCGTACGACACATGCAACACCACCGCTCTTATCCCGCCCCTTTTTGAAAAAGGGGACGGCCTCTTTCTAATCCTTAATAAAGCTAAAACTTTCTATTTCATTTGCACAATTCATTGTTCAAAGGGTATGAAAGTAGCCATCGATATCAAAGAGTCGTAGTTTGTAATTTCTTAATGATTATATATCATATAATAAATTGATTTATAGGCCTTCTTTTCTTTTTTATAAAAAAATAAAGAAAATATAAAAATAAGTTGATGTTTAAATGTCATGTTAACCAAAACTTATTTTAGGCTTAACTATTTTGATCTTCACAAAATAACGAAGGGCCCCAATTGTGATTTTAATAAATATTTTGAACTTTACTATGGTAAGTATCATGAGATTAATATAAGATTAAAGTTTATGAGTTAGACTTGATATATATTAATTTTTATTACATGTTATGTTTTATTTTTATATTAATTAGATCAATTCACACTAAAACTAAACAATAAACAATTAATTTAAAGAAAAATTAATTTAAAGAAAAATGTCTGGATATTCTCTAGTTTGTTGAAATTTTACCTATAGTCATCACCTTTCTAAAATTACATCCTTGATCCCCACCGTTTGCACACTCGTTTCTCCGATAGTCCCTATGTCACAAGATATTGAAGACCGAAGACAAAGACAAAGACAGACCGAACATGAAGATAGAGATCTTGGACTAAGTAAGAGCCAACAAGATAAAAAGTTAATTTGTGTCCCTTTTTAGACTGGTTCAGGTATCGTTCAATGGCTCGAACAAAACCAAACAAACCACACTAGAGACTCAGTTTATTATTTTTATTTATGTATTGTTGGATATATTATTTAGGAAATAATACAAAAATAAAAGGAGTTTTAAGTTTACTCCGGCAATGTAAGTTAACTTGCAATGGGGTGTACTCTAACATCTAGAGTGTTAACAATGACATGTTATATTAACTAACATTGCAAACCACTCCCTCCTTGTGTTAAATTGCATTAAATGAGTTATGTGTTAACATGTTAACCCAATGTTAAGAGATTGAGTTAATTATTATTTTCCTTTTTAGACAAAAACTCAATGTTAAAGTGCATTAAATGAGTTACGTGTTAACATGTTAAACCATTTCCTTAGAGTGAGACAAAGTGAAATGAGTAAAAAAAGTTGATGTGTCACTTAGGTGGAGTTAAGTTAGGTTAACGTATACCCAAAGGCCTTAGATATATCAATTAAAAGGTGTATGTAATTTAATAAAATGAGTTTTATTAAAATATAAAATAGTTTTGGATTTTAAATTAAATTTGTTTACTGTAATAGCGCAATTAATAAAGTGTTTACCAATTCAAAATCAATTTCGCGATAAACAACTAACGTAGTTACTAGTTTTAATAGGGTATTTAAAATCAATTGTGTTGAGAGTTGAAAGGAATTTCAAACTTTTCACGAACAAATGTCAATTAAAATTCATGCAAATTAAAACACCGTTTTAAATATTTTATTACCAAATTCTCATGAACTTACACTTACTTTGTTTATATCTTAATTTCGTGGGTTAGAAAAGAAAACTTTTAAACGATTCGATTTAGTTGGATATGAAGTAAAAAGGTTTGGATCGAGAGACAAAATTTAACTCGTTATTATATATTATGTAAGTCTCAAGACGGATCTTTAACAATATGATATCAAGTAAAACAGTTTGATTAGGCGGAATCTAATCAAAGTGGTGATTCAAGAACACATAAACACACGATGTATATAAAAGTGTGTATCGATTGTATTTCTAAATGAATCCAAAACAATTACAATGATCTCTTTATATAGGGATTAACCCTAGCACTAAATATGGTAACACAAATCAATACATAAATATAATACAATCACTAATGTATGGTAACCAAAATCTTGAGCACAATTCTCGGCTAATACTCCCCTGGAGTTTGAGCGATCCTTGGGCAAACGGTCAAACTGGATCTAAAGGATTGAAAAAGTTGCCGAGACAATCCTTTTGTAAAAATATCCGCGTATTGATACGGAGCAGGAACATGGGAGACTCGTACGTGTCCTAAGCGGACCTTTTCGCGGACAAAATGGATATCGATTTCGATGTGTTTCGTACGTTGATGCTGCACAGGATTATCAGACATGTACACCGCGGAAACATTATCACAAAAAACGACCGAAGCCCGTATGAGAGGGACATGTAGCTCAAGCAGTAAGTTGCGTAACCAAGTGACCTCAGCAACTGCATTCGCAACCCCGCAGTATTCAGCCTCCGCGCTAGAACGTGAAACTGTAGGTTGGTGCTTAGAGGACCAAGAAAGCAAATTATTCCCAAGAAACACACAATAGCCACTCGTAGATCGACGGGAATCAGGGCACCCGCCCCAGTCAGTATTAGAGTAGGCAACCAAGGAGTGTGTTGTGGATTTTATCATGCGAATGCCAAAGTCCAAAGTCCCCTGAATGTACCGAAGAATCCGCTTCATGAAAGCGTAATGGGGATCATGAGGCTCATGTATAAATAAACAGAACTGTTGTACTGCATAAGATATGCCTGGACGGGTAAAAGTGAGGTACTGAAGGGCACCTGCAAGACTGCGGTAAAGAGTGGGATCATGAAACAGAGGACCATCCGTAGCACTTAATTTAGAAGAGAGATCAACCGGAGTGGCACAAGGCTTACAAGAGAGAGAAGTGATGTAATTGACCCATGTCATACTGTGTCTGATCCAAAAATAAGCCATTCGAGTGGCGTGTGACCCGAATGCCCAAGAAGTGATGTAATTGACCCAGGTCAGACATAGCAAACTCGCGTGAGAGTGTCTTTATGATGTTGTGCAGTAACGTGTCAGAGGATGCGGTGAGGACAATATCATCAACGTATAACAAAAGATACGCAATATCATGGCCGCTATTGTATATGAAAAGAGAGTTGTCACACGCGCTACTCTTAAACCCGTGTGATAAGATATAGTTTGCAAAACGTGTGTACCAAGCATGTGGTGCCTTTTTAAGCCCATATAAAGATTTCTTTAATCTGCAAACAAAATCTGGAAATCTCTGATTAACGAACCCAGGTGGCTGATGCATAAAAACAGTTTCGTTAAGGTGGCCATGTAAAAAGGCGTTCTTGACATCCAACTGATGGATGGGCCTTGATTTAGAAACGACAAGAGATAACACAGTGTGAATCGTGGCAGGTTTTACAACCGGACTAAAAGTGTCCTCACAGTCAATGCCCACGGTTTGAGATTTCCCATTATACCTCTCCAGCGAGCCATCTGATTTAAACTTGTGGCAAAAGAGCCACATACATCTAATGACAGGTCTATCAACCGGCCGAGGGACCAAATCCCACGTCTTATTTTTCTGTAAAGCAGTAAATTCAGCCTGCATGGCGCGCAGCCAGTTCGGGTCGGTGAAGGCCTGTTGGTAGTTTTTAGGGACGGGAGATAGGTTAGTGGTGTTAAGGGAATGGAGGGGTGGCTTTAGGCTACCTGTTTTTGATCTGGTGGCCATCGGGTGAGAGGGTGATGGGTGGGCCGATGGTTGTGGGACAGCCGTGGGCTGCTGGGATGGTGGGGCAGAGGTCGTTGGGGGCTGTGGTGGGGTTGGTGTATTGGTAGTGGGTGTTTGGGCCGTAGGGATGGTGGTGGTTACAGGTGGTGGTTGGGTTGGTCTTGGCAGGTGTAGGTATAAGGAAATGGCGATGTGGTAGTGGGCCGAGGGTCATTGTTTGGAGGTGACCGTGGGCTTGTGGGGCCCAAAGGACGGGAAAAGGTGAATCTGGGAGGAGGAGAGTCATCTAGGAAATTATAGGAGGTTGAGGGTGTGGGAATGGTATAGGGGAAAACGGTTTCATCGAAGGTAACATGCCGGGATATGGAAACCTTCCCGGTTGTGGGGTCAAATCACTGGTACCCACGAAAATCTAGTGGGTAACCAAGGAATATGCACCGGAAGGACCGTTGATGAAGTTTGTGAGGTTGGGCCGCGGACGTGTTTGGATAGCAGGCGCATCCGAACACCCGAAGGTGGTCATATGTAGGGTGGTGGAGGTAGAGGGCATAGGTGGGAGTGTAAAAGTTAAGTCGTTTAGTTGGAAGAATATTATGGAGATAGGCTGCGGTGTGAAGAGCTTCGACCCAAAAACTGGGAGGTAGGTGGGAATGGATAAGGAGAGCGCGGATGATGTCGTTTAGACGAAGGATCATACGCTCGGCACGACCGTTTTAGGAAGAGGTTTGAGGACAGGAGAAACGAAACAACAGACCGTGTTGGTTGGCAAAGGTTTTAAAGGCGTTGTTGTCAAATTCACCGCCAAGGTCGCATTGGAAGGTTTTGATTTGTCTGTTAAATTGGGTGGCAATTAGGCGGTGAAACTTAACAAATGTAGAAAAATTTTCAGATTTAAATTTTAATGGGTACACCCAGATAAAGTGTGAAAAATTGTCAATCAAAACCATATAGTATTTATAACCGGATTGGCTTAACACAGGGGAAGTCCAAAGATCACAATGAATTATATTAAAAGGTGAAAAGGTAAAAGAATTTGATGCATAAAACGGTAAATGTTTGCTATTAGAAAGCTGACAAGAGTGACAAATATTAGATAATTTGGTCTTATTACAAGAAAAATAAAAAGGAAAATGACAACTAAGGACATCCAAGACTTAAGCGCCGGGGTGGCCCAAACGATCATGCCATTGAAGAGATGTGGAAGTAATAAAGGCAGCTTGTGGTGGCAGTTCTGGTGGTGTGACTGGATAGAGGTCCCCGGTGCTATTGTGGCGGGAAAGCAGACGCCCAGTTTAAAGGTCCTTTAAAGAAAAACCAAAGGAGTCAAATTCAATAGAAACATTGTTATCACGAGTAAATCATCTAACAGAGATTAGCTTTTTATTATTTTGAGGGCAGTAAAGGATATTGGGTAGGATGTAGGTACGGTTGGGTAAAGTTAAATAGCCTGTTCCAGACCCTTGAATGGGCAAGGACGCGCCATTACCGACCAATATTTTACTGCAAATAGGAAAAGTGTTAGGGATTTTGATCATACCTTGTTCATCAGTGGAGTGTGAGGATGCTCCAGTATCCATGATTTTGTTCGGGTCATAGTTGAGCTGCATCGTGGAGAAGTCTGCATTCAAATCTGATGGGCACAAGGGATTAAAGGTTGTGGGCTGGTTGGTAGTATAATGGGCCTCAGGTGTGAAACCGGGTGGGTAAGGGGCCAAAGGGTATTGGATTGCGCTGTAAGTAGGTTGGGTCAAATTTGGCTGTTAGGCTGGTGTGTAAAGGACTGTTGGTGTTTGGGTTGTGGGCTGAGAATATGGGTTAGTGGGCTGAAGTGTGGGTTGGGTTGGATATGGGCAAGGTGGAGTGTTCCACCAAGCCCATTGTGGGTAGGAAGTGTTAGTAGGGGCCCAACCTGGTGGCGAGGTGGTGTTTCCATGGCCAGAGCCGCGTCCACGATTTCCCCGTCCCCGGCCACGAGGACGATTAGAATACGGCCATGGTGATGGGTTGTAGGTTTGAGAGCCGGTCGAAGGGTTGTAGGGTTGGGACGGCTGTTGTTGCGGGGCGGTGGCAACATGGACAGAATGGGTGTTCTTTTGACGAGCCTCTTGTCTTATAACTTCATCCTCCAACATACTTCTAGCCAGATCCCAATCGGCATTGTTGGCGTTGATAAGGGAGGCGGTCGTGTCATACTCTGCGGGCAGCCCCCGAACAAGCTGGAGCACCTACCGTTCTTCAGTAACCGGGTGGTCCACGTCTTCTAACTGATTTGCAAGATCTTTAAGGCGTTCACAGTATTCATCCAGGCTCGAACAGGAAGCCAAATTTAGATTGCAGAATTTTGTTTCAAGTGCTCCATCCCTTGCCTTCTTATTACTGAGGTATATCTTCTCCAGTTTTAGCCAGGCCTGACGAGCAGTAGTTGTGTTATCCATGACCCGGGGCAGCAGGTTATCAGAAACAGTGCTGAGTATCCATTGAAGAACCAAAGCGTCAAGTTCTTTCCAGGACTGATACTCGGGTGCGGTTTCAATCGGTGGTGAGGTATTGTCAATGTGATCAAGCACTTGATAGGCGACGGCATGAAGGCGAAATAATTTAACCCAAGAGGTATACGTGACCTTAGTACCATCAAGGGTACGTATCTTGGATTGAACGTTTGTGACAGAATATGCAGGGTGCAGGTTCTTGGATGTTTTATCGGAAGAGGACTGGAGTTCCTCTTTTTTGCCGTCGTCTGTCATAGGGTAGGTTGCTAGGGTTTATGAAAAAAAGGAAAGAAAGTTGTCGAAACAACAGAAAACAAAGAAAGGGAAGAAGGTAATCAGAACCTAGTGCTCTGATACCATAAAAGTGTGTATAGATTGTATTTCTGAATGAATCCAAAACAATTACAATGATCCCTTTATATAGGGATTAACCCTAGCACTAAATATGGTAACACAAATCAATACATAAATATAATACAATCACTAATATATGGTAACCAAAATCTTGAGCACAAATCTCGGCTAATAGTATAGGCTTCAATGCACACTTATATTCATTTGCAATTCCAGTACATAAACCCTAGAGCTCCTGTGATTTTCTATGATAGTATATAGAAGTCTCCCCTAATAATGGACAAAATATGTCCTTATATAGGTCTCCAGGTAAATCACCCCAAGCCCAAACCAATTACCAAACCCACTAGTAATCATCAAAACATTTACAAGTTATACTAGATACTTGTAAACACTAACAAAACAATATTAAAGCGTAAACAAATAATACGAGCCTTACAATCTCCTCCTAGGTTTATGCTTTCACTTCTCACCAATAGTATTCATCACATCTAATCCAGCCCATATCTTCAGTCTCACAATAGTACCAAGAGTAGCTTCAAACTTTAATGCAACATCTTGAAACTCAGAGTCATACAAAATTTCAGCCCGATCCAAAATATTAATGTCACTTTCATCAAATCCATTGGATCAAAAATCCTGAATCCATGTTCTCCAACAGAAATGCAAGCTTCACCAGAATCATTGTTATACACCTAAAATTTGAAATCAGCAAGTGATCCATCTGGAAAGCTCTCTGGAATAGGAATATTTTTGACATAGTCTAGTTCAGGCCACATAACAATTTTCATTGGTTGATTTGTTTGTGGATCCATAATATCTTTCAGATAAGATAAGACTGAACTGTCTTCATGCTCTTAAACAAGTCTTTCCTTGATAAGTTTGTCAAAAACAAGGCTACATGTATGTAGTACAACTAATCATGTGCATCAATATTATATGTGCAAACAGGGCCGTCTCCGAAAATGCTCAAAATTTTTTAGACCCGGGGTAAGTAGAAAAAGCGGGCCCCTATAAATAAAGTCAATAACTCAGTTTTGTAAATAAAAGATAATTATATTTGAATTAGTTCATATATATATATATATATATATATATATATATATTAGAAAACATAAGAATAAATGAAAAAATTGGCCGCTAAAATATATCTTTTCAAAATGTCTATAAAAATAAAAAAACTTTATAGGAACTAGTGGATCAAACCTTCGTGTTGCACCGAGTGGAAATTTTGTTCGTTTCGAGTGACACACTCAATATAGTAAACGAAAAAAAGAAAACAAAAAAAATATAGTCGTACCATGCCAAAACATGTTCGCTTCATTATAGAGTTGCGATTGCGTTTGCGATTAACACCTTTAACATAATTAAACATGCACAAGTAGCACATAATAGCACACACACGTAAAACAATACCCATAACTGTGATTCGAGTTGCGATGCGATAGCGATTAGATAGCGTTAAGTAGATTAACGTTTAATTGCGTTTATTGCATTGTTACTTCACATAATACAACTAAATTAGCGTAAACTAAAGTATCGATTAGCGAGATTCGAGAGTACAAGTAATAATTAAGCAAGGAATGACAGATCTGATTAGCAATCTTTTCTTTCTTTGGCTTTGACTTTGACTTGTACTTTGACTTCAAAAGTCGGGTTGTTACAAAAAACTCCAAGTAGACGATGCCCTAGTGTACAATGATTAAAGCCCAACGTACTTAGTCTTTATCCCATAATGTTTAATAGCTATAGAATTTTTAGTGATTAAATGTAATACACAGAATTTTGAAATCCCAAGAATATTAAATGTCCATTTATTTTGCAAGTTTTTAATTGAATTAGGCCACCCGGGGTGGTCACGTTATGAAGCCCCATCACTCGTGGAACTATCACTCTACACCGCCGCCAGTCATTTCTATCACTCGTGGAACTATCACGCGTGGAGTGGGTAACGCGTTGTAAATCAAAAAAAGGAACATGTATCTTGTACATTGTGCATTAATATTTGTACATTGGAATCCCTATCACTAGTGATACCACCCCTCCTACATTTCTATCACTATCACTAGAATATTGGGTGCCACATGGCATCATTTGATTGGTTGCTTCCATCACTGGAATCTATTACTAACAAACCACCCCTACCCCCCTTAGATATATCGATTGAATGATCATTTATAAACAAGTATATTTAATAAATGATCTCCAACAGTTTTGTATTTATAAATGTCGTAATGCAAATTATAGGGTTTAGTGTGGATATTGCCTCAAACCTAAGGGGCCATGTTGGACAATTAAAAATTGAAATCAATAGAAATATTGAATTACGAGGACCCGGGGTGGGGTGAAAGTTGCACGTGATACAACTTCTTCACGCGTGGAAAAGTATAAAACACCACCGTCACTAGCAAGTGATGGGCCAAAATTTTATAACGCGTGGATTTCTTGACGCGTTGAACATTTAAAAAGCTACCGTTGGGGGTGTTTATTTTTTGAAGGTTTTATATATAAATTCCATCAAACCTTCTCCCACTCACTCCAAAAAATCAAAAAATCCTCCATTTCATTCCAAAAATTCTGCAAGTCAATTTACATAATTTTACAACAAACATGGAAGGTTCAAGCAAGAGAGGTGCGGGTTCGAAAAAAAGAGGTTCGGGTACGAAGAAAAATCCCGCAAAAAAGAGGTTCGAAAAAAGAGGTTCGGGTACGAAGAAAAAAAAGAGGTTCGAAAAAAAGAGGTTCGGGTACATAATTTTACAACAAACATGGAAGGTTCAAGCAAGAGAGGTGCGGGTTCGAAAAAAAGAGGTTCGGGTATGAAGAAAAATCCCGCAAAAAAGAGGTTCGAAAAAAGAGGTTCGGGTACGAAGAAAAAAAAGAGGTTCGAAAAAAAGAGGTTCGGGTACATAATTTTAAAAAACTGTGTTTAAAAAAACAGTTTACTTTTTTTTATTAAAAACAGCTTTGAAAAACCATTTTAAAAAAACTGTTTTTAAAAAAACAGTTTACCTTTTTATAAAAAAAACAGTTTTCAGTTTTATAAAAAACAGATTTAAAAAAAACAGTTTACAGTTTTATAAAAAAACAGAATTTAAAAAAACAGTTTTCAGTTTTAAAAAAAACAGTTTACAGTTTTATAAAAAACAGAATTTATAATGTAAAAAAATAAAAAATAAAAAAATTAGTGAGTGATGGAATTTGTACAAGTGATGACCATTTCCAGCAAAAAAGGGTGTGAGTGATGGAAATAATGGTTGATGACATGGCAGAACCTGATTGGATGTTGTGAGTGATGGAAATGGGTGTGAGTTATCCCACCCCTACCCCCCTAAACAGCTGTGCCTTCATACGTTTTAATTGGAAACCGTCGCAAACCCTTACAGCCTCATACCTCGTTTCCTCTCAAGTTTTCTGTCACGCCGTACCCTCGCTCAAGGATTGTCATCACAACCACCGCAAATCGCCGCCACCATCAGTTCTATCAAACGTGTTATCCGATCCACGATCAACCACCATTAATCCGTGCCCTTTTTGCCAATGTAAACCACCGTATACTGCCGCTATGCCACCGCATTGACCCCTCGCAAGCAACGTAACCGCCATAAGGAGCACCACAACCATCTCTATCTTCTAGCACCATGGCGCTCGTTGTTTCGATCTATAAAGTAGACAACCAAACCACCCTAGTTTTAATATGTTTTGGCTAAAGACTTCCGATTTGGGTTAAGGGCGGGTTCTATCCGGCGATCTAGGAATTTTTTGCAGAAATAGGTGTTTTGAGATGGAAAAGAGTGCCATTAGGTGGTCAACCTTTTTGTTTTCATATTTAGGTAAGTTGTGCTTCCATACAGCAACCTTCATTAAGCAATTCTGCCAAAAATCAGAAACTCTAAAAAAGCTGCACAAGATAAAGGAAAGTCGTTGTTTGAATGCACAACCATCTGAAAGTCCCTGTTTGATATTACATCCTTGTTTAAAGTCGTTGTTTGATGAAACCGTCTTCATAAAAGTCGCTGAATCATATCCCCATCTTCATAGAAGTCTCTGTTTCATGTTACCATGTTCATAAAAGTCGCCGTTTCATGTAGCTTTCTTGATAAAAGCTTTAATGGCCACAAATTTAAATTTTAGCCATGTGACTCCTGCAAACTACAATTTTAGCTCAGAACAATTCAGAACAATTATTAAAACCACTCCCTCCAAAACGACAAGGATGAAACAACAACCTTCATTAACATTGTAGGATGATTCAGCAATCTTCATTAACATTGTTCTATAATTCAGCGACCTTTTATAAGTTTGCAAGATGAATCTGCGACTTTCGGAAAGGTGGTGATATAAATCGGTGACTTTGAGAAGGGTGTTGTTTTATGAATCGGCGACTTTGATCAAAGTGGTTATATGATATGGCAACTTTCAGAAGGGTGGTTTTATGAATCGGCGACTTTGATCAAAGTGGTCATATGATATGGCGACTTTAAGAAGATTGTTAAATCAAAAAGCGACTTTCAGCAAGGTTGCTGTATCAAACAGCGACTTTCACAATGTATGGCAGCTTTTGCAGAAATTCTGATTTTTGGCAGAATTGCTTAATGAAGGTCGCTGTATGGAAGCACAACTTACCTAAATATGAAAACAAAAAGGTTGACCACCTAATGGCACTCTTTTCCATCTCAAAACACCTATTTTTGCAAAAAAAATCGCGATCTAGGGCTTGGGGTTTGTTTTAGTTTGATTTTGCTGACTTACATGTAGGTGACATTTGCCGCGTGTATGTGGTTGTTACGTTGTGTGTCGCGTTGAAGGTGTATGCGTGAGTAAATTTTGATTACTAAGTGTACATGGTATATGTAAATGTGTGTTTATGGATGTATGTTTTTGTGTCAAGGTATGCGTCTGTGGGTGTGTGTGTCGGATTTGTGTTTATATGTGTGTATTAGCGGGTGTCGAATGTTGGTTATGTGTGTATGCAAGCGTGTGTGTGTGGGTCTGCCATGTGTTGTGTGAGTTTAAATGTGTGTACGATGCGTGTATATATATTTTGTGGGTGTTGTATGTGCTTGTTTGTGTATGAACGTGATATGTGTGGGTGAGTATGTGTGATGCGTGTGTGTTTGAAAGGATAATTGTGTGTGATGTATGTGAGAAAAAGTGATGTGTGTGTACTGTGTGTGAGCTTGTGTTTGATTGGTGTGTGTATTTGAATTTGAGTTATGTTCAACGTGTTCTACACTGTTACGTATACAAATGGGTTTTACTCCTTCAGTGCTCGTACCGGTGTGACGCCAGTTTGTTCTGTGCCATTGAAGGGTATACATGACTGGAAGCAGAAGTTTTTCTTTATTCGCCGGGGGGTTGTTCCTGTGGATATGCATTACAGATCTGTGGGTGAGGGTATCCCAAAGGTTGATGTGGTTGCAGACTTTGCTAATCAGGAGTGGTATAAGAAGTTGACCCGGAGGGCTACTCCGATAATGCAATTTGAGGAGATGGCGCTAGTTGGTGCTGGGATGAGCATGAAATGGGTTCCTAAAAACCCGCTGGGTGTTCCGGTCTATGGTCATGGTGGCAAATGTACGGTTGTTCCATATCCCCTTTTTTGTCTCTCCTTTGGTTTTGTTATTTTTGTATTGCCTCATTTCTTCCTGTTTGCAGTAGGGTTCACGTTGATGAATGTTCTGGATCCCGATGCTCCGGGTGCAATGGTTGAAGCAATACCAAAGACTGATAAAGGGCCTTGGTTGGACCAGATCCGCCATCGGTTTCTGCACCCGAGTGACGAGAGTTTCACTGCTTATGTGAACACTGTGTTAGGTGAGGAGGTTGAAAGTGAGGGTGGTTCATTTGATTCTGCTCGAGAAGAAGTTATCGTTCTCTCGAGTGATGGTTCTGGTAGGTCGTTGGAAGACCTAACGTCTCCTTCCGCGCGTGCAGGTCCGGTGCAAGGGGCTGTGCAGGAGCCGGTGAATGAGCCCGTGGAGGAGGGTGTGGAGATTCCGGTCGAGGCTGTTAATCCATTGGAGACGAGAAGGAAGTCGAAAACTGACAAGGCTGAGGGGGAAGGGAAGAATGCTGAAGGAACCTCCTCTAAATCTCCTCGTAAGCGACTTCACACTGCTCGTATCCATGATTATGTTGTCGTGTCTGACACGTTGCCTGGTTTAGGAGTTGGAGAAAAACGCCCTGAGTCGGACCCTGAGGACCGTGCCACTCTAACCGAGATTATGCGGAAAAAGACGTTTGATGATAGGAAACGAAAGCTTGACGAGCAGGCTGCTGCTGCGCTTGCCGCGAAGAGGATTAAACTTCGGAAAGAGAATCCTCCTGCCCCTTCTGAATCGGACATTGATATGGGCATTTTTGCTGAGAAGCCGAGTGATTTGCTGCAGAAAATCTACGAAGCTTCTGGTATTTGCTTTAATTTTTCTCAGTGTCTCATGCGTTTTCATTTGTTAGTCTTTTTTCTTTGAATGTGCTCTGCTCGTTTTGGAGCAGGTACCAAAACAGCCCAAAGTGGGCACAAGATTGATATTTCTAAGATTACACCGCCTGCGTCTCCGCCGTCGAGGACATTTGGGTGGTCTCCCCCTCATGATACTCCTGATGGGCAGGAAAAGACTGCGGCAGTTGAGCAGTCTCCCCCTCATGATACTCCTGACGGGCAGGAAAAGACTGCGGCAGTTGAGCAGGTTGCGGAAGGTGGTGGTGATGCAGGTGGTGCTGCGGGCGGTGGTGCTGGTGGTGATCGCGGTAAGAATGTTGAGGTTGAAGTGGAGGTGAGTGAAGCTACTCCTCATCGAACTGTGTATACCAAACGCCCTCCAGGTGATGGTGGTGGTGCAACGTCGGGGGCCGTCCGCAGCCCTCGCTTTGGAAAATTTCATGCTGATTCCCTTGACACCACGAATCCCGCTTGTGACGATCTTCCGTACATCCCCAATTGGAACTTGACCCAAGGTTCTAGGATGGACAACCCTGAAAATTGCCATGACTTCTACTCATTGTCTCTCCCTCCAGCTGAGAGGATGTTTCAGAGAAAACGCCACCGGTTTGCCCTGTTGGACGATCATGTTCATGCCGGGGTTAACTTTTTCTCTACCACTCAGGAGATTGTCCGTGAGTGGAAACAGCTGGGGGAGGATGTTATGGAGTTTGAGAATGATAAGAGATTGTTTGCGGAAGAGAGGGAAAAGTTCAATGCTGAGAGAAAGGGGTTAGAGTGGAGGCTTGCTGATGCCGAGGAGAAACTTGCCCAGGAGAGGAAAGTCAATGCTGACAAGCAGAAAAATTGGGAAGCGGCGTGCGAGCGCACCAATGTGGAGCTTAGGTTGCAACGTGACACGATTACGCGTTTGTCTGGTGAAAAGAAGGATATTGCTGATGAGGCAAATCAAGCGCGTATGATGTTTGAGAAGAAAGAGGCAGAGTATGTTGAGCGCATCGCTAAGCTGGAGGTTCTCGCGAGGCAATGTGAGACTTCTGATCGTCTTCTTCAGGAGAAGACTGCGGAATGTCAAGCCTCTGAACTCCTTGCTGAGGAGTCGTCTGCTGACTGTAAATGGTTACTCTCTCGTGCGGTGCCTCTGGTAATTTCTGGTACTGTGTCTTTTGTGACTTGCATGAATTGTTTCTTACTTGTGTGTTTATTGTAGCTTGCTGATCGCATTGTCAAGTCGCATGAACTGGCCAACTACATGTTTGAGCTGGGGCAAGCGGGCTATAATAGCGGGCGTAAGGATGGTTATATCGAGGGCAGAGCTGCGGCTGCTAATAAGGAGAAAGAGCATCACTTTGAGCTGTGGAAAGAAGACTGTGGTGCGGCTTACGCTGAAAAAAGACAAGAGTTTTCCTCTTTGGAGTTTGCTGTGGTTAAGGCCGCGAACAAATTGGCCCGGAGGTCGGACGGTGTCGCGTTGTTAAAGAAAGCGCTCGGCGATGACGGTGGTGCGGCAGGAGGTGCTGGTCCCAGTTACCCAGAGTAGGGGTTCCGGCCTACGCGCCGTGTATGACCTTGGATGGTCTTGTAAACGTTTGACATGTTTGTGAACAATTTTAACTTCCTTGTTCTTCTTGTGGGTATACGGTTGTGTGTTGACATGTGTTATGCTGACAATTGTTTTGTTTTTATGCGAATTTGTTATCGTCATAATATGTGCGTGTTAAATTGCTTTGATTCAGGTATCTCGAATGAATAACGGCGCTGACAGGTTGTGTTGTGTTTATTACAACGTTTTATTCTGTCGTGTTTGTGCGCAGGTGGTTCGTGAATATGAAGTAATCGTGTGACAGGTTATTGTGTGTACCCGGCTGTGCTCAGCCTTGGGGGTGTTTACAATGTTTGTTTGTCCTGTGTTCGACGTTTTTGTGTCTATGTGGGCACGAAGTATTTGATTGGCGTTCGTTAGGCTTTAGTTGTGTGTGTGACCCGGCTGTGCACTTGTTTGTGACAGGCCTTGGAGGTCTACAACGTTTCCTAATGGTCGAGCCGTGGATGTTTTCGTGTATGCCCAAAGTGATACATGCAGTTGTGACAGAAATTTGCATAAAAAAGATAGACAAACACTTCTTGTATTATAAATGTGTTGGCAACTTGGCCATTGCGATTACAAGAACTTCATTCATAAGTAGCACCTTCTCAGTTGTTGAGCGTTCCATGTGCGGGGAACCTCTTTGTTGTCGATGGTGCGCAGTTTGTAGGCCCCCTTCCCGAGCACGGTGTCGATGACATACGGACCTTCCCATTTGGGAGCCAACTTCCCGGGTTTCTCTGTGTTTGAGGCTTCATTGTCTCTGAGGACATTGTAACGACTCACACAAAAACATCCTAAAAACGTTCCGTAAGTATGAACCCGGACCCCTGATAAAACAACTCTCATTAAAATAATATTTCTTATTTTAATTTAACCAAAAGGAAACCCTAATTGAGACACCCAAGTGATTCTGTGCAAAACCTAAAAATTTCATAATTTTCAGAATCATGATTAGGGCCCCTAAAACTCAGGGGGGGTTAAACCCTATTGACGATTATCCAAATTACGTGCTGACAAAGTTTCAAATTCGAATTCTGTCGACTCATCTGAGCTAGTCCCACACGTGGCAACAATTTAAGCATGAAGTATACCTTACGGACCGTAAGGTCACCAAGCTTACGGTCCGTATGCTGCCTTACGGACCTCAACATTGATAAGCTTACGGTCCGTAAGCTAGTCAAGTTTTGTGTATAAATAGCAGCGTCTGGGACTTGATTTCTGGCGATTGAACGACGTTCAAACTCCAAAATTCCGTCGAGTTATCATCTGAATACTACAATTAACACACACGAAACCCTAATTAAGTATAGCGGGGTGCTGCAGAACAGGGTATTAACTCAATCGCTCTTACGATTCATTGTCCGATCGATTAAACTATCCAAGGGATGTTTAAGTGCCGCCCACATTAGGGTTATACTTTATCGTTCGTCATTAATTTGACGGATTGTCGTTAATTCGATAGGTAAAGTATTATACTTTATCGTTCGTCATTAATTTGACGGATTGTCGTTAATTCGATAGGTAAAGTATTATACTTTATCGTTCGTTGTTAATTCAACGGATTATCGTTAATTCGATGGGTAAAGTATTATACCTTGTCGTTCATTGTTAATTCAATGGATCATCGTTAATTCGATGGACAAAGTATTGCATTTTGACATTCATTGTGAGAATTTGATCTCGTGAGTTATCGTAAATGCTGTATTAAGTTATCTACCTAGTTCGTATGCATTAGGTTCCAAGGCTAAGTAATAGGCTAAGCTCTGCTTGTACAAATCTGCAATATATCAAAGGCTTATCTGTAGACTAAACTTTGTCCGTATGAATCTGCCTGATTATCTGTGAGTCATTCTCTCTTTTTATCAAATCTATTTACAAAATCAAGTTTATTTTCAAAAGTTATAATTACGGGGATTAAGTCTTTGTAATCACCAAGTTACAGCCGGTATGTGGGGTTTTGTATACATTACTTGATAATCGTCACCATTGGGGCAGCCAATTGGGGGATATGACCATAGTCACAGACACCATTGGACGAATGGGCCAATGGGTTGAGTGACAAATACCGTGGGTAGTTGGCTTGATATCAGAAACATTGTAATCTCTCTTAATACTGTATATTATAACAAACGGGTCGTTTTAGTAAAATGAATGAACTCACTCAGTATTTCCCGCTGACAAAACCTTTTTAAACACTTTTCAGGTAATTACAGTAGAATTGGATTAAGAGATGGATATGGCACAAAAAGGCATCAAGAAGTGGCTTATGTTATTAATTAAATTTTTTTATATAATAAAATTTATCTTTATTAAAGCTACCATTATAAAACATGGGTTTATCCCATTTATTTATTAAAATAAAATCCGGTGTTTCTAAACTCTGATATTTTTCCTAACTCACGGTTCTGAGGAAATTTTCGCTGCAACGTTTTCAAAATAATCACCGGTACCGCTAGACTGTTCGCGGCTCCCGATTCCGTCCAGGGTGGGTCGGGGGTCGTGACAGAAGGTGGTATCAGAGCCACTAAGCAAAGCCACTGCTTTACGCCTTTAGGTGTTGTAATAATAATACCTAAATTTATATAAAAGAGTTAGGGGATTGATGATAATTGGTAGCATTTAGACTCAAACTTAAGAAAAGATGCCTTAATATTAGCTTCACAATAAGCTAAGTATTTGTGTAAATAAATATGATGGATTTTGGTAAGTTCATTTCTTTTCTCACAGTTTGTAAGTCCACTCTATTTTCATAGTTTTATCACCTTTTTGTGATACAATTATAATTACAAAAGACTTTTCAAAATCCTAAAATATTTATCAGTTATACTTACAGTAATTAAAGTTATATATATTTTCTAATAGAAAGTTAGCTAATAATAGCATAACCACAATCACAATAGAAACTACGCATCAGTAACCATAGCCTATGACTAATATTATTTTAAACATTGAATCATTAATAAAGTTAATAAATGTTTAAAATAAATTTAATTAATGTATCCCATAATAAAATAGTCAAGTATAATATATTCTACTATATGGAGATTATATTTTTTAAATTAAATCAAATAACGATATTACAATTATTTAAGTAAATTAACATATTATATTTGATAAGTTATAGTGGTTTAAAATAAAATGATATATGTCATTCTCTGGGTTAAATGGTTTTGTGCCATAAGTAATATATTTGATAAAGTAATATCACGGGATAACTAAGTCCAGAATTACTAGTTGAAAGAATGATCAACAGTAATATGACCTGAGTCACTAATTGGAAAAATGATCAAATTGACACTGTCACCGGAATCGTGTAGTGATCAATATAATAATAAGATATGTTATGGAAATACAAATTTCCTTAATTCTGAATAAAAGCCCTAATAAGATAGGCACTTTTTGAAAAGATACTATTTATGGGAAATAGAAAATTTTCTCCGGCAAGACTGGGTATAAGGTAATAAGACTCTCCAGTTTGTTCGGATATATTGGAATTACCGCTCCGGCGCGAATCGGATAAGACGGAATATATAATATGTCACACGAGTGACAAGATTTCCCTAAATAGTATCATAATCAGATATTTGACTGGTTTTGGAAAAATGAATTTGTTAAATACATTTACCTGATAGATGAAATGTTTAATTCAGCATGTAAAATATGTGATTATATAGATAGATATATCTATAAGAAATTCCAAAAAGTCAATATGAAATAAAGCATAAGCATCTATGTCTAGAATTCTTTATTAGGAATTTCTTTTCTGATATCAAACATTATTTTGTTTAATTATCTGCCTAATAACTTGAGCGACAATAATAATAATAATAATAAAAAAACCCATTAAGTTGGGATACCATTGAAAGTATAAAGAATTTCTAATACGTTACCATAAACTATTAACGCAAGTAAGAAGTATGAAAAGTTGTGCTAATGCACATGAAAATTTAATTATAAGTCCGCAGACGTTAAAATATATCACACACAACTTTTGAGGCAAGATCTTTGAAAAATATAAATTGGGCACAATGACACTAATGTTAAAATTCTGTCAGTAGAAGAACTAAAAACAACACTTTATCACATGATCCTACAACCAACATAAAATTTCGCTGAGGTATATTAGAACAAGATTTCACAAAAACATCGGTGCACAGTCTAATCAGAGTCATAAGTATTAGCACTGAAAAAGGAGTCATATACTTTTGCAAATTCTCTATTTTCATTTTATTTTTGACATTCCCTGATAATATCATTTAAATAACGGTTATCATTCGAAATTCCAGATAGAAGTTCTTATATTTCTTTTGTTGAAAATTCTGACTTCTGTATATAAAAAGTTGACTTTCGCATTTCTACTTTTCCTAACGGTCTTCATACCAGAAGGATTTATTTCATAATAGCGGATATTGATTCATTTCATTTCTTGGTAAATCCACACATGCACCGTTTGTTACACATATGGTTCGTTTAATTTCTAAATTTCCACTAAAAGGATTCATTCTAATTTGTCGTTTTATCCAAACTCAAATATCCTTTAGTTAGACTTGATTTTGGTACGGTAAACCACATTATTGCTAAACAATGACTCAGAATATCAAGTCAATAAATTTTTGAAAAACTCAATTTTCTTTGGCATCCATGGTTTCTATTATGACCATGTCCGAACTTTCTTATTTAAACTTGTTTTGTTTAAACCGATTTCAGTTGTTTAAACTTGCTCATTTCAAATTCCCATATGATGGATTTAAAGATATCATATTCTCCAACAAACACTTCAATTCTCTAGAACTATAAAATGCCTAATTGGTCTTCGACTTCACTAAAATCATTTCTTTGATCACGGTCACCTTGTACTAACGTTTTCATAAAAATTTAAAACTTGCACTAATCTCATTTTATATATATCATATACGAATATTTATAAAAGTTATCTTAACACAAATCGTGTGATAAGATAATGATACACAAAGTTCCTGTCATATTTTAATATATCTTATATCTCTTAAATGAATTTTTTTTTTTACAAATATCAATCTAGCCTTTCGTAATAATTATTACTTTAACATCTTCAATCGAAAAACATTATTTTTGGAAACTTACATAAGTGATTACCTAATAGTATTACTATATTCTTATTAGTCACCATAAGGAGGATAAGCAAATACTTAGTCAAAATAAGTGAGTGACTTATAATAAAAAGTACCAAATTTATTGTGCTTATATTTAACTAAAATGGAAATTTTCACAAACTAGGCACTTAGCTCGGTTGGCTAAGAGCGCGAAAGGGTGTGGCCTAGACCCGGGTTCGATCCTGGGGACGGCCAATTTCACCATTTTTATTAGAAATTTTTCCATTTAAGTATGTAATACTAATATCAGTTTTATTATTAGTAAGAAAATATTAATAATAATAAGTGTTAATATTATTTTAAAATACTAGGATTATTGTCAAGGGCAGATATTGGGTAACCTAGCCTTAGTTAGGCATGGATTGGCCACCTATGCTTAAACAAGGCAGCACTAACCAATATCCAACCATGATAATGACTAGTCACCATACATATTTAGTAAATTTTAAATTTTATATGGAAATATATATACATGGGAGAAAGATATATTTTCATAAAACAATACCAGAATTAGAGGGACGAAAAAAATTATATATAAATAATTATGTATCACATATTTTGTGGTAACTATGTACCATAACACTCGGGTAAGAAAATAACCATATAAGAATAATACAAAAGTCATCAACTACGCTGGGTTAAGGGAACCTTATACTATATAAGAATAGTCTCTGTTTTCACTTATTTACAACATTTGTAAATACATTCACAAAAGTTATATGATTTCCAAAGGCAAATAAGTAATCCCATAGAATCGACCCACTAAGTATAATATATGTATAAATATTTTGTATAATAAATATTTTTACCAATCTTATTTAACGTTATAAATAATAATGATTTCTTTTACAAAATAATATTTTGTAAACATAATGACTTCATTACGGTATTTTGTAATATATCTTACATAATTATTTTACATAGTATGATAAAATACTAAAAAAAAATATTTATTTAAAGTGGTGACCATTTACATATAGTAAAAATGCATAACAAATAATATATATATTACATAATATTTATATGTGATATATATAAGATACGGTTCAGATAAGAACACAAATAATATATATATTCAAATTGCTTTACAAAAGTATAATGGTTGGTCAAACCAAAATAATTTGTTCTTATTATATTTCAATTTCTAGGAGATAGTATGAAAAGTATAGTCATTAAAAGTGTACTATCACAATATTTCACAATTAAAACAATTTGAAACTTTAAAATAATACACTAACTCTATTATCTTTTGATATATCTTTGCAATTCATTCCTTTCAACACTTTGATTTCTCATATCATAAATATTTGACAAATCATTTTTCATGCTTTGATTTCATTTGGAACCTGTCAGTTCTACGTCTTCCTCAATCAAAGTAAGCTTTCTTTTGACAAAGAATTTTATTGATTCTAAAATGTCTTTCACATTCATTTTAAAGAATCTATTGATCATATATCTTTTGGTTTGAACCTAGTCACTTTGAACATTTTATCATTTCATTTCATTCGTTTATCATCAATTTCTTGAACTAATTCAGTTGAACCATTGAATCCTATTTATTATACAATTCATATTCATAAAATTTAATATTTCAATTCTGGGTCATCTACCCTAATACTATTAACTAAAAGGTGACATAATTCCAAAAGAAATATCATAACCCAAATACACTTGGAAGCTGGAATCTGAGATGAAGAAAAAGTATTCCTATTTATTCCAGTAAATCTCGAGGACGAGATTTTTATTAAGGTGGGTAGAATGTAACGACTCACACAAAAACATCCTAAAAACGTTCCGTAAGTATGAACCCGGACCCCTGATAAAACAACTCTCATTAAAATAATATTTCTTATTTTAATTTAACCAAAAGGAAACCCTAATTGAGACACCTAAGTGATTCTGTGCAAAACCTAAAAATTTCATAATTTTCAGAATCATGATTAGGGCCCCTAAAACTCAGGGGGGGTTAAACCCTATTGACGATTATCCAAATTACGTGCTGACAAAGTTTCAAATTCGAATTCTGTCGACTCATCTGAGCTAGTCCCACACGTGGCAACAATTTAAGCATGAAGTATACCTTACGGACCGTAAGGTCACCAAGCTTACGGTCCGTATGCTGCCTTACGGACCTCAACATTGATAAGCTTACGGTCCGTAAGCTAGTCAAGTTTTGTGTATAAATAGCAGCGTCTGGGACTTGATTTCTGGCGATTGAACGACGTTCAAACTCCAAAATTCCGTCGAGTTATCATCTGAATACTACAATTAACACACACGAAACCCTAATTAAGTATAGCGGGGTGCTGCAGAACAGGGTATTAACTCAATCGCTCTTACGATTCATTGTCCGATCGATTAAACTATCCAAGGGATGTTTAAGTGCCGCCCACATTAGGGTTATACTTTATCGTTCGTCATTAATTTGACGGATTGTCGTTAATTCGATAGGTAAAGTATTATACTTTATCGTTCGTCATTAATTTGACGGATTGTCGTTAATTCGATAGGTAAAGTATTATACTTTATCGTTCGTTGTTAATTCAACGGATTATCGTTAATTCGATGGGTAAAGTATTATACCTTGTCGTTCATTGTTAATTCAATGGATCATCGTTAATTCGATGGACAAAGTATTGCATTTTGACATTCATTGTGAGAATTTGATCTCGTGAGTTATCGTAAATGCTGTATTAAGTTATCTACCTAGTTCGTATGCATTAGGTTCCAAGGCTAAGTAATAGGCTAAGCTCTGCTTGTACAAATCTGCAATATATCAAAGGCTTATCTGTAGACTAAACTTTGTCCGTATGAATCTGCCTGATTATCTGTGAGTCATTCTCTCTTTTTATCAAATCTATTTACAAAATCAAGTTTATTTTCAAAAGTTATAATTACGGGGATTAAGTCTTTGTAATCACCAAGTTACAGCCGGTATGTGGGGTTTTGTATACATTACTTGATAATCGTCACCATTGGGGCAGCCAATTGGGGGATATGACCATAGTCACAGACACCATTGGACGAATGGGCCAATGGGTTGAGTGACAAATACCGTGGGTAGTTGGCTTGATATCAGAAACATTGTAATCTCTCTTAATACTGTATATTATAACAAACGGGTCGTTTTAGTAAAATGAATGAACTCACTCAGTATTTCCCGCTGACAAAACCTTTTTAAACACTTTTCAGGTAATTACAGTAGAATTGGATTAAGAGATGGATATGGCACAAAAAGGCATCAAGAAGTGGCTTATGTTATTAATTAAATTTTTTTATATAATAAAATTTATCTTTATTAAAGCTACCATTATAAAACATGGGTTTATCCCATTTATTTATTAAAATAAAATCCGGTGTTTCTAAACTCTGATATTTTTCCTAACTCACGGTTCTGAGGAAATTTTCGCTGCAACGTTTTCAAAATAATCACCGGTACCGCTGGACTGTTCGCGGCTCCCGATTCCGTCCAGGGTGGGTCGGGGGTCGTGACAGACATATTCTCCCGGGTTGAAGGTGCATATTCGGACTTTGGAGTTGTAATATTTTTCCAGCTTTGTTTTGTACTTTGCTTCGTTGATTGCCGCCATTTCTCTCCGTTCTTCTAGGAGGTCGAGGTCGAGTCTCCTTTCTTCTTCATTGTTGATCATATTCATGGAGAGCATTCTGGGTGACGGCAATCCTATCTCTGCTGGTATTACAGCCTCCGACCCATAAACCAAGCTAAACGGTGTTTCTCCGTTGCTCGTTTTGGGCATCGTTCTGTGGGCCCATAAGATGCTTGGCAGTTCATCCACCCAACCTCTTCTCTTTTCTCCCAGCCTTGCCTTAATTCCGTCGACTATGCTTTTGTTGACGGCTTCAACTTGACCGTTCCCTTGCGGGTGTGCGACCGAGGAGAAAGTATGTTCGATGTGTAATTCCTTGAACCACTGTTGGAGGTTATCTTCGGCAAAATTGGTTCCATTATCGGTGATTATCTTGAGAGGTAAACCGAAACGACATATTATGTGTTCCCAAATGAACTTTTTCACAACGGTAGCTGTGGTCGACGCGAGGGCCTTCGCCTCTACCCATTTGGTGAAATAGTCAACTGCGACTATTATAAACTTGACAGCTCCTGGGGCTTCGGGAAAAGGGCCGACCAAGTCGATTCCCCATTGTTGGAAGGGCCATGCGGTAGTGACCGGTACCAACTCATTCTTGGGGCGCATCGTTTTGGGTGCATGCCTTTGACATCCGCTGCACTTCCTCAGCTCCTTGACCGCGTCCAAGTGCATTCCGGGCCAATAGTATCCCGCATTCATGACTTTCGCTACTACCATCCTTGGGCCAGCATGTATACCACAGATTCCCTCGTGCACTTCCCTGATCAGATAGCGTGCGTCTTCGGGGTCAACACATCTTAACAAAGGCCCGAGGTATGATTTTCTGTACAAGATCCCATCAACCATCTGATAGTGTTCGGATTTGTACTGGACCTTCCTTGCTTCTGCCTTGTTCATCGGGAGTACTCCGGATTGGAGGTATGTGATTATCGGAGTCATCCAAGACGTTTTCCCTAGTTGAACGACGCTTACTTCTCGAAGCGGTACTGACGGGTTGCTCAAAACTTCTATCCGTACATCCTTTGCTAGGTGCTGGAAGCTTGTAGAGGCGAGTTTGCTCAGCGCGTCTGCTGGTTTGTTCTCGCTTCTATTTATGTGATGCACTTTGTAGGAATAGAAGGTTTGCAGCAGTGTCTTTGCTTGGCTTAGGTAAAGTGCCATCGTATCCCCCCTGGCTTCGTATTCTCCGTTGATTTGGCTTGCCACTAACATGGAGTCTACGTGTGCTTCGATGTGTCGTACGCCCATTTTGATTGCCAACCTTAGCCCAGCAAGGAGGGCTTCGTATTCGGCTTCATTGTTGGTGCTCTTAAAATCCAGGCGTATGGCATAGGTGAACTCGTGTTTGTCGGGGCTCACCAGCCGGAGACCAGCTCCTGCGCCATCCTCGTTGGACGCACCGTCCGTGTACAGTAGCCATGGTTCTTCCACTTGTTGTTTCTCGGCCTTTTCCATTGCCTTGCATTCTCGATCTTTGTCGTTTGGTACCTCGGTCAATAAATCTGCGAGCACTTGGCCCTTGATCGCCGGTCTTGGTCTGAATACGACGTTATGACCCCCGAGCTCTATCGCCCATTTTGCTAGTCTCCCTGAAATTTCTGGCCTTGCGAGTATGTTGCCAATGTTGTAGTTTGTTAGCACGTGAATGACGTGATTGGCAAAGTACCTGCGCAGCCTTCTTGATGCATGAATTAGTGCAAGCACTAGTTTCTCCATGATCGCGTACCGGGTTTCTGGATCGGTTAGAGTTCGTGACACATAATAGACCGGCGTCTGGACGCCCTGTCGATCGACAAGTAACACTGCTCCCACTGCTCTATCGGAGGCGGACAAGTATAGTACCAAGGGTTCACCCTTGACTGGTGCGGTTAAGGTTGGTAGCTTGATGAGGCAGTCTTTCATCTCGCGGAAAGCGCTTTCAGCTTCCGGAGTCCACTGAAATTGACTCTTCTTCATGCAGTTTCGGAGAGTTTTTATAAACGGAAATGATTTCGCCGCGTGATTGGCTAGGAAGCGGTTGAGTGCTGCCAACCGTCCTGCCAATTTTTGCATCTCCTTGATCGTTGATGGTGACGGCATGCGTTCTATTGCCTGTATCTTGTCGGGGTTCACCTTGAAACCATCTTTCGTGACAATGAAACCCAGAAATTTCCCTTCCTCCATGCCAAAGGAGCACTTTGCCGGGTTTAACTTGATGCAGACTCTGCGCAGAGTGTCGAACGTCTTTTGGATGTTCAGCAACATTGTGCTTTCCTCCTTGCTCATGATGACTAGATCGTCCATATACACTTCTATGTACTTGCCGATGGCGTCGTGGAAGGTTTCGTTCATGAGCCTTTGGTAAGTCGCGCCCGCATTTTTAAGACCAAAAGGCATTTTGGTATAGCAGTATAGCCCTGTTGGCGTGCGGAACGCGGTCTTGTCTTCATCTTGCACGGCCATTTGTACCTGGTGGTACCCTTTGTAGCAATCAAGGAAACATTTCCATCGGAATGTGGCAAGTGAATCTATCTTTTCGTCGATGTCTGGTAAGGCGTAACAGTCGCGTGGACATGCCTTATTCAGATCTTTGTAATCAACGCACATCCTCCAGCTGCCATTGTTCTTCTGGACCATCACTGGGCTTGCCACCCATGTTTGATACCTGACCTCTCTGATGATCCCCGCATTTAACAGCTCTATCACTTGCTCTTTCATGGCATCATGCTTTATGTCTCCCAAGTGGCGCTTAGCATGTACCACCGGTTTGGCTTCTTCCGATACGTTTAAGCGGTGTTCAGCTATGTGCCGTGGGACGCCCACCATGTCTGCTGGCGTCCAGGCAAAGACATCCATGTTTTGGAACAACAGTTTTTTTAGCGCTGCGCGCGTTAGATCGGACATTGCAGGTCCCAGGGTTACTGTCTGCTCCGGATATGCGCTGTTTAGTACCCACTTTTCTGCCTCTTGGCGTGCTTCTGGTTTCCTTGTCTTCGCAGGCCGTAGCTCATCTGTCGCTAATACTTCTTTGCTTGCATAGATGATGGCTACTCCTGTTTCTGTTGGAAATCCTACTGCGGAGTGTGGGCCAGAGCAAATCATGCTGAAATCGCCTTGGGATTCTCTTCCCAGCAGAATATCGTGTCTTGAGTGTGCTGGCAGCACCATGAATGTGACTTCCTCTGTTCTTGAATTTCTTCCGTCCGAGAGCAGCACTGGGAATGATATCTGTCCTAGAGGAAAAACGGCTTCATTGCAGAAGCCAGTGAGCGGGTAATCAACTGGTTCTAAGCGCGCCTTGTCTTCCGGATCAAATTGATTGAAACATTGTTCATATATGATATCCGCAGTGCTCCCTGGATCGATGAAGATGTAATCTGTTTGGTAATGCCCAATGACGCCTGAAATGACTATGGGCCGTCTCTCTCGTGGGCCTCCTCTGACAACTGGGAAAACGACTTGTTTCTCGCGCCATGAGTCATCTTGCGCACGCTTGCTGTAATTTCTCCCTGGCCTTCGTGGACCTCCCTGAACCATGTGGGTTTCTAACTTCCGGAGCTTTTTGTTGTCCGGCCCCTCCTCTCTTCGTTGAATCTGGCGGTAATCGCGCTTGCCACCTTTGACCAGGTGAGTTAATTTTCCGTCTCTTAAAGCCCTTTCGATCTCTTGTTTGAGGCTGAAACAATCGTCGGTTAAGTGGCCGGTGTCTTTGTGGAAGTCACAGAAAAGATTCGGGTCTTGGCCCCTCTTGTTGCGCATCTGCAGTGGTGGCTTGAACTGGTGGTTCTCGGTTGCCAAGACTTCTGAAGGGGTTTTCGTTAGGAGTGTCCACTGCTTCTCTCGGTTTTCCTTTTTCACCTCTTTTCGGTGTGCGATTTGGTTGATCGTGTGACGCGCGTCTTCTTTCACTGGGCTCCTTTCCCTATGACCGGATGCTCTCCAAGATTGGTTTCTGCCTTTCCTGCTGTTCCGGTCGGCATGATTGTAACTGCGCTGACGGTGGTCGTCACCGGTCAACTGCCTATCTGACTGCGCGATGGTTTTGGCCGCCTCAATGAAGGTTTCCCAATCTTTGGGTCCTCCGTCTCTACCTTTTACACGCTTGATTAAATCATCGCACTTGACTGCCCGCATAAAGTGTGCGCGCATCATCTTCTCGCCGCAGTCGCCAATCTCTAAACATTCTTTGTTATACCGAGTAATGAAATCTTCTACGCTTTCGTGGTCTCTGCGCCATATGTTCAAACAGTCCGCTGGATCCCTGGTGTGTCGTCGTTGTTGTGAGAAGTGTGCCAGGAACTTCTCTCTGAAATCGATCCAGGATTTGATTTTGCCTGCTGGTAGGCTGTCAAACCAGATGCGCGCCGCGCCTACGAAAGTTTGAGCAAAGAGGTGACACCAGGTTGGCAGGTTCCATCCGCCCGTTGCTCCCGCACCGTTAAACACTTGGAGGTGATCGTCTGGGTCTGTCAACCCGTTGTATTTGCCCACGTTATGTGGCAATTTGGTTTTGTCTATGTCAGCTGTGGCGATCTCTCGGATGAACTTTGAATTCTCAGCCATGTCATCTGGGCGATAGCTTAGAGTAAAGTCATGCTCTGCTTTTGGGTCATAACCCGCACGCTTGCGAGGTTTGTATGCTTCGTGCTCTGGTGGGAGCCTGCTGAACACTGTGCGCGTCTCCTCATCGTTTTCAAATTCGTCGTTTATGTTGCGCGGACCTAAACGACTTTGTATCGGCTTCTTCGGTTGGTTGGAATACTGCACATAGTTGCTTTCTGTTTCACCGTAAGTATCGCGCGTGTCGTGCGCGCTTGGCCTTCTAACATGCTGTGGAGGTAGTGACTCAGGACGCAGGTTGTATGCATTGGTCTGTTGAGGCGCATGGGCGCTCGAGGGCCTTTGCGGTGGAGTAACGAATGCTGACTGGTGAGCCTGAGCTTGGAGCAAGGCTTGCTGCGCACTGAGTTGCTGGTAGACAAGGTTTATGGACGCCACTTGTTCGGCATACCAGGAAGCCAGAGTTTTTCCTTCGGGTAGCCCTAGTAGTGCAGAAAAGTTCATTTGTGCTTGTTCCGATGGAGCTGATGGGCCAGCTCCATGGTTCTGAGGTTGCATTGGTGGTGTCTGTTGGACTACCTCTGACGGAGGCTGGAACGCTGCTCCGTTTGTGGTCTGAGTGATGATTCTTGGTGGAGTTTGGAAAGTAGCACCAGGTGCGTTTTGAGCGACAACCCTGGATGTACTCCCGAAAATGCTGGGAAACTCCATGTTTGGTGGCCCTTCTTGGATAGCCTCGTTCCTTGGACCTCGTTGGACGTGTATGTTGTCCGAAACGAGTTCGAAGGAAGAAACGTCTCCATCGACTTGGTGGGAAGGGTTGTTTTCAGCCATTTTGACGAGTTTTTCGAAAAGAAAAAGAGATGAGAGTGGTTTTACTAAAAGCGGATGGCGCCAATGATGAAACACTGGTTAATACTACGGTAAATCAGTGGGGTTATTTCTTCTATGGGTTCAATCTCTCCTCTTACTCGTAAGATGACCGTCTCCTGCAAAACAGCAAACCGTCAGTCTCGTTAAGAGGGGAATATGGGGGTTTCCCTCTTAACCAGGCTCCGGCGTGAGAATAAGTACTGTTCCGAGGAAGGATAATCAGTGTGTGTTGAGTGTGAGAATAGTGAGAGCCAGATGCCTTTACCTGAATGATGGAGAGTTCTATTTATAGCCGGATGGTGAAAGAGGGAAGGAGCAACGATGCCAGCTGTAGACGCGCGCCAGCTGTCCGACCAAGGGGAATATCCCCTTGGTCTCCTCTGCTGCGGTCAGCGTAGTGGTACACGTGGCGCGTCTTTATTTGTCGAATGTGGAAACATCGTACTGAAGTTGTCTGGCTGCTCCCTGACCTGTTGCAGGTCTACATGGCGCTTGATAGTTGGTGACACGTGTTGTCCTTTATGTCGCCTGGAGTATCTTTGGTGTCACCTGGATATTTTCCAGAAGCTTCTAGAAGCTTCTGGATGATGCGGCTGACGTCAACGCCATGTAGGATGGAGAAGGTGGTATGGTCCTTGCCATGTTGGCAAGGAATTGGGACCATACCTCTTCAGTTTCTATGCATGGAGTTAATATATGTTGGTATGTATTTGTGAGTGTTATGCATGCATGATATGTATGTGTGTGATATTAGCTACTACATGGTGTAAAGTGTCTGAGTGTGTATGGTAGGTATACATACTTATGTTGATTAAATAATTCTTGAATAGTTATTAAAAAAAACGAATATGATAATACTACTTCTATTATCATGTATTAGTACATTTTATAAATTATTACCAGTACGTTTGCGATTGCCGGGGCTATATGAGAAAGAACTTTCAATTAAATAAATAATAAACTGATCTAAAAAATGTGGGGTTTAGGTTTGCATATATTTTGTGGACGACTCGATTAGTGGATTTTTGTTTTTTTGGCTTGCTAAACTAAGGTACGGATTCCGTTTCTTTTGCATCGTAGTATACTTTTAGTTTTTTTTCGTTACCCGTTGGTACGGATTCTGTTTTTCTTTTATTGTAGTATACTTTTATTTTTCGTTACTCGTTGATACAGATTCTTTGGTCTTTCTATCATAGTATTTTCCATGTCCGTTACTTTGTAGTACGGATTTTTGTCTCTGTCTTAAAAGTGTTATTTTCATGATTCGATACCTATATTCGTTTGATATGTGATACCTTATAGGAGTCAGTTTGTATTTGTTTGTTTGTTTGTTTATTAGTGTGTTGTAGCATGTCATACCTCATACTTGTATCATGGTCGCATGTTCCTGTTAGTATTATCTTCAGTTGCCTTATAATTATTTATAAGGCCTTAGTATTTGTACTCTGTCACCCAAGCATGTCTGGCTTGTCGTTTGGGCGTCAACGACATGGCACTTATCGTGACAGTGCGTAATCAAAGTTCACGGCGTCTCTAGCTTGTGCTTGTGTAGCACCTTGGCCACTAGAGGCGTATAGATCGATCTTAGCTCTGAGTTTGAGTTTGTTTGTCTGGAGATGGAATAATGGGTGAACGCCACACTCACCATCTCATAGGTGCATGGACTAGCTAGCTGTGTACCAGTCTGTTCTGTTTATGGCTTTGGGTGCTTCTGTGTTACACGACTTAGTTTGTTGATATATCTGTCGTGTAAGTTAGTATACGTTTCTGTATGTGAATATGTTCAATATATGTTCTGATATGTTTCGTACGCATCTGATTATGCTTCCGATCGTGTATGGGGTTATGATTCCGATTGTGTTCAGTATCTGTTCCGATATGTGTACGCATATGGTTATGTTTCCGATCAGTATTGGGTTGAGTATGCTTCTGACTATGTTCAGTGTCCGATTCTGTTATGTATTGGTTATGTCTGTTTCGACTCAGTATCTGTACCGGTTTGTATCAGTTCCATCTCAGTATCAGTCTTGATTTAGATTTAGATTCGGTGTTATACGTTTAGTTTATATCCGTCAGTACATGTATTCAGTGTTTGATTCAATGTCTGTTCTATTCTTGCCGTTGGATCTGTCTTTATTTCATGTCGATTCTCTCAATCGGTTTAAGTAATTTTGTTAGGATTTTATTATTCTACATATGAACTTAGATTATCTAAAGTATTTTGTTTACTAAGTAATAATCTTTAAAGTTATAAAAATAGTTATTTCACTACTAGAATACTAGGCAGTTGCAACCAAAATTTGCGACCGGCAAGGAACGGTCGTAAAATTAGTGACCAA
The DNA here is from genome assembly GCA_030545235.1 of Helianthus tuberosus. Lineage (NCBI taxonomy): Eukaryota > Viridiplantae > Streptophyta > Magnoliopsida > Asterales > Asteraceae > Helianthus > Helianthus tuberosus. The sequence continues at coordinate 223,165,796 of CM060443.1, read as the reverse complement.
ATTGCGACCGAAATAAAATTTGTCTCAAAATTAGCGACCACCAAAGATTCGGTTGCAAAACGGTTGAAAATTTTGCAACCGCCTTTTCCGGTCGCAAATAGGTCACAAATTTTATTATTTAATACTAAAGTGCAAATCATGGTCGCAAAATTTGCAACCGTTTTTTTTCGGTCGCAAAAAAATAAATGAATAATAAAAACCAAAAGTCATAAATATAATTCGGTTGCAAAATCGGTCGTAAATTTTACGACCGGCTTTTCGGTCGCAAAAAAAAATCATTTAAATGCATATTCTCAAAAGAAAACAAATTTGTCCCCATTGCTTTTTGACTATACTTTTTATCCCACGAGAAGTTGTCCAACATATTTTTATTATATTTTTTTTCTTTTTTTTAATTTATTTATATTATTTATATTATATAATTTATATTGCTATCTTATACAATAGTTGTCCAACATATTTTTATTATACTTTTTTCCTTTTGGTGTTATAACGTTTATTTTGTTTGATCAAAGGTTGTAAGCAATAGTATTAATTGGACTTGTGCGTTCTTGGTTCACTTGTGTAAACGACCTCAGGTTTAACAATTATCTCCCTAGGTTTAACTTATTATGGCGTAGTCGTCGAAAAACCGACTTGGGTCGGAACCTACCTTCTTCCGCCGCAAGTTGCTCCATTATGACCCAGTGGCGAATTCAGGAGTTTTCGCTACGGGGGGCAAAAAGTGGGTTGGTCAAAATGGGTCGGGTCAAACTATAGTGTTAGGGGTTGTTTGTTTACCTCTTAATGGGGCTCTTAATGGTTCAGGCCTCTTACTAGTTCAACACTTAATGGTTCAGACTGTTTGTTTCATGAGCAGATGTCTGAATGGTTCAGACAATTGCCTCTGAATGGTTAAGCGTTATACTGAGTCTGAATGGTTAAGACCTCTAATCTGAATTGGTCAGACATTTGCCTCTGAACGGTTAAGCTTTATACTACCTCTTAATGGTTCAGGCCTCTTGACCTCTTACTGGTTCAACACTTAATGATCCAGACCCCTTACTGGTTTAGCACTTTGCCATTCAGATGTTGCCAAACAACCCCTTAGCGGGAGTTTGGTTCGCAAGAATTCAATGGAATTTAAACGAATTGGAATATGAATTCCATGTCTTAAGATGTTTGGTTCACAGAATTTGATGGAATTGGAATCTAAATTCCAACTTCATGTGTTTGGTTGACAATGGAATTGGAATTGGAATTGAGCATGAAATATAGGGTTGTAATAAACGGGTTCTTAAAAATATTTTTTTTATTATTTAATATATAATAATACATTTATTCAACCCATGTAATAAACGAGATTTTTAAAGATATATTGTTTTGTTATTTGGCATATGAAATTATATTTATTCAATCCGTGTAATAAACAAGGTTTATAAAGATATATTGATTTATTATTTCGTATAAAAATTACATTTATTAAACACGTGTAACACACCGGGTTCTAACGTAGTATTATTTATAAAAACGTAATTTTATATAAAAATAAATGAAGGGCATCTTGTCATTACATATTTCTAGTAAGCATTTCTCACGTGGACATCACCATATTTCTAATTAGCCAATGAGAAGGTTCTATTTTCACCACACAGATTATCATCCTATGGTTGTCCATAGTCCAATCCAACGGCTTAAACTCACTCACCAAAAGCACAATCCTATGGTTTACATCACCCCCAATCCTTCATCTTCATGATACCCTCACTCACAGCCGACGCCTGCAACCCCTGCACAACCACACTCACAGCCGACGCCTGCAACATCACCCCCAATCCTTCATCTTCATGATACCCTCACACCTCAGAGAAATTGGGGAAGTGGAGAGCCGCCGCATACGGTGGCGCGGCGACGGATGAAGAAAGAGAGAGAGAACGAGAACAGAGAGAGAAAGAGACCGGTGACGGGAGTTCGGTGGTGGTTCCGGCTAGCGACTGAGGTGGTGGCCGGTTGGATTCGGCTCTCGGTGCGAGGAGAACAATGACAGCAGTCGAAGCAGGAGGTGGTGGCGGTCGTCCTGAGCGGCTCCGGCGAGGTGACGACAGAAGGGTTCGGAATGAAAAGAGGTAAGTTGTTTATTTTGTGTATTGTACGGTTTGGGGATGCCCAGTAGTGTGCTTTGAATCTGTCAACTTGTGTTTTTGTGATTCTTAACTTGGTACATAATTGATAGTTGTTTTGACTATTATAAAAGTGGGTGCTCGATCTGATGTTAGGATATTCTTATGGCAAATGCTTAACTGACTTATTAGATTAGGATGTCCATTTGGTATGAGTGTTTGTTTTCAGTTATTATTTCAAGATGCTAGGACGTTTGGCAAATTGTTTTCAGGTTGTGACCGAGGGTTAATGCAGCAACGAACCGATCACACATCTAGTATAAATATGTACAAAACTATATTGAAGATGTTGATGCCTATATTTATTTGCTATTAGTTTTCGTTGATGATATTTGTAACGACTTCTACTATTTACATATTTTTAGATGTGGAACAACATGAGAAAGGCTACGGACAATGCTATACATATGTTGCTGAAGGAGTTAATGCTGATTCTTTTAAAGAGTTAGGTATTCCAGTTGTTTAGCTTTATATATAGATTTTGGAATTGTATATAGTTTGTAATTTAATGTAGCTTGTTATACATTTAGCAAATAATTGTAATTTGCCGGTTTATTTCTGAATTTAATGTGATTGGGTTGATTTGAAAAGGTTCGAATTGGTGTAAATATACTTGCTTGATTTGTTCGGGTTTGGAATGGGCTTGATTTGTCGTTCTTACAGCATTGGTCATAAGTCGCGGTTCATCCAACACCGACTTAAGGCTTTCCTAAAATTGTAAAACGACTTTAAGTCGCGGTTCATCCAACACTGACTAAAAAATTTTCCTAAAATTGTAAAACGATTTTAAGTCGCGGTTCATAATGCTGACTAAAAACATTTCCATAAAAGCATCAACATCTTTTTAGTCGCGGTGGTTTATTTTAAGACAAGGTTTAGCAAACCGCGTCTTATAAACAACACATTTTAGCCACGACATTTTAAGTCGCGGTTTGAAACCGCGACTAAAAACTATTTTAACCGCGTCTAATGCTCACTTCTGTACTAGTGGCAGGTTAAAAATACAAAAAAAAAAACAGAGATTTATTTTTAATTTTTTTAATGCAAAAAAACCAGTCGCAAGTCGCAAGACGGTTGCAAAAAAACCAGTCGCAAGACGGTTGCAAAAGGCGCTGTCGCAAGCCGGTCGCAAAAAACAGTTGCAAATCGGTCGCAAACTAGCAGTTGCAAATCGGTAGCAATAACTGCGACAGCAATTCCGGTTGTAAATAGCGGTCGCAAATTTGCACCGGTCGCAAATTCAGTTAGCGACGAGGTCAATTTCGATCACATTTCCGGTCGTAAACCGGTCGCAAAACGCGTTTTGCGACGGATTTGCGACCGAAAACGCAGTCGCAATTGGTCAGTTTTCTAGTAGTGTTTTGACTAAATAATAACTTATGAATATTGATTAGTTAAAATATAGGAATTTGAATCTAAACATGTATTTAAAGATAGTAGTTCGACAATTCTTTTCTTCTAAAGATCATGAGATTTTAAATGGTATTTAAAATGTTTTGGCTTAGCTATTTGTTTTGTTTCTGTTTCCCATGTCGTTTACGGAATGGTCGAAAGTGTTTCATTCGGAAATCCAGATTATTTAAATTATTCTATTTTTAGAATATAACTTTTCAAAGTTAGAAAATTTGTTCTTTTGTCCAATGATGAATTGCTATGAAATATGATAATCTATTTTATGTTGATGAAGTTCAAACGTTCAATATAAGAAAATAGCTTTGCCAAGTATCTTGTTTTAAAAATAATAGCATTATTAAACGTTGTTCAAATTTTCCGTTAGTCACTAGTTTTTTATTTGTTCAAATGTTTCCTTTACAAACGATAGGTTAGAAATTTTTCTTGTTATACGAATACTAGATTATTTAAATGATGTTTTAAAATAAGTCCGGTTATACAAGATAAATGCTTTTGACATCATGGTCAACTATGTATCAGTTTCTAGTTTTTACATCGGTTTTGTGTTGGTTCGGTAATAGTTATGTATATGTCAGCCTTTTGTTTCCGTATCAGTTTCCATTACAGTTTCAGATTGGTTCGTGTATCAGTTTTTGTAGCAGTCCTGTTCCTGCATCTATTTCAGTACTCGTGTCAGTAACCATATAAGTTCTGTTATGTTGTGTTTTGCTTCCGCTGATATGACTTTACTTGTACTGTTGATTTCTCCGTTACTGAGCAATTTTTGGCTCAGCCGTATTTTTCTTTTTGTGTTTTTCCTATTTGTTTTACAGGTAACATGGGATGATCTGGGATTTCAGTGAGAAGCGTTAGGAAGTTGTTGGCCAAGATTCTTGATTTCAGTAATGTAATAAATGTAATTAGGATCTTTTATTTAATGTTAATTGTTGGCCAAGATTCTTGATTTCAGTAATGTAATAAATGTAATTAGGATCTTTTATTTAATGTTAATGATTGGTTTTTAGTTTTGATATCTGTAAGAGTGACACGTCAGCCCTAGCGGGGTCGGGGTGCTACATTAAATATCGTTATTTTAAGGGTTAATGGATTTAAACACCCCCAACTATTGCCATTTGGCCGCTGGCACTCTCAACTTTGACTTTGGCTCACACCACTCCCAACTTAACACTTGGGTTGCTGTGTCACCCCGTCGTTAAATAAACACTAACTTTGTTAGTGGTTTTTGCTGATATGGCATTTTTATCTGATTTGGCATGATGACGTGTACAAAATTATTATTTTTAAATATTTAAAAAGATATGCCCCGCCCCTTCCTCTCTCCACCACCACCACCTCACATTTCCCCTTTCTCAAACCCTAACTCTAATCAATCCTCCACTCCAATTCCTTTATTCCATCCAATCCGCCATGAATCCAACTCAGTAAATACACACACAATCTGCCATGAATCCACCTCAATACATACACACATACGGCTGGTCTTACACAAAATATGCCACTTTCAAGGACAGAAATGGAAATTGGCACCACTATATACCCTCAGTTTTCAGAAGACCAGTAAATAAAAAATGGGGATCTGAAGAAGAAGATGCTCGGATAAATGAGGCTCCGGCAAGAGAGACGGGGTGTTTTATAGGGTAGTTGCCCCTCTCATGCGACATCATCTTTGGATCAGATCTGATCTAATCTGATGATGTTGAGCCCATGATTCAATCAATCCCCATTTTCCCTGAAAATCAACAACCCTTTACATAAAGAATGCCAATAAGCAGTATAGATATATCATATATGTGTGTATACAATTATTTCGATGGTGAAAGATGAAAATGAGAAGGCGATGATATTAATTTCTGTACGGATTCGAATCCGAGCATCGTAATCAGTCATGGGGTTAACTTCGACCCGGTGTTGCAGCCATGGCGGTGTTCGTCCCTCTTGTCTGATCTTCAAGTTACAGATCTGAGCCTCTCTCTCTGCTTCACTTTCTCTCTCTTCTCTTTCTGATCTCGTTCTCTGACTCTCTTTCGTTGCGTCGCCGCCGCCGTGTGCGGCGACTCCCTTTCTTCCGATCTGCAATGTGAAGGTGGTGGTGAAGGGTGGTTGGCGGTGGTGAAATGTTGGGGAAGGAGGTTGTGGTGGTGGGGGTGGGGGTGAGGCGGTGGTGGTGTTTAGGGGAGGAGAGAGGAGGGGTTGGGGCTTTATATATAAAAATATATATTTTGTTTTATTTTTAATTATTATTATATTAAAAACAGATTTTTCTCCACGTCATTAAAAATTATTAAATTAAAAGTCTGAACTAGTAAACTAATTTTTAATATAGGCCACGTCATCTTGCCACGTTGGACAAAATGGCCACGTCAGCAAAAAGAACTAACCCGGTTAGTGTTTATTTAACGACGGGGTGACACAGCAACCCAAGTGTTAAGTTGGGAGTGGTGTGAGCCAAAGTCAAAGTTGAGAGTGCCAGCGGCCAAATGGCAATAGTTGGGGGTGTTTCAATCCATTAACCCTTATTTTAATCCTCTCATTTTGATTACACTTTAATCCCTCATCTTTAACAAAATTATAGATAATTAGTTAGTATTTAAAGTTTTCCCCTTATAAAAAATTAACACACCCCCCTCTCATGATTTTTAAATGGTCATAACTTTTTGGTACATTAATATTTTATTTTTTAAAATTATACCATATAAACGAGTATTTTATTCTCTTTAATTTGAGTATAGTATTCTATAGTTTTTAATTAAAAAACTGATATGTTACCTAATTAACAATGTCTAAAGGTGAGTAATAACTGAACTATTAACCAAAACCGAACCGAAATCAACCAAAAGCTGAATTAACTGAAAACTGATTAACCGAAACCTGAATTAACCAAAAACGGTTATCAATTTTTTGTACCATCATTTAACCAAAATTAACTGAACCGAACCATTCATATTTTTATATATTTCTAGCTTTTGTACCCTCGGTTCATGTATTTCATATTTATATCCCCATTTTATGTATTTATATGTAACATCCCAAAAATTACAAACCTTTTGAAACAAGTATCCGGACTATCCGGGTTTAATCAAAGTGCATCAGTTGACGATTTTAGACGCACAAGGTGTGACTTAATGGAGATAACTAGTTCAAGGGTTTTATTGTCTCCATATAAAACTATTTTATATAGCTTTGGGAACAAGTTGCATGAAAAGGATTCATGAGGGGCAAAAATGTAATTCTAGAGTAAAAAAAAAAACAATATAACTAAAAACCCTAAGCCATACGGTTGGGTGGTTTACGGCAAAACCAGGGCCGGCTCAAGGGGGAGTGTAATAAAGCAAGAGCTTTAGGCCTCCATTTTCCTAGGGCCTCAAATTCTAAGAACATATATTATATGTTGGTAATTTTGGCTTTGAAATTGTTAAAATTGAGGTTTATGATCTATAATTATGCGTATACAAAGATGATATATGAATAATAGGATTCATAGCAAATTTTTTTCGTTTACAAAATGGGCCCAAATTTTACTATCCGCTTTGGGCCTAGAAAAATTTTGAAAATTTTGAGCCGGCCCTAGGCAAAACTAGAGAAAGAGAGAGTTCGAGATCGGAGATGATTCCACGACGGTTTGTGAGCGACGACTTCGGATCACGATCAGCAACAAGTGAGTAGCGGTGACTGGTGGTGACGATACTGGCGAGGTTGGGGTATTGGAGGTGGTGAGATGGTGTGCGATGATGGCTTGGTGGTCTTAGGTGTCAACGACGGTGACTATGGAGGTGTATGGTGATGGCGTTGATGAGGGTTATGGCGGAGGTGTGTGGTGATAACGATGGCGGAGTGACGATGTGCAGTGATGACGATGGCAGAGTGGCGGATGTGATTGATAGGAGGGGGCACAGTAATGATTGTGTAGGAGGTGGTGGTAGGCGGTAATGGCATTGGATGATGATGGTGTGAAAGTGACTGTATGAGGGTGACCTTGGTTGTGTGTTTCGTATGGAGTTGGTTGGTATGATGCATGCATGTTAGTATGTAATAGGCGGAGATTAATTAAGGAAATGGTGGTTTATGTTTTTATATGGTGCGCAGGTGGTGAAAAATAATTGCATGGGGTTGTGTAGAGTTTTATAACAAGGAAAATAAACAGTGGTGCATGGGTGTTTGTATGTACATTGTGTGTACATAAATGGTTCGCGATTAATAGATGCCTTTCCATATGATATGATCACAATTCAAAGGTTAAGTGATATTATTTGAACATTGGGTTTAGTTAGAGGATGTGTGGTGACAACAGGCTGGGTTCTCGGGTTCGAACGGGTTGCGGGTGACCTGGTTTGTTGTGCGTTCGGAACACGGGCCGCTTAGGTACTCGGATCATGGAGACGGGTTTGGGTGTGCATCGGATTGGGTGCGTGCGAGCGCGCGTATTAAATCTTTAATATTCCGTTTGGCATCGTGTCATGTTATATATTGTCTATAAATTTAGTTAGTAACTTAGAATTATCATCTTTAATATTCCGTTTGGCATCGTGTCATGTTATATATTGTCTATAAATTTAGTTAGTAACTTAGAGTTATCCGGTTATAGGATTCGCGTGACGATGCGTAGTTCGTGGCGGTTTGACGTGTGGATTTAGAAGCAATCGGTGAGTTCTAATCCCTTTTTTTTCTTCAATATTTTTGGGGTTGTCATACATGCTTTTCACATGTTTTCATACATGTTACAAGTTTTATATATTAACAAATCTTGCAATTAAAATGTTTTATAAACGTTTTCCCATGAACGATATTTTTATACGTCGTAGTGATTAATCGGGCTATATTAGTCCTGCATAGGCGTATGACATTTTATTTAGTGATGTCGAGGTCGTATAGGTATGGGGCGCGGTAGGTGTGGATATTAAAAGCACGACTTGTGTCGTGATAAATTTTATCTGATAATTCTATCATAGGTTTTGAACCTTAGTGGTAGAGAGATCGTGAAGGTAGTAGTTGCCGAGTAGTTGATGTGCTTTTAATATTGTATGTGTATATGTGCCTTATGTGAATTAGCATCCTTGAGGTGCTTGACGTCGGTTACTCGTGATGGCGGCGTTACCTTTGGGGTGGCGTCAGGTCACGATATGCGGGTTACTCGTGATGGCGGCGTTACCTTCGGGGTGGCATCAGGTCACAAGAAACACCTTTGAGGTGTTTAAATGATTAGCCCTAGTGGCAATGATGGACCCTTCGGAGTTAATATGCGGGTGACGGACTCTTCGTGGTTAAATTGGAGGAGACGAAACCTTGACGAGGGTAAAAGATGATGGCCTACGGGCAATAACTGATGTGTTAGGTTCCCACCTTCTTATTTGCTTATTTGTGTCGCTAGTTAAATGGTGGGTAAGTGATGTTTATTTATGCAGTTGTTGAATGTTAATATATTGTGCGGGTGACGAATGATATTTAATTATGCGGGTGAGGAAATATGTTTTATTGTGTAGTTGTAGAACAAGGTTAAATTAGAATTTAATTATTCTAATGATTACTTGTAGGGAGTTGGTTGTAGGATACGGGTGGAGTCGCAGGTCGCTTTGGGTGTTGGGTTGGAGTCGTTTTATTTTAAATGGGATTTAGTATATTTTAATAAACGTTGGTGATTTTACAACGATGGTGTTTGGTTTTAAAATAAAGTATTTACGACCGCTTTTAAATGTTTCAACTTAAACTTTTAGAACTCACTCAGCGTAGCTGACTTTTGCATGTATGTTAGATTGTTTTGCAGGTGTGTAATTCAAGTCGGTGTTGCTCTTGGCTAGCGGAAGGAATTACTCATGATAGTTGTGGAAAGGCATTCATTACGTTTTTGAGACTTGTAATCAAATATAGTTTTTAAAATAAAATTTTATTATTTTTAATCAAATATTTCCGGTGCGTGTTTTGAGAAAAGTCTTGTTTTTAAACAGTACACTGTGATGTGACCCAACGGTAAGGTGGGGCCTTACATTATACGTCCAGTTCATAAACCTATACATCCATTTCATGTATTTGTACCTAAATTTCATGTATTTCTAATCAAATGTTTTAGCCTAAGTTTGGTTTTGGCTATTAACCGAAATTAAATGAATCAAACCAAAAATATTCAATCTAACAAAATAAACCAAACTGGTTAACTGAAAACGAATTGGTTAATTAAATAGACTAATCGATGACCTCGTTTTCGGTTGATGATAATAATCTAACCAAACGAAGAATGCACACCCTGGCAATGTTTTTATTTCTCAACGCATCGCGCGCGCCTATTGTTTATTAACCAAAACCGATTACTGGTGAGCAATAACTAAATCGTTAACCTAAGCCAAACCGAACCAAAATCAACCAAAAACTGAAATAACTGAAAACCATATTAACCAAAAACGTTTATCAATTTTTTTGTACTCTCGTTTAACCAAAATTAGCTGATCCGAAACGAATCATTGATATTTTCATATATTTCTAGGTTTTATACCTCCAGTTCATATATCTCGTATTTTATGTCTTTATTTCATATATTTGTACTTTCATTTCTTGTATTTATACCTCAATTTCATATATTTCTAAGCAAAAGTTTTAGCCCAAGTTTGGTTTTTTTATTAACCGAAATTAAATAAACCAACCAAAAACCGTCAATATAACAGAATAAATCAACGTGATTATCCGAAAACCGATTGATTAACAAAATAGACTAACCAATGACTTTTGTTTCGGCTTCGGTTGAAGATAATAACAAAACTGACTGAACTATGCACAACACAATGAAATTGATTCCCCACTTACTTCGCCTTTTGATGTATATCTATCACAATGATGCTACAATAAATATTATATGAATAAGAAAACTTTCAGAAACGAGTATCGCAATACGATGTATCACACCCGTCGCATGACATGGGCATCCTGCTAGTATATATATATATGTGTGTAAGTTTAGTTTGAGGTTCCATCACAATGCTAGAAAAGTTAGATTTCATGTTGAAGGATTCCTAAAAGTTAGGTGTGAATTCTAGTTGGAAAACCAAAACTTCTTTCTTACCACCCTTAGTCTATAAGTACAAATCAACCATACAACCCTTTAACTAAAGGATCATATATGGCATCTTTGAGACTAACTTTTACGGTGGTTACGACTATCGTGATCGCATGTATGCATTTTCCCACAACGTTGGCTGTAACTTCCTATGTAGTCGGTGGTGCCAAAGGCTGGTCTATGCCTCAAGAACCCAACCATTATGAAGCATGGACCAAAGGAAAGAAATTCATCAAAGGTGATCGTTTTTATTGGGTGTTTAAAAAAGGAAAATATAATTTCGGACAAGTATCATCAAAGGAGGCGTACGACACATGCAACACCACCGCTCTTATCCCGCCCCTTTTTGAAATATCTGACGGCCTCTTTCTAATCCTTAATAAAGCTAAAATTTACTATTTCATTTGCACAATTCATTGTTCAAAGGGTATGAAAGTAGCCATCGATATCAAAGAGTCGTTTGTAATTTCTTAACGATTATATATCATATAATAAATTGATTTATAGGCCTTCTTTTCTTTTTTATAAAAAATAAAGAAAATATAAAAATAAGTTGATGTTTAAATGTCATGTTAACCAAAACTTATTTTAGGCTTAACTATTTTGATCTTCACAAAATAACGAAGGGCCCCAATTGTGATTTTAATAAATATTTTGAACTTTACTATGGTAAGTATACTTGAGATTAATATAAGATTAATGTTTATGATTTAGATTTGATATATATGAATTTGTATTACATGTTATCTTTTATTTTTATATTTTTTTGAACGGCAAATGTTACATATCACTACTCTTAAATTACATCAAATTTTACCACATGCCAAGAATTGAACCTTGTTCACTTCCCAAAAGACACAAAGCCTCTACCATCCCAACAAAGTGGTAATGGCCCTTTGGTGTATTTTTTTTTTTTTATATTAATTAGATCAATTCGCACTAAAACTAAACAATAAACAACGATAAATATGAAGTGATCATAGATTCTATTTAAATTGACATTAAAGAGTACAAACAGAATGCCCCTCTCACAAATTGCCCTCTCTTTTTCTCACACTAGGAATAATACTCTTAGTGATTTGTGTCTAGCCATTGATTGTTCTAACAGAGAACAATCAATTTAAAGAAAAATATTCGGATAATCCCTAGTTTGTTGAAATTTTACCTATAGTCATCACCTTTCTAAAATTACATCCTTGATCCCCACCGTTTGCACACTCGTTTCTCCGATAGTCCCTATGTCACAAGATATTGAAGACTGAAGACAAAGACAGACCGAACGTGAAGATAGAGATCTTGGACTAAGTAAGAGCCAACAAGATAAAATGTTAATCAATGGCTCGAACAAAACCAAACAAACCACACTAGAGACTCAGTTTATTACTTTTAATTATGTATTGTTGGATACATTATTTAGGAAATAATACAAAAATAAATCGTTAACCTAAGCCAAACCGAACCAAAATCAACCAAAAACTGGAATAACTGAAAACCAAATTAACCAAAAACCGTTTATCAATTTTTTTGTACTCTCGTTTAACCAAAATTAGCTGATCCGGACCGAATCATTGATATTTTCATATATTTCAAGGTTTTATACCTCCAGTTAATATATCTTGTATTTTATGTCTTTATTTCATATATCAGTACTTTCATTTCTTGTATTTATACCTCAATTTCATATATTTCTAAACAAAAGTTTTAGCCCAAGTTTAGTTTTTTTATTAACTGAAATTAAATAAACCAAACAAAAAACCGTCAATATAACCGAATAAATCAACGTGATTAACCAAAAACCAATTGATTAATAAAATAGACTAACCAATGACTTTGGTTTCGGCTTTGGTTGAGGATAATAACAGAACTGATCGAACCATGCACAACACAATGAAATGGATTCCCCACTTACTTCGCTTTTTGATGTATATCTATCACAATGATGCTAAAATAAATATTATATGAATAAGAAAACTTTCAGAAACGAGTGATGTATCACACCCACCGTATGGCGTGGGCATCCTGCTAATATATATATATATATATATAGAGTGCGGTTAACATACATTACGCGTTATCGTACTTCACGTACGCGACGCTGTAAACCGTCGGATCAGGCAATAATCACGCATGGGACACAAAATAACGCATGGGATCAGATTTTTGGTGATAATCACGCATGAGAAGTGATAATCACGCATGGAAAGTATAATCACGCACGTTGAGATGGCCAAAAAAAATAATCACGCACATTATATATCTGGTCGCGTACGTTAATGTAGGTTAAGGCGTGAAGTACATTATACTTTCTCTCTCTATATATATATATATATGTGTGTGTGTGTAAGTTTAGTTTGAGGTTCCATTACACTGCTAGAAAAGTTAGATTTTATGTTGAAGGATTCCTAAAAGTTAGGTGTGAATTTTAGTTGGAAAACCAAAACTTCTTTCTTACCACCCTTAGTCTATAAGTACAAATCAACCATACAGCCCTTTAACTAAAGGATCATATATGGCATCTTTGAGACTAACTTTTACGGTGGTTACGACCATTGTGATTGCATGTTTGCATTTTCCCACAACGTTGGCTGTAACTTCCTATGTAGTCGGTGGTGCCAAAGGGTGGTCTATGCCTCAAAACCCCAACCATTATGAAGCATGGACCAAAGGAAAGAAATTCATCAAAGGCGATCATTTTTATTGGGTGATTAAAGAAAGAAAATATAATGTCGGAGAAGTATCATCAAAGGAGGCGTACGACATATGCAACACCACCGCTGTTATCCCGCCCGTTTTTGACGTAGACGGCTTCTTTTCAATCCTTAATGAAGCTAAAATTTACTATTTCATTTGCACAATTCATTGTTCAAAGGGTATGAAAGTAGCCATCGATATCAAAGAGTCGTAGTTTGTAATTTCTTAACGATTATATATCATATAATAAATTGATTTATAGGCTTTCTTTTTCTTTTTTATAAATAATAAAGAAAATATAAAAATAATTTGATGTTTAAATGCGATGTTAACCAAAACTTATTTTAGGCTTAACTGTTTTGATCTTCACAAAATAACGAAGGGCCCCAATTGTGACTTTAATAAATATTTTGAACTTTACTATGGGGAAGGATCCACTAAAAAGTGGATTTTGCCTAAGTAGCCTAAGAAGGATTGTGATGATGACATGTGGCACTCCTAATAAGTAGGAATGAAGGGCATTTTGGTCCTTATAAATAAGAGTGAAAATGACATGTGGCACCCCTTTTGTTTTTAAAAAAATATAACCAAAAAAAATCTAGTACAAAAAAATCTAGTACAAAAAATGTAATACAAAAAAATATAGCACAAAAAAATCTAGTACAAAAAATGTAGTACAAAAAAATATAGCACAAAAAAATATAGTACAAAGACATATAGCACGAAAAAATTTAGCAAAAAATGTAGTACAAAAAAATCTAGCACAAAAAAATTGAGGAAAAAAAAATTAAGACAAAAAAATTCAGCACAAAAAAATATAATACAAAAATTCAGCACAAAAAATATAGTACAAAAATTCAGCACAAAAAATGTTATATAACATAGAAATACAACACATTTAAGTGGGTTTTTTTAGTCTTCATATTTTATATAGCAATATGGTACTCAAATTAAAGATAAAAAGACGCTCGATTTTACGGTGAATTTTTTATGAAAAAATAATGTCGTATAAAAAAGTTATGAACGTTTAAAAAATGAGGGTGGAATATGCATGTGACTTGCATGTGGAGAGAGAAAGTCCATAAATAGGATTTTCCCAAGATACCCTTACACTCCTCCTTTCTCCTACCCTTTCATCTTAACCATTGATTTGAAAAATGAATGGTTAAGATTCCTTCTTAGGCTACTTAGGGAAAATCCACTTTTTAGTGGATCCTTCCCCATGGTAAGTATCATGAGATTAATATAAGATTAAAGTTTATGAGTTAGAATTGATATATATTAATTTTTATTACATGTTATCTTTTATTTTTATATTAATTAGATCAATTCACACGTCAATGATCTCTAGATCAAGTGGTGGAGGGTTTGCATTTCTCTTGAGAGATGCAGGTTCAACTTTCACTTGGTGCAGAGTGAGGCACTGGTAGGCAATGATAGGAGGCCCAGGGAAACCTGGGTTGGATCCTTGAGCCAAACGGGTTTTATCGGTAATTTCACTGTCGTGCCTACGGACGGGTGAGGTTACCGGCTTTTCCCCGGAATTGGTGGTGGACTCGGGTTGCTCTCGGAGTACTCCGTTTGTCCAGTTGGTGCCCCGAGAGTGCTCAGGATTGATTATGTTGGCCGTTAAAAAAAAAAGACCAATTCACACTAAAACTAAACAATAAACAATGATAAAGATGAAGTGATCACAGAGTCTATTTAAATTGACATTAAAAAGTACAAACAGAATGCCCCTCTCACAAATTGCCCTCTCTTTCTCACACTAGGAATAATACTCTTAGTGATTTGTGTATAGCCATTGATCGTTCTAACAGAGAACAATCAATTTAAAGAAAAATGTCCGGATAATCCCTAGTTTGTTGAAATTTTACCTATAGTCATCACCTTTCTAAAATTACATCCTTGATCCCCACCGTTTACACACTCGTTTCTCCGATAGTCCCTACGTCACAAGATATTGAAGACCGAAGACAAAGACAGACCTAACGTGAAGATAGAGATCTTGGACTAAGCAAGAGCCAACAAGATAAAAAGTTAATTTGTGTCCCTTTTTAGACTGGTTCAGGTATTGAACCGAACAAAACCAAACAAACCACACTAGAGACTCAGTTTATTACTTTTAATTATGTATTGTTGGATACATTATTTAGGAAATAATACAAAAATAAAAGGAGTTTAAGTTTACTCTGGCAACGTAAGTTAACTTGCCAATGTTAACTCGAGTTAAGTTAGGTGTAGTTAGATATATCAATTAAAAGGTGTTTTAAATTAACTCGGCAACGTAATTTAATAAAATGAGTTTTATTAAAAGATAAAATAGTTTTGGATTTTAAATTAAATTTGTTTAGTGTAATAGCGTAATTAATAAAATCAATTGTGTTGAGAGTTGAAAGGAATTTCGAACTTATCACGAACAAACGTCAATTTAATTTTACTAAATTGCACGACTTGTCTCATGGTATAAGTCGTCCAAAATATTTTTTAACCCGTCACGGTAATTAAATATATTAGTAACTCTCCAATTATAATCTATCTTACTGCGCTACCCTAAATAGGTGACACTCGAACCGATTTATCTGAACCTCCTTTGTTTACGATTGCCCTGTATTGGCCATACGGTTTCGACCATACGGTTTCGAGGAGAGGTGAAACCTCGGTTTCACGCGAATATCACTTGAAAGAGTTCCGAATGGTCGTAGTTGGGATTAAATGATATGAGCATATATACACATAAAATTCATGCAAATTAAACCACCGTTTTAAATATTTTACTATCAAATTCTCATGAACTTACACTTAATTTGTTTATATCTTAATTTTGTGAGTTAGAAAAGAAAACTTTTAAACGATACAATTTAGTTGGATATGAAATAAAAAAGTTCGGATCGAGAGACAAAATTTAACTCGTTATTATATATTATGTAAGTCTCAAGACGGATCTTTAACAATATGATATCAAGTAAAACAGTTTGATTAGGCTGATTCTAATCAAAGTGGTGATTCAAGAACACACAAACACAAGATGTATAGGCTTCAATGCACACTTATATTGATTTGCAATTTAAGTACATAAACCCTAGAGCTCTTGTGATTTTCTATGATAGTATATAGAAGTCTCCCCTAATAATGGACAAAATATGTCCTTATATAGGTCTCTAGGTAAATCACCCCAAGCCCAAACCAATTACCAAACCCACTAGTAATCATCAAAATGTTTATAAGTTATACTAGATACTTGTAAACACTAACAAAACAATATTAAAGCGTAAACAAATAATACGAGCCTTACAATCTCTCCCTAGGTTTGTGCTTTCACTTCTCACCAATAGTCTTCATCACATCTAATCCAGCCCATATCTTCAGTCTCACAATCTATGATGATAATGCGCGGTTAAAACTAATATGGGTGTGTGTACCTGATATTGATCTTCATTAGTTTGACTGATTTCATAGTGGAGTGTTGATTAATTACAGTGTTTTGAAACCCTAAAATGTTGTCTGAGACCAATGAGAGAGAACAAGGACTTCCGGTTAGTTTTTTTTTTTTTTAACGGCCAACGAATCCTTCAAATAGGCTATTGGCGAAATTCACCACATCGGGATACACTCGCCTCCGAACCGGGGAAAACCCTCACCTAGGGCCGAAGCCCGTGAACACTCGCCCGAAGACACGACGGTGCGGTGAGGTAAAACCCACTCAGTTCAAGGATCGAACTATCGATCTCCACCTTTTCGACTAGTCTCCCATCATCACCGGGTGCCGCAGAAAATAATGGAAATGTCAGGAATCGAACTTGGGTCCTTAGGGTGAACGGGGCGCTTTGCGGGGAGGGGTGCGGTGAGTGGTTTCCCCGCTCGGGAACACCGCCGCCGACCCCTCGGGGAGGCTAAGCGGGGAGTGGGGAGCGGCATTGATTCACCGCACATGTTTTTTATTTTTTGAACGTTGGGCAACGGTTATGAACGATAAAATAAAAAAAAAATCAAATTTTAACCTATAAATACCCCATTAAATCTAATTTTTACCACACAAATTTTCAATCTTATTCCTCTAAAATTCTTTCAAATACAACACAAAGCCAAACCGAGCAATGGAGAACCAACCCCGCGAAGCCAAGAAAAAGTCCGTCGACTCTAACATTAAGGGACGCGGCTCGCAACCGTCTCGTGGTGGTTCGAGCGGTGCAAGTGCACAACCACAACCACCTTTCGGATATACTACACAACCCCCGTTTTTTTACCCACAACCTTCACACCCCTCCTTTTACAACACCCAACCACAACCCCTTTTCGGCTATTTCCAAAATTTGTTATCAATGGATCCTCAAGCACCCGCCTTCGACCCGTTTGGTTTTCGTTCCCCACAAGTTCCATCTCCACGAGAAAATGTTGAACGTCCTCTACCTATTTACGAGGACGAGGACGAGGAAGTAGTGCCCGAAACTCAAAATTTGGGCGACTATGAAGATGACACCGGCGACGATGAATATAATGTGAATGAAGACGCCGACAACGAAGAAGATGACGCTCGGGGTAAAAAGGCAAAAATAGATCGCCAATCTTGGTCAAAATACCAAGAAGAGGCGTTGGCGAAGGCGTGGGTACATTGCTCTACCGACAAAAAGAAGGGCAATCAACAAACCCGCGATGGTTTTTGGCGTAAGATTTTAGATCATTATAACGCCACCGTTGATGGAAGTAACCGGACCGTGCATCAAGTACGGTCTAAATGGATACCGATGATGACGAAAATAAACTATTTCAACGGCCTATACCAACAAGCGGTAAAAATTATATTTTTTAACGTTGTATATTTTTTAAATTTGTTTACTAAGTTCATATGTTTATAACACTTGTTATTTTATAATATGTAGGATTGCACACGAGATAGCGGGTGTAACGATCTCAACGTGATGAAAATCGCTTTAAAGGATTTTCAAAATAAATATCCGAGCGGTTTTCAACATGTCAAGGCATGGGAGGTCGTTCGAAAACACGACAAATGGGCCCAAGTCCCATTGTTGGGTGAGGAAGGGGAAGGTTCGGCACAAAAAAGAAAGTCCGTTGACGTGGACCCTTCCATACCCGATATGAACGAAGACCCCTCGCCACAAAGAACACAACGGCGAGACAAGCGTCAAGCGACATCGTCCGAGGGCTCGGCTGAGTTGGCGGCACAATTCAAAGAGTACACCGCCATGAAAGAAGCGAAGCACGCGATTGAGTTGGAGGCGATTGAATTGAGGAAGAAAAGAGAGTCGGAGGCTCGCGATCTCATAACGGAACAACGCGAGACGATGAGAAACTACGCGCACGATCGAGATATTAAAACATTCCTCAAGCCGCACGACGATGCTCCGCCGGAAATGTTGTCGTTCATCCTCGCCCGAAAGCGCGAGATCGCTAACAAGTACGGGTGGCCGTGCAATTTCTAAATTTTTTATGTAGTATTGCGATGTAATTTTTATTTTATTAAATGAAATGTAATTTTTTATTTTATGTAAATTATGTTTTACTTTTTATAAAAATATTTTCTTAATTAAAAAAATAAAAAACAAGTTCCCCAAGAGAGGAGTGCCGCCATCAAATTGAGGGTGTGGGGGGAGTTAAGTGGGGAGTTGACGTGACGCGTGCTGATTGGCTGTGGGTAAGAGAGGTCACTCCCCACTTAGAGGAGTGCCCCTTACACCCTTAGAACACTAAATCTCTCTCTTACCACTCCATCACCACCTCATTGACAAACTTTCCATTAGTATGAATGAGGGGTATTGATTAGTGCTTTTTTTATTTCCAATTTTACGCTCCCTTACTTAGGCTACTCGGTATGGGGGTCATCCCCGCTCCGTCTTGCTTCGGCGACGGACCCAACACCGTGCCTCCCCCCCCCTCCCCGCGTCCCGTCTTCGGCGTCGACTTCCAGCCGTTTGCGACGATCCAAAATGAGTGGGGCCCAACCAAAAAGTAACCGTTTAAAAAAAATTAAATTTCTAATTAAAATTAACGGTAAGAATTCAAAACATACCCCAATTCACTTCCATTTTTATAAATACTCACCTCTTTAACCACTTTTTTCACAACTTTTCACCTACTACCACCCCATCTCTCTCACATTTTATAAACCACTCTTCCCTTTTTATAACCTACAAGCGGACTTGGTGGAGTACATTTGAAACAACGCTCAAAACGAACCCGGCCACGACATGGAAGACGAAGACTAGTTGCTTCTTTTAATATATTAGGATTTTTTAAGTTTATTTTTTTTTAAGTTTATGTTTTTTTAAATTTTTTTTTTTTAAGTTTATGTAATGTTTTTTAATATTAATGAAAATATTTTGTTACTTTATTTGTTAAATGTTAAAAAAAAGTTGAAGATTAAAAAAAATAAAAAAAAAACATAAAAGTGGTGGAGGATGATGACTAGGACCATCTTACCATGCTCTCTAGTTTTGGAGGATGGACCATCCTTGGGAGGATGATGACGTGGCGCCTACGTGACGGATCATCCTCCAAGGATGGTCCATCACCATACCGAGTAGCCTTAAAACCCAACCTTTGGTACCATATCCTTTAATTACAACCATCGATCTTGTAAGATCAATCGCTATTGTTTAGTTTTTTAGTTTTCTCATTAGTGGGGGGTTTTCTCTTAATCCATGCCTTTAGATCATATTCCTCTCTAAAAAATCAATAAATTTATATGAAGTCCATAATAAGCTTCGCTGTCTTTGATTTTTTTTATTAAACACACTCGGATCGAGTCGGCTCGTCTAATTGTACATGAGTATCTCCGTAATGAATCTAATAAATTTGAGGAAAAACAGGTTTTACAAGAAAAAAAATCTGGTTAATAGGAGAGTAGGTTCATTTGAGGATTATATAACAAGAAGTGTAAATACTATATTTTATAAGGGAAAAGATCAAATAGGAAGTTTATTTTGGCTAGGAAGGATAGGAAGCAATAGGATTATGACATGTGGCAAAAAGAAAAAACATAAGGAGGGGCATTTTAGTCAAACACAAATTAGTCTCATGAAAACCCTAGATCTAAAAAACGCAGTACGTCTTTCCCTTTTATGATTCATCTCAAACCCACACCACCACCACCACAATTGCCGCCCACCACCACCACTCTACCGCCTACCGCAACCACTCCACCGCCGCAGAAGAAAAATTGGAATTTTTAGCTTCTCCGATCGTCGTTCCGGCTTGTCTTTCCGTCCAAAACCTGATCCGCTCAGATCTGAAAGCCTTAGATGTTGATGCAACTGCAAAAACCTTTACGGAAGTGACGAAACCTTTACTTGTTATGGAAGAAACGATAATGGAGGCACCTGCTTCAGATTCATATAAGAATTTTGTATTGCGTTTTGACAAATATATAACAGAAAATAAAGAAAGAAAGGGAATGGTTACCTTATACGAAGGGCCGATACAACGGAAGGCAAGTTTTAGATTCAGATAAGAATTTGTATTGCGTTTTTTCTGTAAAATTTGGCATTGCGTTTTTGTAATGAATCTGCATTGGGTTTTGGGATTTGTAATATGAGTGGCATATTCTGTTTTTCCAAGAAATGAAATCTGGTTTCCACCAACTAAAAGTGTTAAATTTATTGATTTTAAATTATGGTTGAAAACTTCTACCATAACAGCTTTGATACATATTTAATCCTCAACTATTTTCTTTTTGAAATACATATTTAAATTGTTTGATGTGATGTTTCCATGTGATGTTCCATGCATATGAGCAAGATCATTAACATTAAAACAATATTAAAACACTGTGTTCTTCAATTGTTTATAAACGCAATGCTATAACGCAATTTACTGTGTTTTAGTCCCTTGTGGTAAAACAAATTAATTTTTTTAGAAAAACACTTTTTTATGTGTTTTTTTTTCTAATACGTTTTAGAAAAACACATTTTGTAGTGTTTTTAAGCCATTGCGTTTTAGAAAAAAGACATTTTTATGTGTTTTTTGGTCCATTGCGTTTTAGAAAAACACATTTTGAAACGTTTTTAGTCTATTGCGTTTTAGGTAAAACACATTTTTATGTGTTTTCAGTCCATTGCGTTTTAGAAACTACACTTTCTTTTGAGTTTTTAGGCTATTGCGTTTTAGAAATAACACATTTCTTTGTGTTTTCTGGCCATTGCGTTTTACAAATAAGACATTTTTTTGTGTTTTTTGTGCATTGTGTTTTAGAAAAATGTCATTTTTTAGGTTTTTTTTCATTGCGTTTTACGCAACTGGGTTTTTTCCATTGCGTTTTACGCAACTGGGTTTTCAAATTTTTTTTTTCGAAAATATAGCAATAGTATACTCGTTTTAAAGATAAAAAAACGCTCGATTTTTTGGTGCAATTTTTATAAAAAAATAATGTCGTGTGATAGAGTTATTAACGTTTAAAAAATGGGGGGGAATTGGAGGAGAGAGAAACTATTGCATTGGATTGACTAGAATGCCCTTGAACAAACTCACGCGCCTCTTTTCTTCATTTCAATTTGCCTGATTTAATCTTAGCCCTTGATTAACTTAATGGATGGTCAAGATCACTTCCTATCCTTCCTAGCCAAATAAACTTCCTATTGTATCTCCACCCTATTTTATAAAACGTTTCAATTGAATATAATTTAGAAAGTTCAACATTACGTTTACCACAAAAAGAGTTAGATTTCTTGTTACAGGATTCCTAAGAATTAGGTGTGAATGTTGGTTAGAAAACCGAAACTTCTTTCTTTTTATTGGAACGGCGATTTTCTTGTCTTAGGCCACTGCACTTCCCAAATTAGAGAGTCCCGTTGCTCCACTCCAGCCATGTTGTCTTAACTGGGTCCACGCTGGCTTTAGAGTTTGGCTTGGGCGTTCCCTCGGGAAACCATACCGCCGACCGCCACTTAACAGACGTTGCGCCACTACAAGAGCTAAACACTCTCTGGCGTTCCCCCGAAACTTCTTTCTTATTACCCTCAAGTTCGAAGTACAAATCAAACCCTACAGCCTTTCACTCAGTGGCGGAACTAGCCCATTAAATCAGGGGTTCCCAATTTTTTTTACCGTGCAATCATACAATATAAAAAAACGACAATAAATAAATCAATTAAAACAATACCTAACTAATTGGGCCACAATTTCAATCATATTATTAATAATTTGGGCAATTGGGCCACTGTTTCAATCGGGCTCCCTTATTCTACAAGTTTGGGTTGGTTAGAGTATCCTTGTATTATTTTAGGGGTATCGTTGGTATAAAACCGGGAAAAAATACACTATGAATACGCACTTGAGCCGTAGCCCATGCTATGGCTGCTAAAGCATTGCGTCCGCCCCTGCTTTCACTCAGATATCAAATATGGCATCTTTTATGTTGAATCTTGTGGTGATTACAACCACTGAGGACTAAGGTACATGGCATGTATGGATTTAGAGCACTGTTTCGAGGTAAATTTTAAATCAATCGATTCGTATCCTCGTTCTGATCAAAAGTCCGAAAACATCGGTTTGTAACTTGGAAAAAAAACTAAACTCCTTTATGTTTTTTTAACAACGGACTATTTTACAAACAAAATGGAAGAGTTCAGATTATTGTGGGTAATTAACTGAGTTGGGATTATTCTCGGCCACAAAGAGCCGGTTCGGATTATTAAATTTAAATTTGCCAAATTTTTAAAAACTTGTGAAAAGTTTTAAAAGTAGCTCAGTCAAGCTAAAAATATTGTTAACAATAGCTAAAAGAATGTCAATTTTGATATATTTATGTTATGAACGAGTCAATTTAAGGGTTTTTTTTTTTTTTTTTTTTTTTTTTTTTTTTTTTTTTTTTTTGTCATAAGCCCGTGAAACTAAAAAAATAACTAAGTCAACCTAAAGAATATTGTTAAATGCTTTATGTCAAAATAAGTCAAATATTAAACTAGCATACAAATATTGTCAAATGCTTTTACTCATAGTTGTTTCATTGTTGAATTCTGGATTCATAATTATGAGTCTTACCATTTCCTTTTTGAAATAATTTTCACTTAAAGAAAAGAAACATTAAACACTAAAAACTGATTTCACTTGCAGCTTCACTGATCCAACACAACAGCATACAACTAGCAACACATTAACTACCAAAATCCCTACTCTTCCTGAACAAATCGAAAACGTTCTTACAACATCAAATAATGCATAATCGCCTAACGTTCGGTCTTTCTTCGCAGAAAGCTGAAAATGGTCAAACCCGAATACAAGAAAACAGAAAGCTACAACCTTTTTTATTCCTTGAAATCATCTTTGTCATCAACAGGAATAGGTTGGTTCCTCCAGTACACAGCTAAAGCACTTCCACCAAGCTGCATTTAATAAAAAAAATGCAATAAATTAAATTATTTTCGGGACGGAAAACAACTTACTAATTTAAAATTTTGAAGAAAAGGGAAAAAGTTTGTACCGCCATGCAAACAACGCTAACGGCAGAAGGTACGGCTACGAGAGGATTGGTGAAATGTTTTTGAGCAAGCAAAAACCCTAGAGCAGAACTCTGTAGATACAAAAAAGTTAATGAAGTTTCTGTTTCGTGGGTTAATCTTCGTTTGTTAGAAGACAATGCAGAGGTATCAATTTCGACCCGTTTACTTATAAACGGGTCGATTTGGGTTGTATCCAGATGGAAATGGTGGAAAGCGATGAAAGTGTATTTTTAATGCTTAAAATCTCCTAAACAATTCAATTTTAGAAGAGCATAGTTTTATTTAAAAATGTAGTTTGTGCAAAATCATATTTAACGCAGTAATTATTCATAAGAGTAAAGTACATGGATAGTCCCTGTGGTTTTCCAAAATTTTGGATTTGGTCCTAGCTTTCCAAAAGTAAACGGATGGTTCCTGTGATTTGCACTTTGTAAAACATTTAGTCCCCAACCAACAAATCTAATGGTTTCAGGTGGTCCAAGTTAGGGACGAAATGCGTTACAAAATGCAAACCACAAGGACCATCCATGTACTTTTGGAAAAAAGTTGGGGACTAAATTCGTTACAAAGTGCAAACTACCGGGACTATCTGTGTACTTTTGAAAAGCCAGGGACCAAATCCAAAATTTTGAATAACCATAGGGACTATGCGTGTACTTTAGTACTTTGCTCAAAACTTTAATCACCGAAGTCGGTTGTTCCAAAACTTACAATTACAAAATAGATTATAAAAAAGCATAATTTACCAAAACCAACCAAAAGCAAAAGTATATTGCTATTCTATGTCACTTGTCCTTTTAGAAAAGGGACAAAAAGTGTGTGCGAGTCAAAGTCAAACCGACCAGTACAAAAATTACCGGCTTGACCTTTTATTTTGACCCGTTACCTTGCCTACCAATTTTGCCACCTCTAGAAGATAGGAAACAAATGAAATGGAAAAATGTAGCGGAAAAATAAGCTATACCTGCATCCCACATTCTATGGAGATGGTACGAGATGTCGATTCACCAAATGATAATTTAGAAATTGCATAACCGATAAAAAATGCCGCCCCGTGTAGTAGTGCCACTGGAAGTAGCAATTGTGCACCTTGTGTTTTCAAAACATCGGCGACTTGTCCTATCTAAAACCAAAGATGCAATAATCGATTTTATTGGCTAAAAAGAATCAGATAATCTATAATTGTGATTTCAGAGGATAATGTTTGGATGTGCTTCTGGTGTTTAAGTTATAACAATAAAGTAATCATATGTTTATTTCAAACATTAAAAATTGATAAGATGGAATAATCAGATTATCAATTTCAAAATGCAAACCCAAACACACCCAATTTACGTATTTAAATTAGATGCTATAGGCCATATTGAGAACTAACCGGGCTTGCACAAAGAAGAGTTGTAAGGAGAACTCCAATCAAAGGTGTCACCGTGATGATTTTCGAAGTAAATTTGGGGAAGAATTCATTCATCAAAACTGCAAAAAAAAAAAAAAAAAAAAAAAAAAAAAAAACATGCTTACACAATTTATAAAGTGGTTACAAAGTTTAGTCAATGACAAAAAACTTTGACCAACTACAAAAATTTGGATTAAAGATTTCAAAAGGCTTATTTAACTACAAAGATTAGAGGGACGACTTCATTTACTATCCCCTCTCCAAATATGAACTTTTACATTTTGTTGAGGCTAAATTGCATTTTACGTCCTTTAAGTTTTAGCAAAATTTCAGGCGATGTCCTTTAACTAACGAAATTACAACGGATGTCCTTTATTTTTGTAATCCTTTTAGGGAGAAAGGACATTGCCTGTAAAGAAATTAGAACATAAAGGACATCCGTTGTAATTTCGTTAGTTAAAGGACAGCGCCTGCAATTTTGCTGAAACTTAAAGGATGTAATATGCAATTTACCTTTTTTATTAATCATTAAGTGTACCATTGAACAGTTTTCTTGGTAGCGGTTTGACCCGTTAAATCATCGAGTCACTGGTTTTACGTTAAATTTCGAAATCTCGGTATAAATTGCTAAGAAGGAGCTACAATTTAGTTATAAATGACTCTAAATTACCTCCAAGGATTGTCGGTACCAACACAACCTGAAATGTGCTAATGGCAAGACCCTGAAATGAATTTGAAAGAAAATTTATAAATACAAGAAATCAACTTAGATTTCATCTTTAACAAAAACTTATAACTTCAGATAATGGCAATTTGACCACTTACTGCAGCATCAACTGGAACAAGTTGACCAGCTAGAAGTTTAGTCAACAGTGGTGTCATGATAATAGCTCCAATAGTCGAACATCTGGAAAAACCGACATAACAACTGTTAGAATTCTTTATATAAATATAAGCACTAAATTGGTTATATTTTGGACAACTGGATTATACTCTACAACAAAGATTATATTAAACAAGAGACGGAAGCTTACGTTGTCATGAGAACAGAAAGTGCTACATTTCCTTTGGATATATAAGTTGCAACATTTGATGCTTGGCCACCGGGGCAGCATGAAACTAGAATCAAACCAGTTGCAAGTGGGGCCGACAATTTTAGAGTCTGTCGATACAATTCAAGTTTTTACATCAATAATATAACCAAAAATAACAGTAAATCTCCAAAAAAAAAAATATTATTTTGTTGCCGATTGGTACAAAAAACAAAAGCAAGAACGCTCATTTTGTTCTTTTCACATGTTACGTTGGTGGATTGGAGGTTAATAATCCCAACTGTTGACAAATATTTAGTTTGACCTTTTTAAGGTCAAACATCTTCCTATTCATCTACAATGGAGTAAAGTACACAACTGGTTCCCTGTGGTTTACCAAAATTTTGGATTTGGTCCCTACCTTTCCAAAAGTACACAGATGGTCCTTGTGGTTTGCACTTTGTGACGCATTTAGTCCCCAACCAACAAATCTAGAGGTTTTAGCATGTCCAAGTTAGGGACTAATTCGTAAAAAAGTGCAAACCACAAGGACCATCCATGTGCTTTTGGAAAATGGCATCTATTAAATATTTTGGCACAGTAATTACAGCTTTGTAAATATTAACAACTAATTTTTAAAGACAAAAATATAAATTTTGTTCATTTGACCTCAATATTCACAAAAAGTGCACTTTCATGTAACCCTTTTTTAGTTAATGGTTAATACTTGATATCCATAGGCACTGTCACGTACCATTGCAATGAAGAATCCCAACAAGGGTTTGATCAAGTACTGAGCAAGAAACCCTACGCCAACCTAAAAAACCGAAAACATATTCCTCTTTGATATCCAATACAGAAGATAAACTCCAACAAACAAACAAAAAAAACGAAAAAGAAAAAAAAAGACAGGAAATGCTTACAGTCCATGGATTCCTTAAACAACGTCTGAAATCCTCAAATGTTAATGTAAGTCCCATTGAAAGCATGAGAAAACCCAAGCCAACGGTAAAAAGGTCTGTTTCTAACCATGTAACCTGCATGTTGACTCAAATGATCCGAAATTAACTACCATTTTACTACCGTAAATTGATAAATAGAACCATGCATTTTGAAATTGATTATTTTGATAAAATTCAGTTAAAAAAAGTGTGTTATGTAATTGATGGAGTTGAATGAGTTGTATTAGCATTGGAAAGATGAACATGTTGGTAACGGGTCAAACTGGATTCGGGTGAAATGGGCAGAAATATTTATTTGTTATTTTTCATTTATTTTATAACCAATTAATGCAGTAACAATGGTTATAAAAACAATGTTAGTACAATAATTATATAAATCCTTGAATAAAATGATTTAGGAAACACATTTAAAATAGACTTTGGGCGGCTTTTAATCCGTTTGGCTAACTATTTTTATTTGACCCATTTGAGATAAAACACAACCCAAATCAACCCTAGCTTTTGTGATGATTTCAAGATATGGATGATATCTATAACGGTTTCCAAGAAGTTAAATGGCTTTTACAACTTATAATGTTTTTTTTTTGTAATTTTGAATGATTTAATGAACATACCGCAGAAGGCTTGTAAATCCCGATTATTGTACCTAAAATAACCTGTCAATTGCATTATATTTTAGTTAGTAGATACAAAATATCAAAATTGTGTTGAAAACGTTGTTTTAACATACCCATAGAGGAAAAAGGGTCGTTAAAGTTTCAATTATTTTTTCATATGTTGACATTCCGCTTGAAGCATTTGCATTGGTAGGAACATCTCCTGGTACATTTGTTGCTGCTTGGCACCGAAATTTTGAACTTCTAACCACAAAATCAAACTAAATCGTTCAATAAGCCAAAGAAACGATATTAATGTAACATTTTTTTAACATACATTGTTAAATAGATGGAAATACTAAATAAATACAAAGCCTTCTCAAATAAACCAAGTTTTTGATTATTTATAAAATTATATGTGCGCCATAGGTCTTAGTGTCTTATGAACTTGCCAACGCATACATTCAAATCCATTTTTAAAATTTAATAAATATCTTAATATGATTGCTGAATATTATATAAATACTTTCAAACAGCACATCCAAACACTCCCTTAGAAGGTGTTTCAGATTCCATAATCAAATATCTTATTATGCTTATACTGCCCGGCCCACATTAGTTCGTACCAGCGTGGCGAGTTACGTCAAAGAAGAATACCCCCAAGAAATCCCAGACCCTACCAACCCTGTTATGAGTGAGATTTTACTGGGTATGGTTGTTTGTCTGGTTTGTTTGTTTATGCTTATAATCAGAAACAGATAATCGACTTATCAAAAACTGGTTTTTTTTTCGCGCTAAGGGTAAACATGTAATTCTAAACGCACCCCCCCCCCCCCCCCCCCCCAATGATATCTTTGAAATAAGCAATACAAATACTATTTGAAACACTTTTCTTGAGTTAAATGCCATTTTAGTCCCTATGGTTTGGGCCATTTTGCCAGTTTAGTCTAAAGGTTTCATTTTTCACCTGTGGGTCCAAAAAGGTTTCACCATTGCCATTTTAGTCCACTGAGTTAACTTCATCCATTTTTTTGTTAACAAGAAGGGCTATTCAGTCATTTTATACAGCCGAAGTGCAATTCTAGTTAACAGAATTACATATAAAATGACAGAATTGGCCTTCTCGTTAACAGAAAAAATGGATGAATTTAACCAGTGGACTAAAATGGCAACGGTTAAACCTTTTTGAACCACAAGCGAAAAAATGAAACCTTTGGACTAAACTGACAAAATGGCCTAAACCACATGGACTAAAATGGCATTTAACTCTACTTTTCTTTATCCAAACACCCACAAATGACTATATCTCAAACATCTTACTCAAAAACAACTTATCCACCTAACCACTTTTCTTCATCCAAACACTCCAAATTACTTATCACCTCTCATAAACACTCAAATCCCAATTCCCAAACACCCCAAACAAGTACCTGTAATCCAAAGACTGAACAACTCCTGAAAATAATCTTTTACTCTGAATAGCCAAAGACCCTTTACCATCACCAGAAAAACAACAAACCCTCTTTCCAAAAGCTGCAATTTCACATAAAAATCAAAACTTTATACACAATCATCACCAAACCAATACACAAATCAAATAAAGTTAATCAATTTACATACAAACATGATTTGGAATTGTTCTTGCAGGCAAATCACATCTGGGTCTGTGAACAACAGCATTAGATGACCGAAAGTTGCAATCTTTAGCAACAATTCTTGAAATAGACGCCATGAATGTTCAAGAAAAGTGGTGATAGTGAAAGGGTTTGAATCTTTATTTATGTGATTGGGGAGTATGTGATTGGGGAGTGAAGAGAGTGAGATGGGTCCGGTGTTTTGTAGAAAGGATATAAACTAAAGAGGGGGTCATGGAAACCAAAGGAACCACACACCAGATTTCGTACCCATTTAAACCACAAGTTTCACATGATATGTTGTTATCAAGTTGGAAAATTGAATATTGTGAGGTTTAGGGTATCTTTGGCATGGAGCTTTTAAGAGCTTTTAGGAGCTTCTAGCTTTAAGCTTTTAAGAAAAAGCTCCTACTCAATAAAAAGTCTTGTTTGGTTGAAGGAGCTTTAAGCTTTTAGGTTAGGAGCTTGAAGCTTTTGGTTGAACGCTACTACTAGTAGCGTTTAGAAGGAGCTACAAGCTTTTAGGGAAAAAATGACTATTTTAACCTCTAAAAATAGGAAACTTTTTAATGCATCTACTTTCTAAATTTTTAGTTATGTCCATTTTGGTCATTTTATACATTTTATTAAAAGCTCCAGCTACTCTACCAAACACCAAATATATCTAAAAAGCTACAGCTACTAACTACCAGCTACCAGCTTCCAGCCACCAGCTACCAGCTTACAGCTTCCAGCTAGCAGCCACCAGCTACTTTTGCCAAACATACCCTTAGTGGGTGTATGCTATAAAAGGGAAACATTGGTGATTTTGTTGAATAAAAAAAAAAAAATTATATTGAAAACAAGGGTTATCGATTCACGGTTACATCTTAACGGATCGGGTACTTGTGAATCATACGTTTTAAGTGAACATGACTGAAGTAGAGGTGCGTAGGGGTGTTCTTCGGGTTATTTTTTCGGGTTTTGGGTTTTTCGGGTTGGGTTGTTCGGGTTTTTGGTTACGAAAACATGACCCGATAACCAACCCATTTAAAGTTCGGGTATGGGTTGTTGGGGTTCGGGTTAATTCGGGTCGAGTTGTTCGGTTTTCGGGTTTAGATGTAAAATGAAAAAAAGAATGTTTTTTTTTTTTTATAAAATATCATCATATATATCATGTTAAAAAATATCATCACATATTCAAATCTCATTTAACAAAATGGTATGATAATATTCAAAAGTCTCAAAACTTAATGTTTCAAATACAAAACACTCCAAATTAGATCACATCTATAAAAAAAAAAAAGACAACTAATGTTCGGGTTTTTATTCGGGTTTCAAGTTTCGGGTTATTCGGGTCGGGTTGTTCGGGTTTTTTGTTGGGAAAAGGTGACCCGATAACCGACCCATTTAAGGTTCGGGTTGGTCGGGTTTGGGCTGTTCGGGTTCGGGTTTTTCGGTTATTCACTAATTCGGGTTCGGGTGACTTCGAATTCGGGTCAGTTTTCGGGTTTCGGATAAAAAAGAACAGCCCTAGAGGTGCGCAAACCAGATTTATAGAATAATCTGGATCGGATTTTATCTGATCCGGATAAAGTCAAATGATGGTTAAAATCGGATTGTGAAAATCCGGATCGGATTCTATCTGGTTTGAAGGTCCATAAAACTTAGGGATGACAAAAAAACCCGAGCTCGATGGGTACACCTGAAACCCGAACATATGGGACGGATATATACCTGAAGCCCAACGGGCCTGGGCCGTGTATGGGGTTAGTTTTAAAAATTTCGCAGGTATTGGACGGGTACGAGATTAGGCGATAGCCGGCCCGATTACCGAAAACCTTACATCAGGTGTGTTATTTAATCAACATTATAAATGATATACAAAGAAATGCAAAATATTCATAATGATGTGTTTGATTTTGATTTTAGTAGTATTATTATGGTGAGAAATCTTAATAGACGCCATAACATAAATACTTTAGGGTATTTGGTAAGCATGTGTTTAAAATCTTTACAACTATATTTTTATCTTTCGTCTTACCTAAAGTCAACCAAGAACATCTTGTGGGCTTGTTTGAGATATGAATGAACTTTTATAATTTGACAATAAAACTTTTAATTATGAAAGTATGCCCTAAAATAGTTAATTTTTTGGTTGTTTTTTTGTTAATTATGATAGTATGCCCTGAAATAGTTAAATTTTTTGGTTGTTTAGGCAGGCCTAAGATAGATGCACCATCTGTCCACCCATATTGAGCTCCGTATTGGGCTCAGATTCGATATGTATGGGCTCATTAGTTTCAGCCTTTCGGATACCCTGTTGTTACTATTATTTATTCCAGACCCCTAATTCTAAATATAGATAAGGGTGATCAGGTTGAATTGTTCAACCCAAACTCAACTCGTATATTTATTCATGTAAAACCCTAAACGGACACACTTGAAATTGTGTAAGCCATGAACGGTCCATTTAACTCATTAATCTAAACGTTTCAAACGAGTTTGTAGAATGACAGGTAGTAATCAAGTTGCAAACGTGTTAATCGGGATTCGGGTTGGTGGTTGTAATGAATGGGTTATACAAGGTCGACCTATTTACTTAAATAGATTAAATATGTCAACCTGAGAACGACCCGTTGAATGGGTATGGTCCCTAATCTTGCGCCGACCTTACGAGTTGACCTTAGATCGTGCGCGAAACCATACCCAAAACAGTTCAAATCTAACACTTAGCGAAAGGCTGGGTTTTCCTGATCTTGCGCCGGCTATATAAGCTAACCATAGGTCGCGCACGGGGTAAAGTCCAAAACAGATCAAGTTTAACACTTAGCCTTTTCTTCAAACGAAATGGCACTAGTCCAGTAAGCGCAGAGACCTCTGCGCCAGCACGACAGTGTTGGACATGACAGAAAGTACGATTAGCAGAGCAGCTGGCCAATAAGCGCACGACAGGCTGTACTCTATCGTGCGCATGAGGAGCAATCGTGCAGGAGACAAGAAGTACACAAGGACACGTACGTGGCACCAATTAGCGTGCGCCGACCACTACTCCATGATCTCCACTTATCTGCTGATGACAGACTAGACAAGGACAATCGTCATGACACGTGGATCCATTCAACATGCGCCAATTATGCCCTCGCCTGTAAACACTAACGATCGTGACAGGGGAGGCAAACCAGATATTCCTTGTTGTCGGGCTCAGGTCCAAGGCCCATCAGCCCATCTCCTTCACAATTCACCACGGCTATAAATAGAGAACTACGACTATAGGTTTAAGCATCGCTCTTCTGCTCTCTCACTTAATACACACTTCATTCCTCAAAACAAGTTCTTCACGTCGGAGGGTAGTTACAAGGAGAATCCCCCTATTCTCCTCCTTGTAACGAGCTTCACGGTGTGTTGATTGTTTTGCAGGATCATTAGCAGCTGTTCATCATGCTCAGGAGAAGATTAAACTTTATTTGGACGAGACACTAACCACAAGCTAATCCTTAGATTAACTTGGTGTTTCTTCACCCGTTTATTAAACAAGTCAATCTAACATGGCCCGTTTATTAAAAGGGTTTGGATATAACCACCCAAAACTTGATTATATTCGTGTCATGTCAACCTATGCTGACTTCAACCATTTGAACCATTTACAATGTTTGCAAGCATGGACCAAACTGACAACCAAGTTCAACCCGGCAGACCGTTGTAGCAACCATCAGGCTTTCACAGCTCAAACTAAAACAGTTAAAACCATTACCCAACAATTCAACATAATCACAATCAACTTTTCTGCACTAGCAAAAAAAAAAAAAAGTACAATCCTGGATAAATAAACCTATATTACATACTGTACAAGCATCTTTGCAAAAGCCACAATCGACTTTTTGATAATCGTACTCGTATTTCTGTTGCAAACGATCAATTGCTCTTGTTAAAATGCAATAACGACACTACAGTTCTCAAGAATGAGCGTTTTTTTCAAATAATTTTATGGTTAATTGATTTTATGATAATTCGTCTAAAATCCTTCATTCTTGCAAACTACAATGTTTTCACGGCATTTATACAAGTAAAAAAGTTAGGGACCAATAAAACTTTTGGCTCTCCTAGTTTCACGGCATTTATACAAGTAAAAAAGTTAGGGACCAATAAAACTTTTGGCTCTCCTAGTGAACCTTTTCACAGACTTAATATTCGAAAAGGTTAAAGGGAGATCTTCCTCAGCTAACTCTTCAGTATCATACCACCCGTTCCAGTCACTATTTCCGTCATTTGATTCATTTTCCATGAATTCATCTGGTGCTTCGGGTTCCTCTGGTATGTCGCGATATAAATGTTTTAACACGAATAATGCAGTATCGAGGTCCTTCCAATAATTTCTGTCAAAATCAAAAGAACATCTACAAGTTATGAAAGATATATATGCTATGGAAATACGGAAAAATAATTAAAAAATAGAGTAAAATGCCATTTTCGTCCCTGAGATTTGGCCAGTTTTGTGACTTTCGTCCAAAGGTTTCTTTTTTTGTGTCTAGATCCAAAAGGTTTGAAAGCTTGCCATTTTCATCCGGCCCGTTAACTCCATCCATTTTCTCCATTAAGTCAAGGGTATTCCCGTATTTTTTGTTAACTTAAAAGGCAATTCGGTCTTTTTCAATTTATGTAAAAAGACCGAATCCATGAAAAAGACCGAATTTCCCTTTAAGTTAACAAAAAAGACGGAAATACCCCTGACTTAACGAAGAAAAATGGATGGAGTTAACGAGCCGGATGTGAATGGCAAGATTTCAAACCTTTTGGATCCAGATGCGGAAAAACAAACCTTGACGAAAACCCCAGGGACAAAATGACATTTTCCTCTAAAAATTAATTTCTTGATCATTTCAAAATTGATATATACTTACGTATGTGCTCCCACGGCGGATATGTATTGATGTTGAAATGTTTTATCCTGCATTGATTAATTTAAAAAGAGAAAGTCAAGTAAGTTAAAGCTTTTATTAATATGAATCATCAAAATCAACACTTATAGAAAGCATGAGACAGATTATATATACGCACGAGCAATGCTTGAAATTTAATCGAAAACCAATTAAGTCGAATTTCTTGAATTGAAGCTTGATCCAGAAAATTAGTTAAGAATCTCTATCAAAAGATTAATAAAAAAATTAAGAATTCATACTTGAAGAACATGATCGATTCGCCCATCTTCACTCCCTGTTAACGTCTCCAGCATTATTGAACCATATGATCTTTCCACTACTTCTGGTTCTTCTGGTGTCGTCTCTTCTGAGCATAAACAAAATGCATATATTTATATATTAATAAATAATATGTTCAACACAATAAATATGTACACTTAAGGTACCTCCAACAACATCACCATCCAATAGGGCTAGCATTTTTCCCTACAAAAGGTAAGAAGTTTAATAATGGTTCATAATTCACTTGACCATAAAGTAACAAGCATCCAAATTAGTTATCATACAAAATTAATGTAACATTAGGGAAGAATAACACATTATATTAGAATGAAACTAAATGTGACACATGCTTGACTTTTTGTACCATCATGGTATCATGCTTGGGTATTAGTTGAAGACTAACCATCATGCTAGCAAAAAAAATGTACAAAAACATTGTATTTTCAAGAGTGAGTTGATATAATAAAGACTAAATTGCAATTTACATCCTTTAAGTTTTGGCCAAATTGCAGGTGTTGTCCTTTAACTAACGAAATTACACCGGATGTCCTTTATGTTACTCTTTCTCATCAGACGGTGTCCTTATGCCCTAACCCCGTTAATTTTTTCTGTTAACTCTTAACATGTGCCACTCACATGAGGGCATAATGGTCATAAATTGCAATTTTGTCTATAATAAATTGTGCACATATATCTAAAATAAACATTTCAAATGTAGTGTTCCATTGAGTTTTTTTCAAAAACCATGATTTGTTGTAACAAAAATCCACCAACGATTGTTCATAAAGTCAATAACTCATTATTTGACAAACATAAATTGAATCAAATCCGGTATACATACCTTTACAGAACTCATGCGCTCCATTACCCCGTGGGAACTTGATGCGACGTCTTCTACAAATTCCTGAATCATTAAGCAATATCACATTGAATGTTAATACCTACAGGTGGCAAAATGGTCAGGTTGGGCCCACGATCATTTTCCTTTCCATTTTTTATAAGTTTATAACTGAATTTGTGTTAATTATATTATATTTATGGACATGATATTACTACATAAATGATCTAAATATTTTAATAGAAAAAGATTAAGGAGGTTGTACAGTCATATACTTGAAGACTTTGGGCGACTTTCAACATGTTTACCCCGACTCATTTGACTTGTTCACCTTCTAGATAATCTTTTATATTTTAGATGTTAGAGATAAAACACAACCAACTCAACTTATTAATAAGTAAATAGAGTGAAGTAAGTAAATAGAGTAAACTACACGGATGGTCCCTGTGATTAACCAAAATTTTGGATTTAGTCCCCAACTTTTTTAAAGTACACGGATGATCCCTGTGGTTTGCACTTTGTAATGCATTTAGTTCCCAACTTTTGCCAAAAGTACATGGATGGTCCCTGTGGTATGTACTTTGTAACGCAATTAGTCACTAAACGTTGAGGACTAAATGCGTTACAAAGTGCAAACTACAAGGACCAGACGTGTACTTTTGGCAAAAGTTGGGGACTGAATACATTACAAAGTGCAAACCACAGGGACCATCCATGTACTTTTGAAAAACTAGGGACTAAATCCAAAATTTTGTTTAACCGTAAGGACCATCCCTGTACTTTACTCAAGCAAATAGGTACAAGTTGTACCACTATATAGGGCCCACCTGAAATCCAATATGCAATCGTTTTCCACCTTTATGATACGGGATAATGACCGGGCGTGTGTTGAAATAATCTCTACAAACAAGTGGTTCGACTCTGTCAAAAAGGGGCAACTTTTTTAGTGTGGTTATGACTATAAAAACTATATTATTAAAATAATTATCTATCTTCTATATTAAATACACATAGTAGGTTTTATGCATTGTAGTGCAGCTCGAATAACTGTCAACCCATTTGACCCGTTAGAAACATAAACGAAATCAACCCGTTTATATGTAAATGGGATCGGAGATACCTATATGCCACAGGGTCGAAAGGATGAAAAATGTTGAACATCTGCCGACAAGATGGCATTTCTTCAATTATATTTTCATTGTCCCAATAGTCTTTTCCTTTCCCTGCGGATATAAAGATCCAAAAATTATGGACTTTTATCTATTGAATCGTATGCGAAATAACAACTGTATATTGGGCAAATAATTGACGGAAGAATCGTTATGCATATTTCAAAAGAAAAAAAAAACATATTTGAAAAAACAAAACGAAAGATGTAGGTTATTCTGCCACAAACTTATTCTATGTGTAACAAACAACTGACTAAAGAAACATCATGCATTAAGAAAAATTGGATTTTAATAATCCCAACTTTAACTTATTGGCCGGTGACAGTCCCAACTTTTAACCTATTTTCCCTCAGTGATCTCATGTTAACTAAAAGTTAACCCGGATAGTTTTTTGCTGACGTAGGCTGCCACATAAGCAGTTCACATCATCAAAACTTTGCCACATAAGTAGTCCACATGACTTATTTGCCACATAAGCACTTCACGTCAGGCTCGTCAGCAAAACTTTGACTTTTTGGCACATAAGTAGTCCACATCAGCAAAAACTAACAGGGTTAACTTTTAGTTAGTATGGGATCACCGAGGGAAAATAGGTTAAAAGTTCGGAGTGTCACAAAACATTTCTTTAGTTGGAACTGTTGTCGGCCAATATGTTAAAATCCGATTTTCCATAAATTAATATAAGGCCAAATATATAAACATATTTCAAATTAAGAGAAAAAAGAGTTTACCGATTCCTATACGGACGTTACGAAGGGAAAGAAACACACCAAGAGGAGACCCCACAGCAAAGAATGTATCAACCTGGCATGAAATTAAAATATAATTATGACCAAATTAAATATATATTAAAAACGTTCAACAAGCAAGTTGATAGATATTTACCTTGAATTCCAACTTTGTGTACTTTATAAGGGGCGTGTAACTCTTTAGTGTCTCATTTTGGTGACATGAAGAACCTTTGGAAACACTTTCATTTTCCACTGCTGTAATTATGATTACCAAATTACTATCTTAATATACTAATAAACTAGATCTTCTAAATAACCGATACCGATCACTCTAAACAAATTATCATTATTCATCAGAGTCTAAATGTACTTTGACCACCTTCAGCCTTCTTTGATTCTAGCTCTTTAATTCTGGCATTCAAACGGTCAATCTGCATTTTTTACAAATGGAAGATTAATGAGTAAAGTATACGGATGGTCCCTGTGGTTGACCAAAATTTTGGATTTGGTCCCAAGCTTTCCAAAAGTACACAGATGGTTCCTATGGTTTGCCTTTTGTAACAAACGAGTTGACGTGAACCCGCGCGTTGCGGCGGGATATGTTCTTGGAAATAAAGAAGAGTACAAACTTGATTAAAAGTTGATGCAATAATGATTAAAAATAAGTTGATTACTTAGATATGTTCAATTAATTGTTAGTAATGGAAACATTAATCGTGGGCCAAAAATTCTCTTCGGCTTAATAAACTATTGATCTTTGAACAAAAAAAAGAACCTACGTATTGATCTTTGAACAAAAATAAGAGCCTACGTTAATGGTTATTGGGCTGAGGACAAAGGCTTAAATTTTGGTGGCTAACCAATCGGTTTGAGTAATCTCACAACCAAAATATCCAGCTAAGGTTCGATATCTGGACGTACTGTCCCAGACCCTATCTAAAACACTACGCAGTTGAAGACACCTAGTATTACTTAAATGTCATTTATCGTATTAGAATATAAACAATCAGTATAGACGCTTGCACGTAAGCTCGTGCCTTAAATGAAACAATCAGTATAGACACTTGCACGTAAGCTCGTGCCTTAAATGGAACAAACCGGCCAAATATAAGTTACAATCCAAGCTATTCGAGTTTGGCAAATGTTTTCAAAGATATTATTTAAATTTCCTATAATAATATATATTTTAATCACATAAATGCACGCCAACCCAAAAAATCTCATCTTCCTTCATCTCTCTCGTAAACACACAAACACACATTGATCTTTCTCTCTTCAAAGGCGTAATCAAAGCGGATTCTTTCCCTCTGCACTCTCCGATACAATCACATACCATATACATACATGCTCTTTGCAATTCCTATCCTTACTTATTGAGTTTATCATAATTATAAATTATAGTGCCTACTGCACACCGGAATAAATATAGAAATTCCTTCCAAATTCAACAAAAAAAATATTTTGCAATATTTGATAAACAGCCCACTACACCCACATATTATCCATTGGGCATTGATGTGTTTTGCCCGTTGAAGAAAAATCAATCAATTCCTTCCAAATGAATTTTCAAACCAAACTAACACCTTTGTTCTGTGGGACAGCCACACATACTCTCAATTTTTTTTGTGTTTTACTTTTTAGTGAAATACTAATTTGTTTAATATGTATACAATAGTATTTTATGACAACGATAATATATTGCTTGAATATACACCAATTAAACCCATGTTCTTACATATTAATATCATGCTTCACATCCATTTACGTCATTTTCCAGGAATTAAACACTTAAACACTGAAATCATCTTCTATAATTATAACATGCAAAGAACAAATTATTTCATGTTATAACATGTCAATTCTGGGACGCAGGTTCATACACATTAATATCATAGGTAACATGTATTTATGTCATCTACCAGAAATTCAACCAAGAAAACATATTTGGTAATGTAAATAAAAAGTTATTTCATGTTATAATAACATGGATAGCAAATTATGGGTTGGAGGAGTGCAGGTTTATGGAAAAAAAACATTAGCGATGCCATGGTTTACACGATTCAAGAGGGCAAAACGAAAATCATAGATATAACTTATGATTGAATCCAATGAATAAAATTTAAAGTATTATTTTTGATTGAGATCGTAACCGGTGGATTTGCTTTGATTTATGAATTTTGATTGAGGGGGCTAAAGAACATTGATTTGGGGATTATTAAACAAATTGGTGATTTGGTGTTCGGTGGAAGCGGTGCATAAATAACAGTTAGGGTGTGGAATTTGGTTAGATTATTTTATTTGAGTTGACGTGGCCTTTAGTTAGATTAATTATTGTTGTCTTTTGTATTTATGATGATAAGTTATAATGGTTTTGAAGCGGGTATGTGTGTTAACAAACAGACACGCCTATTGGGTATGTGTGTTAACAAAGCCGGATAAATTAAGAAAGGGACATGTGTGTTAAACAAAAGGGGTACATGTTTTTTGAAAGAAGGGGTATGTGTGCTAAACAAAGGGGTATATGTTGCTTTTTGTATAGAGATATAATTCAGTCCCCAACTTTTGCCAAAAGTACATGGATGGTCCTCGTGGTTTGTACATTGTAACGCATTTAGTCCCTAACTTGGAGCTGCTAAAAACTTTGGATTTGTTAGTTGGGGACTAAATGCGTAACAAAGTGCAAACCACATGGACCATACGTGTACTTTACTCAATATTAATATTTGGTTACCTCATCCCTCAGTGAGTTAACTGTGGTATTTTCATCATGCCGAAATACATCCTCATCGGTTTGATCCAAGCCACAAGCTAAAACTTCACCATCGACTTTTTTGCAATCATCCGGGCCATCTTCCTCCCCAGACACCGTTTCACTTTGACCACGGTCAACTCCAAGACCAACTTGATCCAACGTGACAATATCATTGAAATTCTTGCCCCGTGAATCATAACCAGATGATTTCATGTCATTTGGTGTACAACTTTCGTACTTAATCTTATCCTTGTAAATCCATTCCATTGGAAACGGTGAAGTCAAAGTTTCTTGATGACAAAGAATGTCGTAAGAAAGAACACTTCCTAAAGAATGACCGTATAAAGAAACCTGCGCAATTTTGTCAATTTTAAATATATGAATCCGAATTATAAAAAAATTAATGAAGTATAATTAAGTGCATGATCTATACGGCTATACCAACCACTCACCTTCCCATCGTAACCAGGATTCCTCTTAAGAAACTTTAAATATAACTTATTTAATTGATTTGAAACCTGCCCAAAACTCCATTGTATCACTAAGTAAAATATCACATTATATAACTTATAGAATAATGTATATTATTGATTAAAACATACCGAATCAATAATATCTTGGCAGTAGATGGGGCTCATGTAGTATAAAACATCATGAACCGTCGCACTTAAAGTTACACGTAATCCACGTACACCAGGCAATGTACATTTTTCTACAGCAGATTCACCACTAAGCTTTAAACTTTTCCTCCACTAGTAACACAAATCCAGTCACATCAAAGATAACAATTTCACAAAAATTCATGTTTTGGTAAATACAATTACAAACCTGACATGGAATGAAAAGAATCCGCTGAGTTCTACGTTGGTACGATGTCAAATGTTGTTCAGCAAGGCTGGCGGTAATATGGCGGAAAATGCCGACATCATCAACTAGATTCGCTTTTTCTAACCTTTGACCAATACCATGAACCATGAACACTAGATGCCGAACTGGAACCTTATATAAATTAAAAATCAAAAGTATTTTGTATCAACTTTTATTCTATAAAAAGATATAATGATGTTTTAACAGAAAGAATCTCTGTTATAAGTGAGATTGTATGAAAAAGTTTCAGAGTTTTACCTGGGAACAGTAATCATCCATTTCTTCCTCCTTTTGTTGTCGTAACTCATCCTACAAATTAGAATTTATTATCGTATATATCAATTTTATGATTAATAAATTATAAAAAGTCAATCATTCAAAACAATCTGTTTCACTAGATAAACGAATAGGATAACAAGGTTTATATGTTATTACAGTCGATCATCACAGCACATAATTTTCTTAACGTTTCTTTAGTGAAAAGGCAATTATAAGTAAGTGCTTTTATCTTATTTACTATGGAATAAGTAAATAGGAATTTTTTAGTGTTTTGAAATGTTAGTAATGTATTGTTTGCGCTGTGGTTGAGTGTTAGATAACCTTAGAGTAAATTATCATTTTCATCCCTGAGGTTTGGCCTCTTTTGCGACTTTAATCCAAAGGTTTGTTTTTTTTTTCGCATCTGGGTCCTCGAGATTTCAAAAACTTACCATTTCCGTCCCTAAGGTTTGGCAATTTATTGCAACTTTCGTCCCTCGAGGTTTGGCCCTCAAGGACGAAAATGACAAGATTTTGAAACCACGAGGACCCAGATACGAAAAAGCAAACCTTTGGATGAAAGTCGCAAATGTGGCCAAACCTCAAGGACGAAAATGACAATTTACTCAAAATGTTATATTATAAGAAATAGATCTAGACCTGGGTCGGCTTTGGTGACTTCGATGGAGCATAACCACGTCTTAATTTAACGCCTTTCCCACCGAACTTAACAATGCTCGAGATTCCGGAGGCATCAACATTTAACCAAGCCTCCCATGTATCATCCTCTCCGGTGAAAAGACCATGAAGCCCCTGTAGGCAACAAGCAAGATGCAAATACGAAAGATAGACACTAGCTATGATAACTAAATTAAATTTGCATCAAACAACAACATACGGGACTAGACCCTTGCATATCAACTCGAGCTGCAAATAGTCCAGATGGTTGAAATGTTCTTCGATGCCAAACCTACAAAAAAGTACGATCATTTCATTTATTTCGGATGTTTAGAGACCCATTAAGGTTTCCTGTTCATCAAGCTTAAAACCCTAGATTAGTCTCTATATGTATCATGTCATATGCAATTGTAAAACTTGTCTGGGATTAATTAATGATATAACCTAGTTGCAGCCTGTGGACGTAGGTCCCCACTGGGACTGAACCATGTAAAATTCTTGTGTAGTGTTTATTTTCTGTCTGCGTATTTATATCGTTTGTGCGTGTGTGTTGGTTCTGCTGCGCCGCTTGAGATCTAACAGGATCATGGGTCACAATGGTAACTTTTTACAGGCCGGGTTGACTTGAAACACATTTTGTCGGAATTTTTTACAAGGTTTTGTGCATCTAACAATGACTTTCAAGTTTTAACCCATTTCCTTTGAAGCTAGGTTCTTTATTTTACCGGTGTAGGATAAAACAAAAGTTGAACTTATAAATGGGTTATGAGTAACTTACTTTACTATGATAAGCAAACTCCAGTTGTTCGGAAATATCTTCACGAAGTGGCAGCCAATCAAGACCCCCTTTACGAGCAAACCAATGGCCTCTTAAAACACGACGATTATCTCCATCCCAATAAACAGGAAAACAATGTCTTCTTACTAAATCTACCTACAATTGAAAGAATAAAATTCCAAGATATCTACATAAGAACTAGTCTAGACGAAGCAATTTCAATTTGTTAATTTATAAACGGGCGGGGCCGATTCATTTAGACCTGTTACCGAACCTGCGTATTACCTCATACAAGCCTCCTTTCACAGGGACACCGACTCTTTCTTCCTCATTAAAATATGGTTCTGCTGCTTTCGAGTCCTCTAACGGAAACGGTTTTAGCAGCGGATCTGATCTGGAAACTGAAGCCGGTGACCCTTTTGGACCGTCACTACATTCAGCATATTCTTTCCACCATATAGATAGCAATTTCTCTTCTTGCTGTTATATGTACAAATATATATAATGATTCATTTGTATACTACGGTATAAAAGTTTATATAAAGGCAAGTGTTTCTGTAATAATGATGATCTTTAATAACTGCAAACACTTATAGTATGACCTGCAAGAATGATGCTTCTATTGCAAGAGAATCTCTCATACCAAATCTAAAATATTCACTTTTCTCTACTGTTTCTGCACGCGGGACCGCAGCAGCTACCTCTGCACATAAGCAGTGGAATCAAGATGACACATTGTATAAATTGTTTGGCTA
The DNA here is from genome assembly GCA_030545235.1 of Helianthus tuberosus. Lineage (NCBI taxonomy): Eukaryota > Viridiplantae > Streptophyta > Magnoliopsida > Asterales > Asteraceae > Helianthus > Helianthus tuberosus. The sequence goes on along the minus strand of CM060443.1, from coordinate 223,122,418 downwards.
ATATCCTTAAGGAAAGAATTAGTTATTCATAACGACAAACATGGAAATCTGTAATTTCAAGGCATTGTGAAATGAGAAATAAAAACAAATTATATACAAACTATACTACACTTTAAGTAAAAGAGAAGTCCTATACAAACACCACATCTATTTATATCACCAGTACATGGAATTTTGACGTTGAATAATAACGTGAAAAAAAATTTGATCTTGAAGTTTACGCCTAGCTAATTTATTAAAGATGTGCGAACTCGTTATATATGTGTGTGCATGCATATATATAGAGAGAGAGAGAGATAGACACAAGATCCTTTGTTCATATTAATATCACTTTTTTGTATTTATCTTGCTATTTTGCTAGAAATATAATCTTCTTCGCAACAGTCTCAATAGTTGAATAAATATAAGTTGACCTACTAAAAGTGATGTTACCTAAGTTATAGGAAAACAATATGATCCTAACTATGTTTGGGAAAAACGATATGATCTTCAAGAAAAGGAGCTATAACATGCTTTTCAATATTATTCATAGTTGTGCCAAACATCCACTCTTACATGGAAAACTACCAGATGCTCATCTTGTTTACAGATGTCTATTTGTAGTCTAACATAAGACCCACAAATCTTATCAACAATCACCGTGTCATACACCACATATCCTTTCAGTTAAATGGTAATGTCTGATTTCATCCGGTTTCTATCCGCGCAGTTCATACACCCTACTTTTTCAAAAAGACTATCTTTTTTTAATAATCATGATCCCATATAAATAAAGAGATCATTTATGGAAAAAAAAAAATTTCTCTGGAGTTTTATAATTTTATATCTAATATCTTTTTAAACTAGAACTTCATAAAAACACAAAACAACACATGAACGGTGAAAAGAAACTTCGTAGGACATCAAGACCGAATACGCAGGTTGCTACTACACAAATTAATAACCAAACTAGCACCCAAAAAACTCAAAAATGTTGAGATATGTAAGCTTCAGCCCTAGTCAGTTCAGTTAGGCCCAGATTAGTTAACTTGTTGACTGATGGATTAACCCTAGTTCTGGTCTATAAATATATCTCCTGTACTTGTAATTCATTATCAGAGGAAATCACATTTATCACTCAATAATAAGAAAACCCTAGTTGTCCCTGTGGACATAGATTGCACACCGCGACTGAACCACGTAAAATCTCTCGTGTTCGTTTACTGTTTGTCTGTCTGTTTTTGTTCATGTGTGCGCATTTGATCCTAACAAAAAACTCAGGTCAAAATGCAATGTATATAACAACTACTTTAACATATAAAATGTGGTATATTAATTATTTATGCAATTTATACCAACAAACTCACCATTTTTCTCCATTGGAACCTTACGAAAATACCACCTAACATCACCTCCATCAGATGGGCTTTTGGTGTGTGCAAGATACTTCTTTCTCCCCTCACACTGATGTATTTCATCAGCCAATCTCATTATATTCGACGCGGTATTCTTCAACAAATCAGCACTACTTTTCTCCTCTTTATCCCCATCAGTTTCCCCCATTGGAGATGACCCAATACAGATTCAGGTTTCGTTCAGGCAATTCATCAAACAGGTGGCGTGCATTACCAAGAAACACCCATTTTGTTGTAAATTCGAATCATTTAATCAAGAATCGTGGGTGTGAGACTAGGTATGATTGAAGACACGTTCCTTGTTGATGAAGTAAGTTACGAATATGGGTAGCCTGATGATGCCATTTCAATCAAGAACATGAAGAGATATGCGTTAATACATTGATAAATTGGAGGCAAATCATTCGAATCGACAATGATGTTCAATGGAAGAATCTTGCATGGTATGCGTACGAAGGATGCAGGCAGTTTGAATTGATTTAGGGGGTTTGCGATTGTTTGTTGCTGGGATGGCATGAGTTTTATCGGATAACTACCAATTGGGTATACCGCGGGTTTCCGGACCTCGGGTAAACCAGTTAATTAAAAAAATTACCCATTGGGTACTAAAATCCGTCAGGTATCTATTGGGTAACTAGTAATAAATTACATTTAGCATTATCACTATAAAAATATATCAAATAACTACAACGTATACAAATACATAGATGACAAAAATCGTGTATGGTAAGCTAATTTTTGGTAATTGTTAGCATGAGAAACGTCAAACATAAGAAACTCAAAAGCCACAAGACATATAATCAGATTGGACGGTTGGGAATTTGGGCTTTCAGGTGACTTTTCAGTTGCCTCAATAAAAATGGATATGTCACCAAATCCCAAACCCATCCTAACCCACGAAAAAGCTAAAAGCTAATCCAAAGTACCCGTTTACCGGACCCCAAACTTGCCCCGAATGTATCAGGTTTTAAGTTTATCCATCAGATTCAGGTTCGATTTTCATCCCTAGCTTGTTGATTATATGATTTAACTTTAATTATATAAATCTATATTATAAGACGCATAAAAAGAAAATATAAAAAGTAACTTAAAGTGATTTTAAAAGTTTTTTGTAATACAATTTTTAAAATTTATTGTAATACAATCTTACTTACCTATACTACTGAGGTATTTAAATACAAAATACTTGTTTTTTATTAGCCCACGACAGCTACATCATCCAACACTAATAATCACTAGTCACAAATACTGCATCATTTTCACTCTTCTTTGGCAAGACTTGATCTTCTGGCACTTCTCTGTGATCTTCAACCCTTCTAATTAAAGACTTGTCGATCCATTTTGTATGGTCGCTTTGTGAAACCCGACGAATCCAATATCAAACACCATAGTTATCCCCCTTAACTATAACCACCTCCAAATTAAGCTAACACGAACCAACCACTTAAGTTATTAACGCTCGATTCTCGGATCTTCAAACTTAACCGCCATATGATAGAGAAGATGAAATATTGAAATTGCAATACTCAACATCCAACAAATATGTTTCCACAAATATTGAAATTCTGATATTTTGTACAACTAGCAAAACTTGATCTTCTTCTTAAACAGATGTGTCTGATTTCCATTAGTATCTTCATGACTCCACCAATTACCTAATGTCTTTCATATCTGATCTCCCCCTCAAGGTAAGGACCTCCAGATTAATTCGAGAATAACAAACATGGAAGTGGACCAAGAATGCTAATCATCTCTACTATAACAGTCATATATAATAAACGTTCAATTTTCAACTAATTGTCCAACGACCAATCAGTTTCATCACAAACACACTCAACTAAATCATGAACACACTTGACAAAATCAACCACACCAACTCGATAGTAATCATCATGTAACCTATAGTAACTAGAAAGATTGACCCGCCTAATTTTATCATCACACACAGTGAGAACCCAAACTAGTTCATCTAACGTGAGAATTCCGAATTAAGTGATCAGCCTAATTAGTCATCACTCATATCCGACACCCGACATGAGCAATCAAATCCAAAATTGTAACATGATTTTGTTTCAATTACGTTCAACGAGCATTTCAGTTTTTCAAAGAAACAATTAATTTTAGAAAATTTAATCCCTTTTTTCTTTGCAAAAACTCCCAAAATCAACAAATCCCCTCTTTTTTTCTTTCAAACTATAAGCTCTACCCTTGAAACGACCCATGAATCAACTAATAATTCCGGCCCATGTAGAGTTCTAACATAAGGCCCAAATATAACTTGTAATACCTGACCCAATATTACTAACCACACAAATCCATAACCCCACTATTCCATAACCATGCTAACTCCATAATCATGCTGATTCATAACTTTTTTGTACATTAATGGTTTAAAAAAATTATACTTCAAAAACGAGCATTAATTATGGTATCATTATAGTTTTTTTTAATTTTATAAAAACAAACATTTTACGTGATTACCAGTGTCAATCTTCCTCACGCGCATCACGCAAGCAAAAACCTTTTAGTTTTCTTTTTGGTATTGTTTTTCTATCCACTCCATTCAGAAGGTTGTTCACCACTTTTTGCCCATCAAATATTTACCCTAAGTGGTTCAAGTATAAAAATTGTAGATCCATCAAAACTTGGTGGATCTAGGCCCTTTAGAACACATCTTGTAGCTTAATGCTTATTTCAAGCTTATCAGTGTAATTAGGGCTCCAGCGAATTAGGGTGGTGTGTGGGGGTGTAATATATATGAGAATAAACATATGATTATTTCAAGCGGTTCCGGTGGTGATTATCAGTGTAATTAGGGCTCCGGCGAATTAGGGTTCTAGCGAAATTAAGAGGTCTTTTGAAGGAGACGATTAGGGTTCAGCGAGTACAGTATGGCTGGTGACAAATCGAATGGAGTAGACAACCGTTCAAGTTCAATTCATACAACAAACCACGTATCAAGGTTTCTCTCTGATGATTTGCACAGAACCAATTCCAAAACCCATTATAAACTGCAACCCATGACAGACCTGATTGTTCCTCAATCTCCGGCAGCAAACTTTGCCATCAACTACGACCCAGTAAAGTTTCACTACTTACATTCTCTATTTTAGTTTATATTATCACTAATCGATTTGGTCCAGCTTTGTGCGCGTTACTGGATTGTTGTTGTTTATGTTGCCACTCGAAGTAAGATTTGTTTGAGGCATTAGGAAGTTGTATGTTAGTTTTTTAAAATTTAATTCAATTTAGGTTATGTTTTGATTGTGGTATGATTTTTGCTGAGTTGGTTGATTTGTGATATGGAAAACATATTAGGTGTTAATCGATTGGTAAATCTGTGTTTAAATATATTGGTACATTTGTGTAGGTCAACCGTGGTCCGATAATGATGGTGGTGGTGGCATTAACAGCGACGTTGGCAGTTGGGTTTCTGATAAGGGTTCCGACGATGACGGTGATGTTATGGTGGTGTGGTTATCGTCCGCGGCACTGCTGTTTCTGCTGATCACTTTGCGCTATCAGATCGAGCTACCTGATGATGGTTGCTTGCTGAGAATTTTCTGCTAATTAATTTTTTCATGTTGTTGTTTATGAACATGAAAAACCACCTGTGAAACCTGTGCGCAGATCAAACAAAAAGCGGTTTTTTAGTAGTAACCATGAAATAGAGGCGAATGAACAATCAGAGCTTATAAAGAGGAGGCATCAAAATTTGGGGACAGAAGTTTTGATGAAGTTTGCTGATGGAAGTTACTTTCCTTCAGAAATACAATTAAATAAAATGTTTAGACGGTTCGGGTCGTTAATGGAGTCCGAAACTGAAGTCGATAGGCAGAGTGGTTGGGCTCGAGTGGAGTTTAAAAAGTGTTCTGATGCGAAAATTGCCCATAGTAGTGCTGGAACATTCAACATCTTTGGTTCCGTCAGTGTACATTATGAGCTTAATTACACACCATTGATCTCATATAAGCCATTACCCCTTCCATTCACACAAGATCCACCACATGCAAGGTAATTCTTTCATCCTGGTAAATTTACTGTTGTTTTATTTTTAGCCAATTCAAAAAATTAATATCAAATATACCCATTCAAAACGCTGAAAAGTTTCATATATACGTGTTTCACAAAACTAAATTTACAGTAAGCATTCAAATGCTGTTGAAATTGACCGAATTGCCCGAAATTGACTGGATTGCCCAAAGCCGAAGCAAGTCTGTTGGTTTGGCTGGTTTGAAATCCAAACGGTTCGGTTTTCGCGGTTTGGCGGGTATAATGGTCTGGTCCGGTTTGAGACTTGGAACCTGCCATGTAAACCAAACTGGCCGTTTGACACTTATTTATTTATATATCGTAATCATTTTTGGAATATATGGTTTTGTATATGTATTATAGTCACGAACCATCTTTAGCATTTTAAAATTGTTAGTACAAACTAATGATTATCTAAAAGAATAAAAAAATAAAATTGATTCAAACCATCCACCCAACTAGGCTGGTTTGGTTTGTCGTTTTGAAACTATAGTTAGTGGTTCGACCCAAAGCATTTTGCAAAATTGGCCGAACCGGACCATGTGTTTTAAGGGAAGTGTATAAATGTCATAAGTTTAAAAATGAGTATATTTGTTATTATGATTCATTGTTCAGTGTATTATACAAAGTTTTGAAGGGGGTGTATGAAATTATGCCCTATTTTTATTTTACTTGAAAGTACTTATATATGCGCCAGTTTAGATTAGAACAATCCATTACCTATTTCCATAAAAAAGATTGTGTTTGTAACTTTTTGTTTGTGTTTTAGTTTGTAATGTTCCCCCTTAGACATATAACTTAAAAACTATGCCCCAGTGTTGTGATATTTGTGTCTTTCATTAATTAAGTTTTTTAAATATCGTACACTTTTTAATAATTTCTGAAAAATGGATATGATATTAGAACTGGTAGTCAATTGTTTGTTTGACATAGATTTAACATAGAAAATTAACTCCATTAGTGATTTGGACTATGAATACAAGAAACATATATTGAGTATTGCCAATGAAAAAAATAATAATAAAAGCTTATGGACTAGATCCATAATTTTATCGCTAACAAATTAGCAAGTTACGAGATATAACAATTTACTATGTTTCTTTTTATTTTTGGGAAGGTGAATTTTATTAGAACACAAAACTAGCAAGGCGCTAGAAAGGAAAACAGGGAAACCAGACAGCTGAACAACCAAACAACACCAGAACTACGCATCAGAGAAATTAAGGGTCTGTTTGGTATAGCGTAATGGAATAGACGGGTGAATGGAATGTACGAGGTAATGGAATGGACGATGTAATGGAATGGATCATTTCCATTCCATGTCTTGTTTGGTTACCATGTGAGAATGAAATGAATCATTACTTTGTGTTGTATGGTAGGAAAGAATAGACGAAGGAATAAAATCGGTGATGAGTGACGGTAGTCGGTGGTGGTGGGTGGTGATAGGTGGCAATGGTAGCGATGGTCGGAGGTGGTGGCAGTGGGTGGCGGCGGTGGGTGGTGGCGGGGGCAGAGGTAGGTAGTGGCGACGACAATGGTGGTGGGTGACGGTGGTGGTCGGTGGTGGAGGTGGAGGTGGGTGGCGGCTGACGGCGAAGGCGGGGGTGGGTGGCAGTTGTGGCGCGGTGGTGTCGGGGGGTGGTGGGTGTTGGCGAGTGACGGCAGGGGCGGAGGTGTGGATGGTGGGTGACGGTTGGTAGCGGCGGAGGTGGGTGACGACTGGGGTGGAGGTGGGTGGTGGCGGGAGACAGCTGGGGTGGAGGTGGGTAGTGGTGGTGGCGGAAGTAGGTGACGACGGCGACGGTAGTCACGGCGGCAGCTATGACAGTAGTGGTGTCGGCCGTGAGTGAGTTATTAAAACCAATAAGAATAATAATAATAATAATAAATATATCTTTCCATTCCTTGAAGGAATGAAAAAAAATACCACATTACCAAGGAATGAAAATTATTATATTTGGAAGGTTTACATTCCTTGTGGAATACTCCATTCCATTACCACTTAACAACCAAACATGTTTCTTTTCATTCCAATAGAATGGATCATTCCATTCCGCATTCTATTCCTTCATAACAAACACTACCTAAAGGACTTCCATGCTGTCTCATCCAAGGAAAAAGGCTTGACGCGATTCTTTATCCGACGAAGACCCAACACCTTGACTTCATCAATAACACAAGCTAGCCCAGCAAGGAGCATAACTAAATGCACCAACTTTTACTTTGTATTTTTATAGAACCCATATGTATAGTTCGGTTTTACTTTGTAAATTAAACATTGCTATGGTTGTGAGATATTAACCCGATTCTCTCGCGCAACGCGTGTTGAGAATAATCCTAGTTATCTTAACAACTTATTAGTGATATTATTTCAAGAATCTTTCAAACTTGTTAATCTAAACACAAGATGTGATACATAGAACATGTTAGTTTTTCGGTGTGTTGAATGTGTATTCTTGTTTTGGGTGAATCATTGAGTAGCATCCTTGCACATACACAAGTATGATGGATGATTCCTCTATCACCACATGAAGATCCTATATTTGTTCACCAAAACCGAACATTATCAAACAAACTCACCTTCTTGATTCTATACACATCAATGTGCCGTTCAAGAGTCATTTATCTATTATTTTGAAGCATGATCAAGTTCTTTCATGGATTAAAAAGCCTAAATTCTTCAAAGGATTGCCAGAACTTGAGTTCTTGAAAGAACAAACTTACTTGAACTTAGAGAGAGTTTGGAAGACTTGACAGTGTTTAGGGTCTCTAAAGGTTTTTACAATGAGCGTGTATTCTGTACATATACCTCGGCCAGAAAGTAACCATGTGGGTATTCATTTCCATTGGCCCAAAAGAAGTGACGATTACGTTACCTCCTATGTGATCCTTAATGATATGTGACTGCTGAAAAACGTTGATGTCATTGTTTGAATCAGAAACACCAAAAAGTGCATGCCAATCCATAGATAGTGCGACGCAAGGGCTTGAAGGATGTGCGTTGGTCCTTCATGGTCACCCTGAGTATGTGCACTTCTCCAAGCCGTTGGACAATTTTTCCAACCTCGATAGATGCAGTCAATGGAACCAATCATGCCAGCTAAACCGTGTTGATCCTCATGCACATCATATTCTTGATGTTATGTCCGCCATTTTAGATACTCGTCAGACGCATCGGTTATCGTACTATATGCTAACATTCGTAGAGCGGATCTATACTTTTGTATTGTGGCGAATCCCATCTTTCTTCTTGCATCGGGTCTTTGTTGGAAGTGTTCATATTTTGCTTTAAATCATTTGTAATACGTAAAAATAAGCGTTTACTCATTCCAAAACTAGCCTAAATTCGTGAGCACTGTAGATGAGGTCACCACAAAAGTAATCACGCATCAACAACTCGCTCGCAGCCTCACGGTCCCGTTCGACTTGTTGTCTTCTAATAATTGGACGTGGAGGTTGACTAACGTGTTGCATAAACTCCACCATGAGTTGAACCGCACTTGTAATATAGCCTCCGAGATCATAAGAATCCGATGATGTACTATCATCACTACTAGAGGAAGACGAAAGACAATTCATACTTTTTTTTATGTTTTGAGATAGTGATTTTCACCACTAGAGAAAGACAAAAGATAATTCATAGAGTTAATTACACAAATGGGTCCTGTGTTTTATACCTAGTTTCGCTTTTGGGTACTAACTTTTTTTTAATAGGTTTAGGTTTTATGGTTTCAATTTTGTAACATCTTTAGGTACTAACACCAAAATTAGTTATAATTAATGAATAAAATACCACCCTTGCATTTTTTTAAGTTTATCAATGTAACATATTTGGGTACTAACAACTAATTTTATTTAAGTTTAAATCAATTTTACAAAATCTATTTATTTTTTTTATTTTCATCTTTTTATTATATCTCTTAATTACAATCTATTTATTTTTTTCATCTTCATATTTTTATTAAATTTCTTATTTAACATAAAATCTACTTGTTACACCAGTATTTTTTAACAGATTTTTTTAAATAAAATCTACTAGCTATATAGTTTTATGTAAATTAAATTTCTTACTCGTTTTAAATAATGTAAACCTTACTCGTTTTCAATATTGGATAGATATGATTGATAATAATAAATATCTTTCATGTAAAAAAAATTAAGCCATTTTTAACTCGTTTTTTTGTTCATTTACATTTTACTATTTTAGAAAAATATTTAATTTACATAAAACTATATAGCTAGGTATTTTAGATAAAACTATATAGTGATTTTGGAATGAGAATGATATGTTTTATGTTTTGAGACAGTGATTTGGAATAAGAATGATATATGTTATGGTTTAAAGGCGAAGAGAATTGAGTTATATATAAAATTTTTGGTTTGAGAAAAAATATATTAATGTCCCACCGCTAGTAGCCTAACGGCTACCTCATCAATTTCCACACTTTCCCTTCGTTGTTCCAGCCACGAGCCAGGCACAAAAAACGCCAACCACCAGCGCGGGGGGGGGGGGGGGTTGGTTCGTGGTTTGCAAACCACGAGACTATTACGAATGGTTCAAGAAAGAAGAGAACCCAGGTATCCCGGACCCTGATGTCAGTGCTTTAAACAAAGAGCTGCTTGATAGAAGACTGATAACTCAAATGAGCTATTTGTTTGATGGTTTTTATTATTCTTTTAATCTAAGATTTAAGGCTAGAGTGTTGGTTATTTTGGCCAAAAGTAATAATTCGTTTACGTTATTTTTTTTAAGTGAACATGTACATTGACCGAAATTATTGAGTGGATTATTAGATGACATATAATAGAGGCTTTTTCTCTCGTATCTATATATTTGTTAGAATGTATCCTTTTGTTTTCTGGCATTCGTTCTGCGTCATTGTTAGCGTCAACGTCAACTCTTCGTCTCTTCATCACTACACCAAAATAAATTGTGTATTTAATTACGCCACAGTTAAACGCGTACTATTCAATATATGTTTTATAGTGGTTGCTATTCATGAATAGCATGTGTACATTAACACTTTGTCGTTGTAAAAATGTTAGACAATGTAACAAATATTTTATTAATGTCAAATGAATTCCACCATCAATTATTCATCAATTATGTAGATGCTTTTCAAAAGTGTTTTCCACATAGCTTTAATAATCGAAAAATAAAGTTTCACTGGTGGTCCAATTTGATCGGATGGATATCGTAATGCTGGAAAAGACGCAAGTAAAGTTATCAGTTTTGGTGGGTAGTGGCTGCAATATTCATGCAGATAAGAGCGTGATTCATGTTTTCCACTGATGAGTTACCATCGATAAATCTTTATTTGTCTGTTTGTTTATTCTGTCTGTATGATTTTATTCCTAACTAAGCTGTGGATTAATTACATCATCTTCCTAGACACGACATTAATTTGATACCGATCAAATCATCATCATCATCATTATCATACTCAGTAAATCCCACCAATAGCAAAACTAAGGTATGGTTTGAGGAGAGTAGATGTAGACAGCTTTACCTCTACCCCGTAGGAATAGAGAGGCTCAATGAGACCCCGGCTCGATTGTAGTTTTGTATCAAGCCTTGGACCTAAGACACATAACACTCAAACAATCGGGACAGAGACTGATTGGTACATGTACCCCCATGTCTTTCAGCTATCAACGTCACCACATGTATGATTAACCATCCACCGCTTTTAACGTTATTTTCACAAAATTAGTAAAATAACGCTAAAGTTAGTACCATTTCGCTTTTCCCCCCGAGCGCCCACACATATATACATTATATATGCACACCGCAAGCGGGGCATTTGATACCGACCAAATCATTGTAGTTAATCGTGGATTATCGAAAGTGGGAAACAAATCTGATCTCCTTCTCGTTGATATCTTATATTTATAAGACAAAAGTGGAGAGCCTATATGTTATGGGATATTATATTATATATACATATAATTATATATAGCAACATATTAATGCAATGGTTGTAGTGTATGTATTATGGTTTGTATAGTGGTAATGATATATAGGTATAACTAGTACTAAGTACCCCTGCGTTGCGGCGGAGGCGAACTCCAATGCCACACTACGTACTGCCAATGACCACCAACACTGAAGTTGCGGCGTGTTAATGCGAAGAAATAAAACTGAAACGTAAAACATAAAACAAAATAACTAAGTCAATCTAGGTCACGCGCGTTACGATGAACTTGTCAAACCGGAAAAAATAGACGCGGGTTCATCGTAACGCGCGGGCCCTAGATCGACTTAGTTATTCTATTCTATGTTTTACGTTTCGGTTTAATTTTTTTCGCATTAACACGCCACAACTCAATGTTGGTAGTCGCTGACAGTAGTGTGACATTGACGTTTGCCCCCGCCGCAACGCGGGGGTGCTTATTACTAGTTTACAATAAACATAACACGGATTTACAATAACAATAACAATGACAATGAGAATGATAATGATATTAAATTACTTTTTGGTTCCTTTTGTTTTAGTGTTTTTAACCACTTGAGTACAAAATCAAAATGTTAATGATATGAGTACCGAAATGTAACTTTTTAAGTCCAAATTTTTAACGCCGTTAGAAGTGTTCTTTTAATTTGTAATTAAATAACCAAATTAATGGTGATATCATCTGTTTTTTATAGCTGCTGTAAAGGGCTAAAAACACCTTTTCAATTTATTTTTGCGGTCGTCTAAAAGATCACAACTCGTAGGACTTTTCATTTTACCCGAACCCTATATATATAACATTCTGGATCACACATTTCACTAAGCTTTTCGTAATTTACGCATATGTATAGTTTAAAATAGACTATATACATATATGCATCTTGAATTATACACATATGTATATAGTCAATTTTAAACTACACATATGTGTATATTACGAAAAACTTAGGAAAAATGTGTGGCCAGAATGTTTTTCAAGTTTCTCAATTAGCTTTGTGTTTCTCACACGATCCTAACCCAATATATATATATTATCTCACACACAGATTACACTCTCTTTCTCTTCCTCATCTCTCTATCTCTCTCTCATTCTTCCTTATCTCTCTCTCAACCACACCACTATCACCACAACCCTCACCGCCGCCCATGCACCTCCACCACCGCACCCCACCTCCACGCCGCCCCACCAACTCCGGTCGTCAACACCATCACCAACTCCGCCCCACCAATGCCGACTCCACTCAGATCGAACAAACAAGTTTGATGTTGTTGTTTGTTGAGTTGTTTTTGGTTTGATTTTTACCTAGATATGTTCGATTTAATGTGAATTTGTGTTGGTTTAAATCGAACTGAGATTTGAGGCTTGGGCTCGTCTCGAATTTTAAATTGAGCTGAGATTTGAGGCTCGAGCTCGACTCGATTAGAATTCAAGCTAGCGTGGCTCGGCTCGATCTAGCTCGAACTAATAAAAATCGCAAAATTTACTACTTAAAAAGCCCTTAAAATGAATTTCTTCATAGACTAAGGGCTATAATTGCCATTTAATAGCTTGACTCGATTAGAATTCGAGCTAGCTCGGCTCGGGCTCGATCTAGCTTGAACTAATAAAAATCGCAAAATTTACTACTTAAAAAGCCCTTAAAATGAATTTCTTCATAGACTAAGGGCCAAAATTGCCATTTAATTTAACCATATGGCTAAATATGCAAGTATAAAAAGTTAATTCACTTTGTATATTGTCTTTACCTTCTTTTATAAGAGAAATACTCCCTTAGTTTTTGTTTTTAAGCGATGTGGGACAAAAAATGAAGGATGTAAATCTTACGAGCCAGCTCACGAGCTCACGAGCCGAGCCACACCAAACTCGAGCTCGGCTCGTTTACAAACCGAGCCGAGCCGAGCCGAGCTGGCTCGTTAACAACCGAGCCAATTTCGAGCCGAGCTTTCTTCGAGCGAGTTTCGAGCGAGCTGTGAGCCACGAGTTTTTTGAACACCCCTAGTGAGTGGGTAGCGGTGGTGGAGTGGTGGTGAAGGTGTGGTTGTGACGGTGAAATGCAGGTGTGGTGGTTGCACGTGGCAGGTGGGTGGTGGTGAGTGAGTGATGGTACAGTGGTGGTGGTGGTGAAGGTCCGGTAGAGTGGTGATGGTGAAGTGCAGGTGTGTATGTGTGAGATGTTTCTGTGTGTATGCATTAAAGATTTGTTCTTTATACTCTGTGCTAAGGGTGTGGAAAAACCAAATTAACTGACCCATAACTGAATTAACTGATAAAAAACCGGCGGGTCGGTTATGGTTATCAATGTTCCATACCCAGCATAAACGAACCGAACCGGTACGTTTTGTTGATGATGAAAGCCAAAACCTAAAGAAACCATCTTCATTGCCTAATGAAATAAGGTAAGATACAATCACAAGACCAGAAGTTTCTCCCTTAAAGACTTCCCAAATTAAATGGTTACGAGACCAACATATATATAAAATAACGAGTAAATTACAAGTTTTGTCCTTTATGTTTACATCAAATTTCAGGCGCTGTCCTTTTGGCCAAAAGTTGACAGGCACTGTCCTTTACCTTTCAAAATCTTGCACGTTTTGTCCTTTAGGCCAAACCCAGTTAGAATTTTTGGTTAAATCTGGTTATGTGCCTTGCACATGAAGGCATTGTTGTCATTTCATCTCTTCAGGGACTATTGTGTAAAAAACTTATGTTTAGGGACTAGTTTATAAATTTAAACACTTAATTATTTGTTTATATCTTTACTATATAATAAAAGAAACCACTTTAGGGATACTTGTCATCATATTAGACCATCTCTTATAGATAATTATTATTTTAGTTTAATCTCTTCTAATTAATTACAGATAACCCTCCTACTAAATATTATTTAGTTTAATATCTTATATTATAGATAACCCATCTACTAAATATTATTAGTTTAATATCTTATGGATAATTATTATTTAGTTTAATCTCCTTCTCATTTATAATATTATTTATTTGAATTAATTATATTTGAACGTTTTGTTTAGTTTGGTATCAAATAGATTTTACGAAACTTAAAATAAAATTAACTAATATTATTTATCATTTATACATTTACGGAGTTTTAAATAAAGGCTTAAATTTATTGAGACTTCGTTAACAAATTTTGCAACAACATGATAATATATTTTTATCACAAAAACCAAACTTTGTATTAATATATTAAATATTTTTTTATTTTCACTATACGAAATTACATTTACTCGACCCATGTAATACATGAGGTTTTTTAAGATATAACTTTTTATAATTTGATATACAAAATTAGATTTATTCAATTCGTACGATACACGGGGTATTTTAACGATATATATTATTTTATTATTTAGGATAGAAAATTACATATATTCAAACCGTGTAATGCGCATATTTTTAAAGATGTATTTTTTTTTATTATTTGGTATATAAAATTACATTTATTCAACCCGTGTAATACATGTGGTTTTTGTTGATACATATTTTGTGGACGCGACTCGGCTCGGTTCGACTTGGTTTGGTTCAACCCGGTTAGGTTCGGCTCAAGCCCGACGTCACGACATTCCTCCGTCGTGCGCCCCAGAGTTCGACACGCGAAGCACGGAGAGCCGCGAGCCTTCCCGAGGAGCCACATCACCATGACATCATCATAATGATGTCATGTAGAAGTAAATACATGCAAATGGTGAAACTGTACGTGCATGGCATGAACACTATGACATGGGCCTTCACTGCTGGGCCAAAGCCCAAAGATGGCGAAACAGGAATCATGTCGACGAAACAGCTCAGTTTCGTCGACCTTGAATGTGATTCGTTGACTGCCTCTTGTTTCGTCAAATGTTTATGTGTTTCGCCGAGTTTTAGTCTGTTTCGTCATATCTCGTGTATCTTTGAGTATATATAGTGGGTTATCCTTCTGTTTCACGGATGAACACAGAGACAAGAGAATACACACACGAGAGCTAGAGAGAGAGTTTGCAAAATACATTTGTAAACATTGCTTTATAACCGAATCTTTCATACGTATTAATACAGAGGTGTTAATCGGTGAATATTGTGTGTCGTGTATTTGCGTGTTCTATCTCGGTTTGCTTTCCCGGTTGGATTCCGCACAACCGGGTTGGTTCGTACACAAGGATTAGGCGACTAGATCCTCCCCTAGCCGGACCTACAGTTTTAAAGATATAACTTTTTTATTTGGTATATAAAATTACATTTATTCAACCCGTACAATATGGTTCTTATAGATATAACTTTTTATTATTTAATATATAAAATTATATTTATTCAACCTGTGCAATAAATGAGGTTTTTAAAGATATATTGTTTTATTATTTAGTATATAAAATTTATTTATTCAACCCGTGTAATACACGGGGTTATAACCTAGTATGTTTTATAAAAGTTAATTATAGCCTTTCTTACGCCATCTCTCTCTATTCTACTACCAACAGCCACCACTACCATCTGTCGGCTACCACCAACGGCCACCACTACCACCTGTCGGCTACCACCACCCCTCAAAGAAACAATAACCCCGAAACTTAAACCAAAAAACAATCAAAATCATTGTTCAGAGTCACAAAAACTTTTCAAATTGTTCATCCCACCACTAGTCTCTCTCTATCTTCCTCATCGTCTCTCTATCTTCTTCACCGTCTCTTTCTCTAAACCTGCCACCACCACCACAAAATCAAACCAAAAGAAAATCCTAACTCGCCGGCGAGAGCTGAAACCAGTCAAACCTGCCACCACCACAAAATCGAAGGGGATTTAGAACTTTACTTGTCGCCGTCGTTCAAACTCTAGATGGAAAACCTGATTTCGGTTCCGGATCTAGTTAGAGGTTAGATCAGATTTGGATTTAAAACTTCTGGATCGAAGTGTTGCGACTGGATCAGAGTTTCAATATGCTTCAAAGTATCAACTGTTCTGTATGAGGGGTTTTTTTGGCCACTGATTCTTTTTTTTTTTTGGGTTGTGGTGGTGGTGACTAGTGCCGGTTGGTGGTGGGTTAGGGTTCATACAACGGAGTGAGGTGTTGGTGATGGTCTGGCGGGGTGGTCTTCATACAACGGAGTGAGGTGTTGGTGTTCTTTAGTGTGTCTACTTTTTAATCCTTTAAGATTTGAATTTTCAAGTGTTTGTGTCATTGGAAATTGTAATCTGATTAAAATAATATATCATATATCTTGTTTGGTGAAATGAGGATGGTGTAGCCGAAAGCACTGTTGCGTGTGTCAGTAAAGATAAAAGTCAAAAAGTTTACCAACTCTCTGAAACACCCATCGGCGAAACAAACTTCAGTCTCGTCATTTGCATTCTCGGCGAAACAGAATTTCACTTTCGTCAACTAGATATAAGTTCTGTTTCGTCAACAATACAAGGCCCATCTGTTTCGTCAAGTATACTGGGCCATTTCGTCAAAATCAAAAGCCCAAAAGGTCCTTCTGTTTCGTCGAACAAAAGGCCCAAAAGGACTCGCCTTTCATTTCTGTTTCGTAATCATCAGTTTTGGGCTTGTGTTTATTGGACTTGTTTCGTTGAGTGAAAGCCCAATAGCAAATAATTCCTGTTTTGCCGAACCAGCATATTGGAACTTTGTTTCGTCATATAGTGGATCTCTCAAAGTGGGACTTTAAAAGTTGGGCCTTCAAGTATCTGTTTCGCCATAAGGATTTTTGTTTCGTCATTCAAAAGCCAAATCGAGTTTAGTTAACAAAACAATTAAAATCTGTTTCGTGGAAACCTGTTTCGTCAAAACACTTGTGATTTTAAACAGAAGGAGTGCAAGTGTGATTTAACAGTTTGTTTCAAGTGTGTTTTTCAGGTATTCATTTTTTCTTGATCAAAAATGAATCCAAGATGGGGTACTCCGGTAAATACAGATATGTATTTTGGTACTCCGTCTCCCGCACCGGTATCTTCTCAAGCTAATGCAATTTCTACCGGTCAATGGGCATTCGTATCAAATCAAACTCCAAGTGTTCAAAGCATTCTCTTAAGCGAGAGCGAAACCGGAAGTTTGAATCGGCCTCCAAAGTTGATGCACTTATATGAATATCCAGGATGGATTGACAGATTTCATACATATGTCCTTGGCCAAAATACAGAATTGTGGTTGCGGTTCATCACAGATTTCGATCAAACAATAGAAGTTGCCGCATCATCTGCTGCTACGTTTGCAGATCTTACGGAAGATCAGAAGAAGGTCTATGATTTGGAAAAGAAGGCATATGCCATTCTTACTCAGGCGTTAAGTAAAGATATTTATCATCAATTTGTCAGTTACAAGACAACGAAGAGGTTGTGGGACGCATTGAAGACAAGGGGCGTAGGAAATGAAGCGACACGCCAATTGAGACGTGACTTGCTAAAGAAAGAGTTTGATGGTTTTACTTGTATGGAGAATGAATCTTTAGGAGATTTGACAAGTCGATTTAATCATTTGCTGACTGAATTGGCAAATTTTGAGGTTGTTACAACTTCAGCAGAGATTGTGAAAAAGTTTGCAGATGCGTTGCCACCTCAATGGAATACTTTCTTGGAAATCATGAAGTACAATGGCACTTTAGCTACAACAAACTTCAATGACTTTGTTCAACTCCTGGAAAACAAGAATCAGGAAGAAACTCTCAAGGCAAAAAGAGTTCACGTGCCACAGAATCCTGAAATGTATTATGGAACTTCTAGCACTTCTACAAAACCTTCTTCACACGCTCCAATTCAAACAGCGTTTGTGTCGAGCACAGACATGTATGGCAATACTATCCAAGTTCCGGTCAAGCCTCCTCCAACAGACATGTATGGAAATCCGCTTGAACCAGTTCCTCAACCAGTACCACAACAGCAAAGCCAACGACCTATCAGAGCAACTGATATGTTCGGAAATCCATTAACTGTTCGATCTACCGGACCAACAGACATGTATGGGAATCCACTTCCTCCTCAATCTACCGAACCAACAGACATGTATGGGAATCCACTTCCTCCTCAACAGCAAGCGTGTTATGGAAGCACATCATCTGCTGGTCAACAATCAAAGCCAAATACAGTACGGCTCGACACCTCAAGCTTTTCTAAAGTGAGTGTGGAAGTAGCAAAGGAACACATGGAGCTGCTAAACACTTTGGTGAGCGCATACTGTGGATTAGTGGAAGGTCAGATTGGTAACATTAATCTGACACAAGAAGACTATCAGCAGATTGATAAAGAGGAGATGGAGATGATGGACATCAAGTGGGCCTTTGCCAGTGCTGTTAGGCGAGCAAAGGATTTCATGGAGAGAACTGGCAGAACTAGCTTGGAAAGCAAGAAAGACACCAAGTATGGGTTTGATAAGCAGGCTGTTAAGTGTTTCAATTGTGGTGAACGTGGTCATTTCAAACGTGAATGTACGAGGCCATCTCAACATGGAAACCAAAATCCTTTCAGAGGTCAAGGCAACAGGGCAAATCAGAACCAAGTAAGGAACAATGAGCGCACATTGGTGCCTGTCAACAACCAGAGTCAAGCAGGACCATCTAATGCCAACCAGGCACTTGTGGTTCAAGTAGATGAAGGTTGTGATTGGTCAATTCAGTTGGGAAATGATGCTCCAGATGGAACAGCATGTTTTGCTGAAGTGGTTAAGGATTTAAATCACGCCAGTGGTGGAGAATCTTCCGCCAATGGTGGTGAATCTTCTGAGGATGAAGACTCTTCTGGTTATAGTAGAAGTTCGGATGAAGAATCCTCGATTTCAGGCGATGATCATTTGGATGACACATCAAGTGCATCAGTTAATGCAGATATTGATGAGCTATTGGAAGAAGCTGCAGCAGGAATTCAAAGAAGATCTATTTTGGTGGATCAAGCTGCTTATTCTTCGTCTTCTCTCCATTCAGCCTTTATGGCTAATGTCGACAGTTCGTCAAGTCAGGTATGTGTCGATGAACCCACTGCTGTTAGTTGTGATAACTGTGATAGCTCAAATATTAAATGTGCTGATTTAGAGACAAACATGTCTGAGTTGCAAGGCAAACATGATGCTTTACAAGCTAGTTTGTTTGAATTGCAAGACAAACATGTTTCATTGAATGATAAGTGGTGTGAATTGCAAAGCAAACACGAGGTTTTGTAAGAGAAATATGATGTGACATTCATTCACAATCAGAAATTGACCGTTGATCTTTCGAAGTGCACTGAAGCCAACATGTTTTATGAAAACCATGAAAAGGAGTTTAAATCGGTAATTGAAAAATTAAAGAAAGATAAAACCGAGTTAACTAAAATGGTTTCCAGAAAACAAACTGACATTAATTTGTATATAACTCGTCTTGAGGTAATGCAAAAGGAAATGGCTTGTGTGAAAACTGAAAGTGAGGCGATCCAACTTAATCTAGACAGTTATTTGAGCTCTAGCTATGTGTTGGATCACATCATAGATGTTCAGAAAGAGAAACGGGATGTCACATGCATAGGTTACAAGAAATGTCCACCACCTGTGAGACATAATTATGATGCCATGCCGGATGAGGAAGATAGAGTTTTCTTTGAACCATCTGTTCCTTTAGATGTTGAGGAATTTGCAACAGGACTCGGATACAAGAAGGAAGTATCATCAGATTCAGATGCGTCAGCAGATACATTTGTAACTGCTGAACAAAATCAGGATCCTCCAGTTGTGATTGAGGATGCTGATTCTTCTGATGATGAATCTGATGATACTGATTCAGCAAAGTCTGATGCGGTAATCAAAGAAGAGGACATACCTCTTGAGAATCATATTCTATGTGATCCTCCCGCAAAGCCCGCTAAGACTGCTGCAACCGAGTCCACGTCTGCAAAAGAGTCGGAGAGTGTGGATTTGCTGTACACTCTTGTTGGTGATAATAAAATTTATTCAGACAAAGATTTTCCTATTAAGAATGTTAATCAATCATTAATCAGTAAAGTCTTTGAAAATTCAACAAGTAAGTTTTTGGGAAAGACAGGATCACGTGTTACAGTAACACAGTGTCCTCCTATTCCAAAGGCTGAAGTTCGAAAACAATATGGAAATCAGAAATTACCAACAGTGCAAACACAGCAAAATCATAACAAACAAAAAGGAAAATTGTCGGCTCAAAGTCAAAAGAAGCCAAATCAAAAGAAGAAAAAGAATGTGAACTTTGTGAAATCTAAGGGAACGGACAAAATTGAAAAGTTTGAAAATCAATCTAACTTAGATTTTGTCAAGAAAGCAACAGTGATGAAAAGGAATGAACCAAATAGTTCAAAACCTAGTACCTCGGGATCACAAAGTTCATCATCAGCAAGACGATCACATGATACTTCGGGGTTTGTTGAACGAAGATCATGTTTTGAATGTGGTACAATTGGACACATAATTCGAAATTGTCCATATCTTCATAAATTAAAAGCCAAAGAGGATGATCCCCGTGAACGAAATTACCAAAAGCGATCTGTTTCTGCAAAACAAGATCCCCGCCTTGTAAAAGAAAGGGAAAAGAAACAGAAACGCCAACAGGTCAAGGTAATTGAGAAAGCACTTAAAACTGAAGTGGTTCAAAAACAATCTGTTTCAGTTAAGCCAGAAAACTCAAAACTTTCAAAAACTTCAAACAATCACGAAGTTAAATTGTTAAATAATCAAACTGGTAAAACTCAACAGACATGGAAACCTAAATTGACCACAAATTCGGGGGGACCATCACAATTCTTGAATCATCAAAGAATAGAAGTTATTGTTGTTGATGAAAATGGAAGACCCAAGACCACAATGGCTTGGGTCCCCATCTCCAACTAATTATGTGAGTTCATGTGCAGGGTGTTCCAGGAGGAACTATCAGTAGTCATTGGATTGTTGATAGTGGGGCATCCAGGCACATGACAGGCGACATGAAGCTTCTCTACGACGTCAAATCTATTAGAGGAGGTTATGTTGCTTTTGCTGGAGATAAAGGCGGATATATTACGGGTGAAGGAATGATTTCCAACGGGGTTGTTAGCTTTGATAAGATCAACTTCGTACAACAACTTGATCACAATCTTCTTAGTGTTTCTCAAATTTGTGATAAGCAGTTCTCAGTACACTTTGATGCAAATGGATGTTATGTGCTGAAACCCGGCTTCAAAATTCCTAAAGAATGGATTCTCTTGTCGGCTCCAAGGATAAATGATTTGTACGTCCTTGATATGAGCCAAGCTATCACAACGTCTGCACAAGCAACTTGTTTCGTTTCCAAAGCCACAGAAAAAGACTCGATCTCTTGGCACAGACGAATGGGTCACATTCACTTACGCAAAATGAATCATTTGGTGTCAAATGAATTGGTGAATGGTGTTCCTCTTAAAAATTTTCATCTTCAAGACATCTGTGTCTCGTGCCAGAAAGGAAAACAAACGAAGAAGCGACACCCTACAAAGAAAATCAACACGGTGGCTGTTCCTCTTGAACGTTTGCACATGGATTTGTTCGGTCCTGTCAAGCACAAAAGTATTAGGAATGATCAATATTGCCTCGTGATAACTGATGATTATTCAAGATTTTCTTGGGTGGCATTCATGGCACACAAGAGCGAAACCTTCGGTATTATCAAAAACTTGATCATTCAGATTGAGAATCTATATAAGTTGAAGGTTAGGCGGATACGTAGCGACAATGGTACGGAATTCAAAAATCATGCCATGGCGGAGTTTTGCACTTCAAAAGGTATTCTTCACGAATTTAGTGCAGCTTATACTCCTCAACAAAATGGCGTCGCTGAACGTAAGAACCGGACATTGATCGAGACTGCTAGGACTATGTTGGTAGAGTCACAATTGCCGATTCCTTTTTGGACTGAAGCTGTGGCCTCTGCATGTTACACGTTGAACCGAGTCCTTACAGTCAAACGGCACAACAAGACCTGCTTTGAGCTTATTAACAAACGGAAACCAGATTTGTCATATCTTGAACCGTTTGGAGCTCCGTGCACACTAATCGATCCTAATGGAAAGTTTGGGGCAAGAGCCATTGAAGGATACTTTCTTGGGTATTCCACCCCGAACTTAAGAGTCTGGAATCTAGAGACTAAAAGGGTCGAGGAATGGTCTGAAGTCAGAGTACAAAGGCACACTTTACCAGTTAGAAATCCTGGTCAGCCTTGGATGTTTGAGTACGATGACTTTTTCAATTCGATCAATGTTGAAGCAGTTGAAGAGAATGCTGCAGCAAGGATGTTTTTCGAGAGTGACAATGCAACAGATTCACCGTTGGTTCGTCCCATTATTGTCAATCAAGAACCATCTTCAGTGAACAATAATGCTCTCGACAATGAGGATTTTCACGATGCTACCGAATTGAACGAATCTTCAGAGGATGATGAATTTCTCGATGCAGATCAAGAAGTTCCAATAACAGCAGTTCATGGTACTTCAGAAGGTACACCTCCAGTGGATGTCCCTAGAACAGCTGAAGCTACTGCATCATCCTCTTCGTCAATTCCAGGCATTGAATTGATTGTTGATCTCAATCTCAACAATCTGGGTACAAACATTCCAGTTCAAGATAATCCAGAAACAAGGATTCACAATACCCATCCTCAACAAAACATCATCGGAAATGTACAGAGTGGCGTTCAAACAAGAAACATGTTGCGAAACAACAACAATGCAGGCTTGTATGCAACTATCCGAGAATCTGGTCAACAAAATGATTGGTCTTTCGCGTGTTATGTCTCACAAGAAGAGCCAAGAACTTGGAAAGACGCTTTGAAAGATAACTCATGGGTTGAAGCGATGCAGGAAGAGCTGCAACAATTCCAGAAGCTCGGTGTCTGGAAACTCGTAGAGAAACCTGCTGGTTACAAGAAGATTGGTACCCGTTGGGTGTTTAAATGCAAAAAGGATGACCGTGGAATCGTTATTCGAAACAAAGCAAGGCTAGTCGTTCAAGGTTTTCGTCAGATAGAGGGGATCGACTACAACGAAGTGTATGCACCTGTTGCACGTCTAGAAGCAATTCGAATCTTTCTGGCTTATGCCTCATTCAAAGGTTTCAAGGTATACCAGATGGACGTGAAAAGTGCATTCTTACATGGTGTGGTGGAAGAAGAGGTGTACGTCGAACAGCCTCCAGGTTTTGAAGATCCTATCCATCCCGATCGGGTTTGGTTGCTCAACAAAGCTCTATATGGTCTACATCAAGCACCGCGAGCTTGGTACGCAACCTTATCTAATTATTTGCTGGAGAATGGATTTCGCAGAGGTCTTATCGATTGTACTCTTTTCATCAAAGAACAAGATGGAGATCTTCTACTGGTACAGGTATACGTTGATGATATTATTTTTGGTTCTACTAATGATGTTTTGTGTAGGAATTTCGAGCGCATTATGCATGATAAATTCGAGATGAGTGCTATGGGGGAAATGACTTTCTTTTTGGGCCTACAAGTACAACAAACCGAGTCTGGGATATTCATCCATCAGACTAAATATGTTGGTGACATCTTGAGCCGGTTCCAGATGTCAGATGCAACGCCCATCGGTACCCCATTGCCGCAAAATCACGGAATTACTCCAGACTTGAAGGGTGAAACTGTTAGCCCCTCATACTACCGCGCGATGATCGGATCTCTTATGTATCTCACAGCATCAAGACCAGATATAATGTACCCAACGTGCCTGCTTGCCAGATATCAAGTCAACCCGAAGGCCTCACATCTTGCAGCTGTAAAAAGGATTTTTCGTTATTTGAAGGGTTGCCCTGACACCGGTCTGTGGTACCCTAGGGATAATAACTTTGACTTGATCGCATTCAGTGATTCTGATTTTGGCGGATGCAAAATCGACGGCAAATCCACAACGGCTGGATGTCAGTTTTTGGGAAATCGCCTAGTCACATGGCAGTGCAAGAAGCAGACTTGTGTCGCTACATCAACATGCGAAGCTGAATACATTGCTGCCTCAAGTTGTTGCTCCCAAGTCCTATGGATCCAACAACAAATGCGCGACTACGGTTTTGAATTCCTAACTACTCCTATTTACGTTGATAATTCTGCTGCCTTACAGATCACTAGAAATCCTGTGCAGCATTCAAAGATTAAGCACATCGAAATTAAGTATCACTTCATACATGATTGCTTTGAGAAAAGGCTAATCGATGTTGCTTACGTTCACACCGATGACCAACGTGCCGACCTTTTTACCAAAGCATTTGACAAATCAAGATTTGACTATTTATTATTGGTAAACGGCATTAAGGTCAAACAAGAGTAATCCACATCGGAAAATCATTTTTTGTAAATAACTTTGTGTTTTAAATTTGTCTTAGTTTATTGATTTTAGGGGGAGTAAATCCAAAATTTGAAAATCCAAAAACATCGAAAAATTTCAAAAACACAAAAACAATAGAAAAACAAAAATGAGTTTCCTGGCGAGCAAAAGAGAAAATGATAGTACATCAGTGGTCTATCCAAACCACTTTAAACCTAAAATGAAAAACGATAAGCAGCTCTATATAAGATGTATCGGTAGGCTCACAATCATTTTAAAGTGTGCAGGGTGATATAAACTTAAATCGACTGAAGACCAGGTGGGAACCATTCATTGGCATATGGTCTTAGTACCGAAATTTCGTTTGAGAGATTGCCGAGGTTCTGAGATATTCGGTCTTTATGCTGCTTATCATCTGGGTATCATGGTTGTATCTTTTACCGAAAAATAACGGGGACGCAAGTCTAGATCTTCCATGATACCATACATACGTGTACATATTGCATTCGACCTCAATAAGTGATAAACAATCACATGTCCCTCAAAATAAGTGATAATATATCACATTTATCCGGGAGTCAAGTTCGTCTCTCTGCTGTACGAAAGTACTGACCTGTTCACGGACTTGCTCCTGTGCCCTCATGCATATGAAAATCAAGTTCCTCATCAATAAGTGATTCTATCACATAGGGCTTCTTTTCAATCAAAATAAGTGAGTTTCTCACATCATATACGGTCAAACATATGATAATCGGTATACTCACCGGTAAGATGAACCCTCGTGCATACCTTGATACGGGAATGTGTCGTGATGTGGATGAACACCGGTCGGTAAGTATAAATCATACCTTAACGTATCCCCTCGCCATGATTACATCTGATAAGTTGAGCTTAAGTGGACAACAATACCGATAATTGTTATAGGATGCTTATCTTAATGTTGACTAATTGAACAACAAGAGCGTTTTGGCATGACCGTACACTGATATGATTCTCTTACCCTCGAAACTCGCAAAAAGAATGTCTGTAAATATTTATTTAATGCTTTCAGTTTCTGCATCTTTGTATATATTTATTTACTGCTTTCAGTCTTTACATTTGAAATATTCAAAAATACCAAAAAGATTTTAGGTGTGTTTTAATATAAACTTTCTAAAAGCCAAAAAGATTTTATTTCTATTTTATTTTCGATCGTACGATGTTGGATCTCGAGTCTTCGATACCTGAAACCTGAACGAAAACCAAAACGACTAAATCTTCATAAACGGTCGAAATTTGCAAGTTTTGAAAGTTAAAAACTGAAATTGACAAATTTATTAAACTTTCAAACTGTCGGACGGTAGTTGATTGAAATATGGTCATACGTGTGTCATTTGTCTATGTTAACTATATTCCAAGCAGTTGTTCTCATTACGCGTTTAGATTTCTTGCATGTGCAGATACTAAAGGCAAGGAGAACATGGTCGATGACAAGCTTCGGAATGAAGACACGACGTGAAGGCACTCAAGTGATGAAGATGATCAAGTTGCCGCTGACCATCATCAACACCACAGGGATCTCAAGTACTGAAGATCAAGTCTTTCACGAGCATAACTCAAGGGGGAGCTTATGTTAAGGGGGAGTTTGTCAACACACTTCCTACATAAAACGGGGAGTTTGTTGATACACTTTCTGCTTTCAAGACGTGAAGACTTTGAAGATCCTCCGACATGGAAGACATGGAAGTTGAACCTCACGAGTAGCGTCCAAGGGGGAGTTTGTTGATACATATTTTGTGGACGCGACTCGGCTCGGTTCGACTTGGTTCGGTTCAACCCGGTTAGGTTCGGCTCAAGCCTGACGTCACGACATTCCTCCGTCGTGCGCCCCAGAGTTCGACACGCGAAGCACGGAGAGCCGCGAGCCTTCCCGAGGAGCCACATCACCATGACATCATCATAATGATGTCATGATGATGTCATGTAGAAGTAAATACATGCAAATGGTGAAACTGTACGTGCATGGCATGAACACTATGACATGGGCCTTCACTGCTGGGCCAAAGCCCAAAGATGGCGAAACAGGAATCATGTCGACGAAACAGCTCAGTTTCGTCGACCTTGAATGTGATTCGTTGACTGCCTCTTGTTTCGTCAAATGTTTATGTGTTTCGCCGAGTTTTAGTCTGTTTCGTCATATCTCGTGTATCTGTGAGTATATATAGTGGGTTATCCTTCTGTTTCACGGATGAACACAGAGACAAGAGAATACACACACGAGAGCTAGAGAGAGAGTTTGCAAAATACATTTGTAAACATTGCTTTATAACTGAATCTTTCATACGTATTAATACAGAGGTGTTAATCGGTGAATATTGTGTGTCGTGTATTTGCGTGTTCTATCTCGGTTTGCTTTCCCGGTTGGATTCCGCACAACCGGGTTGGTTCGTACACAAGGATTAGGCGACTAGATCCTCCCCTAGCCGGACCTACAGTTTTAAAGATATAACTTTTTTATTTGGTATATAAAATTACATTTATTCAACCCGTACAATATGGTTCTTATAGATATAACTTTTTATTATTTAATATATAAAATTATATTTATTCAACCTGTGCAATAAATGAGGTTTTTAAAGATATATTGTTTTATTATTTAGTATATAAAATTTATTTATTCAACCCGTGTAATACACGGGGTTATAACCTAGTATGTTTTATAAAAGTTAATTATAGCCTTTCTTACGCCATCTCTCTCTATTCTACTACCAACAGCCACCACTACCATCTGCCGGCTACCACCAACGGCCACCACTACCACCTGTCGGCTACCACCACCCCTCAAAGAAACAATAACCCCGAAACTTAAACCAAAAAACAATCAAAATCATTGTTCAGAGTCACAAAAACTTTTCAAATTGTTCATCCCACCACTAGTCTCTCTCTATCTTCCTCATCGTCTCTCTATCTTCCTCACCGTCTCTTTCTCTAAACCTGCCACCACCACCACAAAATCAAACCAAAAGAAAATCCTAACTCGCCGGCGAGAGCTGAAACCAGTCAAACCTGCCACCACCACAAAATCGAAGGGGATTTAGAACTTTACTTGTCGTCGTCGTTCAAACTCTAGATGGAAAACCTGATTTCGGTTCCGGATCTAGTTAGAGGTTAGATCAGATTTGGATTTAAAACTTCTGGATCGAAGTGTTGCGACTGGATCAGAGTTTCAATATGCTTCAAAGTATCAACTGTTCTGTATGAGGGGTTTTTTTGGCCACTGATTCTTTTTTTTTTTGGGTTGTGGTGGTGGTGACTAGTGCCGGTTGGTGGTGGGTTAGGGTTCATACAACGGAGTGAGGTGTTGGTGATGGTCTGGCGGGGTGGTCTTCAGATTAGTGGGTAGGGTGCTGGCGGTTGTGGTAGGTGGTGATTGTATGGTTGATGGTGGTTGGTTGTCTTCAGATTAGTTGGTAGGGTGCTGGTAGGTGATAGAAGAGGTTGAGGGAGAAGGGGATGAGAGTAAAAAAAGGTTTTAATGATTAATTATAAATAAAGTTTTTTACAAACTAGTCTCTAAACTTCAGTTTTTTATTACACAATAGTCTCTGAAGAGATGAAATGACAACAATGCCCTCATGTGCAAAGCACATGACTAGATTTAACCAAATATTCTAACTGGGTTTGGCCTAAAGGACAAAACGTGCTAGATTTTGAAAGGTAAAGGACAGCGCCTGTCAACTTTTGGCCAACGCCTGAAATTTGATGTAAACATAAAGGACAAAACTTGTAATTTACTCTAAAATAACTAATTCTTTTTGAGCTTGAGCCTAAACGAGCTTTGTATTTCAGGCTCAGGCTCGGGCTCGTTAAGGCTTGGCTCATCTGAGCTTATAACTGAGACGATCACAAGTATCTCTCGAGCCTCTGGGCTTGTTTACACCCCACTAACTATTGAACTTGACAAAATCAGTCTTAACACCTAACTCGTCCATATTACCATCTAACTTGTGTATGCGGAATCTTTTTGTATCATGTGCGCTACTCTCATCTTTGGTGTTTTCTTTTGGGGTATTGGATTTTAATAATCCCAAGTTTCACTAATTGGCCGGTAATAATCCCAACTTCAAAAATTGCCTACAACAGTCCCAACTTGTAAGATTTTGGCCACCAATGATCCTTGTCTAACTGGGTTATAACCTTGTTGGGCTGGTGACCTGCTACTTATTCCGGCGACCCGTTTTACCCCTGAAACCACCAAACGAGACCACCACCAATCATCTCCGACTTCCTGTAATCTTCTCCGCTTCTCAAAAGTTTAAAATTTCCACCATCTATGCAACTCCGGTGACCTGCAACTAATTCCGACGACCTTCTTTACCCCTGAAACCACCAAAGGAGACCACCACTTGTCATCTCCAACCTCTAGTGACCTTCTCCGCCGCTCAAAACTTCAAAAAACTAACTGGGTATAACCCAGTTAGACAAGGATCATTGGTGGCCAAAATCTTACAAGTTGGGACTGTTGTAGGCAATTTTTGAAGTTGGGATTATTACCGGCCAATTAGTGAAACTTGGGATTATTAAAATCCAATACCCATTTTCTTTTCCACTCATTTTCCAGGTCCCATTAAAAAGCAAAGACTGATCAATTTGTTTCCAGGTCCCATTAAAAAGCAAAGACTAATCAATTTGTTTGTTCGTAGTGAGTGCATGACCTTGCACTTAATATAATTGGCATATATTTTATTGTTGCAGCACAAACCGGTTTCTGACAAACCGGATTTGTTATGAAACCGGTTTTTAAACTTAAATAATCCAGTTCGGTTTAAGTCAAACCGGTTTCTACATCTGGATCCGGTTTTGTTGTGCACCTCTGACTAGTATCCATGAATAGATTATGGCAATCATACTTCGCTGTCTATTTATATGGTTTGAATAACACCAACTAATAGTCAAGTCTTTCTCAAAATGAATCCAATCCTAAACTGTTGATTACTTACACCATCTTGAATTCCTTGACCAAACTTCAATTTCTCTCTTTCAAATCATTACTTTCTTTCCCTGGGAGCTAGGCACATAGTAATGGCTTTCAACTCAACAGAAGAGTTTTCCAATATCATGCATGAACTCTTAGCTAAGTGTGATATTACAACAGATTTAATGTCTAAGTTGTATACTAAGCTAAGTTCTTTTTACATATTAGAACTGAAATTAAATCTGGAAAAGAATAACGGCAAACCAGGAATGTTATGGATTGGGCTGTACATCACTTTGGCATCACTGTGTTGCGTCCTTCTAATGTTGGCTGATTTATTACATGGTTTAAAAAGCAGAAGGCTATGGTTTCCCTGTAAATACTTTACTATTAATGGATTTACTCTCACTGTGATAGCTGCTGCAATGAAGTTACCCGCGGATCTAAGTGATTCTGTTGTGGACCAAGTGGCAAAGCTGGGAAGCATGGCCTTTATGAGCACCATGATGGCTAACTCATTGCCTTGTTTAGCAACCATGGACAACAATGAGCTTTTGACAAACATAACAGCTTTGGCTGTTTTGGTAATCCCCTTGGTCGGCAATGTCGTCTATCAAACTGGTGCTGTTGGATCTAAAGCAGATCCTAATCTTTTTCGAATTCTAAGAAACTTATCTTCGTTGAGTTCAATTTATGTGACTTTGTTAGTTGTGTTGTTGATAATGCATGTATCTTCATCTTTAGCAATTCTAAAATCCAAACAGATTATAGAATCGAAATACCAACAAGCTCATGAAACAGCTTCAAAAGACCTTCAACAATCAACTGAAAAATTATTAACCGTTGAGAAGCTACAGCAGCTTGCGAGCAGCTATTGGATCATGGCAGGAAGTGGCAGCCCCCAATTCATCATGGCTTGCTCGGCGACAACCACTACTTCTGGCGTAATATGTGCTTTAACCACCATCTTACACACTTTTACTGTGTCCTGGTTTTGGCTGTTGAAAATGGACTATGATTCAGATTGTAGTTGGTCAATCTTACTAATTCTCATAGTGCAATTTGTCGGGGTTGTAGTTGGTACAATTGCACCACTTTCAAGATGTTTTGCAACCTTAAGCTTCAAGGTGTCCATCAAAAGCATTTGGAATCATATTAAGGTCTTTAAAGTAGAGAAATACTGGACTCATAAGTTATATGACTGGAAATATGGTATCATTCCATCCCCATTTCGTAGCTGCAAACGCGAACTCAAGGTGATCATCAAGAATCTAAAAGGCCTAATTCTCAGGTATTCTATAAAAATTCAGGAGGGAGTTGTGGTACTATGCAAGATAATAGCGTTGATCCCCTTTTGCTTGATGATATGTGTCCTGTATTGTTTGCGTTTTTTGAAGTGGTCATTACAGGCCATTTTTCGTTCATGGGGACAAAAGCCTCAGAACTTGGAACAACGCAAATATGTTTTGCAACTTGAAAAAAAAAACGAGCTAGCTGACAGAACCTTGGAAGGTCTTTTAAAATCTTTTAACCGACTGATCCAAAAGAGTGAAAAGAAGCAACCCAAAAGTCTCATGAAGCTAATTCAAGAAAATTCCACAGAAGGTTTTCAAGGAGTTAAGATCTTCAACAAGGACGGTCCTCATGTTCAGTGTTCCCCATCCAAAGTAGAATATCGAGATTGCTGGAGCTTACCGGTGGTAACCCTAACAACCATTGCCGTTACTCTTCCTAACATCGAAAAGGAGAAAGTTAAAAGCTTGTTAAAAAGCGTGAGGGAAGGGCTTGAGTACGTCACACTTGTAGAAGAAACCCTCAATGCTACTGATGATCACTATAAAAGTATTCAAAGAGCCTCTAAAGTCTTGTGGGAAGAGGTTGATTTCCGCCACAAATGGTTAGGAATCAAGTTGAAAGATATTGTTTCTCAAGTGAATACAGCTGCTTACTAAGTGGATACAACACCACAAAATGTTCAATTTTTCTTTGACAAAGCTAAAAACAAGATCAATGAAGGGGTGGGAAGTACGGATATCGAAGGCCTGGATGGTTATTCCCAACACATATCTATTTGTGCCTACTCAATGTGTCGTATCACTGAAACAATCATTGATGACAAGGAAAGCCACAAGAAGCTATTTGATGAATTATCTTCAAGGATTGCAGACATAATGGCGGCATGTCTCACCAACCTGCCCCATGTCATTGCAACGAAATGCCACACTAGTGTGATAGAGAAAAGGGAGGCAAGTGTCCAAGTTGCAACTAAACTGCTAGGTGAGACTAAGCACATAGTCAACACCCTTCAAGGCCCCCTTCAAGACAAATGGCATGCTTATTTAAGTATGAATCCAGAAGACTTGGCTTTTATTGACAAATGGTGTGCTTATTCAAGTGAACCTTGAATCACTTCCGTTCTTCAATTAATGAAGTAAGTTCACTTAGATTTCCCACTAATATTGATTTCCTATTATACATATAAAATTGTATTAACCACTTGTTTATGAACCGGTGTGTGAAGCTTCCTTTACTCCTCAAAGCAAATCCGATGGGATCAAGATTGAACTAATAGTTTGGCGAACCAGTGTGTGAAGCTACCTTTAGTTTCTAAACCTTGTAACAAGTTATTTTGGCGAAGTCCTTTGTTGTAATAACTGGTACCTTTTCCTAGTTTACTTGTAAGATATATCTTGCTTGTTGAATGGTATGGTTTGAGAAAGGATTCGAATATTTTCATATGGATTTGTTGTCTTGGCATATCTCCATAGGATCTTGGTGTTTGCAAGTTACGTGAGTTATTGGAAAGCAAAATAAGTTCTCAAAATACAAACACAAATGTAACATGATTCTTGGTCATTAGGCTATTTGGTTGATATTATAAAGCCACTTTGTTAATAGATTAGACCGAATTAACCTTGGTAGATTTTGTATAATCCTTCATGATCTGTCCGTTGAAATCTTTTCATTTGGTTAAGAAAGACGCCATTTCCACCAAATAGATAGCAATTTCTCTTCATTTGTATACTCGGTATAAAATTTGCAAGAATGATGCTGATCTATTGTAAGAAAATCTCTCATACCGAATCGAAAATATTCACTTTTCTCGACTGTTTCTGCACGTGGGACAGCCTCAGCGACCACTTCACATAAGAATATTGCTTATTCAAACTGCTTATATAATTATTTTTGAGAACATTTACCTTCTGCATTGTTGGTTCAGACGTATACGAAGGAAACAGAAATATAACTACTGCAACAATAACTACTGCAACAATAATCCTACAAATATCTATTTGGTGATGAATAAAGTGGTTTGCCGTTCAAAAAAAAAAAAAAAAAAAACTACTGAAACAACATAGACACATGCTCCACCTATTCAATAGGAAACTTCCTAAAGAAACGTGAGACTCAAACCACAACCCCAACGTTCACTTTGACTAACTTATTCAAACTTAATTTAATACATATTTGCACACCAAAATGCCTATTTAATTTAATTTGCACACCAAACCCTAGTTTTATATACGTCGCGTAGAGGTCTATACGCGGCCACCTTTTTCAATTTCCAAGAGAATCTCTGATATGATGTGAGAATTTGTCCCTTTATATACGCTGCGTATAGGCCCATATAAATTTTAAAGAGTAAACTGCCATTTTGGTCCCTGAGGTTTAGTTACTTTTGCCACTTTAGTCCAAAACTCAAACCTTTTGCATCTGGGTCCCTGTGATTTCAGTTTTATTGCCATTTTGGTCCAAAAGTGAAGTCAGATCATATTTGTCTTATAAAATTCAACTATTTTGTCCTTTTCCTTAGGGGTAAAATGGTCATTTTAAATAAATATCTTTCATAACCTCCATTTCATCTTCACTAAATCTCCACAACTTCACAACAATGGCGACCAACACACTCTTCACTTCTTCTCCTTCACACTCCTCCTCACTCTCACCCTTCCGCCCTCACCGTCACCGCAATCAGCTTTCGACGACTCAGTCTCACTGACGTCATCTCATCCGTCTCTGATCGGATCTCCGCCGTCAGATATGGAGCATTCTTTACCCCTGTCTCCTCTGTCTCCGTCACGTCTATTCCAGTGACGTCATCTCACATGTCTCCGATCGGATCTCCGCCTGCTCCTCCGCCTTCAGATCTGGTACATTCTTCGTCACCGGATGAATCTCCGTCGTCTTCTCCGGCAACATCACCGGAATCATGAAGAACGGACGGAGTCGTCGGACGGAGGAATGAGTGCGGGGAAGAAGGTAGGTGTGGCGTTTGGATTATCACTGCTGCATGTGTTGTTGTTTTCGGAGGAGTTTTGTACCGGAAGCGGCAACGGAATATTCGGCGAGCACAGTACAGTCAGGCGGCTCAAATGGAGTTTTTCTAGATAAGACTTAAATCTCCAGAACCACTTCTCAGAGCGGATCTTCGACCTCTTCGACCTCCAAACGCTTCTCAGAACGGTGTGTATGGCGGAGGTGGAGGTGCATGGCGGACGTTGTGGTAAGAGGTAGTGGTTGTGGGTTGTGTTTGTAGTGGGTGTTGAAGAGAGATGAGAGACGAAGATGGAAGAAAGTTGGAGTAGCAGAGGGGTTGACTGTTGATTTGGTTTTATATAAGTCAAAGATCGAATTTTATTTAAAATGACCATTTTGCCCTTGAGGAAAAAGACAAAATAGCAAGATTTTATAAGAAAAATATGACCTGACTTCACTTTTGGACCAAAATGGCAATACAACTGAAACCATAGAGACCCAGATACAAAAAGTTTGAGTTTTGGACTAAAGTGACAAAAAGTGACCAAACCAAAGTGACCAAAAAGTTTGATTTTAAGGATTGGGTTAAATAGCAAATTGACTGTTTACGTTATTAGATTTATAAAACTTAATTGTAATAGCTGTAAAATTAAAGTTGCGGTCTAACTAATTTATGTTATTTTTTTTTGAAGATACTAATTTATGTTATTTATAATCAATACTAGGTTAGAACCCCGTGTATTACACGGGTTGAACAAATGTAATTTTATATATTAAAATTATATCTCTAAGAATCCCATGTATTGTACTGAATAAATGTAATTTTATATACCAAATAATAAAAACTCGTGATTTGTACGGGTTGAATAAATCTAATTATATATACTAAATAATAAAAAAAATTATTTCTTTAAAAACACTGTGTATTACCAAGGTTGGAGAACTCGCTAGTCGCTAGCGGGTCGGTGAGGTAGGGACTAGCGACTACTCGGGATTACTCGTGATTACTCGGGATTAATCGGATCGGGAATTTTATATGTATATTTTTTTTATTTTTATAAATATGTATATATATACTCACACATCCATATCAATATAATACTTAAAAAGATAAAAGTAGTTCAAAATTCAAACTAAACTTACATATAATTCATAACATAACAAGTCTAAGTATTTAAAATTCAAACATTAACAAATAGTTCAAATGTAATCGTCATCCCCGTAGTGTTCAATGATTTCGACACCATCCGACTCGTATCCAATCTCCTCGTCTACTTCATCCTCTTTCTCTGACTCAAATTCTTCGTCATAAAGTTGTCTCGCCTTAGCAGGTTTCCTAGCACTTGTTTGGTTAGACGATACTTCATCAACACCCGCGGCTACATTAACCCCCGACTCAACTTCCTCTTCCTCTCCATCATCCTCAATCCACTCTTTAGCCTCACTAGCATCTTCCCCTTTAAGTACCTCACGATTTCTGACAGCTTTCACAAGTGCATTCACTAAATTAGTAGTAAATTATAATTGGCTAACTGTAATCAGTCAAACAATTACAACAATTGCAGCATTCACTACGTTATTAAACAACAATTAGAGCATTGATCAGTTCATTTACAACAATCTACGTATTCCCATCCAATATCTGTACTCTGTTTGGACTAATAAAGAATTAAAGAATTAAACAACAATAGAAGCAGCAGCACAAACAACAAACAAATGCTACTTCCTGTTTGGACTAATAAAGAATTAAAGATCGTTACCTGTTTGGACTGTGTAACAACTAATGAACTAATAAAGAATTAAAGAAGCCGGAGAAGGAAGCAGAGCTAATTACCTGTCGCCTGATGTCGGGAAGCAGCGCCGTCGGGAAGCTCGGTCGCCGGAGAAGCAGCGCCGCCGGGAAGCTCGGTCGCCGGAGAAGCAGCGCCGCTGATGTCGCTGATGATTTAGGGAGTTAGGGCAACAATTCTGATGAACTGAGTTAACTATGAATCAATGATTTACTGATTTAGGGTATAACTGTATAAGGAATAAAAGGAATTTGGGCTAAAGTCTTAATTTTGGGCCACTTTTTTAACTGTTTTAACCGGGCCGACTAGGCCGACTTGGGCCGACTTGGGCCGACTAGCACCGACTAGCACCGGCTTTGACCGACTAGTGATTTATTTACTGATTAGTGAAAATTTACTCAGTAGAGGGCCGACTAGCGACTAGTCGCCGATTAATCGCCGACTAGTCGCGATTTTTGCAACACTGGTATTACACAGGTTAAATAAATGTAATTTTATAACCTTGTATATTACTCGGGTTGGATAAATGTAATTTTATAAACTAAATAATAAAAAAGTTATATCCTTATAAACCTCGTGTATTATACGGGTTGAATAAATCTAATTATATGTACTAAATCATCATCATCATACTCAGTAAATCCCACCAATAGCAAAGCTAAGGTAGGGTCTGAGGAGGGTAAGATATAGAGGCTGCTTTCAGTGAGACCCCCGGCTCGATAGTAGTTTTGCATCAAGCCTTTGACATAAGGCAGATAACACTCAGCAATCGGGACAAAGACCGATTGGTGCATGTTCCCTTTTGTCTTTCTGTTATCAACGCCACCACATGATGATGATGCATTATTAACCGTCCGCCGCTTTTAACGTTATTTTCACGAACTTAGTAAAATAACGTTAAAATTAGTGCAATTTCACTTTTGCCCTCCGAGTGTCCACACATATATATTATATGCGCATACCGCAAGCGAGGCGAATATATACTAAATAATAAAAAAAGTATATCATTAAAAACATCATGTATTACACGGTTAAATGAATGTAATTTTGTATAGTAAATAATATGCTATTGGATTCGTTTAAAAATCATAAATTTGGTTCGGTTTAATTCGAATCAAATCACAAACTTGGTTAAGTTTAATTCGAATTGATTAGAAACCGAATTTGAAAAATCAAAAACAGAATTATATTATTAGCTTCTCTTTCTAATTAGTGTTTTTTAAAGTTTGATCTAATGTCTAATAAGTTATTTTATATATTTTGTTTGTACTTTAAATTTTTTATATGAGCGTATTATTGTTTTTTAAGTTTAAGATTATTGTTGTGTTCTATTATTTAAAAAATATCTTTAATTTATAACTTAATTTTGAAGATAATATATTATTAGAAAAAATATAATATTTATAACTTAAATTTGAAGATAATATATTATTAGAAAAAAAATAGAATGATTCTATCTGACATTCAAAGTAAGATAAGATTTACTATTAATTAATTATTTATTATTTATTATTTAATTAATTGATATAAGATAAGTATGAAAATGCAGGAAATTACAAATGTAGACGCCTTCAATGAACGACACGTGTCACTTATTGGTTTCTTTTATTATATAGTATAGATTATTCAGTTATGTTTTTTTATCAACATAATTGACAAATTGCCCCTTTAAACTCTTAAATATAATGTAACTAAGTTAAAACCCAGTGTAATACACGGGTTAAATAAATGTAATTTTATATATTAAATAATAAAAAATATATATTTAAAAACCTTGTTTATTACACGGGTTGAATAAATGTAATTTAAATACTAAATAATGAAACAATATATCTTTAAAAATCTCGTTTATTACATGGGTTGAGTAAATGTAATTTTATATATTAAATAAAAAAATTATATCTTTAAGAACCCTGGGTATTGTGCGGCTTGAGTAAAGTTAATTTTATATATTAAATAATGAAAAAAGTTACATTATTAAGAACCTCATGTATTGTATGGATTGAACACATGTAATTTTATATACCAATCAATAAAAATATATATTTTGTTATATCTTTATAAACCCTATGTAATATACGGATTGAATCTAATTTTATATACCCCATAATAAAAAAAGATATATTTTTAAAAACCCGGTGTATTACACGAGTTGCATAAATGTAATTTTGTTAGTAAATAATAAAAATATTATATCTTTAAAAAACCTCATTTATTACAAGTGTTGAATGAATCTAATAAAAAAATATATAATTAAGTGTGTGATCTATACGGCTATACCAACCACTCACCTTCCCATCACAACCAGGATTCCTCTTAAGAAACTTTAAATATAACTTATGCAATTGATTCGAAACCTAGTGGTGCACAAAAAACCCGAACCCGGACCCGGACCCGAAAAAAAACCCGGAACCGGGTATTATAAAACCCGGGTTTTTTATACCCGAACCCGACCCTACCCGTAGGGTAGGGACCGGGTATGCATATTTGATCTAAAACCCGAACCCGGAACCGGAACCGGTATTTTTTTTATACCCGGTTTATACCTGAAACCCGGTTTTATAAATACCCGAACCCGAACCCGGAACCGGGTTTTATAAATACCCGGAACCGGTTTTTAAAAAAACCTGATTTTGATGTAATCTTGTTTAATTATGTATGCATTAAGACTTCTAGTTCTTATGATTTAACAAAATTATGTATGCACTTTGATGTAATCTTGTTTAATTATTAGGTTTCTAATGATATTTGCCACCGCTACTTAATTA
Organism: Helianthus tuberosus; assembly: GCA_030545235.1. Lineage (NCBI taxonomy): Eukaryota > Viridiplantae > Streptophyta > Magnoliopsida > Asterales > Asteraceae > Helianthus > Helianthus tuberosus. The sequence goes on along the minus strand of CM060443.1, from coordinate 223,084,011 downwards.
TTTAGTATATTTCATTACAAGTGGAAACAAATATGCCAATATATGTTGGCACTTCTATTTTCTTTGTTTGTTTAATATCATTATTAGTTTTTGTATTTAATAAATTGTGCCTCTGTTTATAAATTGTGCCTCTGTTTATCAATAGATTTGATGTCTATGTGTGAGAGTTATGTTTGATACATTTTATAAGCATAGTTCCGGTCGGGTTTTTTTAATACCCGGTGCGGGTTTTTTCCCAACCCGATGCATACCCGAACCCTACCCAATGAATACCCGAACCGGACCCGAACCCGGAAATAGGGTATTATAATACCCGGGTTTTATAAAACCCGACCCGAACCCTACCCGAACCCGGGTATATAGGGTATACATTTTTGGTAGAGAACCCGGACCCGGACCCGACCCGGTTTTTAAAAAAACCCGATTTTGTAAAACCCGATCCTACCCGAACCCGATCCTACCCGAAACCCGGTTTTTAAAAAAACCCGATTTGTGCACCACTATCGAAACCTGCCCAAAACTCCATTGTATCACTAAGTAAAATATCCAGAGCCGTCCCCGAGAATGATAATAATAATTTGGGCCTCGTGCAAGACAAAAATTCGGGCCCCTCCCTATAATTGGTATTGATCGAATTTTGGTTTCGTTCAGTATGGTTAGAGGTGTACAAAAAAACTGGTTTTAGAACCGAAACCGGAAAAAAAAAAAGAAACCGGTTTTTTTTAACCGCCGGTTTTTAGACCGGTTACTATTTTTGACTTCAAAAACCGGTTATTAACCGAAACCGGTTTTAACCGGTTAAAACCGGTTCTTTTGGGAAAAACCGATTAAAAACCGGTCCCAACCGGTTTTTCCGGTTATTGTTTTGGACCTCAAAAACCGGTTAGTAACCGGAACCGGTTATAAAAAAAAACCGGTTTTTATTTTGGGTGAAAAAACCGAAACCGGTTAATAACCGAAACCGGTTTTTGAAAAAAACCGATTTGTACACCTCTAAGTATAGTACAATACAGGTACTCAATGTAAATAATAAATATTACGCCCAAAAGGTTTTAATAAGCATAAGTAAAATGTAATATACTAAAGTAATAATATTACATTATCACATATAACACTCTTATTTTACTCCTACATTTTATGATAATGGTCACTTTTAGATGAAGGTATATACTATAATTAAGTTAAAACAATAGAAAACTAAAATAATAGATATAAAGAAATATCAGCAATGTGCATCATATTTGCTTGTATATGATTTTGTTGTATTCGCTTGTAAATATTGACATCACTTTTAGATGAAGGTATACTATAATTAAGTTAAAACAATAGAAAACTAAAATAATAGATATACAGATATATCAGCAATGTGCATCATATTTGCTTGTATATGATTTTGTTGTATTGACATGCTTTTGCATCATTTGAACAAGTTATACACACAGTATTAATGTTGATTTGATAAAAAGGAAAAAAAAATATTGTTGTAAAGGGAATGGAGGGATCGAACTTGCACCTATACCTTGATTGTTTCTATGGCGAACAAATAGACCAAAGTCCAACCACTGCAATTGTTTCAGAAATAAATCCATTTGACCTTTTAAAATTCTAAAAAGCTATAAAAACCGGAAAGCGAGGAGATAGAAGAATCGAACCGCAGACTTCAATGATAAAGTAGAATGCTCTTTGCAACTGAACTATAGTAGGTCATGAGTAAAATATTTATAGTATTTATGAATGTACAAAACTTCTTAGAAACTTTTCGGGCCCTCTAACAACTTGGGCCTCGGGCCGTTGCCCGGCTTGGCCGGCCCAATAGCCGGCTCTGAAAATATCACATTATATAACTTATAGAATAACGTATATTATTGATTAAAACATACCGAATCAATAATATCTTGGCAGTAGATGGGGCTCATGTAGTATAAAACATCATGAACCGTCGCACTTAAAGTTACACGTAATCCACGTACACCAGGTAATGTACATTTTTCTACAGCAGATTCACCACTAAGCTTTAAACTTTTCCTCCACTAGTAACACAAATCCAGTCACATCAAAGATAACAATTTCACAAAAATTCATGTTTTGGTAAATACAATTACAAACCTGACATGGAATGAAAAGAATCCGCTGAGTTCTACGTTGGTACGATGCCAAATGTTGTTCAGCAAGGCTGGCAGTAATATGGCGGAAAATGCCGACATCATCAACTAGGTTCGCTTTTTCTAACCTTTGACCAATACCATGAACCATGAACACTAGATGCCGAACTGGAACCTTATATAAATTAAAAATCAAAGCATTTTGTATTAACTTTTATTCTATAAAAAGATATAATGATGTTTTAACAGAAAGAATCTCTCTTATAAGTGAAATTGTATGAAAAAGTTTCAGAGTTTTACCTGGGAACAGTAATCATCCATTTCTTCCTCCTTTTGTTGTCGTAACTCATCCTACAAATTAGAATTTATTAGTTAAGATACACACATATATTAAATATAATTTTGAATTTTCAAAATATCAAAGCTACACTCTCAGAACAATAAAAGTTTCGTATATACCAATTTTATGATTAATAAATTATAAAAGGCCAATCATTCAAAACAATCTGTTTCACTAGATAAACGAATAGGATAACAATGTTAATATGTTATTACAGTCGATCATCACAGCACATAATTTTCTTAACGTTTCTTTAGTGAAAAGGCAATTATAAGTAAGTGGTTTTATCTTATTTACAATGGAATAAGTAAATAGGAAATTTTTTAGTGTTTTGAAATGTTGGTAATGTATTGTTTGCGCTGTGGTTGAGTGTTAGATAACGTTAGAGTAAATTGTCAATTTCATCCCTGAGGTTTGGCCACTTTTGCGACTTTAATCCAAAGGTTTGTTTTTTCGCATCTGGGTCCTCGGGATTTCAAAAACTTACCATTTCCGTCTCTAAGGTTTGGCAATTTATTGCGACTTTCGTCCCTCGAGGTTTGGCCCTCAAGGACGAAAATGACAAGATTTTGAAACCACGAGGACCCAGATACGAAAAAGCAAACCTTTGGATGAAAGTCGCAAATGTGGCCAAACCTCAAGGACGAAAATGACAATTTACTCAAAATGTTATATTATAAGAAATAGATCTAGACCTGGGTCGGCTTTGGTGACTTCGATGGAGCATAACCACGTCTTAATTTAACGCCTTTCCCACCGAACTTAACAATGCTCGAGATTCCGGAGGCATCAACATTTAACCAAGCCTCCCATGTATCATCCTCTCCGGTGAAAAGACCATGAAGCCCCTGTAGGCAACAAGCAAGATGCAAATACGAAAGATAGACACTAGCTATGATAACTAAATTAAATTTGCATCAAACAACAACATACGGGACTAGACCCTTGCATATCAACTCGAGCTGCAAATAGTCCAGATGGTTGAAATGTTCTTCGATGCCAAACCTACAAAAAAGTACGATCATTTCATTTATTTCGGATGTCTAGAGACCCATTAAGGTTTCCTGTTCATCAAGCTTAAAACCCTAGATTAGTCTCTATATGTATCATGTCATATGCAATTGTAAAACTTGTCTGGGCTTAATGATATAACCTAGTTGCAGCCTGTGGACGTAGGTCCCCCCACTGGGACTGAACCATGTAGAATTCTTGTGTAGTGTTTATTTTCTGTCTGCGTATTTATATCGTTTGTGCGTGTGTGTTGGTTCCGCTGCGCCGCTTGAGACCTAACAGGATCATGGGTCACAATGGTAACTTTTTACAGGCCGGGTTGACTTGAAACACATTTTGTCGGAATTTTTTACAAGGTTTTGTGCATTTAACAATGACTTTCAAGTTTTAACCCATTTCCTTTGAAGCTAGTTTCTTTATTTTACCGGTGTAGGATAAAACAAAAGTTGAACTTATAAATGGGTTATGAGTAACTTACTTTACTATGATAAGCAAACTCCAGTTGTTCGGAAATATCTTCACGAAGTGGCAGCCAATCAAGACCCCCTTTACGAGCAAACCAATGGCCTCTTAAAACACGACGATTATCTCCATCCCAATAAACAGGAAAACAATGTCTTCTTAGTAAATCTACCTACAATTGAAAGAATAAAATGATTCCAAGATATCTACATAAGAACTAGACGAAGCAATTTCAATTTGTTAATTTATAAATGGGCGGGGACGATTCATTTAGACCTGTTACCGAACCCGCGTATTACCTCATACAAGCCTCCTTTCACAGGGACACCGACTCTTTCTTCCTCATTAAAATACGGTTCTGCTGCTTTCGAGTCCTCTAACGGAAACGGTTTTAGCAGCGGATCTGATTTGGAGACTGAAGCCGGTGACCCTTTTGGACCGTCACTACATTCAGCATATTCTTTCCACCATATAGATAGCAATTTCTCTTCTTGCTGTTATATGTACAAATATATATAATGATTCATTTGTATACTACGGTATAAAAGTTTATATAAAGGCAAGTGTTTCTGTAATAATGATGAACTTTAATAACTGCAAACACTTATAGTATGTCCTGCAAGAATGATGCTTCTATTGCAAGAGAATCTATCATACCAAACTAAAATATTCACTTTTCTCTACTGTTTCTGCACGCGGGACCGCAGCAGTTACCTCTGCACATAAGCAGTGGAATCAAGATGACACATTGTATAAATTGTTTGGCTAATATCCTTAAGGAAAGAATTAGTTATTCATAACGACAAACATGGAAATCTGTAATTTCAAGGCATTGTGAAATGAGAAATAAAAACAAATTATATACAAACTATACTACACTTTAAGTAAAAGAGAAGTCCTATACAAACACCACATCTATTTATATCACCAGTACATGGAATTTTGACGTTGAATAATAACGTGAAAAAAAATTTGATCTTGAAGTTTACGCCTAGCTAATTTATTAAAGATGTGCGAACTCGTTATATATGTGTGTGCATGCATATATATATATAGAGAGAGAGAGAGATAGAGTGATAGACACAAGATCCTTTGTTCATATTAATATCACTTTTTTGTATTTATCTTGCTATTTTGCTAGAAATATAATCTTCTTCGCAACAGTCTCAATAGTTGAATAAATATAAGTTGACCTACTAAAAGTGATGTTACCTAAGTTATAGGAAAACAATATGATCCTAACTATGCTTGGGAAAAACGATATGATCTTCAAGAAAAGGAGCTATAACATGCTTTTCAATATTATTCATAGTTGTGCCAAACATCCACTCTTACATGGAAAACTACTAGATGCTCATCTTGTTTACAGATGTCTATTTGTAGTCTAACATAAGACCCACATATAATATCAACAATCACTGTGTCATACACCACATATCCTATCAGTTAAATAGTAATGTCTGATTTCATCTGGTCTCTATCCGCGCAGTTCATACACCCTACTTTTTCAAAAAGACTATCTTTTTTTAATAATCATGATCCCATATAAATAAAGAGATCATTTATGGACAAAAAAACAATTTCTCTGGAGTTTTATAATTTTATATCCAATATCTTTTTAAACTAGAACTTCATAAAAACATAAAACAACACATGAACGGTGAAAAGAAACTTCGTAAGACATCAAGACCGAATAAGCAGGTTGCTACTACACAAATTAATAACCAAACTAGCACCCAAAAAACTCAAAAATGTTGAGATATGTAAGCTTCAGCCCTAGTCAGTTCAGTTAGGCCCAGATTAGTTAACTTGTTGACTGATGGATTAACCCTAGTTCTAGTCTATAAATATATCTCCTGTACTTGTAATTCATTATCACTCAATAATAAGAAAACCCTAGTTGTCCCTGTATGTAGATTGCACACCGTGACTGAACCACGTAAAATCTCTCGTGTTCGTTTACTGTTTGTTTGTCTGTTTTTGTTCGTGTGTGCGCATTTGATCCTAACAAAAAACTCAGGTCAAAATGCAATGTATATAACAACTATTTTAACATATAAAATGTGGTATATTAATTATTTATGCAATTTATACCAACAAACTCACCATTTTTCTCCATTGGAACCTTACGAAAATACCACCTAACATCACCTCCATCAGATGGGCTTTTGGTGTGTGCAAGATACTTCTTTCTCCCCTCACACTGATGTATTTCATCAGCCAATCTCATTATATTCGACGCGGTATTCTTCAACAAATCAGCACTACTTTTCTCCTCTTTATCCCCATCAGTTTCCCCCATTGGAGATGACCCAATACAGATTCAGGTTTCGTTCAGGCAATTCATCAAACACGTGGCGTGCATTACCAAAAAACACCCATTTTGTTGTAAATTCGAATCATTTAATCAAGAATCGTGGGTGTGAGACTAGGTATGATTGAAGACACGTTCCTTGTTGATGAAGTAAGTTACGAATATGGGTAGCCAGATGATGCCATTTCAATCAAGAACATGAAGAGATATGCGTTAATATATTGCTAAATTGGAGGCAAATCATTCGAATCGACATTGATGTTCAATGGAAGAATCTTGCATGGTATGCGTACGAAGGATGCAGGCAGTTTGAATTGATTTGGGGGTTTGCGATTGTTTGTTGCTGGGATGGCACGGGTTTACCATCTGATAACTACCATCTGCTATTGGGTATACTGCGGGTTTCCGGATTTCGGGTAAACCAGTTAATTAAAAAAATTACCCATTGGGTACTAAAATCCGCCGGGTATAAGTAACAAATTACATTTAGCATTTTTACTATAAAAATATATCAAATAACTACAACGTATGCAAATACATAGATGACAAAAATCGTGTATGGTAAGCTAATTTTTGGTAATTGTTAGCACGAGAAACGTCAAACGTAAGAAACTCAAAAGCCATAAGATATATAATCGGATTGGACGGTTGGGAATTTGGGCTTTCAGGTGACTTTTCAGTTGCCTTGATAAAAATGGATATATCACCAAATCCAAAACCTATCCTAAACCCAAAGCTAAAAGCAAATCAAAACTACAAACTACCTGTTTATCGGACCCCAAACTTTCCCCAAATGTATCAGGTTTCAGGTTTATTCATAAGATTCAGGTTCAATTTTCATTCCTAACTTGTTGATTATATGGTTTAACTTCAATTATCTAAATCTATATTATAAGACGCATATAAGGAAAAAAAATAACTTTATGTGATTTTAAAAGTTTTTTGTAATACAATTTTTAAAATTTATTGTAATATAATCTTACTTACCTATACTACTAAGGTATTTAAATACAAAATACTTGTTTTTTATTAGCCCACAATAGCTACATCATCCAACACTAATAATCACTAGTCACAAATGCTGCATCATTTTCACTCTTCTTTGGCAAGACTTGATCTTCTGGCACTTCTTTGTGATCTTCAACCCTTCTAATTAAAGACTTGTCGATCAATTTTGTATGGTCGCTTTGTGAAACCCGACGAATCCAATATCAAACACCATACTTATCCCCCTTAACTATAACCACCTCCAAATTAAGCTAACACGAACCAACCACTTAAGTTATTAACGCTCGATTCTCAAATCTTCAAACTTAATCGCCATATGATAGAGAAGATGAAATTGCAATACTCAACATCCAACAAATCTGTTTCCACAAAGACAAGAAATTCAATTCGATAAGTTAATAACAAATTGAATTCCGATATTTTGTACAACTAGCAAAACTTGATCTTCTTCTTAAACAGATGTGTCTGATTTCCATTAGTATCTTCATGACTCCACCAATTACCTAATGTCTTCCATATCTGATCTCCCCCTCAAGGTAAAGACCTCCAGATTAATTTGAGAATAACCAACATGGAAGAGGACCAAGAATGCTAATCATCTCTACTATAACAATCATATAATAAACGTTCAATTTTCAACTAATTGTCCAACGACCAATCAGTTTCATCACAAACACACTAAACTAAATCATGAACACACCTGACAAAATCAACCACACCAACTCGATAGTAATCATCATGTAACCTAGAGTAACTAGAAAGATTGACCCGCCTAATTTTATCATCACACACAGTAACCGAAACTAGTTCATCAAACGTGAGAATTCCGAATTAAGTGATCAGCCTAATTAGTCATCACCCATATCCGACACCCGACACGAGCAATCAAATCCAAAACTCTAACATGATTTTGTTTCAATTACGTTCAACGAGCATTTCAGTTTTGCAAAGAAACAATTAATTTAGAAAATTTAATCCCTTTTTTCTTTGCAAAAACTCCCAAAATAAGCAAATCTCCTCTTTTTTTCTTTCAAACTATAAGCTCTACCCTTGAAACGACCCACAAATCAACTAATAATTCCGGGCCATGTAGAGTTCTAACATAAGGCCCAAATATAACTTGTAATACCTCACCCAATATTACTAACCACACAAATCCATAACCATGCTAAATCCATAACCCCACTATTCCATAACCATGCTAACTCCATAATCATAACTTTTTTGTACATTAATGTTTTAAAGAAAGTTACACCGCAAAAATGAGCATTAGTTATGGTATCATTATAGTTTTTTTTTTTAATTTTATAAAAACAGACATTTTATGTGATTACCAGCGTCAATCTTCCTCACGCGCATCGCGCAAGCAAAAACCCTTTAGTTTTCTTTTTGGTATTGTTTTTCTTAGGGCTGTCAATAGGTAACCTGTCACGGCCCCCGACCCGGTTTGACCCGTTTCAGGAGCCGCGAGACAGAAATCCCATGGTATGAGTTTAACAGCGGAAGTTTATTTAACAGGATCGTTTAAAGCTAAAATTTTTCCGATTTATTTTATTTCACAATTCGGGATAAAACCCCGATAATTTACAATATTATGTTTTTATTACGAAATCGTGATATTACAAAACTTATTTCTTTATTTTATAATGAGCCACTATCTTAAGCTTGAAATGCTCCCCAGCACTTTTCCTGAATTACAACAGATCACCTGAAACATGTTTGAAAAAGGTTTTGTCAGCGGAAAATACTGAGTGAATCATTCTATTTACTAAAATGACACATTTGTTATAATTTACAGTATTAAGAGCGATTACAATGTTTCTATTATCAAACCAACTACCCACGGTATTTGTCACTCGACCGAATCTGTGACTATGGTCATATCCCCCAATTGGCTGCCCCAATGGTGACGATTATCAAGTAATGTATACAAAACCCCACATACCGGCTGTAACTTGGTGATTACAAAGACTTAATCCCCGTAATTATAACTTTGAAAATAAACATGATTTTGTAAATAGATTTGATAAAAAGAGAGAATGACTCACATTGCTGATTTAATACGGACAGAGTCTAGTCTATGAATTAGCCTGATTAACCTAATTTAGATAACAATGCACACAAAACTGGGTTAGTAATCAATACAGCATTTACGATAACTCACGAGATCAACCATCACAACGAGTGACAAAGTGCTATGCTTAACATCTGTCGAATTAACGACTAATGACAAAGAATCACCCTAATGTGGGCAGCACTTAAACACCCGTTGAGTACATTGATCGATCGTAAAATGAATCGTAGCAGCGATCGTGCTAATACCCTGTTTTGCGGCGTTGATTTGTGAACTGTGGGTGTTTTGGTAGTAATTTGAATGTAACTCGCAGTGTATAGTGAATTTTTACGTCGTTTTTCTTTCAGAATTCAAGTCCCACTGTCCACTATTTATAGGTAATTTTTGACCCTGAGGCGGCCCGCTTTAGTTTTAGCTTATCCTCACGCAGGCCGCGTGAGACCTATTTTTTAGGTATAGGTTGCCACGGTTGGGACTAGCCCTGCTGAGTTGACAGTTTTCGTAAATTCCTTGTTGCCAACGTTTTAAGTGGATAATCGTCAATAGGGTTTAACCCCCCCCCCTCCCCCCCTGAGTTTTAGAGGCCCTAATCCTGATTCTGAAAATTATGAAAATTTTAGGGTTTGTTCAGAATCACTTGGGTGTCTCAATTAGGGTTTCCTATTGGACTAATTAATTTAATATTTATGAATTTTGATGAGAGTTGTTACATTCTCCCCACCTTAATAAAAATCTCGTCCTCGAGATTTATTGAAATAAATGAGGATACTTTCTCTTCATTTCTGATTCCAGCTCCCAAGTGTATTCAGGTCCTCTCCTTGAATCCCACTTTACTTTAACTAACACTAGTCGTTTGTGCTTGAGAAACTTCACTTTTCTGTCTTCTATATGAAGAGGTTTCTCCACAAATTTTAACTTTTCGTTTACCTCTATGTCTTGAAGAGGTACTACCAGAGATTCATCTGCTAAACATTTCTTGAGATTGGATACATGAAATACATCATGTACTCCAGCTAATTCTTCCGGTAGTTGTAAACGATAAGCTACTGGTCCTATGCGTTGGATCACTGGAATTGGTCCTACGTATCTTGGACTTAGCTTTCCTTTCTTACCGAATCTAACAACTCCTTTCCAAGGAGAAACTTTTAACAATACTCTGTCTCCAACTTGGAATTCTAATGGCTTGCATCTATTATCAGCATAGCTCTTCTGGCGATCTCGAGCCGTCTTCAGTCTTTCCTTGAGTTGCGTAATCTTATCAGTCGTTTCTTGCACAATTTCAGGACCTGATAATTGACTTTCTCCTATTTCTGCCCAACAAACTGGAGTTCTGCACTTTCTTCCATATAATGCTTCAAATGGAGCAGTATCAATGCTTGAGTGATAACTATTGTTATAGGAGAATTCAATTAATGGTAAATGATCATCCCAACTTCCACCAAAGTCTATTACACATGCTCGGAGCATGTCTTCTAGAGTTTGGATTGTCCTTTCACTTTGTCCGTCTGTTTGGGGATGATATGCAGTGCTTAGGTTTAGTCGAGTTCCCATAGCTTGCTGGAAACTTTTCCAAAAATGGGAAGTAAAACGACTATCCCTATCCGAAACAATGGAGAGTGGAACTCCATGTAAGGATACAACTTCATCTACATACAATTTAGCCAGTCTTTCCATGCTAAAGGTTTCTTTCATTGGTAAAAAGTGAGCTGATTTGGTTAATCGATCCACAATTACCCAAATCGTATCATTACCTTTTCTGGTTTTGGGTAACTTAGTAACAAAATCCATTGTTATAAGTTCCCATTTCCATACTGGCATTTCTAATTGTTGTAGTAATCCTGAAGGTTTCTGATGTTCTGCCTTAACTTGTGAACAAGTAAGACATTTAGAAACATAGCTGGCTATGTCCTTTTTCATTCCTATCCACCAAAAGTTCTTTCTTTAATCTTGGTACATTTTATTGTTTCCTGGATGCATAGTGTACCTAGATTTATGAGCTTCTTCTAAAATCTTAGGTCTTAAGTCTCCCTGCTTAGGTACCCAAATTCTATTTTTGTGGAATCTCCACATTCCATCTGCTCCTTGTTCCAATTCCTTCATTCGTCCTTTCATTCCTTCAGCATCATCCTTGATTGCTGTAGTTTGAACATTCTTCAATTGTTCCATTAAATCTATTTGTAGATTTAATCTGAGAGCACGAACCCGTCGTTGTTTCTCATAATACTTACGACTTAAGGCATCTACAACTACATTTGCCTTTCCTTCATGATATTGAATATCACAGTCGTAGTCGCTTAAGATTTCCATCCATCTCCTTTGCCTCATGTTTAACTCTTTTTGCCCAAATATATATCTTAAACTCTTATGATCTGTATAGATAGTAAACTTACTTCCGTACAGATAATGTCTCCAAATCTTAAGGGCAAAAATTACGGCTCCTAATTCTAAATCATGAGTCGTATAGTTTTCTTCATGCTTTTTCAATTGCCTTGATGCTTACGCAATTACCTTCTTGCGTTGCATAAGCACACATCCAAATCCTAATTTTGAAGCATCACAATATACTTCAAAATCTTCAGTTCCTTCTGGTAAGGCTAAGATTGGAGCATGGGTTAATTTCTGTTTCAAAATTCTAAAAGCTTCTTCTTGTTTGGGTCCCCATTCAAACTTAGTAGCTTTACAGGTTAGCTTAGTTAATGGTACAGCTATCTTGGAAAAATCCTTAATAAACCGTCTATAATACCCAGCTAAACCTATAAAACTTCTTATTTCCATTGCTGTTTGTGGAACCTTCCATTTGGTAATTGCCTCTATCTTAGCAGGATCTACATGAATACCTTCATGATTTACCATGTGTCCTAAAAATTGCACTTCCTTTAACCAAAATTCGCATTTCGAGAATTTGGCGTACAACTTTTCTTTTCTTAACAAAGTTAAGAGTGCATGAAGATGTTCACAATGCTCTATCTGACTTTTGGAATAAATAAGTATATCGTCTATGAAGACAATTACAAATTTATCCAAGTACGGTTTACAGATCCTATTCATCATGTCCATAAATGCTGCAGGTGCATTTGTTAATCCGAAGGGCATGACTGTAAACTCGTAATGACCATACCTAGTTCTGAAAGCAGTTTTAGGTATGTCTTCTTCTTGTACCTTCAATTGATGATATCCAGAGCGTAAATCTATCTTAGAAAAATATCTAGCCCCCTGAAGTTGATCAAAAAGATCATCAATCCTAGGTAATGGATATCGATTCTTAATTGTAACCTTATTCAATTCTCTATAATCGATACACATTCTCATTGAACCATCCTTTTTCTTCACAAACAACACTGGCGCTCCCCAAGGGGATGAGCTAGGTTGTATGAATCCTTTACTTAGTAATTCATCTAATTGCTTTTTCAGTTCTAACATTTCTGTGGGTGCTAACCGATAAGGTGCCTTGGCTATCGGTGTAGTTCCTGGAATTAGATGAATCCTAAATTCTACTTCCCTGTCTGGAGGTAATCCCGGTAAATCTTCTGGAAATACATCAGGATATTCTGAGACTACTGGTATTTCCTTAAGATCTTTATCCTTAGTGCTAATGATTACCGAAATCATATACACTATTCCTTGTTTTCGTTCATAATTAGCAACTTTCATTACTGATATGAACTTCATGGGCTTACGTGGTTTATCTCCTGTAATCCTAATCACTTCTCCGGTAGGTGATTGAATTTCTATGGAATTCTGATCACAAAGGATTCTAGCATGGTTGGCTACTAACCAATCCATTCCTAATACAACATCAAATTCAGCTAAATTCATTGGCAATAGTTTTGCAGAGAATTTATGTCCTAAAAGTTCTATGTTTCCTTCTTGCAAAACTTTATCTATTTTAACTGAATTTCCGTTTGCTGTTTCAACTGTAAAAATCTGCCTAATATTGGTTAAAGGTAAACTAAGAGCTTGACAGAATGAAATATTTATAAAACTTTGGTTTGCACCAGAGTCAAATAATACTTTTGCGTACACGTTGTGAACTAAGAACGTACCCGCTATCACATCCGGAATGAGTTCTGCTTCTTGAGTGGTCAGTTGAAATGCCCTGGCATTCTTCTTTGTGGTTCCTTCGGTCGCCTTGGGTTTGTTATCTACTGGTTTGACCAATTTAAGACATTCTGTTTTATAATGCCCCGCTTCTCCACAGTTAAAACAGATTACGGTTTTCTTTTTGCAGTTTTCTTCACGATGTCCTACAGTTTTGCAAAAATTGCAAGTGATATCGCATCTTCCATAATGTTTCTTTTTGCATTTCCTGCAGAATGACGGAGCTGGAGATTGCCCTGCTCCTTTTCTCTTGAAGCTGTTATTATTACCCACACGAAATCCTTGGGTAATTTTCTGAGCTAGTTCCTTTTTCCTATCTTCATCTCTTGTGCGCACCAGTTCATCAGTTAGAGTATTGGCTAATTCTACCGCATCATCAATAGTGCGAGGTCTCGCAGCTTTAACAATATTGCGGATTTCACTAATTAGCCCCCAAATATAGCTAGAAATGAGTACCGGTTCTGGCGAAGCCAGTGTTGGTACCACTCTAGCATATTCAAAGAATGTCGAGGTATAACCACGACAATCTACACCCATCATCCGATGATTTAGAAATTTATTCATCATCTGTTCCTTTTCATACTCGGGACAGAATTTTCTTTCCACCAAACCCTTAAATTCTTCCCAAGTCATAGCATAAGCTATTACTCTTCCTTTTGATTGTAACACAGTGTTCCACCATTCGAGTGCTCCTTCTTTGAAGAGATTTGATGCGTACATGACCTGATCATCTTTACCACATTTACTTATTGCAATGACTGCTTCGGTTTTCTCTAACCAACGCAGTGATGCAGTTGCTCCTTCATTGCCTGCAAATTCAGTGGGTTTACAAGCAAGGAATTCTTTGAAAGTGCAACCAGGCGTTGCAGTTTTCATTTTCTTGGGTAATGGAGCTTGATGTGGTTCCTTATTATGATTAACATGATTATTGCCTCCATTTACACTATTACTGAAGTTATCTTCAGTAATCTGTTTACTAGGGACAATTTGTTGCGGTTCGATTGGATTCTTTATAGCAGCGACGAATGCTGGAATAGCATTGGCTATCCCTTGAGCAACAATGTTTTCGATATCTTGCCGAGTCATATATTGATCTCTTGAATGTTGTTCAGACTGATTAACCTCATTTACTGGTTCATTATCAATGTTTGCCATCTGATAATATATATATAAATTTTATTAGTATCTGCTAAATAACAATTATATACAAATAATCAGAAATTTTACAATACAGGTATAGTCAAAACAATTGATTTCTCGATTTCATTTTATATCTAGTATAGTATGCATCATTACTCGCCAATATCTTACAGAGTTTTATTTGTTATTTACAGACTAACTTTACTATTACTATTATACAACCATCGTTTTATCATCGTACTATCTCTCGTCACTTGCCATTCTAAAAACGCATTTCCCTCTCATCGTACTTCCAGGCAATTTGTCCCCCTATTTCCCTGATTCTACTTCCCGCATCAAACAACTCTTCACCAAAGTGGCGAAGTTCAGCCATGTTTTCATTACTCATGGGTGGATTAGGTAGGGGTTCTGGATCGAATTGTGGAAGAAAAGAGTAAGGATCATTGACAATATTTTGGAATTGCCAATCGTTTGTCCACCATTCGTCCATTCCTAGGGGTTGGGAGTGGACTATTGGATCTGGAATTGCTGGTTCCTAATTCATAGGGAGTTGGTTTTCAAGAGGATAATTAAAAATATTATTATTATTAGTATTGACAGGCTGAATTGTTTCACAGCTTGCCAATAGGAAATCTATCTCATCTTGAAAGGTCCTTCCCTGGTTTTGATTGGAGCTCTCTCCGATTTCTATCTGAGTTGGTCTAGAGCCTTGCCCAACTTCCATTACTATTTCTTTAGTACCTTCCTCCATCTGTATTCCTATCTCCTTAACCTCTTCCTTGTATTCAGTTTCCATTTCCTGTTGTTTAGAACTTTCTCCGGTTATAATTTCTTTTCCCTTTTTCAAAGGATTGTTTATTTTGGGAAGTTTTGTAGCTGGCTTTTTCTTACGTATACGACTTCCCCAAACATATTTCCTTCTTTTCTTGGGTTGTGGCTTTTTCAAGGGTGGAGCAGTGAATTCTACAGGTTGTTCTATATCCGGAAAGTATCCAGTAAATTCTTTGGAAACTTCGATATTCACCGGGTAAAGATTAAGGTTCTGAAAGGCTTCAGATATCCCACTCATGCTGATGTAGCATATATGCAAAATGCATAAAATACTAAGTTAAAATTCATAAATAACCTTTTAATTTATTACGTACTGTGTACTAATTTATTACAAAGATAACTGGAAAACACACTTAGGTTTTGAAATTTTTATTTATTGCACAGGGTTTCTAGATTGTAAGGGTAAGGTGCTAAACTTTAAAATATTTAAAGATTTATATTTTCTGCTACTGTGGCTAGCATATATAAATTTGCCCATTTCTCATCTAGCTTATCTTCCCAAGGTGATTTATCAATTAATTCCTGAGTTTCCCGTTTAATCTTCTTTTCTCGGATTTTCTCTTTACTTTTCTTAATAATCATCTCCCTCCTTCTAGGAGAAAGTGATTCCTCGTATTGTGCCTTTCGTACAAATATTCCTTCTTCAGGAATTTCAGCCTGATTCGAGGATTTGGTTCGGGATGAACTTCCCTTCTCATTGGATGATCTATCTAATTTAAGATAGATGCTTGACAGCTTTTGCTTACCCATAGTGTAACTAACAAATAATCAGTTAATATCACACATAATCACATAATAGTAATCAGGAAAAAATTAAGTATTTCTAAATACTTAATTAGCTTAACTCAGTGGCTCTGATACCACCTTTTTCTGTCACGGCCCCCGACCCGGTTTGACCCGTTTCAGGAGCCGCGGGACAGAAATCCCGTGGTATGAGTTTAACAGCGGAAGTTTATTTAACAGGATCGTTTAAAGCTAAAATTTTCCCGATTTATTTTATTTCACAATTCGGGATAAAACCCCGATAATTTACAATATTATGTTTTTATTACGAAATCGTGATATTACAAAACTTATTTCTTTATTTTATAATGAGCCACTATCTTAAGCTTGAAATGCTCCCCAGCACTTTTCCTGAATTACAACAGATCACCTGAAACATGTTTGAAAAAGGTTTTGTCAGCGGAAAATACTGAGTGAATCATTCTATTTACTAAAATGACACATTTGTTATAATTTACAGTATTAAGAGCGATTACAATGTTTCTATTATCAAACCAACTACCCACGGTATTTGTCACTCGACCGAATCTGTGACTATGGTCATATCCCCCAATTGGCTGCCCCAATGGTGACGATTATCAAGTAATGTATACAAAACCCCACATACCGGCTGTAACTTGGTGATTACAAAGACTTAATCCCCGTAATTATAACTTTGAAAATAAACATGATTTTGTAAATAGATTTGATAAAAAGAGAGAATGACTCACATTGCTGATTTAATACGGACAGAGTCTAGTCTATGAATTAGCCTGATTAACCTAATTTAGATAACAATGCACACAAAACTGGGTTAGTAATCAATACAGCATTTACGATAACTCACGAGATCAACCATCACAACGAGTGACAAAGTGCTATGCTTAACATCTGTCGAATTAACGACTAATGACAAAGCATCACCCTAATGTGGGCAGCACTTAAACACCCGTTGAGTACATTGATCGATCGTAAAATGAATCGTAGCAGCGATCGTGCTAATACCCTGTTTTGCGGCGTTGATTTGTGAACTGTGGGTGTTTTGGTAGTAATTTGAATGTAACTCGCAGTGTATAGTGAATTTTTACGTCGTTTTTCTTTCAGAATTCAAGTCCCACTGTCCACTATTTATAGGTAATTTTTGACCCTGAGGCGGCCCGCTTTAGTTTTAGCTTATCCTCACGCGGGCCGCGTGAGACCTATTTTTTAGGTATACGTTGCCACGGTTGGGACTAGCCCTGCTGAGTTGACAGTTTTCGTAAATTCCTTGTTGCCAACGTTTTAAGTGGATAATCGTCAATAGGGTTTAACCCCCCCCCCCCGAGTTTTAGAGGCCCTAATCCTGATTCTGAAAATTATGAAAATTTTAGGGTTTGTTCAGAATCACTTGGGTGTCTCAATTAGGGTTTCCTATTGGACTAATTAATTTAATATTTATGAATTTTGATGAGAGTTGTTACATAACCTGTAGGTAACCTGCTAAGACACGATAAGAGAAAAGTACACCATGTGATTTTTTATGTTTTTAAAAATAATCAAAATTTGAAAGTTAGGATCCATTATTTCTCTTTCTAGGTGCATAAAATATACATCTGTCTTATAGACGTTGGATATACATCTGTCTTATAGACGTTGGATATAAAGTTGTTAAACGAGTCATATTCATGTTTAAAATTTTTGTTGTTCGCGTTATCAGATACCTGTTAAACCTGCTAAGACACGATTTGCCAGCCCTAGTTTTTCTATCCACTCCTTTCAAAAGGTTTTTCACCACTTTTTCCCCATCAAATATTTACCCTAAGTGGTTCAAATATAAAAATTGTAGATCCATCAAAACTTGGTGGATCTAGGCCCTTTAGAACACATCTTGTAGCTTAATGCTTATTTCAAGCTTATTCTTAACACCTTTTGTTTTCATATATTAGTTTCTAACTTTTTGAAGGCCATTTCCAGAATTAATCATATGTTTATTATCTTAACAACTTATTAGTGATATTATTTCAAGAATCTTTCAAACTTGTTAATCTAAACACAAGATGTGATACATAGAACATGTTAGTTTTTCGGTGTGTTGAATATGTATTCTTGTTTTGGGTGAATCATTGAGTAGCATCCTTGAACATACACAAGTATGATGGATGATTCCTCTATCACCACATGAAGATCCTATATTTGTTCACCAAAACCTAACATTATCAAACAAACTCGCCTTCTTGATTCTATACACATCAATGTGCCGTTCAAGAGTGATTTATGTCACGGCCTCCGTCCCGGTTTTACTCGGTCCAGGAGCCGCGGGACAGAAAACCCGTGGTAATTATTATGTTGGCAGTGGAATTTTTACAGGATCTTTTAAAACTTAAAAATGCCCAATTTATTTTATTTTCAATTTGGGGATAGCACCCCTAACTTACAATAAAGGTGATTTCTCAAGGAAATCCCCTATTTTACAAAAAACATGTTTATTCATTTTATTGAGCCACTTCTTCAAGCTTGGAGTGCTCCACAACACATTTTCCTGGATCACAGCAGATCACCTGTAACATGATTTAAAAAGGTTTTATCAGCAGAGAAATACTGGCGAGTCATTCAAGTTGCACAAAACGACACATTGTTATAATATACAGTATTAAGGGTGATTACATTGTTTCTATCTACCAATTACCCCAAATCGGTATTTGTCACTCGACAGTATCTGTGACTATGGTCAGATCACCCATTGGCTAACCCGTTGTCCAATGGTGACGGGCATCAAGTAATGTATACAAAACCCCACATACCGGCAGTAATTAAAGATTACAAAGACTTAATCCCTGTAATTATAACTTTGAAAATAAATAGGGATTTGGAAACAATTTGATAAAAAGAGAATGACTCACATTGTAAGTTTAGACGGGCAGCGTTTAGCCTATTGATTTTAGCCTGATTAACCTAATTCAAATAACAATGCACACGAAAACTAGGTCAGTAACTTAATACAACTTTTACGACAACTCACGAGATCAAAACCTTCACGACGAATGACAAAGTATAGCCTAAATACGGGCAGCACTTAAACATCCATCGGATTGGTTTTTTATCGATCGGACATTGAATCATAGCAGTGATCGAGTTATTACCCTGTTATCGCGGCAGAATTTCGTGCTTGTGTGTGTTTTTGGAGTAAACTGATGATATCTCAACATACAAAATGAATTTTTACGTCGAACCAACGCCAAAATGCAAGTGCCAAACCCCTGATACTTATACTGAAAAATGGTCCCTGTCACGTGTCACTTCTAGGATAGGGTAGCCTTGTGTATTTCTAGCCTAGGCGAGTCAGGCGTTCGACGAAATTCGCATTCGACAACAAACAGTGAGGATAATACCAATTAGGGAATACCCCCCTGAGTTTTAGGGGTCCTGATCCTAGTTCCGATTGTTCTGAAAATTTTAGGGTCTGTGCATTATTTCTTGGGGGTCTCAATTAGGGTTTCCTATTGGACAAAATAAAATAAGAAATAGTAATTTTAAATGAGAGCTGTTACATCCTCCCCACCTTATAAAAATCTCGTCCTCGAGATTTACTGGAACAAGTAGGGATACTTTGGTTTCATTTCTGATTCCAGCTCCCAAGTGTACTCAGGTCCTCTCTTAGAATCCCACTTGACTTTGACCAGTACTAGTCTTTTGTGTTTGAGAAACTTGACCTTTCTGTCTTCTATATGTAGTGGCTTCTCAACAAATTTTAACTTTTCATTTACCTCTACATCTTGAAGAGGTACTACCAGGGATTCGTCGGACAAACATTTCTTGAGGTTAGATACATGAAACACGTCATGTACCCCAGCTAATTCTTCTGGTAGTTGTAAGCGATAAGAAACTGGTCCTATCCGCTGGATTATTGGGAATGGTCCTACGTACCTTGGACTTAGTTTTCCCTTTTTACCAAACCGAACTACCCCTTTCCAAGGAGAAACTTTTAAGAGTACCTTGTCTCCGATTTGAAATTCCAGTGGCTTGTGTCGATTGTCTGCATAACTCTTCTGGCGATCACTAGCCTTTTTCAATCTTTCCTTGATTTGAATGATCTTGTTGGTAGTTTCTTGCACAATATCGGGACCTGATAATTGGCTTTCTCCTATTTCTGCCCAACAAACTGGAGTTCTGCACTTTCGTCCATACAGTGCTTCAAATGGGGCAGCTTGAATGCTTGCATGATACCTATTATTATAGGAGAATTCAATTAAGGGTAGGTAATTATCCCAATTTCCACCAAAATCTATTACACATGCCCTAAGCATGTCTTCCAGAGTTTGAATCGTCCTTTCACTTTGTCCATCTGTTTGGGGATGGTAAGCTGTACTTAAATTTAATCGCGTCCCCATGGCTTCTTGGAAACTTGTCTAGAAATGTGAAGTGAAACGACTATCTCTATCCGATACAATAGAGAGTGGAACTCCATGTAAGGATACTACTTTATCTACATACAACTTTGCTAACCTTTCCATGCTAAAGGTTTCTTTCATGGGTAGAAAATGAGCTGATTTGGTTAATCGATCCACAATTACCCAAATCGCGTCATTACCTTTTCTGGTTTTGGGCAATTTAGTAACAAAGTCCATGGTTATGAGTTCCCACTTCTAAACAGGCATTTCTAATTGTTGAAGTAACCCTGAAGGTTTCTGGTGTTCTACTTTAACTTGTGAACAAGTTAGACACTTAGATACACATCTAGCTATGTCTTTTTTCATTCCTATCTACCAGAAATTATTTCTTAAATCTTGGTACATCTTATTATTACCAGGATGCATGGTATACCTAGATTTATGGGCTTCCTCTAAAATCTTATTTCTTAAGTCTCCTTGCTTAGGTACCCAAATCATTTTCTTGTGGAATCTCCAAATTCCATCAACTCCTTCCTCTAATTCTTTTATTCTTCCTTTCATTCATTCAGCATCATCCTTGATTGCTGTGGCTTGAACATTTTTCAGTTGTTCCATTAAGTCTAATTGTAAACTTAATCTAAGAGCACGAACTCTTCTTTGCTTCTCATGATACTTACGACTTAAGGCATCTGCAACTATGTTTGATTTTCCTTCGTGATATTGAATATCACAGTCGTAGTCACTTAGAATTTCCATCCATCTTCTTTGTCTCATGTTCAATTCTTTTTGCCCAAATATGTACCTTAAGCTTTTATGATCTGTATAAACAGTAAACTTACTTCCATACAGACAGTGTCTCCAAATCTTAAGGGCAAACATTATTGCTCCTAATTCTAAGTCATGTGTCGTATAGTTTTCCTCGTGCTTTTTCAATTGCCTTGAGGCATATGCAATTACCTTTTTGCGTTGCATTAACACACATCCTAATCCTAGCTTTGAAGCCTCACAGTAAACTTCAAAATCTTCAGTTGGTCCATTAAGTCTAATTGTAGACTTAATCTAAGAGCACGAACTCGTCGTTGTTTCTCATGATACTTACGACTTAAGGCATCAGCAACTACGTTTGCTGTTCCTTCGAGTATTGAATATCACAGTCGTATTCACTTAGGATCTCCATCCATCTTCCCTGCCTCATATTCAACTCTTTTTGCCCAAATATATATCTTAAACTTTTATGATCTGTATAGACAGTAAACTTACTTCCGTACAGATAATGTCTCCAAATCTTAAGGGCAAAAATTATGGCTCCTAACTCTAAATCATGAGTCGTATAGTTTTCCTCGTGCTTTTTCAATTGCCTTGATGCATACGCAATTACCTTCTTGCGTTGCATCAGCACACATCCTAATCCTAGCTTTGAAGCATCACAATATACTTCAAAGTCTTCTGTTCCTTCTGGTAAAGCTAAAATTGGAGCATTTGTTAATTTCTGCTTTAAAACCTTAAAATCTTCTTCTTGTTTAGGTCCCCATTCAAACTTAACTGATTTACAGGTTAGCTTAGTTAATGGTACCGCGATCTTGGAAAAATCCTTAATAAACCGTCTATAATATCCGGCTAACCCTATAAAACTTCTAATTTCCATTGATGATTGCGGAACCTTCCATTTGGTGATCGCTTCTATCTTAGCAGGATCTACGTGAATGCCTTCGTGATTTACCATGTGTCCTAAAAATTGTACCTCTTGTAGCCAAAATTCACACTTCGAGAATTTGGCGTAAAGCTTCTCCTTTCTTAACAAGGTTAAGAGTACATGTAGGTGCTCACAATGTTCCTCCTGACTTTTGGAATAAATAAGTATATCGTCAATGAAAACAATTACAAATTTATCCAAGTACGGTTTACAGATTCTATTCATCATGTCCATAAATGCTGCAGGAGCATTTGTTAATCCGAATGGCATGACTGTAAACTCGTAATGACCATACCTAGTTTTGAAAGCAGTTTTAGGTATGTCTTCTTCTTGTACTTTCAACTGATGGTATCCGGAGCGTAAATCTATCTTAGAAAAATATCTAGCTCCCTGAAGTTGATCAAAAAGATCATCAATCCTAGGTAATGGGTGTCGATTCTTAATTGTAACCTTATTCAATTCCCTATAATCGATACATATTCGCATCAAACCATCTTTCTTCTTCACAAACAACATTGGTGCTCCCCACGGGGAGGAACTAGGTTGTATAAATCTTTTGCTTAGTAATTCATCTAACTGCTTTTCCAATTCTAACATTTCGGTGGGTTCTAATCGATAAGGTGCCTTAGCTATCGGTGTAGTTTCAGGAATTAGATGAATTCTAAATTCTACTTCCCTATCAGGTGGTAATCCAGGTAGTTCTTCTGGGAATACCTCTGGATATTCCGATACTACTGGAATTTCCTTAAGTTTCTTATCTTTAGTGTTAATGATTACTGAAATCATATACACCATTTCTTGTTTTCTTGAATAACTGGCCAACTTCATTATTGAAATGAATTTCAGTGGCTTACGTGGCTTGTCACCTTTAATCACCACTACTTATCCTGTGGGTGTATGAATTTCTATGGAATTCTTATCACAAAGAATTTGAGCATGGTTGGCTACTAACCAATCCATTCCTAACACAACATCGAATCCAACTAAATTCATAGGTAACAGGTTTGCAGAAAATTTATGGCCTAAAAGTTCTATCTTTCCTTCCCGCAAAACCTTATCTATGTTAACATAATTTCCATCTGCCGTTTCGACTGTAAAAATCTGCCTAAGGTTGGTTAAGGGTAAATTAAGTGCTTGGCAGAATGAAGTATTTATAAAACTTTGGTTTGTACCAGAGTCAAATAATACTTTTGCATAAACGTCATGAACTAGGAACGTACCGGCTATCACATCAGGGATTAGTTCTGCTTCCTGAGTAGTTAGTTGGAAGGCTCTTGCATTCTTTTTGGTAGTTCCTTCTGCAGGTCTGGCTTTGTTATCAGCTGGTTTGACAATTTTTGGGCAGTCTGGCCTAAAATGTTCAGCTTCTCCACAGTTGTAGCAAATTGTGGATTTCTTCTTCCTGCAATCTTCTTCTTGATGCCCCGGAATTTTGCAGAAATTACAATACCCTTTGCATTTTCCAAAATGCTTTCTTTTACAAGTATTGCAAAATGGAACAGTGGAAGATTGCCCAGTTCCCTTTCTCTGGAAATTACTTCGGTTACCCATACGGAATCCCTGGGTAAGCTTTTGGGCCACTTCCTTTTTCCGGGTTTCTTCTCTTGTGCGTACCAGTTCGTCAATCAAAGTGTTGGCTAATTCCACCGCATCATCGATCGTGCGGGGTCTCGCAACTTTGACAATATTACGGATCTCGCTAATTAAGCCCCAAATGTAGCGAGAAATAAGTACCGTTTCTGGCGAAGCCAGGGTTGGTACCACTCTAGCATACTCGAAAAATGTCGAAGTATACCCTCTACAATCAACACCTATCATCCGATGATTCAGGAACTTATTCGTCATTTGTTCCTTTTCATACTCAGGACATAATTTTCTTTCTACAAGACTTTTAAATTCTTCCCAGTTCATGGCATACGCCACATTCCTTCCTTTAGCTTGTAGAACCGTATTCCACCACTCTAACGCTCCTTCTTTAAAAAGATGCGACGAGTACATGACCTTGTCTTCCTCGACACATTTACTTATGGTAATCACTGCCTCGGTTTTCTCTAACCAACACAGTGCTGCAGTCGCCCCTTCGTTGCCTGCAAATTCAGCTGGTTTACAGGCAAGAAATTCTTTGTAGGTGCAACCAGGCATAGCAGCTTTCATTCTTTTGAGAATTGGGACTTGCAGTATATTATCGTTATTGTTATTGTTGTTGTTGCCGCCTCCGTTTACACTATTACTGAAGTTGTCCTCATAAGTACGTTTACTAGGAATAATTTGAGGTTCAACTGGATTTCGAGCAGCAGCAAGTATTGCCGGAATAGCATTGGCTATTCCCTGAGCAACGATATTCTCGATATCTTACCTATTCAGAAACTGATCGTCGTTGTTTTGCTCGGATTGATTTACTTCATTAACTGGTTCATTACCAGCGTTTGCCATCTGATAATTAAATTATATAAGTGATTAACATAAAATACTTAATAACCAAATATAACAAAACAATTGCACATAATCATGTTGACGCGTATAGCCAAAATTGTCGATCTTTCGACGTTCGATATTTTATATATATTAGGCATCCGTACACACTGATTATCTTACAAAAGTTTTATTTTTAAGTTATTACACATAATTATGTTTTATTATTATATTATTATTATTAAACACACATTCCTACAATCACATATTCTCCCGTTAGCTGGCTTGTCAGAAACGATGCTCCCTCTCGTCGTATTTCCAGGTAATTCGTTCTCCTACATCCCTAATTCGGTTTCCCACATCAATCAGCTCCTCACCAAAATGGCGGAGTTCAGCCAAGTTCTCATTGCTCATTGGTGGGTGTAGAGGAGGCTCTGGGTCGAACTGAGGGAAAAAAGGTATCAGGGTTATTTAGGAGATTCTGGAATTGCCAGTCGGTGGTCCACCATTCTTCTAACTCTGCTGGTAGAGGTTGGGAGTGGATAATAGGATCTGGGATAGCAGGTTCCAGATTGACTGGAAGTTGGGCTTCTGCTGGGTAATTGAAAAGATCTTCTTCGGCAAGTCCGAGGTTTTCATTAACAGGTTCGAGGTTTCCATCGGCAGGTCTGATGAGGTTACTAAGTGCTAGTTTATGATCCAGTTCTTCCCAGGGTGGCATTTCCTGGTTTTGCCTGGAACTTTCCCCAATCTCTATTACCCTGCTTTTACCTTTGGGATCTTCCGTCTTGGTAACTTTTCATGTCGCTGGTTTCTTCCTGCGCACACGCCTCCAGCCCACAATTCTTCTTCTCTTCTTTGGCTTAGGTTTTTCCGGTGGCTGGGTTTGAAATTCCATAGGTTCCTCCTCGTCGACAAAATACCCGGTGAAGTTTCTGGAAACTTCCACATTAACAGGATAGAGATTGAGGTTCTCTAGAGCTTCAGATAATTCATTCATGCTGTTTTAGCAGTTATGAAGAAACACACAAAATTCTAGGTTAAAATTTTGTAACTCACAGAATTACAGAATGGCAATTTAGAAAACTTAAATACAATTTATTTGATTAAAACGAACTATTGCTAGATATTTATTACAACTGAAATTTCCGAAATATACTAGTGGTTATTTAATAGTTTAAAGTTTCTAGCTTGTAGGTGGCATAGGTGCTGATACTTGTTTGGTGATTTAACTATAAATTAGCATTTACTGCGGTAGTGGCTAACATGTAGAGATTTGCCCACTGTTCGTCTAATTCATCTTCCCATGGTGTTTTACTGCCTATTTCCTGGGTTTCCTGTGACTTCTTTATTTTCTCTTGACTTTTTCTAATAATCCAACTTCTTTTATTAGGGGTAAGTGGTTTCTCAAACTGTGCCTTACGAACGAATATTCCTTCCTCAGTATTTGCTGAGTATCTCGAGGAATTTGATTGGGATGAAGTTCCCCTATCTTTTGGTGAACTATCTAATTTATGATAGATGTCCGAAATTCTTTGCTTACCCATATTGTAAATTAACAGATAGTCAAGATAGAAACACATAATCACAGAATGGAAATCAAGAAAATTAAGTATTTTTAAATACTTAATTAGCTTAAATCAGTGGCTCTTTAAGTGGCTCTGATACCACCTTTTCCTGTCACGGCCCTAGCCCCGGTTTGACCCGATTAGGAGCCGCGGGACAGGAACCCGTGGTATTTATTATTTGAGTTTGACAGCGGAAGATTTTACTAGAGTCTTTTAAAACTCGAAAATGCCTGATTATTTTATTTCATAGTTCGGGATAAACCCCGTAATTTACAATAGAGGAATTTCACAAGTAAATTCCCTGATTTTTAAAACATGTTTATTCATTTTAACTGAGCCACCTCTTCAAGCTGGTTAGTGCTCCGTAGCACGTTTGCCTTGATTTACTGCAGGTCGCCTGAAACATGTTTTAAAAATATTTTATCAGCGGGGAAATGCTGGCGAGTCACTCAGGTATGTAAAATGACACATTAGTTATCAATTACAGCATAAGAGCAATTACAATGGCTTTTTATCTTATTTTTATCTGGCGCCGTGTCACCTGGTGACGATGGTCATACCACTATTGGGTCCTTCCCCAAGTAGTGATGATTATCACTGTTAGGATTTATTAGCCTAACCGTGAGAAATTAGTAATGTGAACAATACCCCAATTAGCCAGTGATTTAAGATAACCGTGACTTAATCCCTGTAATTATAACTTTTAAAAATGATTGGAGTATTGTAAATACTGTTGATAAAAAGAGAATGACTCACATTGCAGATTTAAACAGGCAGAGTTTAGCCTACTGATTAGCCTTGTAACCTAATTTAAATAACAATGCACACGAACTAGGTCAGTAACTAATACAACATTTACGATAACTCACGAGATTAAAAACCCTCATGATTAATGACAAAGTGCTATACTTAAACATCCGTCGAATTCACGACTAATGACAAAGTATGGCCCTAATGTGGGCAGCACTTAAACATCCATCGGATAGTTTTAATCGATCAGACATTGAATCGTAGCAGCGATCGAGTTAATACCCGGTATCGTAGCAGCGCCTTGCTATATTTAAAAGTAAATTTCGAATTTGAGTAGCCAAACTTCGTTTTTGAGTTTTGGTTTCGACATCAGTGGACTGCTCATGGCCATTCCTATTTATAGGTGAAATTTGGGTCTGTCACGGCCCGCGTGAACCTCCGGCCAATCCTTACGCGGCCCGCGTGGAGGTCTAGTTATAGATTAGGGCATCCGTGTCACTCGTAGGCATGCCACGTGTGTGGCACGTGGATCTGGACGCTTATCCGGTCAAACTTAGAGTTGACGCGGCCCACGTAAGGTATGCTTAACCTTTACGCGGCCCGCCTGAAGTCCAGAAATCTTGATTTCTTTATTTTTCATGCTCAGTAAGGTTTCAGGGACCCAGGCTTTTACTTACGGGTCGGTTTGGGACATTTTTTAAGGTCCTTACATCCTGGATTCGATTCCCTGCGTCCACCAGCTCCTCGCCAAAATGGCGAAGTTCAGCCAAGTTCTCATTGCTCATATGTCACACCCCGATATTTCCACGTATTACCAGTGGGCCCGGTGGGGAGTATCGCGACGTAATTGATATCATCATAGTCACACAACACAATATTTAAATGCACAGCGGAAGCAAAATAGATTCGTTTCAACTTTAATAAATTGTAATATGAAGTATCACAAACAGTTGAAAATAATCCACAGGTGGATCAAAATAAAAAGGAAACATTATTTAACAGTTTTATGGCATCCAAGCTTGCGAGACTTATTGTGGATGCTAGGAGAAAGCCAGCCTAGTTCGCGTAGTACCTGCACTTAACCTTTTTGGGAAAATACGTCAGTTTACACTGTTAAATACAATCAACTTGTCACACCCTGGCTTTGCGGAAGCGTGGGTTTATTTTGGTGTGACTTCTTAATACCATAGCATAATCACAACAATGCTATATGATAATAAAACCATGATGTTCATCCATTTATTCAAGTTTTAAAAGTAAACACGACAACATTGTTTTAAAAGTCGACCCATGCAACGAATTACAACCACAACATAATTAGAACTTGTTCATAAGACACAACCAAATGACATAAATGAAGACACAGTTTAAGACTTGTGACCCGTCCACGCAAAGATCACATTTCCTAAACTCGGATGACATCATTACTCCTACGCAGCTTAATACACTTGCATACTTGGCCAGATTCATTAATTTCCTGAAATACATGTGAGTTGAAAAATCAACATAAAGTTGAGCGAGTTCATGTAAAAGTGAGTATGTAAACCTTTGTAATATGTTTGTATGTATGAAAAATCCCTGGTATGTAGCAAATAAGGAAAATAGATCACCATTGGGTTGCAAAGCCAATGATATGTGTGAAGTGATGCAGGAAGACTCAAACCTAGCAGATTTTTGCGTCGGGTACAAAGTCACCCCGAGGTCCGTTCTGTTGGGCCTAGAGTTGGGCTCGCTACACCCAGATAGATCTACCGCTACTGACCCTCGGTCCTACAATGAGGATTAATGGCCTCTAGTTTCCGCCTACCCACTCACATGATCTAAGTAGTAAACCCTCCTTAAGCTAACCATACCATGTATAATAGTGTCTGTAAATATTGTAACATGTATTCCACCCCCGAAGTATAAAAACTGAAAACAGTTAAGAGAAAAGGGGGACATGAACTCACTGTATTGCGTCTTCGTACTCGTAACCCAAATCTCCGCGGCAAACACGACTACCTACAATGGTCTAATGTCTATTAGACGAACGGGTCGTGCCTTGTCTTAGTATGTATATTTTTGAGTTACGATTCTGGTATTATTCCAAGTTATAATAATTGTATTTAGTTTTGGAATAATTGTTTATGCAGTTTTTCTGTATTAATACTTCTCAAGCATTTAACTTTGTATTTCCTTCCCAAGGGTGGAGGTATCTCATTCATGTATTTTCGTATTTGTATTTGTATGTCTTGCCAAGTAAT
Organism: Helianthus tuberosus; assembly: GCA_030545235.1. Classification (NCBI taxonomy): domain Eukaryota; kingdom Viridiplantae; phylum Streptophyta; class Magnoliopsida; order Asterales; family Asteraceae; genus Helianthus; species Helianthus tuberosus. The sequence continues at coordinate 223,054,836 of CM060443.1, read as the reverse complement.
GGCGTCGTATTTCGGTGTATTGTTCCAAATTAAATATATGTTAATATATTCCCAACATGTATTTCCAAAACCATATATCTCAAGTCTCACTTAAATATATACAAATAAACCTTATTTCGTTTAATCACACATCGTTCCAGAAAATATATATTTTTCTCAAAAATTATATATCTTTTAAATATACTAGGAAAATATATTTTTATTTCCCACTTGGAAAAATATATTCAATTCATTTGTCCAAAAATAATGTATTTCCAAAATATATGTATTTTTCCCAAAAATAATATATTTTTATTCCTATAGTTTCCAAAATAATATTTTACCAAAATATACGTATACGTTATAATTCCGAAAAATATATTTTTAAGTCTCACTTGAAAAATATATTTTAATCACAAATCCAAAATATTTTAATTCCAAAATATACGTATTTTTCCCAAAAATATTATATCTTACTTTATACATTCTCCAAAGTAATACTTTATCAGAATATTCATACAAGAGTATTTTTCAGAAATACTACATAAGTTACGTTTTAAAGTTCGTGTTGTTATAACAATTCTGGCGTAACTTAAATATTTATTTGTGAGAGCGTTGGTAATATTTTGGAGTCGTAACTTCATAATATCATCAAGTTATATTATTTTTACCTTAAAAATAATATATCTAGTTCACAAAATAATCACACAACCACACAAGCGTTTTATTATGAAATATATATTCTAAGTATATATTTAACAAGTTTTATTTACGAAAAAAATCCACCTCTGATACTTGGTAATTTTTGAAATAAAAATCATGGCGAAGTTTATTTTGAAAACCAAGTTAAAATAAATATGTAACCATTGGTTATAAAAATAATTCTAAGTGTTATATTTCTAGAAAAATTTCGCCAGAGTTTCCTGTTTCCTCTGTAACTGGAGGTGGCCACGCTTACTAGCGTATCATTTTCTTTTCAAAATTCAATTAAACAATTCACCAATCATCAATATACAATATTAAACATCAACTTGTCAAAAATAAGTATAAATCGCAAACTCATGAACTTGTAAGTTGTGTAAAAACATGTAGCAACTTCCTAACATATTTAGCGGATCTTGTCATCTTTAAAAATAAAAATCAGTTTCTTGAAAACTTTATTTTTAAAGAATATGTAGTCTTACAACTTCTAGTCAATATTTACGAAAATATTTCTTTGTCAAACTTTCTTGTCGCACAAGTGTTTACACACTTGTTTATTCACTAAAATGCGTTTAGTTTGTGTAAGATCAGGTTTTTAAACAAGACTTGTATCTTTTACTTGGTTCTTCTGAAAAACCACTTGTAGATCTTTAGATCTACTAGTTTAGAACCCTATTTTACAAGAAAAATCACTTTTACACAAGTTCATGTTCATGAGTGGAAGGGTTCGTCATCTTACAACTTTCACACTTAACATATTACTAGTTCATGTTCCATGAACATGATCTAGTATGGTTAGATGATGATCCATCCCACTACTAGCATCAAACAACATAAAATAATCACAACTAGTCAAGATTTACAAGATTTACACCATTAGTTTCTCTTTATCCAACTAGTTTATCTTTCTTTCAAGACTATATGTTTTGTTCTTGTGTTTTCTCGATTTTTAACCGTTAAATCTCTTATTAACCACTTTAAACAAGAACAAGAGGATGTTTAGAGACACTTACTACTAGCTCGAGGCTAGGGAAGAAACAAGACGTAAACGAGGTGGATAAAAGAAATCCAGAGAGGTTCTTGAGTTTCCGAAAGCACCGAGCTTGATTGTATGATCTTTAACACCTTTGAGTATGTATGGTTTGCTTGTAGGAGGCTCGATGGTGGTGGTATGGTGGTGTGGTGGTGGCGGACGGTCAAGAGAGAAAGAGAGAGAGTTTGAGTTGGTGTTTGATTAGTGAAAATGAAAGTCTTATCCTACATGTTTACTTATAAACCATTTTCCACTATTAACCATTAGATAATATGTAGTTTAGATACTAAACATTTGGATTAAAATAATCAAGGTAGGACAAGGGGTGGGTCACCCCTTGTGACCGTCCCAAGAGGGGGGGGGGGTATGGGTTGGTTTGTGATGATATAGTTGGTGATTAGTTGAAATCAAAAGGTTTAGCTAGGATACTTGTGTGTGTTATTTAATATAACGGGTGTTAGGGTATTCGGGGACCCTAACTAGTTTAAAAAGGTAAAAACAATGTCTTTGGCAAAAATTTTGTGTTCCAGGTAAAGTCCGGTTGTTCGGTTGGATGTTGATCCGTTAAAGTGCTAAATAAGTATTTAAAGTGTCTTTAATATTATTTTTAGTGACACATTAAATCCCCGACACTTTGGAAAGTGTCTAGTATTATTTTACCAAGTTTTTGCACTTTACTAGTTATGTTAAATGCTTAATTTTTGTTTAAAGTGCAGAATTTTGTAATTAAAGTATGTTTTAGGCACTTCCGGGCACTATAACTATCACCTAGTGACGCAGTTTAATGGTCCTCACCTCCCTCCCTACACTCCCTACTAGTGTAGTACTTTATTCCCGGCTCATACTGGCCTCAATACAGTGTCTGACTAGGTGCTGGCATTGTCAGTATGTTTACTGGGTTATCCTTTCACTAAGCTAACTGTGCTTTGTGCATCAGGTTTGTCACTAAGGTTTGTGTGTAATGAATGGAGTGACAGTAATAAAATGTGATGCATGAGTATGTATGTATCAGAAAACAGGAAGCAGTTCAATCATAATAGAAATCAAGCACAGTTATTAAGCACAAATTAAACATTAATTAAGTGTACGGATGCATGCAAATTTGGCAGTTGTCACATTCTCCCCCCGTTAAGAAAATTTCGTCCTCGAAATTTGTACTCCCTTAACTCCTTATGGTTACGTCACACGTGTATGTATATAAATAATATCGAAGTGGACATTCATCAAACCGAAACAAACACTACTCACATTAGGTAAGTCCCAGAACATGTAACAACTCGAACCCTATGGTTAAAAGGTATGTGCTTTTAGCATTTGTTGTCAAAGGTACAAGACGTACTTGACGTATAGTCTAGCGTAATCCAGCTAGCAGGGGGGTTCCACAAAAGAGGGGTTTTGACTAATAAGATTCTCATACGATCGATCGCAATATGCAAACGAGTTTTCACGAACCCTAGCATCCGTTGTAAAATTCAAAATCAACTACTCAAATGAAATAGTAAAATGATCTGTCAACTCCCGACTAGATGAATGGTAAGCTTTAGTGTGTTGAAAATTTTGAATTGCGAGAATACGCCTAGTGAATACAAGCGAATCTGGTGTATCCTTGCCTTGATTTGTAGTTGCATCAGAAATGTTTAAATGACAAGTCAACGAAAGTATATGTAGTTTTGCGTGAAACGGGTGACCATGAATAGCACAAGCTACAAGGTTGTAAGGACACCACGAGGTGTCGTCATGACATAATTCAAGCATAGTGGTGACTGAACAAATTCACCGTGTTGGAAATCTAGCGAAAGTGTACCGAAACAAGCCCAAAGATTTGATTTACACAAGGTTACAAAGTTTTCAGTTGAATACGGAACATCGAAGAGTCACTGTTTTTGCTCGAAGGATGAAAAAGGTATTAAGTACCGTAAGGCATTCGATTGTTAATGAAAGAATCGTTAGGAGGTACATTGTGCTTGTGAAACGAATGTATGTACCATTGCCTTAACACACAATAGTGTTGAGACTGCTTTGATCGTGAATATCAAAAGGGATTGTTAACAAATAAGTAGGCAATTGAATCTGTGTATGAAGTGAGTAACCCAATTAGCACAAGCTTCAAATTGGTGAAAGTATCACCGTAAGGTATCGTAACCAACAAATGATTTAGTGAAGTCGTAGACCAAACAAGTCTACTATGACTCAAAACAAAAGAATCTTTGCCAAAGTATTAGAATATGATGCTTTCAATACATCATATGGCGTCTCAAATCAACATGTGAAAGGGATAAGCTCAATCAATTGAACTTAGTTTCATCGTAACTTGACAATAAACGTATGTATCAACAAAGGAAATCTCGGCGTGGTACAAAATAATTCATGAATGTAATTTGGAATAAAAGAAGTTTCAAGAGAGTCTGTTGACTCGATAGCAAAATAGCCAACCATTTCAATAACGAAGGTCATAATCCAGTAATTAGATTTAGCAACGTAATATTTGTACTTTAATGAAGCGTTTATTCGTAATGAAACCGCATGAGTTGCAAAAGGTGCATGGGTTATATATAAGTTTTCAAGTAATGAAGCAATGTGTATCTGCCAGAATGGAGCAGTGACTAAGTATACGAAGCAAACGTGTGTTCGCTCTCAGCGAAAGAAATCAACGTGATGCAACTACTTTGAGGGGAGTAGAGATGCAAATATCTACTCGCTAGAAGTAAAAGTGAAGACTTCAACGAAAGAAAATTTTAAGTATTTTCTGTTTTGTTAACTGAAATGACATGTTTGTCAGGTTAATGATGTTTGATCGAGTTGACCGATATGGCTCCTAAGTAGAAACCCTTACGAGTTTGGTCCTGGGTTCCCAAAGGTCCTGAATATGTTTTCTAGATCCTCCAGATTTCGTATCCCGTGTAGATCTGGTTGGCGCTTTGTGTAGGAAGCACCATTTATGTGTACGTCTAAGATCAAGTCATTGTCCCACAATTCTCCCCGGTATTCTTCCTTCCCAAAGTCACCGCTAATGACACTCGATCGTCGTCCAGTCGTGTAATAGTAGTTGGGTTCTCACAGTCAGTTATGTAAGAAGTTCGTAAATTCCTCAGTAAGAGTCACCGACTCTCGTGGGTTAGCTCGTTCGGCTCCTGGTAGTTGATGCTCATTTGAAAATCATCGTCCTTTCTCTTGATGAGCAGAACTGGGGTTACCCAAAAGGGAATTTTGGTCTGTTATCTTCCTTCTCTATCCACTACTAAAACTTCACTGTCAATCCTTGCATTTCCGAAGGTGTAAGTCGCTTAGAGTGCATTTGACTATAGGCGTGACGCCTGGAAACGAATTGATGCAAAAACTCGACTCGTCGTTGAGGAGATAATTCTGGCAAGTCTTTGAGGAAGACTTCAGGATATTCTATGATCACGGAAGTATCTTCGAGCTTTAATTCCTCGGCTCCCTTGTCCCCGACTTGAGCCAGGAAACAATACATCCTTCCCGCAACAACTTCCGTGTCTCCAAGCAATTCGTGATCTGTAGGGACATATCCTACCTTGTGAGTCACGATCGTTTCTTCGTTCGCCATCGGGATGCGGATAACGATTTCTGCTTGGTTGCTCGGCCGCGGATCCATCCTAGTTACTACGTCGAGGCCTTCCATTAACCAGTTCTATCAAGTGTGGGTCATCTAACTTAACCCTCTACTATACTAAGTATATTCTGAAATTCATGAGATGCGAAGCTATGGTCGACACTGGTATCAAATAACATTGGTGCAAAAACTTTGGGTTGATAAAGAACGTACCAGTAACCATATCTGGGTCCTGGCATGCCTCACAAGCTCCGATGTTGGATGCTCTTTCATGGTCTTGGTTAATCTCCTTTGGGCAATCCTTCCTAAAGTGCCCCATATCATCGCCGTTACAACATCCCTTACCTTCCTTTCCATTTTTCGTCTCCTGCCAACACGTTTCCCTGTTGTGTCCCACCTTACCACAGTTGTCACACTTCCTATTTTTGCATTGCCCGTTATGATGGCGCTGGCATCCTTTGCACATAGGTGGTTTACCCATGTAACTCTTTTCTCTTTTGGGCCTTGTTCTTGTTGTCTGCTCGATCACCTTCTTGAAATTCACTGAGCTTTCTTTTGTCCTTCTCAGATGTCTCTACTGGAGTTTCCTTCTTCTCATCCGGAATTGAAAGTCTCACCAATCTAAGTGCTTCCTTAGTGAGCTCCAGACTTATCATATGAGCAATCATAGTTGTTGGTGGCGTTGATACTATCATCAAGCTCAAGGCTTGAGGTGCCAGTTCCCAAATGGATTACTCCATTCTCTTCAACTCGGGTTCCACCAGGTACGGAATGACTCGCGACAAATCATAAAGCCTTTGCACGTGCTCCACCACTTTTGGACCTTCCATCTGTAGTTTCCAGAATTCTAATTCCAGCTTTTGGATCTCCATCTGAGAACAATACTCCCTACGTATCATTTCCTTCAGCTCACTCCATGATATCACATATGCTACAGCCTCACCCATTTCTCGTACCTTAAGATCCCACCATAACAGAACCCCATCTTGTAGTAATCCGGAAACGTATGGGACTTGTTGCTCTAGCGTACAACCACTCGTTCGCACAACGGCATCCACATTCTCAGCCCATTTCACAAAAGCTATGGCACCTCCAGTGCCACCGAAGTTCATGGGTTTGCACTCTAGAAAATGTTCGTAGGTACAACCTGTACTCAAGAAGTCATCATTATAATAAGTATTAGCAAGGCACTTTGGGGTTTTCCAAACGTGTTGTAATGTGTCTTGGATGACTTAAACATTACCGTTAGGTAGGTCACTCCTTGAGGTACCTTCGCTGTGTTTGTAGCGAAGAACCTCGTGCCGAGCTCTGACTCGTGAGGCGTGCGCTTGCCATTCTGCCACGGTCAGTCAAGTGATCTCTTGATGAGACATCTTCTAGGAAGAAGTTCAGGTTAGTTAGGTCTTTTCTATTCAGGGAATGTAAATAGTCGTTTGGAAATCATATGTATTTGCATGTTATTTAATTCATCATATCACACATCACGCAATAGCACAAGCAAGTAATTGGAATCATGTTTACTGAAAATGTAACAAACAAACACGTGTATCTCAATCATAGCACATTCTTGTTATATTGATAGCACGTACTACGATTAGGTTTTTATTAAACAGGTAAGCACATTGCATCATATTCATAGAATAAGTACGTAATTTGGGAATTATGTTTAATGAGAGCTTAGCAAGTAAGCACATAGCATTATAATTATCGTACACACATATTGATCAATATAGCGCTTAATGAAGACATAGCGACTGAGTTTTCATTGGTCACTGATCACAAAGTATTGCTGCATGCTTAATGTTGGTTGACTTCTCATTATTTTCTGGCCATAATTGCATTTGTCTTATAAAATGTATCACATCAACAAGGACACAAGGTCACTCTACCCTTGCCCATTAAATATATTAGTGTATCAAAATTACGTAGTCAGATGTGGTCTTCAGAAATCTCCACAATCCTGGCCTACCATTGGTGTCTCTACCCAACTGTAATGAAATCCGCATAATCCAGACACCAACTATATTGGTGACTGAGGAGGAAAGAAAAGTAACTGTCGACGTGCGTGACTCCCTCCTCGAGCTTGTATATACGTCGAAGTAACTAGCTGATCTGCTGCTTGACAGAAAAGCAACGAGCATCAGAATCCTGGGAATGGCGTATTAGCGACGGTCAAGAGCGCAAAAGGAACCTTGAGTTATGTAGTGGATCCAAGTATGCTGGCAATAGACAGGGTGGAGGACGGGGTGTCTTGCATAAACTTTTCAGACAATATGCTGTCTTGTGATGTAGGCACCTAAATCATGTTTCTGGTTATGTAATATTTTGCATTTGAAGTTGCCAATTGTGGTGTCAGCTCAAGCTCCAACATTCTGTGACTCGTATCCTCGACTGTAGTTGATGTTATAGGAGCAACTCATCTCGTGTGTGGCCTCCATAATGTAAGGGATGGTAAGGATCTAAAATTGGCATAGTGTGTTATAGGAACCATCAAATCAGCTCGTCCCGCGATGTAGTGATGAAAGTAGTAAATGGTGCGGCCGGTAAGGTCGTAGAAAATGTTGTTGTAGCAAAAGGATCGTTACGCAGGTGCTGACCTGGGGTACCTTCCCGGGGTGTGGGTATGTCTTGAAAGGAAGCGATAGGCATGTTAACGCATTGGACGTCGGTCTTCATAGGGAAGATGAGCAACATCAGCGGTTTTGGGTGCAAAAACGAACGTTTCAACCAATAAGGAAATTGTCAGGTGCTGGTACTGGGTTAAATGGTAGGGGTGCAATGTCTAGTAAACCAAAAGAAACAGGGTCATAATCAAGCAAGGGTGCAGGACCAGCAGTTGCAACATCAAGCTGACTCAAAAGGTGCAGAAGCTAGCTCAGGAGCAGGCCCTGGGTCGTGTAACGATGTGGGGCTTCGAGCAGGTGATAGTGCAGCAGTCATGTCATCGTTGTCTGTGTCAGTAGTAGGAAGCTGTACTCCGGCTGTCTGTAAGGCTGCAGATGTCACAGACTCAAAAGAGCCTGGAATCGAATGTATGCTGGAATAAGAGGATAGTCTTGACAACAGGGATCTCAAAATGTGCAGTCAGTAACAATGTTCTCATCTAACTTCCCACCATCATGGGCGTTATCGGAAGGATCATCAATATTATGTCGGTATCGTTATCAATTGTTCGTCGAGTAATCAATCTTCGGAAGGAATGTCCACAAGAGGCGCATTGTCGAGGATCGGAGTCATGGTGTGCTCATTATCGAGATGTCCAGTGACGAAGGGGTCCTGGACTGAAATAGGAGTGACAGAAGGATTCTTGTCAGAGAAACCACTCGCAAAGGTAAAGTATCGCCAAAATCTGGTAGCGCGAACTGTTGGAAGTCGTCCTCGTCCTTGGTCAGCATGTCAGGGTCACTCTCAGTATCTGACGTAATTGTCTCTGGCGCAGATGTAGTCTCATTATCTGTGGCGGTGGTCGTAGGGTTATCAATGTCTGATAACTCGTTCTCTAAATAGAGTGACATGTGTGCCGGTGCATAGTAGGTATATCCATAGTAATTACTAGCAATTAGTGTGTGCGATCAACTACCACATATGCACGTATATCAACATTAAATCAGATAAGCATGTAAGCCTCAATTAATGTAAGCAAGTAATCATCCTAGTCTTCCCCAGACTATCCTACCTAGTCTCTCAGACTAAACTCCCTAGTCTCTCAGACTAACTCCCTGGTCTCTAGGACCAACTCCCCCAGTCTCTCTGACTGGACTCCCTAAGTCTCCCCGACTGAACTCCCTCAGTCTCCCCGACTGAATTCCCTCAGTTTCCTGACTGAATTTTAAATTTTTGAAAAGTGTATTGTGCCCTTTTTGTAAAAAAAAATGTTTGTGCCCTGGATCTGGACGTTTAGTGTATGCAATGTAAAAATGTTTTCGTGAGAGCCCTAGTGATCATAGTCTAGACTTGAGAAGGAATCCTAGTTCGCTATGATCGATGCTCTGATACCAAGCTGTCACACCCTGGCTTTGCGGAAGCGTGGGTTTATTTTGGTGTGACTTCTTAATACCATATGATAATCACAACAATGCTATATGATAATAAAACCATGATGTTCATCCATTTATTCAAGTTTTAAAAGTAAACACGACAACATTGTTTTAAAAGTCGACCCATGCAACGAATTACAACCACAACATAATTAGAACTTGTTCATAAGACACAACCAAACGACATAAATGAAGACACAGTTTAAGACTTGTGACCCGTCCAGGCAAAGATCACATTTCCTAAACTCGGATAACATCATTACTCCTACGCAGCTTAATACACTTGCATACTTGGCCAGATCCATTAATTTCCTGAAATACATGTAAGTTGAAAAATCAACATAAAGTTGAGCGAGTTCATGTAAAAGTGAGTATGTAAACCTTTGTAATATGTTTGTATGTATGAAAAATCCCTGGTATGTAGCAAATAAGGAAAAGAGATCACCATTGGGTTGCAAAGCCAATGATATGTGTGAAGTGATGCAGGAAGACTCAAACCTAGCAGATTTTTGCGTCGGGTACAAAGTCACCCCGAGGTCCGTTCTGTTGGGCCTGGAATTGGGCTCGCTACACCCAGATAGATCTACCGCTACTGACCCTCGGTCCTACTACGAGGATTAATGGCCTCTAGTTTCCGCCTACCCACTCACATGATCTAAGTAGTAAACCCTCCTTAAGCTAACCATATCATGTATAATAGTGTCTGTAAATATTGTAACATGTATTCCACCCCCGAAGTATAAAAACTGAAAACAGTTAAGAGAAAAGGGGGACATGAACTCACTGTATTGCGTCTTCGTACTCGTAACCCAAATCTCCGCGACAAACACGACTACCTACAATGGTCTAATGTCTATTAGACGAACGGGTCGTGCCTTGTCTTAGTATATATATTTTTGAGTTACGATTCTGGTATTATTCCAAGTTATAATAATTGTATTTAGTTTTGGAATAATTGTTTATGCAATTTTTCTGTATTAATACTTCTCAAGCATTTAACTTTGTATTTCCTTCCCAAGGGTGGGGGTATCTCATTCATGTATTTTCGTATTTGTGTGTCTTGCCAAGTAATGGCGTCGTATTTCGGTGTATTGTTCCAAATTAAATATATGTTAATATATTCCCAACATGTATTTCCAAAACCATATATCTCAAGTCTCACTTAAATATATACAAATAAACCTTATTTCGTTTAATCACATATCGTTCCAGAAAATATATATTTTTCTCAAAAATTATATATCTTCTAAATATACTAGGAAAATATATTTTTATTTCCCACTTGGAAAAATATATTCAGCTCATTTTTCCAAAAATAATGTATTTCCAAAATATATGTATTTTTCCCAAAAATAATATATTTTTATTTCTATAGTTTCCAAAATAATATTTTACCAAAATATACGTATACGTTATAATTCCGAAAAATATATTTTTAAGTCGCACTTGAAAAATATATTTTTATCACAAATCCAAAATATTTTAACTCCAAAATATACATATTTTTCTCAAAAATATTATATATTACTTTATACATTCTCCAAAGTAATACTTTATCAGAATATTCATACAAGAGTATTTTTTAGAAATACTACATAAGTTACGTTTTAAAGTTCGTGTTGTTATAACAATTCTGGCGTAACTTAAATATTTATTTGTGAGAGCGTTGGTAATATTTTGGAGTCGTAACTTCATAATATCATCAAGTTATATTATTTTTACCTTAAAAATAATATATCTAGTTCACAAAATAATCACACAACCACACAAGCGTTTTATTATGAAATATATATTCTAAGTATATATTTAACAAGTTTTATTTACGAAAAAAATCCACCTCCGATACTTGGTAATTTTTGAAATAAAAATCATGGCGAAGTTTATTTTGAAAACCAAGTTAAAATATATTTGTAACCTTTTGTTATAAAAATAATTCTAAGTGTTATATTTCTAGAAAAATTTCGCCAAAGTTTCCTCTGTAACTGGAGGTGGCCACGCTTACTAGCGTATAATTTTATTTTCAAAATTCAATCAAACAATTCGCCAATCATCAATATACAATATTAAACATCAACTTGTCAAAAATAAGTATAAATCGCAAACTCATGAACTTGTAAGTTGTGTAAAAACATGTAGCAACTTCCTAACATATTTAGCGGATCTTGTCATCTTTAAAAATAAAAAATCTGTTTCTTGAAAACTTTATTTTTAAAGAATATGTAGTCTTACAACTTCTAGTCAATATTTACGAAAATATTTCTTTGTCAAACTTTCTTGTCGCACAAGTGTTTACACACTTGTTTATTCACTAAAATGCGTTTAGTTTGTGTAAGATCCGGTTTTTAAACAAGACTTGTATCTTTTACTTGGTCCTTCCGAAAAACCACTTGTAGATCTTTAGATCTACTAGTTTAGAACCCTATTTTACAAGAAAAATCACTTTTACACAAGTTCATGTTCATGAGTGGAAGGGTTCGTCATCTTACAACTTTCACACTTAACATATTACTAGTTCATGTTCCATGAACATGATCTAGTATGGTTAGATGATGATCCATCCCACTACTAGCATCAAACAACATAAAATAATCACAACTAGTCAAGATTTACAAGATTTACACCATTAGTTTCTCTTTATCCAACTAGTTTATCTTTCTTTCAAGACTTTATGTTTTGTTCTTGTGTTTTCTCGATTTTTAACCGTTAAATCTCTTATTAACCACTTTAAACAAGAACAAGAGAATGTTTAGAGGCACTTACTACTAGCTCGAGGCTAGGGAAGAAACAAGACGTAAACGAGGTGGATAAAAGAAATCCAGAGAGGTTCTTGAGTTTCCGAAAGCACCGAGCTTGATTGTATGATCTTTAACACCTTTGAGTATGTATGGTTTGCTTGTAGGAGGCTCGATGGTGGTGGTATGGTGGTGTGGTGGTGGCGGACGGTCAAGAGAGAAAGAGAGAGAGTTTGAGTTGGTGTTTGATTAGTGAAAATGAAAGTCTTATCCTACATGTTTACTTATAAACCATTTTCCACTATTAACCATTAGATAATATGTAGTTTAGATACTAAACATTTGGATTAAAATAATCAAGGTAGGACAAGGGGTGGGTCACCCCTTGTGACCGTCCCAAGAGGGGGGAAGGTATGGGTTGGTTTGTGATGATATAGTTGGTGATTAGTTGAAATCAAAAGGTTTAGTTAGGATACTTGTGTGTGTTATTTAATATAACGGGTGTTAGGGTATTCGGGGACCCTAACTAGTTTAAAAAGGTAAAAACAATGTCTTTGGCAAAATTTTTGTGTTCCAGGTAAAGTCCGGTTGTTCGGTTGGATGTTGATCCATTAAAGTGCTAAATAAGTATTTAAAGTGTCTTTAATATTATTTTTAGTGACACATTAAATCCCCGACACTTTGGAAAGTGTCTAGTATTATTTTACCAAGTTTTTGCACTTTACTAGTTATGTTAAATGCTGAATTTTTGTTTAAAGTGCAGAATTTTGTAATTAAAGTATGTTTTAGGCACTTCCGGGCACTATAACTATCACCTAGTGACGCAGTTTAATGGTCCTCACCTCCCTACACTCATACAGTGTAGTACTTTATTCCCGGCTCATACTGGCCTCAATACAGTGTCTGACTAGGTGCTGGCATTGTCAGCATGTTTACTGGGTTATCTGTTCACTGAGCTAACTGTGCTTTGTGCATCAGGTTTGTCACTAAGGTTTGTGTGTAATGAATGGAGTGACAGTAATAAAATGTGATGCATGAGTATGTATGTATCAGAAAACAGGAAGCAGTTCAATCATAATAGAAATCAAGCACAATTATTAAGCACAAATTAAACATTAATTAAGTGTACGGATGTATGCAAATTTGGCAGTTGTCACACAACTGACTCATTTTTAAAAGTTTAATAAAATTAATTTGAATGCACGTGGCACAAAACTCTTTATAACTTGGGATAATTATTTGAATATAATACTTGTAAAAGAATTATATGTTTCTTATGCGTTCAGTAGCCCGGTTCGTGTCGGGTTAAAGATCAATAGACACACCACATTATTTATTTAGGCATTGACGGGTGTACGCCTACACCCCGTGCTTAGGTCGTGGCCATTTCGTAATATGATGCCAAGGATATCCGGGACATGGTCATTAACCCCCCAAAGGCGTTTAAGCAACAAAACATATTTTTAAACGGGTCATCTCGATAATACTTAACCACCAATCGATTAAGGTCGAATGCCCGACCAAGCGGTATTTTATATACCGTACCCCAAGCTCGTATAAGGGAAAATAAGTTAAAAGTATTTACCTTTGCAAGTAATAATCACAACAAGCAAGTGTACGTAGCTTTTACCGGGTCTCCTATTTTGGAACGAAGGTTTATAATAACCTATTAGAATCCTAACGGGTCTTTAAATAAGCCTAAACTTAGACCGGTCAGTTTTAAAGGAAGACACGGTTCGAACGCGTGATTAAGCGAAGACCGGAATAGAATGTGATTTAGACCCGACAAGTTTGAAGACTTGTATAATATGGGTAAACTAAACACATTCTGGATTTTGAGATAAATATGATAAGGTTCGACCCGTTTCGGCTAATTTATGCAAACTAGTTACATAAACCGAACCGAACGCGTAAGAAGTGTAACGGGTAACCATAAGAGTCGTCTACAGGTTTCCTAAGTTAATATGCCTTAAATATGTTGTGATATCAGTAGGATACCTTCCATTATGCCCAAAACGAGTTTAATCCCAATTTAAGCCCCGTAGGGGTATTTTGGTCATTTTAAAGATTATAAAAGAGATTAATTATAATTCTGAGTCTCGGGTCTGAGATAATCATTAGAACAACTTATTTTAACAGGTTATATCAGTTGGTGATAAGTCTTATATGCCAAAATGGTTTTAAACCCATGCTAGGTGTTTAATATGCGTAAAAGCCATTTTAAGCGATTTCCGGGTTATACAGGAAATCTGAGTTTTCTGATCAGGTTATAAAGTTCAAAATACTTTATTTATTATATAAAATCATTAGCAATTGGATTGGTGTCCAAATATTATGTAAAACTCATTTTACAAGCAAAAAGGGTATAATCGGTAATTACCGAATTAATGCAATAACCTTAGGTTATGATAAGTTTAAAATAATTAAAAATCTTCAAAAATCTCAAAATATTATATTACATCAGTGTGTAAAAGGTTTGGTGTCAAAAATTGGGTTTAGATAGGCTTTACGCTAATTATGCCGTTTAATTAATAAAAAGCTTTCTAATTACGCTATTGAGCATAACTCCTAATCTAGACCTCCAACTGATGTGAAATTTTAGGGACATGTTTATAAATCAGTAACAAAGATTATTGTCCTTTCACATTTCCAAAATTCTCGTTTTAAGGTCAAGTAGGCATATTGGTCAACATTAGGCATTTAACGGAAACATCGGACAATCAACGAGTCAAGTAGTATAAACGCAGAGGGTTATACTATCATGCAAGCTGGTCCTAACGGAGCTCTAAGGTAATTCTAAATCATGCTACCACGGGTCAGAACTGAAAGTCAAAGCAGGAGTCAAACTATGCGACTTTCGGTTCCGAACCGGTCCAAAATTGAAAATTATCGGGTCGGACATGCTTAGACATGTTCTTGCATTGATTACCAAGTTATATGAGTGGCAAAATAGGTTACACGTCTTCTACATTGTTAATTATGGGTTAAATCAAGAATTAAGTTTCTGTTGACTTTTTATAACGAACTTTGACCGAACAAATGATCTAGTTAGAGCGGGAATTAGGGGGTGCCCTTTTAAGGGTTTATTGCCCACATAATTACCAACTTATAACTACTTTAAGTTTGACTAATCACTGGACCATTAGTGATTAATCAATAAGTCAAACCTTAATTACGACGGTTTGACTTTAAGCTAAATAACTAAGTAAAACACGATTAAGGAAGATTAAGGAAGCTTACCAAGGTCCTATGCACGACTAGTGATGCTTAGAGAATGGCCTTGAGCTCCAAAAATGATCAGAAGTTGAGTTTGGAATGAATGATCAAAGTTGCAACAATGAGGCCTTTATATAGTGCCTTTGATTGCTTGTGATCATGACAAACAACTCTAGGATTGATCCCTGATCAATTACAAGTGTCCTTAGTGCCTAAGAACTAGTTTAGGTTGCACATAGGAGTGAAAAATGGCAATGTAAGTCGGTTAAACTCATTAAACAGGAAGCTGTCCCGTTTTCTGTTACTGGGGCCTCCTTACGGACCGTAAGCGGAGGGTCTTGCGGTCCGTAAGACCTCTTACGGACCGTAAGACCAGGTCCTTGCGGTCCATAAGCCTTTACCAGAAGGCAAATTTTTGTAACCTTTCAAGCTTTGAAAGGGCAACTTAGGTATTACGATTTTGGGGCTTGAATTATCAGTATGGGACCTTTAGCTCATGCTTGAACAGTTATGACCACCTTGCCATGTTCTATAGTTGCCTTGGATTCTTTTGAAAGGGCCATAAACGAAGGTTTGTCAAATCACATTCTCATAGGATCTCATTCTTTACAATTTTGGTGAATCATTGTTAGCATTAACCGAATTAGGATGCTTATCAGATGTTTATAACACAGGTTAAGGGTTGGGATTTATACATAGGTTGCTCAGAGGTAAGTATTAACATGTCGACGCTTTTAACCCCTCGTATACGAATTTTTATCATAACTTTCTCATACGATAACGAAACATGGTGAAATTTTTATCATGCATTCTAGTGAGCATATTTAACGGTTGCAAAGCTTCGGGTTTTCTAAAAGGTCACTCAGAGGTATACTTTAAACATGTTGACACATTTAACCCCTGTAGTTTGTAATCTCTCACTTTCTTCCACAATTAGCTTCGTATGATCCATGCTTCATTCGTTTAAGGGTATAAACATCGTGTAGGGTTATTGTAAAGTATATTTATCCATTGTTGACATTTTGAACCCTTATATTCACATACTTTCATTGTTTGTCAACTTTAGTCCCTCTAGAGTATTCTTTCACACGTTCAAAGCATATGACACGTGTCAATACTTTATAGGACGTGAATTTTCGAGGTGTCACATCCTCACCCCCTTAAAAGAAATCTCGACCTCGAGATTTACTGAAATAAATAAGGGTACTTTTCTTTCATTGTGGACTCTACCTCCCACGTGTACTCGGGACCTCTACGGGCATCCCACTTTACTTTTACGATCAGTACATGCTTCCTTCGAAGCTTCTTAACCTGTCGATCCTTGATCGACACAGGTTTTTCAACAAACTTCAAGCTCTCATCTATGTGCACATCTGTATGTGGTATGACTAGCGATTCATCAGCTAGACATTTCTTCAGATTGCAGACGTGGAATACGTTATGAATGCCACTGAGCTTTTCAAGAAAATTTAGCTTATACGCTACTGATCCGACACATTCGATGATCTCGAATGGTCCTATGTATCTGGGGCTTAACTTGCCCTTCTTGCCAAAACGCATTACCCCTTTCCAGGGTGATACCTTATGTACCTTGTCACCTACCTCGAATTTCAAAGGTTTACGCCTTAAATTTGCGTAGCTTTTCTGCCTATCCCTGGCGGCTTTGAGACGATCGCGTATTTGCACAATCTTATCTGTCGTCTCCAGGACTATTTCAGGTCCGGATAGTTGGACATCTCCAACTTCCGCCCAACAAACGGGCGTTCTGCACTTTCTACCGTACAAGGCCTCGAAAGGCGTAGCCTTAATGCTGGTATGGTAGCTATTGTTATAGGAGAACTCGACTAATCACAGGTGGTTATCCCAACTACCACCTAAGTCAATCACACATGCTCGAAGCATGTCTTCCAAAGTTTGGATTGTACGCTCACTCTGCCCGTCCGTCTGAGGGTGGTAAGCCGTACGGAAATTTAAGCGCGTGCCCAAAGATTGTTGGAAACTTTTCCAAAAATGCGACGTGTATCTAGTGTCTCTGTCAGAGATAATAGACACTGGTACGCCATGAAGAGATACAATCTTATCCACGTACAATTGGGCTAACATGTCGGAGCTATAGGTCTCCTTAATGGGTAGGAAATGTGCTGACTTAGTCAGTCTATCTACTATCACCCATATGGTATCATTTCCTTTCTTTGTCTCTGGCAACTTGGTGATGAAATCCATTGTCACCATTTCCCACTTCCACGTGGGAAGTTCAGGCTGTTGTAGCAAACCAGACGGCTTCTGATGTTCAGCTTTGACCTGCGCACACGTCAAACATTTAGCTACATAGGTAGCTATAGACTTCTTCAAGCCTATCCACCAAAAATTTGCTTTCAGATCCTGGTACATCTTGTCAGCTCCAGGATGAACGGAGTATTTAGAACTGTGGGCTTCCTGGAGGATAACATCTCGAAGTTCTCCATAAACTGGAACCCATATTCGTCCATTTAACCTCAAAATTCCGTCCTTGCCATAGGATAACTGTTCTTCAGTTACTCCTAGCTTTTCATTAGGATAGTTAGCTTCCAGAACAACTTCCGTCTGCGCAGCTAACAACCTTTCATTCAAACCGTTCTTTTTCTCAATGCTCTTGGCATTGATTCTTATAGGCTTCACCCTTTCCTTTCGACTCAAGGCATCGGCGACTACATTCGCCTTGCCAGGATGGTATCTTATCTCACAATCATAATCATTCAAAGTTTCCATCCAACGTTGTTGCCTCATGTTCAAATCCTTTTGGTTAAACAGGTGCAGGAGGCTCTTGTGATCAGAATAGATCACACACTTGATACCGTATAAATAGTGCCTCCATATTTTTAGTGAAAATACAACGGCACCCAACTCCAAGTCATGGGTGGTGTAATTATTTTCGTGCACCTTTAACTGTCGAGAAGCATAGGCAATAACCTTGCCTTTTTGCATAAGCACACATCCCATACCTGTGTGCGATGCATCACAATATACTACAAACTCTTCTATTCCATCAGGCAATGTCAACACAGGTGCATTGCTTAGCTTCTGCTTAAGGATATCAAAGGATTCTTGTTGATTAGGTCCCCAGTTGAACTTAATATTCTTCCTAGTCAAGGAAGTTAGGGGTGCAGCAATCCTTGAAAAGTTTTCAATAAAGCGCCTGTAGTATCCTGCCAATCCCAAGAAACTGCGAATTTCTGTGGGCGTCTTCGGCTCTTGCCAATTCATGACAGCTTCAACCTTAGCGGGATCTACCTGGATTCCGCGTTCACTAACCACATGTCCAAGAAATCGGACTTCACAAAGCCAAAATTCACACTTAGAGAATTTGGCGTAGAGCTTTTCTTGATGAAGCAGTTTCAGAATGCAATAGACGTGCTTCTCATGGTCAGCTTGATTCTTCGAGTAAATAAGAATATCATCGATGAAGACGATGACAAATTTATCCATGTAGGGCTTGCAGACGCGGTTCATGAGATCCATGAATGCGGCTGGTGCATTAGTGAGTCCAAAAGGCATCACTAAGAACTCGTAGTGACCATAACGAGTCCTAAATACAGTCTTATGTACATCTTCATCCTTGACCTTCAGTTGATGATATCCTGACCTTAAGTCAATCTTGGATAAGTAACTTGCTCCTTGAAGCTGATCGAACAAGTCGTCGATCCTGGGCAATGGATACCGATTCTTAACTGTAACTTTGTTAAGTTCTCGATAATCGATGCACAGACGCATCGATCCATCCTTTTTCTTCACAAACAGGATTGGTGCTCCCCAAGGAGATGAGCTAGGTCTAATAAATCCCTTTGCCAACAAATCATCCAGTTGAGTTCTCAACTCTTTCATCTCCGTTGGTGCCAATCTGTAAGGTGCTCTTGCAACAGGTGCTGCTCCAGGAATAATGCCAATCCTGAACTCCATTTGCCTATCTGGGGGGTAAACCAGGTATTTCTTCAGGGAATACTTCTGGATATTCAGAGATAATAGGTATGTCTTCTATCTTAGGCTTTGGTTCATCAATGGTTACTTGTGCCATCTAAATAACACAACCCTTCGTCGAACACCTTGATGTCTTGAGCATGGACACTTGCTCAGGCATTCCGTACTTAGTATCTCCTTGGATTGTCAAAGGCTCACCACAAGGAGTCCTGACAACTACTTGCTTCTTAGCACAAACGATCTGGGCTTGGTTGCGAGACAACCAATCCATGCCTATTACTACATCGAAACCGGCTAATTTCAAAGGTAGTAAAGACAATGGAAAAGAATGGTTCCTAAGGGATATAACACATCCATCTAACACGGTTGATGCGGTTTCTATAGTTCCATCAGCTAATTCCACCTCATACTTCACACTTAAGGTTTTAACAGGTAATTTCAACAATTCACAAAACTTATTATCTACGAACGACTTATCAGCGCCTGAATCAAAAAGTACTCTTGCATAGACATCATTTATGAGGAAGGTACCTGTGATCACATTGTCATCCTGGACGGCTTCCTTTGCATCCATCCGAAAGACCCTTGCATTGGTCTTCTTCCCATCCTCAGTCTTCTTTGCAAGTTTTGGGCAGTTGGACTTGATATGCCCTTTTTCATTGCAGCTATAGCACGTAGCATCCTTGATTTTCTTACAGTCTAGGGTCTTGTGCTCGGAAGACTTGCAAATCCCACATGCCCTTGGCTGTTGCTGGGATTTTGACTCATATCTGCACTTCCCAAAGTGACTTCTCTTGCAGATCTTACAATTGGGTTTATCACCCGACTGATGACCATCTTTCTTAGATCCAGAACTCTTTTTGTGGTCATTGTTTCCTCTATGTCTCTTATCCGATCGCCGTGAGCTATCATCCTCACGCTTTCTTTTCTCAGCATCAGTGTTTCTCAGTGATCTCTGTCTGACCGCGTCCAGAGTAAGAGATAATGCTATATCAGCTGCAGACCGGAAAGTAGCTGGTCTGGAGGCTTTCACACTGGCCTTAACTTCTGGGGCTAAACCCCCATGAATCGAGCAATTCGTTTGGGTTCCGGTGTTACAAGGTATGGAACCAACCTAGATAGGGTATTGAAACTTGTAAGGTAAGCTTGACAGTCTAGGTTTTTCATAACCAGCGACAAGAAATCAGCTTCAATCTTCTCAACCTCATGCCGAGGGCAGTAGTTCTCCTTGATCAATGACACAACCTGTTCCCAAGTCATACTGTACAATGGGACTTTCCCTGTAGCTTGGATCAAAGACCTCCACCAAGCTAATGCCTCACCCTTGAATGACTGAGACACGAATTTCACCACATCCTTATCAGCGCACCCACTGATATCAACCACAGTGTCCATCTCATCCCACCAAGTCATGCAGTCTATAGCTCCTTTTTCCCTAGTGAAATCCCTGGGTTTGCATGAAACAAAATACTTATAGGAGCAACCCTTATCACGG
Organism: Helianthus tuberosus; assembly: GCA_030545235.1. NCBI lineage: Eukaryota > Viridiplantae > Streptophyta > Magnoliopsida > Asterales > Asteraceae > Helianthus > Helianthus tuberosus. The sequence goes on along the minus strand of CM060443.1, from coordinate 223,034,117 downwards.
GGTCCTTGGTTCAATACGGTCCTTTGAGAGGGAACACTCCTTTGGTTTGATGAGTGTCGTTCATCATCTTTCTTTGGCTCATCTTTCTTAGAGGGTGGCTTGCTGTGAGCCTCTGAATGAGTCTTAGGCTTGGAATGCGGTGCGGATAGGGTCCAACTTCGAGTCCCGCTATATTCCTGATACTGCCGCTTTATGGCTTTCGTAACAGCATTGTCTATCAATGCTTGCAGTTCTGCACCCGCTATGTTAATTCGGGTATTATCATGATCCTCCCTGGGGTGACTGTTGATCTCATCCGAGTCAGCCATGTAGTTAGAACTGTTACATAAGATATTGACAATGGTTTATTACGGAATTGTCTTTTATGGCAATTCATTAACCATGGTAAACATAGACCATATTTGGTTAATTGGTTAATCATATTTATTTAGGATTTTTATTATAATTTATCCTAATTATAAAACAATAACAATATTATTAGTGGCACAAAAGGCCTAGTCACAGGGACATTTTAAATTATAAGCCATGATTTCAGAGAATCGAGGCATTAAGGTTTGAATATAGTTCTTTACCCTTAGTCTGACAGGGAGTCGTAGACTACTACTGTCTTTTGTCTAATATGACATTTATTATGGCCCGTAGGCACTACATCACTAATGGATGTTTAATATATGATCATCAAGTTAGGTTAGGAATCCGTTGAAGAATCCTATTATAAGAATGACGTGTGTGATTTTAACGAATCACGTCTGCCAGGAGCGTTAACATGTTTTCAGATGTTAACAGGGATTTGAATCTTTTAAACAGGTCTTACCATCTTGGCCAAATTTTTATAATGACATGCAGGCTAGGTTATACCTTTAAGATTCTTAATTAATATTTAATAAGCAGATTATTTTTAAAAGGAATGATTTTTAATTTATTTATTTCATATATTTATGCATATAATGAAAAATGAAATTCATAAACTTAACATTCCATTAAATATTACAAGTATTACACATTGCCCTTACGGTACTTTTAACAGGAACAACTTGCCCACGCAGGGGTTAAATCGATAATACAAGTCCTCGCAGGGACTGATTACTAAGCTAGATGTCCTCGTAGGGACTAAAAGGTAAGTCCTCACAGGGACTAAGTACATAGGTAAATGTCCACGCAGTGACTTGATTGAAATAAGTAAATACAACAATACATATAGGGATTTAATGATCCCTCTTCTTCCCCTTTAACAAGCTTGCTAGGCCCTTGAGGAATCCCCAGTTGTTTCTACGCTCTTCCTGAAATTCATGTTCCACCCGACTTAGTCTTTGGAGGATTTCCTCCTGTTCCGGTGGGGAAAATCGTGGTGGCTGCGACTGCTGTCGAATCGGAGGTCGAGCAGGTATTTGATACCCATGAGCTGGATATCCTACTCCCCAAGGAGCTCCATATGGTCCTTCCGGATGAAGGGCGTTGTAGTTTGCCGCTACAAGGTACGGGTCGGCTTTAACATAGTTATAATGAGTGTGAGCCGGCTGCTCAAACAGATTGTACGCTGTTGAACCAGCGTATGTAGGAATCAGGTAATCAAAACCCAATGGTGGTGGTGGTGGTGCAACTGGTGCAGAATTCACCTCTGGAATTGGGTTTGAGTGCCCACCCATTTGTAGGTCTTCATGCAGTGGCGGATAGTGACTGCCACTTGAGTGATGGGGAGTGCTAAAGTGAAAATCCCCTCCTCGCGCGGATATTCGTGCACCTGTTCTCCTACGCCTTGGTGGTTCTGGAGGCGCTTGATGAACTGGCGGCGGTGGTGGCGGTGGCGTGACTGCCACGAATCGCGAATCCTCGGAGGGATCCTACTGCTGCTGCTGTGGGTTATGAGAGGGTGTAAAATACCACTCATACTGGTTAAACCTCGCTTGGTAACTGTCTGGACCACCGTAGGGTGATCCGTGGAAGGATGATCCATCAGAGATCTCGATGGGATGGTTGGGAGTCCCGCTTGCAGGTTCGATGGGATCCGTGTCCTCGTCCATGTCCATTGCATGGTCTCCCGAGAAATGATCTTCAGGTCCTAGTGGGTTAAAACCCACTGGTTCTTCAATGTAGTTTGCCGGGTTGAAACGGCCCTGAAAGACAGGAGTGGGGTCGCCAAAGGAACGGTGCGAAACGGAGTGACGGTAAGGAGGCGTTGAGCTGTGCGAGACAGACCGTCTAGCGGGCTCCAAATGGTTCCTCCAGTTCCCCTGAGGATCGGCACTCATGGTAGTAGAAGGAGTTCGCCGGTGTGAAGGCCCGGCTTCGTGATCGTTAGGGGCGTGGATTGGCCCCTTGCCTCGTCCTCCTCTTCGGAATCTTGGTGGCATAGTCAAACCTGTCAACATAAACAAAGATAACAACAAAGAAATAAAAAAGACAATGTTGGAATTAAAAACAATTTGGATTAGACCTAAGTTCCTTGTCTAGACTTGAGAATTTAGGAATGTGCAATTGTGTCATGGAGATTAAACACAAAAGGCTAGTGTTTAATTCACTCAATGTTGGCTCTGATACCAACCTGTCACACCCCGATATTTCCACGTATTACCAGTGGGCCCGGTGGGGAGTATCGCGACGTAATTGATATCATCATAGTCATACAACACAATATTTAAATGTACAGTGGAAGCAAAATAGATTCGTTTCAACTTTAATAAATTGTAATATGAAGTATCACAAACAGTTGAAAATAATCCACAGGTGGATCAAAATAAAAAGGAAACATTGTTCAACAGTTTTATGGCATCCAAGCTTGCGAGACTTATTGTGGATGCTAGGAGAAAGCCAGCCTAGTTCGCGTAGTACCTGCACTTAACCTTTTTGGGAAAATACGTCAGTTAACACTGGTAAATACAATCAACTGACTCATTTTTAAAAGTTTAATAAAATTAATTTGAATTCACGTGGCATAAAACTCTTTATAACTTGGGATAATTATTTGAATATAATACTTGGAAAAGAATTATATGTTTCTTATGCGTTCAGTAGCCCGGTTCGTGCCTGGTTAAAGATCAATAGACACACCACATTATTTATTTAGGCACTGACGGGTGTACGCCTACACCCCGTGCTTAGGTCGTGGCCATTTCGTAAAATGATGCCAAGGATATCCGGGACATGGTCATTAACCCCCCAAAGGCGTTTAAGCAACAAAACATATTTTTAAACGGGTCATCTCGATAATACTTAACCACCAATCGATTAAGGTCGAATGCCCGACCAAGCGGTATTTTATATACCGTACCCCAAGCCCGTATAAGGGAAAATAAGTTAAAAGTATTTACCTTTGCAAGTAATAATCACAACAAGCAAGTGCACGTAGCTTTTACCGGGTCTCCTATTCTGGAACGAAGGTTTATAATAACCTATTAGAATCCTAACGGGTCTTTAAATAAGCCTAAACTTAGACCGGTCAGTTTTAAAGGAAGACACGGTTCGAACGCGTGATTAAGCGAAGACCGGAATAGAATGTGATTTAGACCCGACAAGTTTGAAGACTTGTATAATATGGGTAAACTAAACACATTCTGGAATTTGAGATAAATATGATAAGGTTCGACCCGTTTCGGCTAATTTATGCAAACTAGTTACATAAACCGAACCGAACGCGTAAGAAGTGTAACGGGTAACCATAAGAGTCGTCTACATGTTTCCTAAGTTAATATGCCTTAAATATGTTGTGATATCAGTAGGATACCTTCCATTATGCCCAAAACGAGTTTAATCCCAATTTAAGCCCCGTAGGGGTATTTTGGTCATTTTAAAGATTATAAAAGAGATTAATTATAATTCTGAGACTCGGGTCTGAGATAATCAGTAGAACAACTTATTTTAACAGGTTATATCAGTTGGTGATAAGTCTTATATGCCAAAATGGTTTTAAACCCATGCTAGGTGTTTAATATGCGTAAAAGCCATTTTAAGCAATTTCCGGGTTATACAGGAAATCTGAGTTTTCTGATAAGGTTATAAAGTTCAAAATACTTTATTTATTATATAAAATCATTAGCAATTGGATTGGTGTCCAAATATTATGTAAAACTCATTTTACAAGCAAAAAGGGTATAATCGGTAATTACCGAATTAATGCAATAACCTTAGGTTATGATCAGTTTAAAATAATTAAAAATCTTCAAAAATCTCAAAATATTATATTACATCAGTGTGTAAAAGGTTTGGTGTCAAAAATTGGGTTTAGATAGGCTTTACGCTAATTATGCCGTTTAATTAATAAAAAGCTTTCTAATTACGCTATTGAGCATAACTCCTAATCTAGACCTCCAACTGATGTGAAATTTTAGGGACATGTTTATAAATCAGTAACAAAGATTATTGTCCTTTCACATTTCCAAAATTCTCGTTTTAAGGTCAAATGGGCATATTGGTCAACATTAGGCATTTAACGGAAACATCGGACAATCAACGAGTCAAGTAGTATAAACGCAGAGTGTTATACTATCATGCAAGCTGGTCCTAACGGAGCTCTAATGTAATTCTAAATCATGCTACTACGGGTCAGAACTGAAAGTCAAAGCAGGAGTCAAACTATGCGACATTCGGTTCCGAACCGGTCCTAAACTGAAAATTGTCGGGTCGGACATGCTTAGACATGTTCTTGCATTGATTACCAAGTTATATGAGTGGCAAAACAGGTTACACGACTTCTACATTGTTAATTATGGGTTAAATCAAAAATTAACTTTCTGTTGACTTTTTATAACGAACTTTGACCCGACAAATGATCTAGTTAGAGCGGGAATTAGGGGGTTCCCTTTTAAGGGTTTATTGCCCACATAATTACCAACTTATAACTACTTTAAGTTTGGCTAATCACTGGACCATTAGTGATTAATCAATAAGTCAATTCTTAATTACGACGGTTTGACTTTAAGCTAAATAACTAAGTAAAACACGATTAAGGAAGATTAAGGAAGCTTACCAAGGTCCTATGCACGACTAGTGATGCTTAGAGAATGGCCTTGAGCTCCAGAAATGATCAGAAGTTGAGTTTGGAATGAATGATCAAAGTTGCAACAATGAGGCCTTTATATAGTGCCTTTGATTGCTTGTGATCATGACAAACAACTCTAGGATTGATCCCTGATCAATTACAAGTGTCCCTAGTGCCTAAGAACTAGTTTAGGTTGCACATGGGAGTGGAAAATGGCAATGTAAGTCGGTTAAACTCGTTAAACAGGAAGCTGTCCCGTTTTCTGTTACTGGGGCCTCCTTACAGACCGTAAGCGGAGGGTCTTGCGGTCCGTAAGACCTCTTACGGACCGTAAGACCAGGTCCTTGCGGTCCGTAAGCCTTTACCAGAAGGCAAATTTTTGTAACCTTTCAAGCTTTGAAAGGGAAACTTAGGTATTACGATTTTGGGGCTTGAATTATCAGTATGGGACCTTTAGCTCATGCTTGAACAGTTATGACCACCTTGCCATGTTCTAAGGTTGCCTTGGATTCTTTTGAAAGGGCCATAAACGAAGGTTTATCAAATCACATTCTCGTAGGATCCCATTCTTTACAATTTGGGTCAATCATTGTTAGCATTAACCGAATTAGGATGCTTATCAGATGTTTATAACACAGGTTAAGGGTTGGGATTTATACATAGGTCGCTCAGAGGTATGTATTAACATGTCGACGCTTTTAACCCTCGTATACGAATTTTTATCATAACTTTCTCATACGATAACAAAACTTGGTGAAATTTTTATCATGCATTCTAGTGAGCATATTTAACTGTTACAAAGCTTCGGGTTTGCTAAAAGGTCACTTAGAGGTATACTTTAAACATGTTGACACATTTAACCCCTGTAGTTTGTAATCTCTCACTTTCTTCCACAATTAGCTTCGTATGATCCATGCTTCATTCGTTTAAGGGTATAAACATCGTGTAGGGTTATTGTAAAGTATATTTATCCATTGTTGACATTTTGAACCCTTATATTCACATACTTTCATTGTTTGTCAACTTTAGTCCCTCTAGAGTATTCTTTCACACGTTCAAAGTATATGACACGTGTCAATACTTTATAGTACGTGAATTTTTGAGGTGTCACATCATAGATGGGTTTGGTGCAGGCTCGGGGTCAAACTGAGGGAAAAATGTATTAGGGTTATTTAAGAGATTCTGAAATTGCCAGTCAGTGGTCCACCATTCTTCCAGCTCTCCTGGTAGAGGTCGGGGGTGGATAATAGGATCTGGGATAGCAGGTTCCAGATTAACTGGAAGTTGTGCTTCCACTGGGTAATTGAAGAGGTTTTCATCGGCAGGTCCGATGAGGTCACTAAGTGCCAGTTTACGATTCAGCTCCTCCCATGATGGCATTTCAGGGGCTTGCCCTGAACTTTCCCCAATCTCTTTTCCTTTCCCTTTATCAGTTGGGTCCTCAGTCTTTATAACTTTTCGCGTCGCTGGTTTCTTCCTACGCACACGCCTCCAACCCACGAATCTTCTTCTCTTTTTCGGTTTGGGTTTCTCCTGGGGTTGGGCTTGGAATTCCATAGGTTCATCAGTGTCGGCCCAATAACCGGAAAAGCCCTCGGAAACTTCCATGTCAGCAGAATGGATAGTGATATTCTGAAGAGCTTCAGACAACTCATTCATGCTGTTAGCATATATGAAGAAACACACAAAAATGCTAAGTTAAAATTTTGTAAACCCATTTTCACATAATCACAGAATGGCAATCAGAAAAATTAAGTATTTCTAAATACTTAATTGGCTTAAATCAGTGGCTCTGATACCACCTTTTTCTGTCACGGCCTCCGTCCCGGTTTTACCCGGTCCAGGAGCCGCGGGACAGAAAACTCGTGGTAATTATTATGTTGGCAGCGGAATTTTTACAGAATCTTTTAAAACTTGAAAATGCCCAATTTATTTTATTGCACAATTTGGGGATAACACCCCTAACTTACAATAAAGGTGATTTCTCAAGGAAATCCCCTATTTTACAAAAACATGTTTATTCATTTTATTGAGCAACTTCTTCAAGCTTGGAGTGCTCCACATCACTTTTTCCTGGATCACAGCAGATCACCTGGAACATGTTTTAAAAAGGTTTTATCAGCAGAGAAATACTGGCGAGTCATTCAAGTTGCACAAAACGACACATTGTTATAATATACAATATTAAGGGTGATTACATTGTTTCTATCTACCAATTACCCCAAATCGGTATTTGTCACTCGACAGTATCTGTGACTATGGTTAGATCACCCATTGGCTAACCTGTTGTCCAATGGTGACGGGCATCAAGTAATGTATACAAAACCCCACATACCGGCGGTAATTGAAGATTACAAAGACTTAATCCCTGTAATTATAACTTTGAAAATAAATAGGGTTTTGGAAACAATTTGATAAAAAGAGAATGACTCACATTGCAAGTTTAGACGGGCAGCGTTTAGCCTACTGATTTTAGCCTGGTTAACCTAATTCAAATAACAATGCACACGAAAACTAGGTCAGTAACTTAATACAACTTTTACGACAACTCACGAGATCAAAACCTTCACGACGAATGTCAAAGTATAGCCCAAATACGGGAAGCACTTAAACATCCATCGGATTGGTTTTTTATCGATCGGACATTGAATCGTAGCAGTGATCGAGTTATTACCCTGTTATCGCGACAGAATTTGGTGCTTTTGTGTGTTTTTGGAGTAAACTGATGATATCTCAACGTACAAAATGAATTTTTACGTCGAACCAACGTCAAAATGCAAGTGCCTAACCCCTGATACTTATACTGAAAAATGGTCCCTGTCGCGTGTCATGAGAGGCTCTCGCGTGGCGTGACGGGTCACTTCTAGGATAGGGTAGCCTTGTGTATTTCTAGCCTAGGTGAGTTAGCCGTTTGACGAAATTCGCATTCGACAACAAACATTGAGGATAATACCAATTAGGGAATAACCCCCCCCCCCTGAGTTTTAGGGGTCCTGATCCTAGTTCCGATTGTTCTGAAAATTTTAGGGTCTGTGATTATTTCTTGGGGGTCTCAATTAGGGTTTCCTATTGGACAAAATAAAATACGAAATAGTAATTTTAAATGAGAGCTGTTACAATTTATCTATTATTTCGAAGCATGCTCAAGTTCTTTCATGGATTAAAAGCCTAAATTCTTCAAAGGATTGCCAGAACTTGAGTTCTTGAAAGCACAAACTTACTTGAACCTAGAGAGAGTATGGAAGACTTGACAGTGTTTAGGGTCTCTAAAGGTTTTTACAACGAGCGTGTATTCTGTACATATACCATCGGCCAGTTTCAGATACTCGTCCAACGCATCGGTTATCGTACTATATGCTAACACTCGTAGAGCGGATCTATACTTTTGTATTGTGGCGAATCCCATCTTTCTTCTTGCTTCGGGTCTTTGTTGGAAGTGTTCATATTTTGCCTCTAAATAATTTGTAATACGTAAAAATAAGCGTTTACTCATTCCAAAACTAGCCTAAATTCGTGAGCACTGTAGATGAGTTCACCACAAAAGTAATCATGCATCAACAACTCGCTCGCAGCCTCACGGTCCCGTTTGACTTGTTGTCTTCTAATAATTGGACGTGGAAGTTGACTAACGTGTTTGATGTGTGCAAAATGCAACATATAAATTACATCAAATGAGGCATAAAACTAACCCTTTTTTAGTACTAATGTTGGAAAAAGTGTGTTTTTGTCTTCCTTTTGTATTTTCAGAATTAAATGAGCTCAAATAAACAAAAGAAGCAAAAAGGCAGCTAAATCTAACAAAAATACAAGAAAAGGAATAAACGTGGCATGCCCGACCCCCCGACAGCATCTTCCCAAGCAAATAAGAAAACAGAAGGCTGAACATGCCCCGTGCTCACTGAGCACGGGGGCGTGCCCAAGTGTCTGCAGAAAAGACAAAGCTGTAGAAGCTTCTATCACCCACCATGGGGGCGTGCCCAGCGGACACGGGGCCGTGGTCAACTCTAAGATTCACAGAATCTGAGGAAATCTTGATAGTACAGATACGCTTCTACACACGGGGTCGTGCCCAGCGGACACGGGGGCGTGGTCAACTAATGCAGACAAACTGCAATTAATGAAGAAAGAGAAGGAAGATTGTCACGGCCTTCGGCCCCGGTTTGACCCGGTCCAGAGCCGCGAGGCAGGAAATCCCGTGGTATCTAATTAGGTGACAGCGGAAGTCTTTTTAAACAGGATCGATTAATATTAAAACTGCTCGATTATATATAATATAGGGATAAATCCCAAAATTTTACAATAAAGTGATTTCACTGGGAAATCTTTATTTCTCAAAACATGTTTCTTTATTTATTTACATTGAGCCACTTTTCTAAGCTTGCAGTGCTTCATGGCACTTTTCCTTTGCTCACAAAAGATTACCTGAAACATGTTTGAAAAAGGTTTTGTCAGCGGGGAAATACTGAGTGAATCATTCTATTTTGCATAATGATGCATAGTTATTAATTACAGCATAAGAGCGATTACAATGGCTTCTATCTTATTTTATCTGGCATTCTGTCACAATGGTGACAAGTCACAATGGTGACGATGGTCATACCACTATTAGGTCAATGAACCTAAATAGTGATGATTATCCCTGTAGGTCAATGAACCTAACAGTGATTATCCCGAGTAGGTCAATGAACCTAACTGTGAGAAATTAGTAATGTGCACAATACCCCACTAACCAGTAAATCAAGATATCCACGACTTAGTCCCTGTAATTATAACCTTGAAAAATAATTTGAGGTATTGTAAAATAGTTGATAAAAAGAGAATGACTCACATTGCAGATTTAACGAGCAGAGTATAAGCCTACTGATTAGCCTTTTTAACCTAATTTAATAACAGGCACACAATTCGGTTAGTAACTTAATACAGCATTTACGATAACTCACGAGATTAAACCCTCACAACGATTTACAAGTGCAATACTTAACAATTCAGCGGATTCACAACGAATGACAGAGTATAGTCCGAGTTCGAACAGCACTCAAACATTCAAGTCGAAATCACGATGAATAACAAAGTATAAACTCAATTTGAGCGGCACTTAAACAATCGTTGGATAGTTATAATCGACCGGACGTTGAATCGTAATAGCGATCGAGTTATTACCCTGATTGCGGCGTCGATTAGTGAATCGTGTGTGTTAATTGTGATAAACAGAAGATATCTCGGAGCATAGAATGAATTTCTTCGTCGAACATACGCAGAATTTCAAGTGCCAATGTCTGCTATTTATACCCGAAATTTGCCACCCCTTACGGACCGTAACAAATAACCCTTACGGTCCGTAAGGGACACCTCCTCCTTATAGAGTTGCCACGCGTGGGACTAGGCCTGATGAGTCGACGATTCTTGAATTTTTTTTATTCTGATAACGAATTAAGAGGATAATCGTCAAGTAGGAAATGCCCCCCCTGAGTTTTAGGGGCCCTGATCCTGATTCTGATGATTCTGAAAATTTTAGGGTTTGCGCAGAATTACTTGGGTGTCTTAATTAGGGTTTCCTATTGGTCAAATTAATTTAATAAATATGACTTTTGATGAGAGTTGTTACATTCACCCTACCTTAATAAAATCTCGTCCTCGAGATTTACTGGAATAATTGAGGATATTTTCGCTTCATTTCTGATTCTTAACTCCTAAATGTATTAGGGTCATATCTTTAAATCCTACTTTAATTTAACTAACACTACTCATTTACCTTTATATCTTGAAGAGGTACTACCAGTGATTCATCTGATAGACATTTGAGATTGGATACATGAAATACATCATGTACCCCTGCTAATTTTCTGGTAGTGGTAAATGATAAATAACTGGTCCTATACGTTGAATCACTGGAAATGATCCTACGTATCTTGGTTTTAGCTGTCCTTTCTTATCAAATTTAACAATTCCTTTCCAAGGAAATACTTTCAATTAGCATTTTGTCTCTAACTCGAACTCCCATAGCTTTCGTCTATTATCTGTATAACTTTTCTGAAAATCTCTAGCCGTCTTCAGCCTTTCCTTCGTGATACTGAATATCACAGTCGTAGTCACTTAGGATTTTCATCCATCTCCTTTGCCTCATGTTTAATTCTTTTTGCCCAAATACATGTCTTAAATTTTTATAATCTGTATAGACAGTAACTTACTTCCATACAGATAATGACTTCAATCTTAAGGGCAAAATTTATGGTTCCTAATTTTAAGTCATGAGTGGTATAGTTTTCTTCGTGCTTTTTCAATTACCTTGAAGAATACACAATTACCTTCTTGCGTTGCATAAGTATATATCCACATCCTAGCTTTGAAGATTTACCGTATATTTCAAAATCTTCAGTTCATGAAGCATTGGGTTAATTGCTGCCTTAAGATCCTAAAGCTTCTTCTTGTTTAGATCTCTAATCAAACTTAATTGTTTTTACAGGTTAGCTTAGTTAATGGTATAGTTATCTTGGAAAAATCCTTAATATAGTATCCGACTAAACCTATAAAACTTCTAATTTCTATTGCGGATTGCAGAACTTTCTATTTGGTAATTGCTGCTATCTTAGCAGAATTTACGTGAATACCTTCATGATTCACCATGTGTCCTAAGAATTGCACTTCTTGCAACTAGAATTTACACTTCGAGAATTTGGCATAAAGCTTTTCTTTTCTTAACAAAGTTAAGAGTGCATGAAGGTGTTCATAATGCTCTGTCTGACTTTTGGAATAAATAAGTATATCGTCTATGAAGACAATTACAAATTTATCCAAATATGGTTTACAGATCCTATTCATCATGTCCATGAATGCTGCAGGTGCATTTGTTAATCCGAAGGGCATGACTGTAAACTCATAATGACCATACCTAGTTCTGAAAGCAGTTTTAGGTATGTCTTCCTCTTGTACTTTCAATTGATGGTATCCGGAACGTAAGTTGATCTTAGAAAAATATCTATCTCCCTGGAATTGATCGAAATAGATCATCATTTCTAGGTAATGGGTATTGATTCTTAATTGTAACTTATTCAATTCCCTATAATCAATACACATTCTCATCGAACCATCTTTTTCTTAATAAACAACACTAGTGCCTCCCATGAGGATAAACTAGGTTGTATGAAACCTTTACTTAATAATTCATCTAATTGTTTTTTTCAGTTTTTATATTTCTGTAGGTGCTAACCTATAAGGTTCCTTGGCTTATCGGTAAAATTCCTGGAATTAGATGAATCCTAAATTCTATCTCCCTATCTGGTGGTAATCCAGGTAAATCTTCTGAGAATACATCTGGTTATTCTGAAACTACAGAAATTTCCTTAAATTCTTTATCTTTAGTATTGATGATTATTGGAATCATGTATACTATTCCTTGCTTTCGTTCATAATTAGCAACTTTCATTACTGATATGAACTTTAGGGTTTTACATAGCTTATTTCTTGTAATCATTATTACTTCTCCAGTGGTGCACAAATTTCTATGGAATTCTTATCACAGATAATTCGAGCATAATTGTTTTACTAATCAATCCATTCTTAGCATAACCTTGATTTCAACTAATTTTATAGATAATAGGGTTGCAGAAAATTTATGACTTAAAAGTTCTATTTCTACGTTTTGCAAAACCTTATTTATTTTAACTAGATTTCCATTTGCCGTTTCTACTGTAGAAATTTGCCTAATGCTGGTTAAAGGTAAGTTAAAAGTTTGGCAGAGTAAAGTATTTATAAAACTTTGGTTTGCACCAGAGTCAAATAATACTTTTGTGTAAAGGTTGTAAGCTAAGAACGTACCGGCTATCACATCTGGAATCATCTCGGCTTCTTGAGTAGTCAGCTGAAAGGCTCTCGCATTCCTTTTTGCTCCTTCTGCCGGTTTGGCTTTATTGTCAAATGGTTTATTCAGTTTTGGACAATCTGGCCTAAGATGTCCAGCTTCTCCACAGTTGTAGCAGACTGAAAATTTCTTCTTCCTACAATCTTCTTCTTGATGCCCCGGAATTTTGCAAAAATTGCAATATCCTTTGCATCTTCCAAAATGCTTCCTTTTGCAAAAATTGCAAAATGGACTAGTGGTAGATTGCCCATTCCCTCCTTTCTTGAAATTGTTATGGTTACCCGAACGGAATTCTTGGGTAATCTTTTGGGCTACTTCCTTCCTTCTATTTTCTTCTCTTGTCCGTACTAGTTCGTCAGTCAGAGTATTGGCTAATTCCACCGCATCATCAATCGTGCGAGGTTTCGCAGCCTTGACGATATTACGGATTTCGGAAATCAAACCCCAAATATAACAAGAAATAAGTACCGGCTCTGGCGAAGCCAGGGTTGGTACTACTCTAGCATATTCGAAGAATGTCGTAGTATACCCTCGACAATCTACATCCACCATCCGGTGGGTTAGAAACTTATTTGTTATTTGTTCCTTTTCATACTCAGGACAGAATTTTCTTTCTACAAAGCTCTTAAATTCTTCCCAGTTCATAGCATATGCCATCCTTCTTCCTTTTGCTTGTAACACTGTATTCCACCATTTTAGCGCCACTTCTTTGAAAAGATTTGACGCGTACATGACCTGATCATCCTGAGCACATTTACTTATGGCAATTACTGCCTCGGTTTTTTCTAACCAACGCAGTCCTGCAGTCGCTCCTTCATTGCCTGCAAACTCAGTGGGTTTACAAGCAAGAAATTCTTTGTAAGTGCTACCAGGCGTTGCAGTTTTCCTTTTCTTAAGGAGCGGAGCTTGTCGTGGTTCATTATCATGATTAACATGATTACTGCCTCCATTTACGCTATTACTGAAGTTATCTTCAGAAATGCGTTTGCTAGGAACAATTTGTTGCGGTTCGATTGGATTTTTAATAGCTGCAACGATTGCTGGAATAGCGTTGGCTATCCCTTGAGCAACTATTTCTGGAATAGCGTTGGCTATCCCTTGAGCAACGATATTTTCTATATCCTGTCTAGTCATAAATTGATCCCCCGGTTGTTGCTCAGATTGATTAACCTCATTAACTGGTTCATTATTAGCATTTTCCATCTGATAACTAATTTATAGATAAATAATTAGTATAAAAGAAATAATCCCAGGTCACAATTAAATGCACATAATCACGTAAACGAATATACAACAAAATTGTAAATTTTCTAATATTTCTTTTGTTTTATAGATTATATCATGCTTCTATATACAACCGTTTTATTATTTATTTTATACATACTGATTTTACTATTACACAACCACAGTTTCATAATCCCCTATCCTTTGTCAGGTGATATTCTAGTAACGACGTTCCTTCTCATCGTATTTCCAGGAGATCTGTCCCAAAATCTCTTGAATCCTATTCCCAGTATCTATTAATTCTTTACCAAAGTGGTGAAGTTCAATCATATTCTCGTTACTTATTGGTGAATTTGGTAAAGGTTCTGGTTTGAATTTAGGAAAAAGCTTATAGGGATGGTTTTGTAACAGTATTTCATTATTCAACCATTCGTCTATTTGCCAGTGAATTGAAGGGTTTGGAATAGCTGGTTCTAAATTCATTGGTAGTTGTGTTTTAGGAGAATGAATAAAATCATCTTCATTAATAGGCTCAATAGTATCATCGGTTGCCATTATAAAATCTAGTTCTTCTTGAGATGGTAACCCCTCAATTTGCCTAGAGCTTTCCCCAATTTCCATTTTCTTAAGCTTAGGTTTTTCGAGAGGTGAAGCGTTGAATTCTATAGATTCTTCTATGTCTGGAATATACCTATTGAAATCTCTGGAAACCTCTATTCTTACCGGATAGAGATTTAAATTCTGAAGGGCATCAGACAAGTCACTCATGCTGTTTTAGCAAAATATACATAATTACTAAATTAGAAATTATAACAAAATTTTATAGAAAAACTTTTTAAATAGTATTTCATACTGGGTAACTACCAAAACAACTGAAAACACACTAGGTTTTATTTGTAAATTTATTTATTTACTAAATAAGGTTTCTAGAATGTAGATAATAAAAGTGCTAAAATTGGGTCAAATTATTTAAGAATTTGTATTAATTGCTACATTAGTTAGCATATAAAGATCTGCCCATACTGTATACAGTTAACTAGATAATAAAACATATAATCAGTTAATAAAACATGTTTTCACATAATAGCAATTAAATTTCCTAAGTATCTCTCAATTATTTTAATAGGCTAAAATCAATAGTAAGCTTAAATCAGTGGCTCTGATACCACCTTTTCCTGTCACGGCCCTCGGCCCCGGTTTGACCCGGTCCAGAGCCGCGAGGCAGGAAATCCCGTGGTATCTAATTAGGTGACAGCGGAAGTCTTTTTAAACAGGATTGATTAATATTAAAACTGCTCGATTATATATAATATAGGGATAAATCCCAAAATTTTACAATAAAGTGATTTCACTGGGAAATCTTTATTTCTCAAAACATGTTTCTTTATTTATTTACATTGAGCCACTTTTCTAAGCTTGCAGTGCTTCATGGCACTTTTCCTTTGCTCACAAAAGATTACCTGAAACATGTTTGAAAAAGGTTTTGTCAGCGGGGAAATACTGAGTGAATCATTCTATTTTGCATAATGATGCATAGTTATTAATTACAGCATAAGAGCGATTACAATGGCTTCTATCTTATTTTATCTGGCATTCTGTCACAATGGTGACAAGTCACAATGGTGACGATGGTCATACCACTATTAGGTCAATGAACCTAAATAGTGATGATTATCCCTGTAGGTCAATGAACCTAACAGTGATTATCCCGAGTAGGTCAATGAACCTAACTGGGAGAAATTAGTAATGTGCACAATACCCCACTACCCAGTAAATCAAGATATCCACGACTTAGTCCCTGTAATTATAACCTTGAAAAATAATTTGAGGTATTGTAAAATAGTTGATAAAAAGAGAATGACTCACATTGCAGATTTAACGAGCAGAGTATAAGCCTACTGATTAGCCTTTTTAACCTAATTTAATAACAGGCACACAATTCGGTTAGTAACTTAATACAGCATTTACGATAACTCACGAGATTAAACCCTCACAACGATTTACAAGTGCAATACTTAACAATTCAACGGATTCACAACGAATGACAGAGTATAGTCCGAGTTCGAACAACACTCAAACATTCAAGTCGAAATCACGATGAATAACAAAGTATAAAATCAATTTGAGCGGCACTTAAACAATCGTTGGATAGTTATAATCGATCGGACGTTGAATCTTAATAGCGATCGAGTTATTACCCTGATTGCGGCGTCGATTAGTGAATCGTGTGTGTTAATTGTGATAAACAGAAGATATCTCGGAGCATAGAACGAATTTCTTCGTTGAACATACGCAGAATTTCAAGTGCTAATGTCTGCTATTTATACCCGAAATTTGCCACCCCTTACGGACCGTAACAAATAACCCTTACGGTCCGTAAGGGACACCTCCTCCTTATAGAGTTGCCACGCGTGGGACTAGGCCTGATGAGTCGACGATTCTTGAATTTTTTTTATTCTGATAACGAATTAAGAGGATAATCGTCAAGTAGGAAATGCCCCCCCCCCCCCCCCCCCCCGGAGTTTTAGGGGCCCTGATCCTGATTCTGATGATTCTGAAAATTTTAGGGTTTGCGCAGATTTACTTGGGTGTCTTAATTAGGGTTTCCTATTGGTCAAATTAATTTAATAAATATGACTTTTGATGAGAGTTGTTACAAAGATGGACACGGGGCCGTGCCCAATGGACACGGAGCCGTGCCCGAGCTGCTGTTCAGGCTATAAATAGGGGTGCGTGGCTCATTTGCAAACCATCCCTTGGCAAACCCCCTGTCTCACACTACACCCACCCTCCACCACCATCACAACCCACATCCACCACCTTCATCCATCATCCATCATAGAGTGTGTGTAGTAGTCTCGGGATCCAAGATTGATCGTAAGAGTTCTTGACAATCAAAGGCCATGTTTGCCTAAGTCTCTTACATCACTTGGTGAAGACAAGTGTTTAGTGTAATACTTTTTATTTTTAATCTCTTCGTACTTTTTATTTGGTTATGTATTAATGACATTAATAACTAGTTTCTTATGTTGAAGGTGATTCTTCCTTATCGTTTGTCCGTGGTGTCTCGGCATTATTTTACTGTCTATATAAAATAAAATATTTTCACCATTCATATCTCCACGGTCTATATGGAGATATGTTGGCTACCTGGTCGGGGGTTAAGGGAACGGTTTGGTAAGAGTCTTGCCTTGTTCAGTGTATAGATCCTGCAAGGACCTGGGTCAAATTTAGTAGGACTGTATCCCTCATATGTAAGCTACTATTAATACTTTAACGCGTCTACTTAGGACTGTATCCCTGCTGACTCAGACTACTTAGCCGAGGGTAACGTCACCTTCAAAAGAGGGGCCTACCACAATATGCATTAATAACTTAATTAATTATCTTTCAATAATCCGACCCTTTAGGATTGTATCCTTACTGACTCAAACTACTGGGTTGAGGGTAACGTCACCTTCAAAAGAGGGGTCTACTACAATAACTAAGATAATCTCTTAAAAAGTGCAAAAGTGCGGATGTTACACTACACACGAGTCGGATCCAAGTGATTCATCTTGTCTATCTGTTTTTGCTTTTATTTTATTTTTCAGCATTTTGGTTAGTTTTATTTTTCTAGTTAAAAAAACTTTTTCTAAACTTTTGATTTGATTAGACGTTGAGGATAAACCGGTACTAAAAGCTCTTGTGTCCTTGGACGACCTCGGTATCTTACCAACACTATACTACGCTCACGATGGGTGCACTTGCCCATATGTGTGTTTAGTGTTAGTAAATATCGTGTTTTATAAATTTAAAACTTGGCTAAAAAATGGAAAAGGGCTTAAAATATACATTAAAAACCATACACACTCGACACGCATCAAGTTTTTGGCGCCGCTGCCGGGGACACAAGGATTTTAAGAAAGTTAGGAATCAACGGCCTAATCGTTTTTCTTATTTTTTAGGATTTTTCTTATATTTTTAGCTTCTGTAGAACTCAGCACGGGGCGTGCCCGCTGAACACGCCCCCGTGCCTAATATTTGGTACTGGCAATCCTGTTTTAAGTCAGACAGTAAGCTGAACACAGGGCCGTGCCCACCCAACACGCCCCTGTGCCCAAGTTTCAGTTACTGAAAACAGAACCGTAAGATCCCGACGGTTGGTAATTTCTGACACAAACATGAGTGATACTGATATTTTTTACTTTCTGCACTCTTATGGTACGTGGTGTCAAATATGTGGTGGCCCTCATAAAGATTTAGAATGTTATTTTCTAAATTATATGCACCATTATATAGACCCATCGTTTTCCTGTAGCCTTAAGAGGGGAGAAAGTAAAAATAATCCCTATCTCTCCCTCGAGTGCTCTCAACCGGACCTTCTAGGAGAAATGCTTCTTGATGAACTATTTCAAATGGAAGATCTAATTCTTAATTGGGTGAAAGAACTTGAATTGGATTTCAGTAATTCACCTAAAGACGAAGCCCAAGAAGAATTATTGGGATCGCATTCGAATAAAAACAACTTCGTTGTTCCCGATATCACCTCTAACTCTAGCGAGGACTTGAGCGATAGTCGTCCCTGTGTCGATTGTGCCGTGAAGGACTCTCCATCGACTTCATTCGGTGCATACATAGACCTGAGCGATTCGGCATACACCTTCTTTAACGAGAGCCCGGGAAAGGGTTGGACTTGTCCACCTACATTTAGCATAGGAATCACCCTCACCGACAACCTCTTGCGTTCTCGTCTTAGTCTAGAGCAATTAAGGTATCTCAGGCACTTCGGGGTTGTTCCATCCAGTAAGGAACCAACCGATCCGGATGAATTCCTTAGAAATAGTCGAAACTCCATAAACAGCCTCTAGACACGGGGCCGTGTCCAGGTCAGCACGCCCCCGTGTCCACCCAAAGATTCCCGTCTGATTTCGTGTCAGAATACATACAAAATGTGTCAGGATTTCATCTGCACACGGGGCCGTGTCCAGCCGACACGGGGCCGTGTGCAGCGTGCTGTCATTTTCTATAAATGCAGCAAGATTCCTGCACATATGGACCACTCCAAAGACAAAGATCTAGTGGATCTTCACTCATACCATCCTAGGTATATTCTAAAGAAGGTTCCCAACAACCATCTTGTCTTTTCCACTTTTATCCATTACCTTCTTCTTCAATTTTTCTTGACACCTCCATTAGAGCTTGAAATCTCAATAATTCCAAGCCTTATTGAGATGTTTGTTAGATTTTTATTCAAGGAATCTTGTTAAAAATAAGTTCTACAACAATGTTTTAAGTTGTTTCTACTTAAAAACGTTTTAAAAATCTCGTAAACAAATTAAAACACCAAGATTTCTTGTTCCAAAAATCTGCAGATACCTGAACACGGGGCCGTGTTCATTGAGCATGGGGACGTGTCCGAGGTACTGTTTACATAAAATTGAGCTCTTTTCGGTATGTTTTCTCAGAATGGCGAGCAGAACTAGCGGAACATCTTCATCGCACTCCAGGAACAACCGACAAGGAAGAAGGTTATCAACGGTTGAAGATTCTCTTGTAAACTATGTTTACGCTTTAAGAGAAGCCATTGATGAGATGACGGGAGTGGAAGAAGCATTGGTCGACCGTATCAATCATTTGACGGTGGGACTAGAGGGATGTCTTCGAGAGGTCAACCTTTTGCACCAAAGGTTGAACATTCTCGCTTCTCCTCCTCTGGTTCTAATCATTACCCAAAGGGCATGGAATGTGGTTCTCGAAGTCATCATACCGGCTGAATGGTACGCCATACATCCGGAGCCCCCTCGGGACGTACTACAAGGGGTTCCTGTTGGTGTCACTCCCCCTCCACAAGATGTTGAAGAAAACGACCCCGCCTTCTTTCTCCCAAGGGAAATAGAAGAGTGGCTTTAATAACATCTATGGAATACCCCTCGGTCCAAAGTTCTACAAATCTTTTAAACCGGAAAATTATTTCCGGAAATTTTGATAAAAGTAGAACTCCTTAAGATGATTTTATGTACCATTTGACCCATCTATCTTAGGACCTTTAGCTTTTTATTTTTTGCCTCGTCTTTAAATTTTCTAGGATCTTATGTAATGTGTTAGTTTTAATGAATGATGGTTTTTAATTGGTGTTTGGATGATGTTGTAATGGATAAAACACACTTGGGATGGTGAAGGATACAAAGGGAAACTTGCACCAGCACCCCATGCACAAAAACAGGGCCATCCGACAAATTTTTCTTCATTAAAGCAAGTTCAGCACTGGGCCGTGCTCACCCAACACGGCCCGTGCTCAACCATCTGCAGAAAATGCCCAGTTTAGGTAACTGGACACGGGTCGTGCTCACCCAGCACGCCCCCATGTCCAGGCTTCTGTTTCTTTTACTCAATTTCTGTTACTGGCGATCTGAACACGGGGCCGTGCCCGGACATCACGGGGCCGTGTCCAGACGCCCAGTAACATAAAATTTTGCTTTTCACACCTTTTTACACATTCAATCAACCTAAAAACTTATTTTTGGGACACATTGAGGACAATGTGTAATTTAAGTGGGGGGGGGGGATGCTAAAACCTTGAATCTTGCAAGTCCTAATTACAAGCCTTACACAAAACTCTATTGGAACCGCTAAACACCCCAAATTTTTTCAAACTTTTTTCATTTTTTTTACTTGTCTAGGTTTAAGTTAGGAATTTCAAGTTCTAAAAAAGTGATATTTTTACAAATTTACAACCGACAGTGTCGTGATAAAAAGAACCAACATAAGAAGATTATGAAACGGCATGACCAACCTAGTTAAAATTTAATTATATATACTTGATCACATAAAAACCCATTCCCACAAAAAGCGAGTTTTGAGCCTTTATTGAGCATACAAATACACATCTTTAAACTAAATGCTCATTTTTCATTTCTTGTGTGAATAGGCGCTTGGTTCTTACGACTCTAAAACTTGACACGACGATACATTCCCGGTCCTTACCAACTTAAACCCGAGTAAGTAAATGATGGAGGCATTAGGACTAACCCTTTTTATTTCTACACCATTATTTTTCTTTTTTTTACCACCTACCCAAAATCCCCCTAGTTAACCCCCTTTGAACCTAAACCCTTTATTTTAGTAACAAAGCTCGATTTTTGTGTGACTTTCTTATGTTGAAAAAAAAATTGATAAAGAAGAAAAGAAAAATGAAGTTTGCAATAAACAAACAATGCTCACAAAAAGAAAGCTTGTTTGAATAATACTTCATTGGAATAAAAAGTCACAAAAATAATATGTTTTGCAAAAACCGACGCTTTTTACGCCTTTTCGCCCTTTTCTACTAACCACTAACCCAACCACCTACCTTTAACCCAAGCCTAACCCTTCACCCCAAAAGTCCTCTTGATATTTACAAAGGTATATAGTTAAAAAGGAGGAGGATTGATTGCTTGGCAAGCTTATGGTAGAAGTAAGTTCCATGCCGCTCTCGAGTGTTTCACAAAAATACATCTTCGGCCGAGTGTTGAGTGATCCCCCGTGAGGTATGTGAACTTGTATATAAATGGAATTTTAAAAAGGCATGTTATGCCCTAATAAGTAATTTATCTTATGTAATGTTTTAAATAAATCATGATGAATAGGATTGTAAATAAATAAAAATAAAACTTAATAAAGAATCTTGGAAATCCTGACACTCTATGACAAGCCCAAAACCTTCTCATCTACCCATTCCATTTGGGAGTGTTAAGCCACATTATAAAGAGTTTTGCTTGAGGACAAGCAAAGATTCAAGTGTGGGGGTATTTGATGTGTGCAAAATGCAACATATAAATTACATCAAATGAGGCATAAAACTAACCCTTTTTTAGTACTAATGTTGGAAAAAGTGTGTTTTTGTCTTCCTTTTGTATTTTAAGGATTAAATGAGCTCAAATAAACAAAAGAAGCAAAAAGGCATCAAAATGTAACAAAAATACAAGAAAAGGAATAAACGTGGCATGCCCGACCCCCCGACAGCATCTTCCCAAGCAAAATAAGAAAACAGAAGGCTGAACACGCCCCGTGCTCAGTGAGCACGGGGGCGTGCCCAAGTGTCTGCAGAAAAGACAAAGCTGTAGAAGCTTCTATCACCTACCACGGGGGCGTGCCCAGTGGACACAGGGCCGTGGTCAACTCTAAGATTCGCAGAATCTGAGGAAATCTTGATAGTACAGATACGCTTCTACACACGGGATCGTGCCCAACGGACACGGGGTCATGGTCAACTAATGCAGACAAACTGCAATTAATGAAGAAAGAGAAGGAAGATGGACACGGGGCCATGCCCAATGGACACGGGGCCGTGCCCGAGCTGCTGTTCAGGCTATAAATAGGGGTGCTTGGCTCATTTGCAAACCATCCATTGGCAAACCACCTCTCTCACGCTACACCCACCCTCCACCACCATCACAACCCACATCCACCACCATCATCCATCATCCATCATAGAGTGTGTGTAGTAGTCTCGGGATCCAAGATTGATCGTATGAGTTCTTGACAATCAAATGCCATGTTTGCCTAAGTCTCTTACATCACTTGGTGAAGACAAGTGTTTAGTGTAATACTTTTTATTTTTAATCTCTTCGCACTTTTAATTTGGTTATGTATTAATGACTTTAATAGCTAGTTTCTTATGTTGAAGGTGATTCTTCCTTATCGTTTGTCCGTGGTGTCTTGGCATTATTTTACTGTCTATATAAATAAAAGATTTTCACCATTCATATCTCCACGGTCTATATGGAGATATGTTGGCTACCTGGTCGGGGGTTAAGGGAACGGTTTGGTAAGAGTCTTGCCTTGTTCAGTGTATAGATCCTGCAAGGACCTGGGTCAAATTTAGTAGGACCTCCATCAATACCCACTGGTATTGGATGGCGGGGGTCCAAACTCTTTGATCCCCTCATATGTAAGCTACTATTAATACTTTAACCCGGCTACTTAGGACTGTATCCCTGCTGACTCAGACTACTTAGCCGAGGGTAACGTCACCTTCAAAAGAGGGGCCTACCACAATATGCATTAATAACTTAATTAATTATCTTTCAATAATCCGACCCTTTAGGATTGTTTCCTTGCTGACTCAAACTGCTGGGTTGAGGGTAACGTCACCTTCAAAAGAGGGGTCTACTACAATAACTAAGATAATCTCTTAAAAAGTGCAAAAGTGCGGATGTTACACTACACACGAGTCGGATCCAAGTGATTCATCTTGTCTATCTGCTTTTACTTTTATTTTATTTTTCAGCATTTTAGTTAGTTTTATTTTTCTAGTTAAAATACTTTTTTCTAAACTTTTGATTTGATTAGACGTTGAGGATAAACCGGTACTAAAAGTTCTTGTGTCCTTGGACGACCTCGGTATCTTACCAACACTATACTACGCTCACGATGGGTGCACTTGCTCATATGTGTGTTTAGTGTTAGTAAATATCGTGTTTTATAAATTTAAAACTTGGCTAAAAAGTGTAAAAGGGCTTAAAATATACATTAAAAACCATACACACTCGACACGCATCAGTGTTGCATAAACTCCACCATGAGTTGAAGCGCACTTGTAATAGCCTCCGAGATCATAAGAATCCGATGATGTACTATCATCACTACTAGAGGAAGACGAAAGACAATTTATACTTTTTTTTTTATGTTTTGAGATAGTGATTTTCACTACTAGAGAAAGACGAAAGATAATTCATACTTTTTTATGTTTTGAGATAGTGATTTTGGGAATGAGAATGATATGTTTTATGTTTTGAGATAGTGATTTTGGAATGAGAATGATATGTTATGGTTTAAAGGTGAAGAGAATTGAGTTATATATAAATTTTTTGGTTTGAGAAAAATTATATTAATGTCCCATGGCTAGTAGCCAAACGGCTACCTCATCAATTTCCACACTTTCCCTTCGTTGTTCCAGCCACAAGCCAGGCACAAAAAAATGCCAACCACGAGCGCGCGCGCGCGCGGGGGGGATTGGTTCGTGGTTTGCAAACCACGAGACTAATACGAATGGTCTAAGAAAGAAGAGAACCCAGGTCTCTGGGACCCTAACGTCTGTGCTTTAAACAAAGAGGTGCTTGCTAGAAGACTGATAACTCGAATGAGTGATTTGTTTATGGTTTTTATTATTCTTTAACTAGTGAGAAGGCCCGCGCGTTGCAGCGGGTATCCCAACTAATATCAAATACAATTATGTCTAGTACGAGCCACAACTAATATTCAATACAGGAATTGATGTAAGTTTCATATATTTTCAACTGTGTACCACAATGGCATCAAAAGAAGTTAAAAGAACTTGAACTTTTACACATCCATTTTCCCTTGGAACTACTATGAAGCCCATCAAAATACCCTTTTAGATTGCTCTCAAAACCAGCCCTTGATATATATGCTCACCCACCTCCAGGAGCCTTCATTGATTGACCACTATTGCTACCGCTACCACCTCCTTTACCACTTGACCCGATTCCTCCCCTACCACCTTATTTCTATCGTGTAATGTTGTGGTTGGCTCATTGAAAAAATAGAAATATATATATTAAATTAACGAACAACTATACAATTTATGGATTCCGATAAAAAATTAGAATTATCAAAACCAAACTTCATGAGTTCTTATAAGATGATTAGAACGTACCCACAAGCACACCAATACACATTTTCAACAATGTTGCACTCTTGTAGAATAGTAGTCTGCCACTCATTCCATTTGCCACTTTCCTAATAACAATACATTTTTTTAAGTAAGGATTTGCATAGAAATAATATATATATATATATATATATATATATATATATATATATATGAAATTCAAGTAACCAGTTATTTCAAAAATGACTACTATACCTCACCATTTCCCACTGGGTGATTTTATTGGTGATACATGCCACATGACCAAAATGGGCAACCCGAGGTGCATTTCTTCTGGCAGCAGTTAGTTTTGCCTGTAAGATTAAAAGAAATCATTATAAAAACAAATTTGTTTCGACTTTTAGGAAAAAAAATCAAATCTAGTGTGAAAAATCATGAGTAAACTGCCATTTTGGTCCCTGTGGTTTGGCCAGTTTTGCCACTTTAGTCCAAATCTCAAACTTATTACATCCAGGGCCCTGTGGTTTGCATTTTGTTGCCATTTTAGTCCAAAATCCAAAAAACCCCCTTTTTGACTGTTGAGAGCTGCCTATTTTGTCCTTTAGTGCAGGGGTATTTTGGTCATTTTACCCACCCCACCCCTACCCCTTTTCTTCTTTCCCTCCTTCTGCCGCCGATGATTTCTCTCTCTCTAAACACACACAGAACTGTTCTTTGTATCGATTTTGTCTCACACAGAATTCTTTGTATCGATTTTGTCTTTTCATCTACTACCACCACCACCATCTCCCACCTCCCATCACCACCACCACCATTCTAACCGAATCTAAGCACCAATCAACAACACCTTTATCAATTTCACCTAATTCAAACTCAATAAAATCCAAAATCAAACTGATCTTACACTCTAGATTTACATAACACGCTCAAAAAGTCAAAATCAGATTCAACGAAGATCATGAACTCAACAGTTACCTCTAATCCATCATTTTCTCCAACCCTCTTCAACCAACTTCTCCCTGCAACCAATCCACCACCGCAACCACAATCCCTTTACAGCCACTACCCCTTGCAACCCATCCACCACCGCAACCAACAACCCCCTGCAACCACCGCCCCCTGCAACCACCGCCCCTTTCAACCATCGCCCCCTGCAACCCAAAACCCACCAGGAATCTCCGCCAATGGAAACTCCAAACAAACACCCCTGCAACCACTGCCCCTTTCAACCACCGCCCCCGCCCCCTGCCACTGACGTTGACGTCACCGATGATCGGAAGAGAGAGAGAGTAATCGGAAGAGAGAGAGAGTGACGGTGACCATGACGTTGTTGTTCTGTGACGGTGACTATACGAATTTAGGGTTTTGATTTTGGGTGGATTTGGTTGATAGAGGGTTGTGGATTTGGGTGGATTTGCCTGTGGTGAAAAGGAGGTGGTGGTGGCGGCTGTGTGTGTGGGGGGGGGGAGGTGGCGGTGGTGGAGTTGGAGACTGGAGGTGGATGTCCGGTGAGAGAGATGTAACCAAACTGATCTGCAATCATCTTTATACAATATAATTACAAAATACCCAAAATACCCCTGAGGATAAGGACAAAACAGAGGGGTCAAAAGTGGGAAATCTGGTCAAATTTGAGTTTTGGACTAAAATGGCAACACAATGCAAACCACAGGGCCCTGGATGTAATAAGTTTGAGATTTGGACTATAGTGGCAAAACTGGCCAAACCACAGGGACCAAAATGGCAGTTTACTCAAAAATCATTGTGGGAACAATACTTATGTTTTTGAGAAATCTAAAAAGAAACATCAAGTCTTGAGATACTTTCCTAATGCCATGAAAATAACTTGAAAAACTAAAACGAAACTTAAAAAGAAGCTCTCCAGATATCTCAACTTTTAACAAGAACCGGAATGAAATCGATAGACATCAACGCTTGACAAGCTTGTTTTAGTCATAGGCTCGCGAGCTGGCTCAAGCTTGGGCTAGTTTACTAAACGAGCTTGTTTTTAGGCTCGGCTCGTTTACTAAATAATGTTAGGCTTTTAGCTCAACTTTTTTATCGGCCCGTTCAAAATAAAAACACAACCCAAATCGATCCATTTATAAGTAACTTGCATAAATATCCTTCAAGGCCACATTCGTTACCCAAAGAAACCCAAAAGTCATTCGAAAACTAAATACATTAAAAGAGCAACCATTTTATTTAACCAATTAGATTTTGACACGTCATCCATAAAGCAAAAATGGCGCAATTTTGTGATAAAAAAATAGTTAAAACGACACGACCAACTTGTTTAAACAATAAGTTTGACACCTAAACACTAAAAGTGAGTTTTTTTCTTCGGATGTGAGTGGGAACCATTTGACCATCCACCTCCACGTATTTTTAAAAATTTGTAAGTTGGCTACTTTTTTATGCAATTAACTCATAAAAAAAACTCATAGTTTTATTAAGACTTAAATACCTGCTCAAGGGTTGTAAAAGTTTTGTTCTTGGGAACATCAGAGACCCCATTGGCGAATAACTGGGTTATTTAATAATGTAGACATCTTATTTTGTATAGTTGAAAGTCGAAACAAATTTATGATGGTTATGACTTTTCTAGGTTGCAAGTAAAGTTTGACTTTTGATGTCGAAGCTGTCGTTTTCCAAGTTTCAACTTAAAAACTGATGTGAATGAATTGTTTAAAAATTTAACATTGAAACAACAGAAGAGTAAATTTAAAACATGATTTTACTTCAATAACATACATTAACAAACTTCAGCTAAAACAGAGAACACAACTAAATTAAAAACAATTCAATACTCAATTATATAGATTTTGAAATTGCACTCTCAGTCCGAGGGTAAAGATAGAATTGATTTTCAACCTTCAACGATGGGAGGTGACCTTAGCGTCTTAAAATGTGACAAAATACCAATCTTGTCCCTTTAAAATGCTTTATAGAGCTATACTATTCTTAGTTTCAACTAATTGAGCATTTGGATGTTTTATTCATTGAGATATTCCTTAAAAATGAATTCTTGAATGGTTCTGAGTTCTTGCGTAGCCCGGCGTTTAGTCTCAGCCTACCCAAACAAAAAAATCAAAACCAAATGTGTGTTTTTATTTTTTCTGCGATTTAACAGGCCCATTAGCCATACTATTAATAAGGTATCATAGATATAGATTTATTATATGTATACATACTATTAAATCAGACGAGCAGGGATCTCGGCAAAGAAAGAGGCACCGGTTAATTTTCTTCCAGACCCGTCGGAGGGGAGATCCATGTTGGACATCCGAAACATCATCATCTTGTGCATATGAATATGCAGTTGCAGCGGAAAGTTTCATATGATTAGCAGACATGATGAAGATGATATTGCAGAACAAGAACAATGCAGAATTTGTAGAGAGAATGAATAATGAAAGGACACTTTCGATAAAACTAGAAAATGTCTTGGTAACCGGCAAACATTTGCCGGCAGAACCCATATATACATCATTTAATGGCGGTTAATTTTGGCGGGTAACTGCCTTGGCAGTTTAGTTCGAAATAATAACCCGCTTATCTTTAAACCGCTTATCATCTTGTCCTAATAAGTTAACATTCGGACTACATATCATACACACATATATTGTTCGAATAATAATAAAGACATAACTAAAGTTTAACTATGATTAAAACGAAAATATTTCCAACACAACCCCCTTAAACTTTGGTTATGTTAGAGTTTTGTTGCATGACACTTCGATTGGCGTCTTCCACTGCTTTCTTCATGTAGCTAAAATTAAAACGCTTCCTCCTTTTGTGCAAGTTCCAGTTATCCTCCCATCCATTTCCGGCGAACAGTGCAAATTGTGTTGAATTTGCACCATTGTGATCATCATCAGCATTTTCATCCTGAGCCGTACCTGCACTTCGTGCCTTCCTGTGTCTACTTCCTGAGAACTCAGCACCATCATTCACCATCTCTTTCACATGAACTGCTTCCTGCACTGATTTGAATTTATAATAGTATTCTAGGACATCGAGGTACATAGCGTATGTAATCCTCATGTAATCTCCATCCTTGTATTCAAACCCCATGTCTTTTGCTATGATTGGCCATATGTTTTCGGTAGTCACTTCTCGGTATCCCCCATCTTTTGCCACTAAAATATATAGACTTAATAAATCTATTTTTCTTTGATCCGAGAAGTATGGTGGAACAGGCCTTGATGTAATCCCCATATATTCATTCAGAAACCAGCGAATCATTTATTCAAACTTCCTTTGAAGATCAACCGTATACTTGAAAACATATTCTTGATCATCGAGCATATTGATTAGGGCCTTGCAATCAGCAAATTCACGAAATTCTAATGTTTTTAGAATCATCAGATTCCAGTCAGCCTCTTGTTCATTCGAAACATTTAGAGTTTCGAAATAAGAATTCAGAAAATCATCTTTAAATTCATCATCTATACCGCACATGTCATGCAGTCTTTTTCTTTCCTTTAAACCCAATTCCTCCTCCTTTGTTAATCCAGTCACATCATTTCTTGTGTTCATCACCGGAGATGAAAACATGGGAAAGATTTTACATGTATTGCCGGATTTTCTGACCGTGAAGCCTTGAAGTGTTAACTGTTCAAGACTTAAAACATTCCGATCGATATCCGGCGAGTAGAAAACACTAGGAATATTCAGTGTTTCGGTTCCCATTTTCATTTCCACTATACCCACTCCTCGGATGAATAAGAAATTATTCATTCCGGATCTTTTCCCTACACCCATTATATGTTTTACACGCTTGAAAACATCTAGGTTACCCACAAAATGATGATTAAATGTCGGATTGACATACCAGATTTCTTTTCACTGCCCACCGTCGGTTCCTGTGACAACCATCTCTTCTCGGCAATGCACATCATCATCTTGCTTTCTGATTCCGGCATTAATTGCTTGTCTAATCAGTTGCGTCGCTTCGTCATTCTCCTTGGCCTTACACATATAAATTTGGTGTCCTGGCAGATGGCAGTAATAACATAATCTTTCGCGAGGAGTTCGCCGTTTTTTTTCATTTTTTTCATCAGTGCAATGTTGGCAAGGCATAGATGTTGCAGTCAGTTTAACTTCTGCCTCGGTTCTTGTAGTGGCTCTGATACCACTATGTTGGACATCCGAAACATCATCATCTTGTGCATATGAATATGCAGTTGCAGCGGAAAGTTTCATATGATTAGCAGACATGATGAAGATGATATTACCAGTGGGCCCGGTGGGGAGTATCGCGACGTAATTGATATCATCATAGTCATACAACACAATATTTAAATGTACAGTGGAAGCAAAATAGATTCGTTTCAACTTTAATAAATTGTAATATGAAGTATCACAAACAGTTGAAAATAATCCACAGGTGGATCAAAATAAAAACGAAACATTGTTCAACAGTTTTATGGCATCCAAGCTTGCGAGACTTATTGTGGATGCTAGGAGAAAGCCAGCCTAGTTCGCGTAGTACCTGCACTTAACCTTTTTGGGAAAATACGTCAGTTAACACTGGTAAATACAATCAACTGACTCATTTTTAAAAGTTTAATAAAATTAATTTGAATTCACGTGGCATAAAACTCTTTATAACTTGGGATAATTATTTGAATATAATACTTGTAAAAGAATTATATGTTTCTTATGCGTTCAGTAGCCCGGTTCGTGCCTGGTTAAAGATCAATAGACACACCACATTATTTATTTAGGCACTGACGGGTGTACGCCTACACCCCGTGCTTAGGTCGTGGCCATTTCGTAAAATGATGCCAAGGATATCCGGGACATGGTCATTAACCCCCCAAAGGCGTTTAAGCAACAAAACATATTTTTAAACGGGTCATCTCGATAATACTTAACCACCAATCGATTAAGGTCGAATGCCCGACCAAGCGGTATTTTATATACCGTACCCCAAGCCCGTATAAGGGAAAATAAGTTAAAAGTATTTACCTTTGCAAGTAATAATCACAACAAGCAAGTGCACGTAGCTTTTACCGGGTCTCCTATTCTGGAACGAAGGTTTATAATAACCTATTAGAATCCTAACGGGTCTTTAAATAAGCCTAAACTTAGACCGGTCAGTTTTAAAGGAAGACACGGTTCGAACGCGTGATTAAGCGAAGACCGGAATAGAATGTGATTTAGACCCGACAAGTTTGAAGACTTGTATAATATGGGTAAACTAAACACATTCTGGAATTTGAGATAAATATGATAAGGTTCGACCCGTTTCGGCTAATTTATGCAAACTAGTTACATAAACCGAACCGAACGCGTAAGAAGTGTAACGGGTAACCATAAGAGTCGTCTACATGTTTCCTAAGTTAATATGCCTTAAATATGTTGTGATATCAGTAGGATACCTTCCATTATGCCCAAAACGAGTTTAATCCCAATTTAAGCCCCGTAGGGGTATTTTGGTCATTTTAAAGATTATAAAAGAGATTAATTATAATTCTGAGACTCGGGTCTGAGATAATCAGTAGAACAACTTATTTTAACAGGTTATATCAGTTGGTGATAAGTCTTATATGCCAAAATGGTTTTAAACCCATGCTAGGTGTTTAATATGCGTAAAAGCCATTTTAAGCAATTTCCGGGTTATACAGGAAATCTGAGTTTTCTGATAAGGTTATAAAGTTCAAAATACTTTATTTATTATATAAAATCATTAGCAATTGGATTGGTGTCCAAATATTATGTAAAACTCATTTTACAAGCAAAAAGGGTATAATCGGTAATTACCGAATTAATACAATAACCTTAGGTTATGATCAGTTTAAAATAATTAAAAATCTTCAAAAATCTCAAAATATTATATTACATCAGTGTGTAAAAGGTTTGGTGTCAAAAATTGGGTTTAGATAGGCTTTACGCTAATTATGCCGTTTAATTAATAAAAAGCTTTCTAATTACGCTATTGAGCATAACTCCTAATCTAGACCTCCAACTGATGTGAAATTTTAGGGACATGTTTATAAATCAGTAACAAAGATTATTGTCCTTTCACATTTCCAAAATTCTCGTTTTAAGGTCAAATGGGCATATTGGTCAACATTAGGCATTTAACGGAAACATCGGACAATCAACGAGTCAAGTAGTATAAACGCAGAGTGTTATACTATCATGCAAGCTGGTCCTAACGGAGCTCTAATGTAATTCTAAATCATGCTACTACGGGTCAGAACTGAAAGTCAAAGCAGGAGTCAAACTATGCGACATTCGGTTCCGAACCGGTCCTAAACTGAAAATTGTCGGGTCGGACATGCTTAGACATGTTCTTGCATTGATTACCAAGTTATATGAGTGGCAAAACAGGTTACACGTCTTCTACATTGTTAATTATGGGTTAAATCGAAAATTAACTTTCTGTTGACTTTTTATAACGAACTTTGACCCGACAAATGATCTAGTTAGAGCGGGAATTAGGGGGTTCCCTTTTAAGGGTTTATTGCCCACATAATTACCAACTTATAACTACTTTAAGTTTGGCTAATCACTGGACCATTAGTGATTAATCAATAAGTCAATCCTTAATTACGACGGTTTGACTTTAAGCTAAATAACTAAGTAAAACACGATTAAGGAAGATTAAGGAAGCTTACCAAGGTCCTATGCACGACTAGTGATGCTTAGAGAATGGCCTTGAGCTCCAGAAATGATCAGAAGTTGAGTTTGGAATGAATGATCAAAGTTGCAACAATGAGGCCTTTATATAGTGCCTTTGATTGCTTGTGATCATGACAAACAACTCTAGGATTGATCCCTGATCAATTACAAGTGTCCCTAGTGCCTAAGAACTAGTTTAGGTTGCACATGGGAGTGGAAAATGGCAATGTAAGTCGGTTAAACTCGTTAAACAGGAAGCTGTCCCGTTTTCTGTTACTGGGGCCTCCTTACAGACCGTAAGCGGAGGGTCTTGCGGTCCGTAAGACCTCTTACGGACCGTAAGACCAGGTCCTTGCGGTCCGTAAGCCTTTACCAGAAGGCAAATTTTTGTAACCTTTCAAGCTTTGAAAGGGAAACTTAGGTATTACGATTTTGGGGCTTGAATTATCAGTATGGGACCTTTAGCTCATGCTTGAACAGTTATGACCACCTTGCCATGTTCTAAGGTTGCCTTGGATTCTTTTGAAAGGGCCATAAACGAAGGTTTATCAAATCACATTCTCGTAGGATCCCATTCTTTACAATTTGGGTCAATCATTGTTAGCATTAACCGAATTAGGATGCTTATCAGATGTTTATAACACAGGTTAAGGGTTGGGATTTATACATTGGTCGCTCAGAGGTATGTATTAACATGTCGACGCTTTTAACCCTCGTATACGAATTTTTATCATAACTTTCTCATACGATAACAAAACTTGGTGAAATTTTTATCATGCATTCTAGTGAGCATATTTAACTGTTACAAAGCTTCGGGTTTGCTAAAAGGTCACTCAGAGGTATACTTTAAACATGTTGACACATTTAACCCCTGTAGTTTGTAATCTCTCACTTTCTTCCACAATTAGCTTCGTATGATCCATGCTTCATTCGTTTAAGGGTATAAACATCGTGTAGGGTTATTGTAAAGTATATTTATCCATTGTTGACATTTTGAACCCTTATATTCACATACTTTCATTGTTTGTCAACTTTAGTCCCTCTAGAGTATTCTTTCACACGTTCAAAGTATATGACACGTGTCAATACTTTATAGTACGTGAATTTTTGAGGTGTCACATCATAGATGGGTTTGGTGCAGGCTCGGGGTCAAACTGAGGGAAAAATGTATTAGGGTTATTTAAGAGATTCTGAAATTGCCAGTCAGTGGTCCACCATTCTTCCAGCTCTCCTGGTAGAGGTCGGGGGTGGATAATAGGATCTGGGATAGCAGGTTCCAGATTAACTGGAAGTTGTGCTTCCACTGGGTAATTGAAGAGGTTTTCATCGGCAGGTCCGATGAGGTCACTAAGTGCCAGTTTACGATTCAGCTCCTCCCATGATGGCATTTCAGGGGCTTGCCCTGAACTTTCCCCAATCTCTTTTCCTTTCCCTTTATCAGTTGGGTCCTCAGTCTTTATAACTTTTCACGTCGCTGGTTTCTTCCTACGCACACGCCTCCAACCCACGAATCTTCTTCTCTTTTTCGGTTTGGGTTTCTCCTGGGGTTGGGCTTGGAATTCCATAGGTTCATCAGTGTCGGCCCAATAACCGGAAAAGCCCTCGGAAACTTCCATGTCAGCAGAATGGATAGTGATATTCTGAAGAGCTTCAGACAACTCATTCATGCTGTTAGCATATATGAAGAAACACACAAAAATGCTAAGTTAAAATTTTGTAAACCCATTTTCACATAATCACAGAATGGCAATCAGAAAAATTAAGTATTTCTAAATAGTTAATTGGCTTAAATCAGTGGCTCTGATACCACCTTTTTCTGTCACGGCCTCCGTCCCGGTTTTACCCGGTCCAGGAGCCGCGGGACAGAAAACTCGTGGTAATTATTATGTTGGCAGCGGAATTTTTACAGAATCTTTTAAAACTTGAAAATGCCCAATTTATTTTATTGCACAATTTGGGGATAACACCCCTAACTTACAATAAAGGTGATTTCTCAAGGAAATCCCCTATTTTACAAAAACATGTTTATTCATTTTATTGAGCAACTTCTTCAAGCTTGGAGTGCTCCACATCACTTTTTCCTGGATCACAGCAGATCACCTGGAACATGTTTTAAAAAGGTTTTATCAGCAGAGAAATACTGGCGAGTCATTCAAGTTGCACAAAACGACACATTGTTATAATATACAATATTAAGGGTGATTACATTGTTTCTATCTACCAATTACCCCAAATCGGTATTTGTCACTCGACAGTATCTGTGACTATGGTTAGATCACCCATTGGCTAACCTGTTGTCCAATGGTGACGGGCATCAAGTAATGTATACAAAACCCCACATACCGGCAGTAATTGAAGATTACAAAGACTTAATCCCTGTAATTATAACTTTGAAAATAAATAGGGTTTTGGAAACAATTTGATAAAAAGAGAATGACTCACATTGCAAGTTTAGACGGGCAGCGTTTAGCCTACTGATTTTAGCCTGGTTAACCTAATTCAAATAACAATGCACACGAAAACTAGGTCAGTAACTTAATACAACTTTTACGACAACTCACGAGATCAAAACCTTCACGACGAATGTCAAAGTATAGCCCAAATACGGGCAGCACTTAAACATCCATCGGATTGGTTTTTTATCGATCGGACATTGAATCGTAGCAGTGATCGAGTTATTACCCTGTTATCGCGGCAGAATTTGGTGCTTTTGTGTGTTTTTGGAGTAAACTGATGATATCTCAACGTACAAAATGAATTTTTACGTCGAACCAACGTCAAAATGCAAGTGCCTAACCCCTGATACTTATACTGAAAAATGGTCCCTGTCGCGTGTCATGAGAGGCTCTCGCGTGGCGTGACGGGTCACTTCTAGGATAGGGTAGCCTTGTGTATTTCTAGCCTAGGTGAGTTAGCCGTTTGACGAAATTCGCATTCGACAACAAACATTGAGGATAATACCAATTAGGGAATAACCCCCCCCCCCCCCCCTGAGTTTTAGGGGTCCTGATCCTAGTTCCGATTGTTCTGAAAATTTTAGGGTCTGTGATTATTTCTTGGGGGTCTCAATTAGGGTTTCCTATTGGACAAAATAAAATACGAAATAGTAATTTTAAATGAGAGCTGTTACAATTTATCTATTATTTCGAAGCATGCTCAAGTTCTTTCATGGATTAAAAGCCTAAATTCTTCAAAGGATTGCCAGAACTTGAGTTCTTGAAAGCACAAACTTACTTGAACCTAGAGAGAGTATGGAAGACTTGACAGTGTTTAGGGTCTCTAAAGGTTTTTACAACGAGCGTGTATTCTGTACATATACCATCGGCCAGTTTCAGATACTCGTCCAACGCATCGGTTATCGTACTATATGCTAACACTCGTAGAGCGGATCTATACTTTTGTATTGTGGCGAATCCCATCTTTCTTCTTGCTTCGGGTCTTTGTTGGAAGTGTTCATATTTTGCCTCTAAATAATTTGTAATACGTAAAAATAAGCGTTTACTCATTCCAAAACTAGCCTAAATTCGTGAGCACTGTAGATGAGTTCACCACAAAAGTAATCATGCATCAACAACTCGCTCGCAGCCTCACGGTCCCGTTTGACTTGTTGTCTTCTAATAATTGGACGTGGAAGTTGACTAACGTGTTTGATGTGTGCAAAATGCAACATATAAATTACATCAAATGAGGCATAAAACTAACCCTTTTTTAGTACTAATGTTGGAAAAAGTGTGTTTTTGTCTTCCTTTTGTATTTTCAGAATTAAATGAGCTCAAATAAACAAAAGAAGCAAAAAGGCAGCTAAATCTAACAAAAATACAAGAAAAGGAATAAACGTGGCATGCCCGACCCCCCGACAGCATCTTCCCAAGCAAATAAAAAAACAGAAGGCTGAACATGCCCCGTGCTCACTGAGCACGGGGGCGTGCCCAAGTGTCTGCAGAAAAGACAAAGCTGTAGAAGCTTCTATCACCCACCATGGGGGCGTGCCCAGCGGACACGGGGCCGTGGTCAACTCTAAGATTCGCAGAATCTGAGGAAATCTTGATAGTACAGATACGCTTCTACACACGGGGTCGTGCCCAGCGGACACGGGGGCGTGGTCAACTAATGCAGACAAACTGCAATTAATGAAGAAAGAGAAGGAAGATTGTCACGGCCTTCGGCCCCGGTTTGACCCGGTCCAGAGCCGCGAGGCAGGAAATCCCGTGGTATCTAATTAGGTGACAGCGGAAGTCTTTTTAAACAGGATCGATTAATATTAAAACTGCTCGATTATATATAATATAGGGATAAATCCCAAAATTTTACAATAAAGTGATTTCACTGGGAAATCTTTATTTCTCAAAACATGTTTCTTTATTTATTTACATTGAGCCACTTTTCTAAGCTTGCAGTGCTTCATGGCACTTTTCCTTTGCTCACAAAAGATTACCTGAAACATGTTTGAAAAAGGTTTTGTCAGCGGGGAAATACTGAGTGAATCATTCTATTTTGCATAATGATGCATAGTTATTAATTACAGCATAAGAGCGATTACAATGGCTTCTATCTTATTTTATCTGGCATTCTGTCACAATGGTGACAAGTCACAATGGTGACGATGGTCATACCACTATTAGGTCAATGAACCTAAATAGTGATGATTATCCCTGTAGGTCAATGAACCTAACAGTGATTATCCCGAGTAGGTCAATGAACCTAACTGGGAGAAATTAGTAATGTGCACAATACCCCACTAACCAGTAAATCAAGATATCCACGACTTAGTCCCTGTAATTATAACCTTGAAAAATAATTTGAGGTATTGTAAAATAGTTGATAAAAAGAGAATGACTCACATTGCAGATTTAACGAGCAGAGTATAAGCCTACTGATTAGCCTTTTTAACCTAATTTAATAACAGGCACACAATTCGGTTAGTAACTTAATACAGCATTTACGATAACTCACGAGATTAAACCCTCACAACGATTTACAAGTGCAATACTTAACAATTCAGCGGATTCACAACGAATGACAGAGTATAGTCCGAGTTCGAACAGCACTCAAACATTCAAGTCGAAATCACGATGAATAACAAAGTATAAACTCAATTTGAGCGGCACTTAAACAATCGTTGGATAGTTATAATCGACCGGACGTTGAATCGTAATAGCGATCGAGTTATTACCCTGATTGCGGCGTCGATTAGTGAATCGTGTGTGTTAATTGTGATAAACAGAAGATATCTCGGAGCATAGAATGAATTTCTTCGTCGAACATACGCAGAATTTCAAGTGCCAATGTCTGCTATTTATACCCGAAATTTGCCACCCCTTACGGACCGTAACAAATAACCCTTACGGTCCGTAAGGGACACCTCCTCCTTATAGAGTTGCCACGCGTGGGACTAGGCCTGATGAGTCGACGATTCTTGAATTTTTTTTATTCTGATAACGAATTAAGAGGATAATCGTCAAGTAGGAAATGCCCCCCCTGAGTTTTAGGGGCCCTGATCCTGATTCTGATGATTCTGAAAATTTTAGGGTTTGCGCAGAATTACTTGGGTGTCTTAATTAGGGTTTCCTATTGGTCAAATTAATTTAATAAATATGACTTTTGATGAGAGTTGTTACATTCACCCTACCTTAATAAAATCTCGTCCTCGAGATTTACTGGAATAATTGAGGATATTTTCGCTTCATTTCTGATTCTTAACTCCTAAATGTATTAGGGTCATATCTTTAAATCCTACTTTAATTTAACTAACACTACTCATTTACCTTTATATCTTGAAGAGGTACTACCAGTGATTCATCTGATAGACATTTGAGATTGGATACATGAAATACATCATGTACCCCTGCTAATTTTCTGGTAGTGGTAAATGATAAATAACTGGTCCTATACGTTGAATCACTGGAAATGATCCTACGTATCTTGGTTTTAGCTGTCCTTTCTTATCAAATTTAACAATTCCTTTCCAAGGAAATACTTTCAATTAGCATTTTGTCTCTAACTTGAACTCCCATAGCTTTCGTCTATTATCTGTATAACTTTTCTGAAAATCTCTAGCCGTCTTCAGCCTTTCCTTCGTGATACTGAATATCACAGTCGTAATCACTTAGGATTTTCATCCATCTCCTTTGCCTCATGTTTAATTCTTTTTGCCCAAATACATGTCTTAAATTTTTATAATCTGTATAGACAGTAACTTACTTCCATACAGATAATGTCTTCAATCTTAAGGGCAAAATTTATGGTTCCTAATTTTAAGTCATGAGTGGTATAGTTTTCTTCGTGCTTTTTCAATTACCTTGAAGAATACACAATTACCTTCTTGCGTTGCATAAGTATATATCCACATCCTAGCTTTGAAGATTTACCGTATATTTCAAAATCTTCAGTTCATGAAGCATTGGGTTAATTGCTGCCTTAAGATCCTAAAGCTTCTTCTTGTTTAGATCTCTAATCAAACTTAATTGTTTTTACAGGTTAGCTTAGTTAATGGTATAGTTATCTTGGAAAAATCCTTAATATAGTATCCGACTAAACCTATAAAACTTCTAATTTCTATTGCGGATTGCAGAACTTTCTATTTGGTAATTGCTGCTATCTTAGCAGAATTTACGTGAATACCTTCATGATTCACCATGTGTCCTAAGAATTGCACTTCTTGCAACTAGAATTTACACTTCGAGAATTTGGCATAAAGCTTTTCTTTTCTTAACAAAGTTAAGAGTGCATGAAGGTGTTCATAATGCTCTGTCTGACTTTTGGAATAAATAAGTATATCGTCTATGAAGACAATTACAAATTTATCCAAATATGGTTTACAGATCCTATTCATCATGTCCATGAATGCTGCAGGTGCATTTGTTAATCCGAAGGGCATGACTGTAAACTCATAATGACCATACCTAGTTCTGAAAGCAGTTTTAGGTATGTCTTCCTCTTGTACTTTCAATTGATGGTATCCGGAACGTAAGTTGATCTTAGAAAAATATCTATCTCCCTGGAATTGATCGAAATAGATCATCATTTCTAGGTAATGGGTATTGATTCTTAATTGTAACTTATTCAATTCCCTATAATCAATACACATTCTCATCGAACCATCTTTTTCTTAATAAACAACACTAGTGCCTCCCATGAGGATAAACTAGGTTGTATGAAACCTTTACTTAATAATTCATCTAATTGTTTTTTTCAGTTTTTATATTTCTGTAGGTGCTAACCTATAAGGTTCCTTGGCTTATCGGTAAAATTCCTGGAATTAGATGAATCCTAAATTCTATCTCCCTATCTGGTGGTAATCCAGGTAAATCTTCTGAGAATACATCTGGTTATTCTGAAACTACAGAAATTTCCTTAAATTCTTTATCTTTAGTATTGATGATTATTGGAATCATGTATACTATTCCTTGCTTTCGTTCATAATTAGCAACTTTCATTACTGATATGAACTTTAGGGTTTTACATAGCTTATTTCTTGTAATCATTATTACTTCTCCAGTGGTGCACAAATTTCTATGGAATTCTTATCACAGATAATTCGAGCATAATTGTTTTACTAATCAATCCATTCTTAGCATAACCTTGATTTCAACTAATTTTATAGATAATAGGGTTGCAGAAAATTTATGACTTAAAAGTTCTATTTCTACGTTTTGCAAAACCTTATTTATTTTAACTAGATTTCCATTTGCCGTTTCTACTGTAGAAATTTGCCTAATGCTGGTTAAAGGTAAGTTAAAAGTTTGGCAGAGTAAAGTATTTATAAAACTTTGGTTTGCACCAGAGTCAAATAATACTTTTGTGTAAAGGTTGTAAGCTAAGAACGTACCGGCTATCACATCTGGAATCATCTCGGCTTCTTGAGTAGTCAGCTGAAAGGCTCTCGCATTCCTTTTTGCTCCTTCTGCCGGTTTGGCTTTATTGTCAAATGGTTTATTCAGTTTTGGACAATCTGGCCTAAGATGTCCAGCTTCTCCACAGTTGTAGCAGACTGAAAATTTCTTCTTCCTACAATCTTCTTCTTGATGCCCCGGAATTTTGCAAAAATTGCAATATCCTTTGCATCTTCCAAAATGCTTCCTTTTGCAAAAATTGCAAAATGGACTAGTGGTAGATTGCCCATTCCCTCCTTTCTTGAAATTGTTATGGTTACCCGAACGGAATTCTTGGGTAATCTTTTGGGCTACTTCCTTCCTTCTATTTTCTTCTCTTGTCCGTACTAGTTCGTCAGTCAGAGTATTGGCTAATTCCACCGCATCATCAATCGTGCGAGGTTTCGCAGCCTTGACGATATTACGGATTTCGGAAATCAAACCCCAAATATAACAAGAAATAAGTACCGGCTCTGGCGAAGCCAGGGTTGGTACTACTCTAGCATATTCGAAGAATGTCGTAGTATACCCTCGACAATCTACATCCACCATCCGGTGGGTTAGAAACTTATTTGTTATTTGTTCCTTTTCATACTCAGGACAGAATTTTCTTTCTACAAAGCTCTTAAATTCTTCCCAGTTCATAGCATATGCCATCCTTCTTCCTTTTGCTTGTAACACTGTATTCCACCATTTTAGCGCCACTTCTTTGAAAAGATTTGACGCGTACATGACCTGATCATCCTGAGCACATTTACTTATGGCAATTACTGCCTCGGTTTTTTCTAACCAACGCAGTCCTGCAGTCGCTCCTTCATTGCCTGCAAACTCAGTGGGTTTACAAGCAAGAAATTCTTTGTAAGTGCTACCAGGCGTTGCAGTTTTCCTTTTCTTAAGGAGCGGAGCTTGTCGTGGTTCATTATCATGATTAACATGATTACTGCCTCCATTTACGCTATTACTGAAGTTATCTTCAGAAATGCGTTTGCTAGGAACAATTTGTTGCGGTTCGATTGGATTTTTAATAGCAGCAATGATTGCTGGAATAGCGTTGGCTATCCCTTGAGCAACTATTTCTGGAATAGCGTTGGCTATCCCTTGAGCAACGATATTTTCTATATCCTGTCTAGTCATAAATTGATCCCCCGGTTGTTGCTCAGATTGATTAACCTCATTAACTGGTTCATTATTAGCATTTTCCATCTGATAACTAATTTATAGATAAATAATTAGTATAAAAGAAATAATCCCAGGTCACAATTAAATGCACATAATCACGTAAACGAATATACAACAA
The DNA here is from genome assembly GCA_030545235.1 of Helianthus tuberosus. Taxonomy (NCBI): domain Eukaryota; kingdom Viridiplantae; phylum Streptophyta; class Magnoliopsida; order Asterales; family Asteraceae; genus Helianthus; species Helianthus tuberosus. Next base: position 222,992,663 of record CM060443.1, on the reverse strand, counting down.
AATTGTAAATTTTCTAATATTTCTTTTGTTTTATAGATTATATCATGCTTCTATATACAACCGTTTTATTATTTATTTTACACATACTGATTTTACTATTACACAACCACAGTTTCATAATCCCCTATCCTTTGTCAGGTGATATTCTAGTAACGACGTTCCTTCTCATCGTATTTCCAGGAGATCTGTCCCAAAATCTCTTGAATCCTATTCCCAGTATCTATTAATTCTTTACCAAAGTGGTGAAGTTCAATCATATTCTCGTTACTTATTGGTGAATTTGGTAAAGGTTCTGGTTTGAATTTAGGAAAAAGCTTATAGGGATGGTTTTGTAACAGTATTTCATTATTCAACCATTCGTCTATTTGCCAGTGAATTGAAGGGTTTGGAATAGCTGGTTCTAAATTCATTGGTAGTTGTGTTTTAGGAGAATGAATAAAATCATCTTCATTAATAGGCTCAATAGTATCATCGGTTGCCATTATAAAATCTAGTTCTTCTTGAGATGGTAACCCCTCAATTTGCCTAGAGCTTTCCCCAATTTCCATTTTCTTAAGCTTAGGTTTTTCGAGAGGTGAAGCGTTGAATTCTATAGATTCTTCTATGTCTGGAATATACCTATTGAAATCTCTGGAAACCTCTATTCTTACCGGATAGAGATTTAAATTCTGAAGGGCATCAGACAAGTCACTCATGCTGTTTTAGCAAAATATACATAATTACTAAATTAGAAATTATAACAAAATTTTATAGAAAAACTTTTTAAATAGTATTTCATACTGGGTAACTACCAAAACAACTGAAAACACACTAGGTTTTATTTGTAAATTTATTTATTTACTAAATAAGGTTTCTAGAATGTAGATAATAAAAGTGCTAAAATTGGGTCAAATTATTTAAGAATTTGTATTAATTGCTACATTAGTTAGCATATAAAGATCTGCCCATACTGTATACAGTTAACTAGATAATAAAACATATAATCAGTTAATAAAACATGTTTTCACATAATAGCAATTAAATTTCCTAAGTATCTCTCAATTATTTTAATAGGCTAAAATCAATAGTAAGCTTAAATCAGTGGCTCTGATACCACCTTTTCCTGTCACGGCCCTCGGCCTCGGTTTGACCCGGTCCAGAGCCGCGAGGCAGGAAATCCCGTGGTATCTAATTAGGTGACAGCGGAAGTCTTTTTAAACAGGATCGATTAATATTAAAACTGCTCGATTATATATAATATAGGGATAAATCCCAAAATTTTACAATAAAGTGATTTCACTGGGAAATCTTTATTTCTCAAAACATGTTTCTTTATTTATTTACATTGAGCCACTTTTCTAAGCTTGCAGTGCTTCATGGCACTTTTCCTTTGCTCACAAAAGATTACCTGAAACATGTTTGAAAAAGGTTTTGTCAGCGGGGAAATACTGAGTGAATCATTCTATTTTGCATAATGATGCATAGTTATTAATTACAGCATAAGAGCGATTACAATGGCTTCTATCTTATTTTATCTGGCATTCTGTCACAATGGTGACAAGTCACAATGGTGACGATGGTCATACCACTATTAGGTCAATGAACCTAAATAGTGATGATTATCCCTGTAGGTCAATGAACCTAACAGTGATTATCCCGAGTAGGTCAATGAACCTAACTGGGAGAAATTAGTAATGTGCACAATACCCCACTACCCAGTAAATCAAGATATCCACGACTTAGTCCCTGTAATTATAACCTTGAAAAATAATTTGAGGTATTGTAAAATAGTTGATAAAAAGAGAATGACTCACATTGCAGATTTAACGAGCAGAGTATAAGCCTACTGATTAGCCTTTTTAACCTAATTTAATAACAGGCACACAATTCGGTTAGTAACTTAATACAGCATTTACGATAACTCACGAGATTAAACCCTCACAACGATTTACAAGTGCAATACTTAACAATTCAACGGATTCACAACGAATGACAGAGTATAGTCCGAGTTCGAACAACACTCAAACATTCAAGTCGAAATCACGATGAATAACAAAGTATAAAATCAATTTGAGCGGCACTTAAACAATCGTTGGATAGTTATAATCGATCGGACGTTGAATCTTAATAGCGATCGAGTTATTACCCTGATTGCGGCGTCGATTAGTGAATCGTGTGTGTTAATTGTGATAAACAGAAGATCTCTCGGAGCATAGAACGAATTTCTTCGTTGAACATACGCAGAATTTCAAGTGCTAATGTCTGCTATTTATACCCGAAATTTGCCACCCCTTACGGACCGTAACAAATAACCCTTACGGTCCTTAAGGGACACCTCCTCCTTATAGAGTTGCCACGCGTGGGACTAGGCCTGATGAGTCGACGATTCTTGAATTTTTTTTATTCTGATAACGAATTAAGAGGATAATCGTCAAGTAGGAAATGCCCCCCCCCCCCCCGGAGTTTTAGGGGCCCTGATCCTGATTCTGATGATTCTGAAAATTTTAGGGTTTGCGCAGAATTACTTGGGTGTCTTAATTAGGGTTTCCTATTGGTCAAATTAATTTAATAAATATGACTTTTGATGAGAGTTGTTACAAAGATGGACACGGGGCCGTGCCCAATGGACACGGAGCCGTGCCCGAGCTGCTGTTCAGGCTATAAATAGGGGTGCGTGGCTCATTTGCAAACCATCCCTTGGCAAACCCCCTGTCTCACACTACACCCACCCTCCACCACCATCACAACCCACATCCACCACCTTCATCCATCATCCATCATAGAGTGTGTGTAGTAGTCTCGGGATCCAAGATTGATCGTAAGAGTTCTTGACAATCAAAGGCCATGTTTGCCTAAGTCTCTTACATCACTTGGTGAAGACAAGTGTTTAGTGTAATACTTTTTATTTTTAATCTCTTCGTACTTTTTATTTGGTTATGTATTAATGACATTAATAACTAGTTTCTTATGTTGAAGGTGATTCTTCCTTATCGTTTGTCCGTGGTGTCTCGGCATTATTTTACTGTCTATATAAAATAAAATATTTTCACCATTCATATCTCCACGGTCTATATGGAGATATGTTGGCTACCTGGTCGGGGGTTAAGGGAACGGTTTGGTAAGAGTCTTGCCTTGTTCAGTGTATAGATCCTGCAAGGACCTGGGTCAAATTTAGTAGGACTGTATCCCTCATATGTAAGCTACTATTAATACTTTAACGCGTCTACTTAGGACTGTATCCCTGCTGACTCAGACTACTTAGCCGAGGGTAACGTCACCTTCAAAAGAGGGGCCTACCACAATATGCATTAATAACTTAATTAATTATCTTTCAATAATCCGACCCTTTAGGATTGTATCCTTGCTGACTCAAACTACTGGGTTGAGGGTAACGTCACCTTCAAAAGAGGGGTCTACTACAATAACTAAGATAATCTCTTAAAAAGTGCAAAAGTGCGGATGTTACACTACACACGAGTCGGATCCAAGTGATTCATCTTGTCTATCTGTTTTTGCTTTTATTTTATTTTTCAGCATTTTGGTTAGTTTTATTTTTCTAGTTAAAAAAACTTTTTCTAAACTTTTGATTTGATTAGACGTTGAGGATAAACCGGTACTAAAAGCTCTTGTGTCCTTGGACGACCTCGGTATCTTACCAACACTATACTACGCTCACGATGGGTGCACTTGCCCATATGTGTGTTTAGTGTTAGTAAATATCGTGTTTTATAAATTTAAAACTTGGCTAAAAAATGGAAAAGGGCTTAAAATATACATTAAAAACCATACACACTCGACACGCATCAAGTTTTTGGCGCCGCTGCCGGGGACACAAGGATTTTAAGAAAGTTAGGAATCAACGGCCTAATCGTTTTTCTTATTTTTTAGGATTTTTCTTATATTTTTAGCTTCTGTAGAACTCAGCACGGGGCGTGCCCGCTGAACACGCCCCCGTGCCTAATATTTGGTACTGGCAATCCTGTTTTAAGTCAGACAGTAAGCTGAACACAGGGCCGTGCCCACCCAACACGCCCCTGTGCCCAAGTTTCAGTTACTGAAAACAGAACCGTAAGATCCCGACGGTTGGTAATTTCTGACACAAACATGAGTGATACTGATATTTTTTACTTTCTGCACTCTTATGGTACGTGGTGTCAAATATGTGGTGGCCCTCATAAAGATTTAGAATGTTATTTTCTAAATTATATGCACCATTATATAGACCCATCGTTTTCCTGTAGCCTTAAGAGGGGAGAAAGTAAAAATAATCCCTATCTCTCCCTCGAGTGCTCTCAACCGGACCTTCTAGGAGAAATGCTTCTTGATGAACTATTTCAAATGGAAGATCTAATTCTTAATTGGGTGAAAGAACTTGAATTGGATTTCAGTAATTCACCTAAAGACGAAGCCCAAGAAGAATTATTGGGATCGCATTCGAATAAAAACAACTTCGTTGTTCCCGATATCACCTCTAACTCTAGCGAGGACTTGAGCGATAGTCGTCCCTGTGTCGATTGTGCCGTGAAGGACTCTCCATCGACTTCATTCGGTGCATACATAGACCTGAGCGATTCGGCATACACCTTCTTTAACGAGAGCCCGGGAAAGGGTTGGACTTGTCCACCTACATTTAGCATAGGAATCACCCTCACCGACAACCTCTTGCGTTCTCGTCTTAGTCTAGAGCAATTAAGGTATCTCAGGCACTTCGGGGTTGTTCCATCCAGTAAGGAACCAACCGATCCGGATGAATTCCTTAGAAATAGTCGAAACTCCATAAACAGCCTCTAGACACGGGGCCGTGTCCAGGTCAGCACGCCCCCGTGTCCACCCAAAGATTCCCGTCTGATTTCGTGTCAGAATACAGACAAAATGTGTCAGGATTTCATCTGCACACGGGGCCGTGTCCAGCCGACACGGGGCCGTGTGCAGCGTGCTGTCATTTTCTATAAATGCAGCAAGATTCCTGCACATATGGACCACTCCAAAGACAAAGATCTAGTGGATCTTCACTCATACCATCCTAGGTATATTCTAAAGAAGGTTCCCAACAACCATCTTGTCTTTTCCACTTTTATCCATTACCTTCTTCTTCAATTTTTCTTGACACCTCCATTAGAGCTTGAAATCTCAATAATTCCAAGCCTTATTGAGATGTTTGTTAGATTTTTATTCAAGGAATCTTGTTAAAAATAAGTTCTACAACAATGTTTTAAGTTGTTTCTACTTAAAAACGTTTTAAAAATCTCGTAAACAAATTAAAACACCAAGATTTCTTGTTCCAAAAATCTGCAGATACCTGAACACGGGGCCGTGTTCATTGAGCATGGGGACGTGTCCGAGGTACTGTTTACATAAAATTGAGCTCTTTTCGGTATGTTTTCTCAGAATGGCGAGCAGAACTAGCGGAACATCTTCATCGCACTCCAGGAACAACCGACAAGGAAGAAGGTTATCAACGGTTGAAGATTCTCTTGTAAACTATGTTTACGCTTTAAGAGAAGCCATTGATGAGATGACGGGAGTGGAAGAAGCATTGGTCGACCGTATCAATCATTTGACGGTGGGACTAGAGGGATGTCTTCGAGAGGTCAACCTTTTGCACCAAAGGTTGAACATTCTCGCTTCTCCTCCTCTGGTTCTAATCATTACCCAAAGGGCATGGAATGTGGTTCTCGAAGTCATCATACCGGCTGAATGGTACGCCATACATCCGGAGCCCCCTCGGGACGTACTACAAGGGGTTCCTGTTGGTGTCACTCCCCCTCCACAAGATGTTGAAGAAAACGACCCCGCCTTCTTTCTCCCAAGGGAAATAGAAGAGTGGCTTTAATAACATCTATGGAATACCCCTCGGTCCAAAGTTCTACAAATCTTTTAAACCGGAAAATTATTTCCGGAAATTTTGATAAAAGTAGAACTCCTTAAGATGATTTTATGTACCATTTGACCCATCTATCTTAGGACCTTTAGCTTTTTATTTTTTGCCTCGTCTTTAAATTTTCTAGGATCTTATGTAATGTGTTAGTTTTAATGAATGATGGTTTTTAATTGGTGTTTGGATGATGTTGTAATGGATAAAACACACTTGGGATGGTGAAGGATACAAAGGGAAACTTGCACCAGCACCCCATGCACAAAAACAGGGCCATCCGACAAATTTTTCTTCATTAAAGCAAGTTCAGCACTGGGCCGTGCTCACCCAACACGGCCCGTGCTCAACCATCTGCAGAAAATGCCCAGTTTAGGTAACTGGACACAGGTCGTGCTCACCCAGCACGCCCCCGTGTCCAGGCTTCTGTTTCTTTTACTCAATTTCTGTTACTGGCGATCTGAACACGGGGCCGTGCCCGGACATCACGGGGCCGTGTCCAGACGCCCAGTAACATAAAATTTTGCTTTTCACACCTTTTTACACATTCAATCAACCTAAAAACTTATTTTTGGGACACATTGAGGACAATGTGTAATTTAAGTGGGGGGGGGGGGGGATGCTAAAACCTTGAATCTTGCAAGTCCTAATTACAAGCCTTACACAAAACTCTATTGGAACCGCTAAACACCCCAAATTTTTTCAAACTTTTTTCATTTTTTTACTTGTCTAGGTTTAAGTTAGGAATTTCAAGTTCTAAAAAAGTGATATTTTTACAAATTTACAACCGACAGTGTCGTGATAAAAAGAACCAACATAAGAAGATTATGAAACGGCATGACCAACCTAGTTAAAATTTAATTATATATACTTGATCACATAAAAACCCATTCCCACAAAAAGCGAGTTTTGAGCCTTTATTGAGCATACAAATACACATCTTTAAACTAAATGCTCATTTTTCATTTCTTGTGTGAATAGGCGCTTGGTTCTTACGACTCTAAAACTTGACACGACGATACATTCCCGGTCCTTACCAACTTAAACCCGAGTAAGTAAATGATGGAGGCATTAGGACTAACCCTTTTTATTTCTACACCATTATTTTTCTTTTTTTTACCACCTACCCAAAATCCCCCTAGTTAACCCCCTTTGAACCTAAACCCTTTATTTTAGTAACAAAGCTCGATTTTTGTGTGACTTTCTTATGTTGAAAAAAAAATTGTTAAAGAAGAAAAGAAAAATGAAGTTTGCAATAAACAAACAATGCTCACAAAAAGAAAGCTTGTTTGAATAATACTTCATTGGAATAAAAAGTCACAAAAATAATATGTTTTGCAAAAACCGACGCTTTTTACGCCTTTTCGCCCTTTTCTACTAACCACTAACCCAACCACCTACCTTTAACCCAAGCCTAACCCTTCACCCCAAAAGTCCTCTTGATATTTACAAAGGTATATAGTTAAAAAGGAGGAGGATTGATTGCTTGGCAAGCTTATGGTAGAAGTAAGTTCCATGCCACTCTCGAGTGTTTCACAAAAATACATCTTCGGCCGAGTGTTGAGTGATCCCCCGTGAGGTATGTGAACTTGTATATAAATGGAATTTTAAAAAGGCATGTTATGCCCTAATAAGTAATTTATCTTATGTAATGTTTTAAATAAATCATGATGAATAGGATTGTAAATAAATAAAAATAAAACTTAATAAAGAATCTTGGAAATCCTGACACTCTATGACAAGCCCAAAACCTTCTCATCTACCCATTCCATTTGGGAGTGTTAAGCCACATTATAAAGAGTTTTGCTTGAGGACAAGCAAAGATTCAAGTGTGGGGGTATTTGATGTGTGCAAAATGCAACATATAAATTACATCAAATGAGGCATAAAACTAACCCTTTTTTAGTACTAATGTTGGAAAAAGTGTGTTTTTGTCTTCCTTTTGTATTTTAAGGATTAAATGAGCTCAAATAAACAAAAGAAGCAAAAAGGCATCAAAATGTAACAAAAATACAAGAAAAGGAATAAACGTGGCATGCCCGACCCCCCGACAGCATCTTCCCAAGCAAAATAAGAAAACAGAAGGCTGAACACGCCCCGTGCTCAGTGAGCACGGGGGCGTGCCCAAGTGTCTGCAGAAAAGACAAAGCTGTAGAAGCTTCTATCACCTACCACGGGGGCGTGCCCAGTGGACACAGGGCCGTGGTCAACTCTAAGATTCGCAGAATCTGAGGAAATCTTGATAGTACAGATACGCTTCTACACACGGGATCGTGCCCAACGGACACGGGGTCATGGTCAATTAATGCAGACAAACTGCAATTAATGAAGAAAGAGAAGGAAGATGGACACGGGGCCATGCCCAATGGACACGGGGCCGTGCCCGAGCTACTGTTCAGGCTATAAATAGGGGTGCTTGGCTCATTTGCAAACCATCCATTGGCAAACCACCTCTCTCACGCTACACCCACCCTCCACCACCATCACAACCCACATCCACCACCATCATCCATCATCCATCATAGAGTGTGTGTAGTAGTCTCGGGATCCAAGATTGATCGTATGAGTTCTTGACAATCAAATGCCATGTTTGCCTAAGTCTCTTACATCACTTGGTGAAGACAAGTGTTTAGTGTAATACTTTTTATTTTTAATCTCTTCGCACTTTTAATTTGGTTATGTATTAATGACTTTAATAGCTAGTTTCTTATGTTGAAGGTGATTCTTCCTTATCGTTTGTCCGTGGTGTCTTGGCATTATTTTACTGTCTATATAAATAAAAGATTTTCACCATTCATATCTCCACGGTCTATATGGAGATATGTTGGCTACCTGGTCGGGGGTTAAGGGAACGGTTTGGTAAGAGTCATGCCTTGTTCAGTGTATAGATCCTGCAAGGACCTGGGCCAAATTTAGTAGGACCTCCATCAATACCCACTGGTATTGGATGGCGGGGGTCCAAACTCTTTGATCCCCTCATATGTAAGCTACTATTAATACTTTAACCCGGCTACTTAGGACTGTATCCCTGCTGACTCAGACTACTTAGCCGAGGGTAACGTCACCTTCAAAAGAGGGGCCTACCACAATATGCATTAATAACTTAATTAATTATCTTTCAATAATCCGACCCTTTAGGATTGTTTCCTTGCTGACTCAAACTGCTGGGTTGAGGGTAACGTCACCTTCAAAAGAGGGGTCTACTACAATAACTAAGATAATCTCTTAAAAAGTGCAAAAGTGCGGATGTTACACTACACACGAGTCGGATCCAAGTGATTCATCTTGTCTATCTGCTTTTACTTTTATTTTATTTTTCAGCATTTTAGTTAGTTTTATTTTTCTAGTTAAAATACTTTTTTCTAAACTTTTGATTTGATTAGACGTTGAGGATAAACCGGTACTAAAAGTTCTTGTGTCCTTGGACGACCTCGGTATCTTACCAACACTATACTACGCTCACGATGGGTGCACTTGCTCATATGTGTGTTTAGTGTTAGTAAATATCGTGTTTTATAAATTTAAAACTTGGCTAAAAAGTGTAAAAGGGCTTAAAATATACATTAAAAACCACACACACTCGACACGCATCAGTGTTGCATAAACTCCACCATGAGTTGAAGCGCACTTGTAATAGCCTCCGAGATCATAAGAATCCGATGATGTACTATCATCACTACTAGAGGAAGACGAAAGACAATTTATACTTTTTTTTTATGTTTTGAGATAGTGATTTTCACTACTAGAGAAAGACGAAAGATAATTCATACTTTTTTATGTTTTGAGATAGTGATTTTGGGAATGAGAATGATATGTTTTATGTTTTGAGATAGTGATTTTGGAATGAGAATGATATGTTATGGTTTAAAGGTGAAGAGAATTGAGTTATATATAAATTTTTTGGTTTGAGAAAAATTATATTAATGTCCCATGGCTAGTAGCCAAACGGCTACCTCATCAATTTCCACACTTTCCCTTCGTTGTTCCAGCCACAAGCCAGGCACAAAAAAATGCCAACCACGAGCGCGCGCGCGCGCGGGGGGGATTGGTTCGTGGTTTGCAAACCACGAGACTAATACGAATGGTCTAAGAAAGAAGAGAACCCAGGTCTCTGGGACCCTAACGTCTGTGCTTTAAACAAAGAGGTGCTTGCTAGAAGACTGATAACTCGAATGAGTGATTTGTTTATGCTTTTTATTATTCTTTAACTAGTGAGAAGGCCCGCGCGTTGCAGCGGGTATCCCAACTAATATCAAATACAATTATGTCTAGTACGAGCCACAACTAATATTCAATACAGGAATTGATGTAAGTTTCATATATTTTCAACTGTGTACCACAATGGCATCAAAAGAAGTTAAAAGAACTTGAACTTTTACACATCCATTTTCCCTTGGAACTACTATGAAGCCCATCAAAATACCCTTTTAGATTGCTCTCAAAACCAGCCCTTGATATATATGCTCACCCACCTCCAGGAGCCTTCATTGATTGACCACTATTGCTACCGCTACCACCTCCTTTACCACTTGACCCGATTCCTCCCCTACCACCTTATTTCTATCGTGTAATGTTGTGGTTGGCTCATTGAAAAAATAGAAATATATATATTAAATTAACGAACAACTATACAATTTATGGATTCCGATAAAAAATTAGAATTATCAAAACCAAACTTCATGAGTTCTTATAAGATGATTAGAACGTACCCACAAGCACACCAATACACATTTTCAACAATGTTGCACTCTTGTAGAATAGTAGTCTGCCACTCATTCCATTTGCCACTTTCCTAATAACAATACATTTTTTTAAGTAAGGATTTGCATAGAAATAATATATATATATATATATATATATATATATATATATATATATATATATATGAAATTCAAGTAACCAGTTATTTCAAAAATGACTACTATACCTCACCATTTCCCACTGGGTGATTTTATTGGTGATACATGCCACATGACCAAAATGGGCAACCCGAGGTGCATTTCTTCTGGCAGCAGTTAGTTTTGCCTGTAAGATTAAAAGAAATCATTATAAAAACAAATTTGTTTCGACTTTTAGGAAAAAAAATCAAATCTAGTGTGAAAAATCATGAGTAAACTGCCATTTTGGTCCCTGTGGTTTGGCCAGTTTTGCCACTTTAGTCCAAATCTCAAACTTATTACATCCAGGGCCCTGTGGTTTGCATTTTGTTGCCATTTTAGTCCAAAATCCAAAAAACCCCCTTTTTGACTGTTGAGAGCTGCCTATTTTGTCCTTTAGTGCAGGGGTATTTTGGTCATTTTACCCACCCCACCCCTACCCCTTTTCTTCTTTCCCTCCTTCTGCCGCCGATGATTTCTCTCTCTCTAAACACACACAGAACTCTTCTTTGTATCGATTTTGTCTCACACAGAATTCTTTGTATCGATTTTGTCTTTTCATCTACTACCACCACCACCATCTCCCACCTCCCACCACCACCACCACCATTCTAACCGAATCTAAGCACCAATCAACAACACTTTTATCAATTTCACCTAATTCAAACTCAATAAAATCCAAAATCAAACTGATCTTACACTCTAGATTTACATAACACGCTCAAAAAGTCAAAATCAGATTCAACGAAGATCATGAACTCAACAGTTACCTCTAATCCATCATTTTCTCCAACCCTCTTCAACCAACTTCTCCCTGCAACCAATCCACCACCGCAACCACAATCCCTTTACAGCCACTACCCCTTGCAACCCATCCACCACCGCAACCAACAACCCCCTGCAACCACCGCCCCCTGCAACCACCGCCCCTTTCAACCATCGCCCCCTGCAACCCAAAACCCACCAGGAATCTCCGTCAATGGAAACTCCAAACAAACACCCCTGCAACCACTGCCGCTTTCAACCACCGCCCCCGCCCCCGCCCCCTGCCACTGACGTTGACGTCACCGATGATCGGAAGAGAGAGAGAGTAATCGGAAGAGAGAGAGAGTGACGGTGACCATGACGTTGTTGTTCTGTGACGGTGACTATACGAATTTAGGGTTTTGATTTTGGGTGGATTTGGTTGATAGAGGGTTGTGGATTTGGGTGGATTTGCCTGTGGTGAAAAGGAGGTGGTGGTGGCGGCTGTGTGTGTGTGGGGGGGGGGGGAGGTGGCGGTGGTGGAGTTGGAGACTGGAGGTGGATGTCCGGTGAGAGAGATGTAACCAAACTGATCTGCAATCATCTTTATACAATATAATTACAAAATACCCAAAATACCCCTGAGGATAAGGACAAAACAGAGGGGTCAAAAGTGGGAAATCTGGTCAAATTTGAGTTTTGGACTAAAATGGCAACAAAATGCAAACCACAGGGCCCTGGATGTAATAAGTTTGAGATTTGGACTATAGTGGCAAAACTGGCCAAACCACAGGGACCAAAATGGCAGTTTACTCAAAAATCATTGTGGGAACAATACTTATGTTTTTGAGAAATCTAAAAAGAAACATCAAGTCTTGAGATACTTTCCTAATGCCATGAAAATAACTTGAAAAACTAAAACGAAACTTAAAAAGAAGCTCTCCAGATATCTCAACTTTTAACAAGAACCGGAATGAAATCGATAGACATCAACGCTTGACAAGCTTGTTTTAGTCATAGGCTCGCGAGCTGGCTCAAGCTTGGGCTAGTTTACTAAACGAGCTTGTTTTTAGGCTCGGCTCGTTTACTAAATAATGTTAGGCTTTTAGCTCAACTTTTTTATCGGCCCGTTCAAAATAAAAACACAACCCAAATCGATCCATTTATAAGTAACTTGCATAAATATCCTTCAAGGCCACATTCGTTACCCAAAGAAACCCAAAAGTCATTCGAAAACTAAATACATTAAAAGAGCAACCATTTTATTTAACCAATTAGATTTTGACACGTCATCCATAAAGCAAAAATGGCGCAATTTTGTGATAAAAAAATAGTTAAAACGACACGACCAACTTGTTTAAACAATAAGTTTGACACCTAAACACTAAAAGTGAGTTTTTTTCTTCGGATGTGAGTGGGAACCATTTGACCATCCACCTCCACGTATTTTTAAAAATTTGTAAGTTGGCTACTTTTTTATGCAATTAACTCATAAAAAAAACTCATAGTTTTATTAAGACTTAAATACCTGCTCAAGGGTTGTAAAAGTTTTGTTCTTGGGAACATCAGAGACCCCATTGGCGAATAACTGGGTTATTTAATAATGTAGACATCTTATTTTGTATAGTTGAAAGTCGAAACAAATTTATGATGATTATGACTTTTCTAGGTTGCAAGTAAAGTTTGACTTTTGATGTCGAAGCTGTCGTTTTCCAAGTTTCAACTTAAAAACTGATGTGAATGAATTGTTTAAAAATTTAACATTGAAACAACAGAAGAGTAAATTTAAAACATGATTTTACTTCAATAACATACATTAACAAACTTCAGCTAAAACAGAGAACACAACTAAATTAAAAACAATTCAATACTCAATTATATAGATTTTGAAATTGCACTCTCAGTCCGAGGGTAAAGATAGAATTGATTTTCAACCTTCAACGATGGGAGGTGACCTTAGCGTCTTAAAATGTGACAAAATACCAATCTTGTCCCTTTAAAATGCTTTATAGAGCTATACTATTCTTAGTTTCAACTAATTGAGCATTTGGATGTTTTATTCATTGAGATATTCCTTAAAAATGAATTCTTGAATGGTTCTGAGTTCTTGCGTAGCCCGGCGTTTAGTCTCAGCCTACCCAAACAAAAAAATCAAAACCAAATGTGTGTTTTTATTTTTTCTGCGATTTAACAGGCCCATTAGCCATACTATTAATAAGGTATCATAGATATAGATTTATTATATGTATACATACTATTAAATCAGACGAGCAGGGATCTCGGCAAAGAAAGAGGCACCGGTTAATTTTCTTCCAGACCCGTCGGAGGGGAGATCCATGTTGGACATCCGAAACATCATCATCTTGTGCATATGAATATGCAGTTGCAGCGGAAAGTTTCATATGATTAGCAGACATGATGAAGATGATATTGCAGAACAAGAACAATGCAGAATTTGTAGAGAGAATGAATAATGAAAGGACACTTTCGATAAAACTAGAAAATGTCTTGGTAACCGGCAAACATTTGCCGGCAGAACCCATATATACATCATTTAATGGCGGTTAATTTTGGCGGGTAACTGCCTTGGCAGTTTAGTTCGAAATAATAACCCGCTTATCTTTAAACCGCTTATCATCTTGTCCTAATAAGTTAACATTCGGACTACATATCATACACACATATATTGTTCGAATAATAATAAAGACATAACTAAAGTTTAACTATGATTAAAACGAAAATATTTCCAACACAACCCCCTTAAACTTTGGTTATGTTAGAGTTTTGTTGCATGACACTTCGATTGGCGTCTTCCACTGCTTTCTTCATGTAGCTAAAATTAAAACGCTTCCTCCTTTTGTGCAAGTTCCAGTTATCCTCCCATCCATTTCCGGCGAACAGTGCAAATTGTGTTGAATTTGCACCATTGTGATCATCATCAGCATTTTCATCCTGAGCCGTACCTGCACTTCGTGCCTTCCTGTGTCTACTTCCTGAGAACTCAGCACCATCATTCACCATCTCTTTCACATGAACTGCTTCCTGCACTGATTTGAATTTATAATAGTATTCTAGGACATCGAGGTACATAACGTATGTAATCCTCATGTAATCTCCATCCTTGTATTCAAACCCCATGTCTTTTGCTATGATTGGCCATATGTTTTCGGTAGTCACTTCTCGGTATCCCCCATCTTTTGCCACTAAAATATATAGACTTAATAAATCTATTTTTCTTTGATCCGAGAAGTATGGTGGAACAGGCCTTGATGTAATCCCCATATATTCATTCAGAAACCAGCGAATCATTTATTCAAACTTCCTTTGAAGATCAACCGTATACTTGAAAACATATTCTTGATCATCGAGCATATTGATTAGGGCCTTGCAATCAGCAAATTCACGAAATTCTAATGTTTTTAGAATCATCAGATTCCAGTCAGCCTCTTGTTCATTCGAAACATTTAGAGTTTCGAAATAAGAATTCAGAAAATCATCTTTAAATTCATCATCTATACCGCACATGTCATGCAGTCTTTTTCTTTCCTTTAAACCCAATTCCTCCTCCTTTGTTAATCCAGTCACATCATTTCTTGTGTTCATCACCGGAGATGAAAACATGGGAAAGATTTTACATGTATTGCCGGATTTTCTGACCGTGAAGCCTTGAAGTGTTAACTGTTCAAGACTTAAAACATTCCGATCGATATCCGGCGAGTAGAAAACACTAGGAATATTCAGTGTTTCGGTTCCCATTTTCATTTCCACTATACCCACTCCTCGGATGAATAAGAAATTATTCATTCCGGATCTTTTCCCTACACCCATTATATGTTTTACACGCTTGAAAACATCTAGGTTACCCACAAAATGATGATTAAATGTCGGATTGACATACCAGATTTCTTTCCACTGCCCACCGTCGGTTCCTGTGACAACCATCTCTTCTCGGCAATGCACATCATCATCTTGCTTTCTGATTCCGGCATTAATTGCTTGTCTAATCAGTTGCGTCGCTTCGTCATTCTCCTTGGCCTTACACATATAAATTTGGTGTCCTGGCAGATGGCAGTAATAACATAATCTTTCGCGAGGAGTTCGCCGTTTTTTTTTCATTTTTTTCATCAGTGCAATGTTGGCAAGGCATAGATGTTGCAGTCGGTTTAACTTCTGCCTCGGTTCTTGTAGTGGCTCTGATACCACTATGTTGGACATCCGAAACATCATCATCTTGTGCATATGAATATGCAGTTGCAGCGGAAAGTTTCATATGATTAGCAGACATGATGAAGATGATATTGCAGAACAAGAACAATGCAGAATTTGTAGAGAGAATGAATAATGAAAGGACACTTTCGATAAAACTAGAAAATGTCTTGGTAACCGGCAAACATTTGCTGGCAGAACCCATATATACATCATTTAATGGCGGTTAATTTTGGAGGGTAACTGCCTTGGCAGTTTAGTTCGAAATAATAACCCGCTTATCTTTAAACCACTTATCATCTTGTCCTAATAAGTTAACATTCGGACTACATATCATACACACATATATTGTTCGAATAATAATAAAGACATAACTAAAGTTTAACTATGATTAAAACGAAAATATTTCCAACAATCCACCCTACGCCCGGCTGACGTGCTAGTTTTTGGTTAGGGGGGCGGGAAACATGCTTGTGTCGATCTCACAGGTGTATCCCCCCTAGCCGGGTTCCGGGAAAATGGGTTTGTGGCGGGGCAAGCGGTACTGAAAGCAGAGTCAAAGAAGATGGAAAAGCACGCGAGAGCTTGTGAGGATAATCAGCATGCCTTTGTCCGGACAACTTTTCGGCTCCTTGGCGCCAGAGGCAGTTCGGTTCTTGTCTAGAGTTCAGCGTATGGTCCACAACAACTTTTCGACCCCTCAGGGGCGAGACTTTGTTTTTAGTAGATTAGGGTTTTCTATTCAGAAAGGGATGGCGGCGCAGTTTGTTGCTCGTCTACCTGCTATCCTTATGTAATTTGCCCTTATGATCGGAATACCTTCTAGAAGATATTGCAGTAGGGTCTTAGGTATATTTAGGGACGTAGATTTTTCTTATCTTTTAAGTGACTTTACAGGTGATTGCCTTCTTGTGTTTCTACCCATATGATGTTGTATGCTATCATACATGTTATACATTATATTGTGTCACTCTCTGATCACTTTCTTGGTATGTTGGTATGTTGTGTGTTGGTATACTCTCTGCCTTCTTATTTATATATTTATATATTTTTTGTGACTTGGTGCATTGGTATGTTGATGGTTTTAGAGCCGATGGTTTTAGAGTCGGGGGTGTCTCTGGAAGCAGCCTCTCTATCCTTAGGGATGGAGGCAAGGTCTGTCTACATCCCACCCTCCCCAGACCCTATAAATAGCGTTGCTATTTGTGGGATATACTGGGTATGGTTGTTGTTGTTGTTGTATCGGAATGAAAATGCCTTTAAAAAAAAAATTTAAAAAGCAAAGACTGATCAATTTGTTTCCAGGTCCCATTAAAAAGTAAAGACTAATCATTTTAATTCGGTTTGACTTTATCCAGTTTCAACTGACATGTTCTCAAAAACGACTTCAAACTGGTGGATCGGTTCAGTTTTCGAACCGGTTTAACGCAAACCGGTTTCTAAATCTGGATCCGGTTTTGTTGTGCACCTCTAACTATTATCCATGAATAGATTATGGCAATCATACTTCGCTATCTATTTATTATATAGTTTGAAACACACCAACTAATAGTCAAGTCTTTCTCAAGATGAATCCAATCCTAAACTGTTGATTACTTACACCATCTTCATTTCCTTGACCAAACTTCAATTTCTCTCTTTCAAATCATTAGTTTCTTTCCCTGGGAGC
This sequence comes from Helianthus tuberosus, assembly GCA_030545235.1. Lineage (NCBI taxonomy): Eukaryota > Viridiplantae > Streptophyta > Magnoliopsida > Asterales > Asteraceae > Helianthus > Helianthus tuberosus. The sequence continues at coordinate 222,975,316 of CM060443.1, read as the reverse complement.
TAGGCACATAATAATGGCAACAAGAGAGTTTTTGAATATTATGGGTGAACTCTTACATAGTTGTGATAATACTACAGCTGTAATGAACAAGTTATTTGATAAGGTACGTTTGTTTTACCGTTCAGAAATGGAATCAAATCTGGAGAAACATTACAGCAAACCAATGTTATGGATTGGGATGTACATCGCTTTGGCATCACTGTGTTGCATCCTTCTGATGTTTGCTGATTTATTACATGGTTTAAGAAGCAGAAAGCTATGGTTTCCATGTAAATACTTTACTATCAATGCTGCTTCTCTCTCTGTGATTGCTGTAGCAATGAAGTTGCCTGTGGATCTAAGTGGTTCTATGCCTGGTGTTGTGGACCAACTAGCAAAGCTCGGAAGCATGGCCTTTATGTGCACCATGATGGCTAACTTATTGCCTTGCTTAGCAACCATGGACGACAATGAGCTTTTGACAAACATTACAGCTTTGGGTGTTTTTGTAATCACCTTGGTCGTCAACGTTTGCATTCAAATACAAACGGGTGTTGTTGCTTCCAATAGAAAAAAGGAGCCTATGCTAGGGATGATTTATAGAGATTTACGTTTAGCCAAAATTTCCACCTCCACTATAGCCACAATTTATGTGACTTTCTTACTCTTGTTGTTAATAATACATGTATGTTCATCTTTAGCAATTCTAAAATCCAAACAGATTATAGAATTGAAATACCAAAAAGTACATGAAACAGCTTCAAAAGATGTTCGGGAGGGATGCCAAGATCCTGGGCAGAGCGATCTTCCCATCATGATCGACTCTCAAGGTACATCACAACCTACAGGCAACACCGGCGAGCCCCAGGAAGGCAACTCACAATCAACTAGAAAATTATTAACAGTTGAGAAGCTACAGCAACTTGTGAGCAACTATTGGATCATGGCAGGAAGTGGCAGCCCTCAATTCATCATGGCTTGCTCAGAGACAATCACTGCTTCTGGGGTAATATGTGCTTTAACCACCGTCTTACACGTTTTTACTGTGTCTTGGTCTATTTCTTCTTTGAAAGATATGGACTATGGTTCAGCTTATAAGTGGTCAACCTTACTGATTCTCATTGTACAATTTGTCGGAATTGTACTTGGTACAATTGCACCACTTTCTCGATGTTTTGCAACCTTAAGCTTCAAGGTGTCCATCAAAAGCATTTGGAATCATATTAAGGTCTTTAAAGTAGAGAAATACTGGACTCATAAGTTATATGACTGGAAATATGGTATCATTCCATCCCCATTTCGTAGCTGCAAACACGAACTCAAGGTGATCATCAAGAATCTAAAAGGCGTAATTCTCAGGTTTTCTATAAAAGTTCAGGAGGGAGTTGTGGTACTATGCAAGATAATAGCGTTGATCCCCTTTTGCTTGATGATATGTGTCCTGTATAGTTTGCGTTTTTTGAAGTGGTCATTACAGGCCATTTTTCGTTCACGGGAAAATAAGACTCAGAACTTGGAACAACGCAAATATGTTTTGCAACTTGAAAATGAAAACGAGCTAGCTGACAGAACCTTGGAAGGTCTTTTAAAATCTTTTAACCGACTGATCCAAAAGAGTGAAAAGAAACAACCCAAAAGCCTCATGAAGCTAATTCTAGAAAATTCCACAGAAGGTTTTCAAGGCGTTAAGATCTTCAACAAGGACGGTCCTCATGTTCAGTGTTCCCCATCCAAAGTAGAATATCGAGATTGCTGGAGCTTACCGGTGGTAACCCTAACAACCATTGCCGTTACTCTTCCTAACATCGAAGAGGTGAAAGTTAAAAGCTTGTTGGAAAGCGTGAGGGAAGGGCTTCAATACGTTACACTTGTAGAAGAAACCCTCAATGCTACTGATGATCACTATAAAAGTATTCAAAAGGCTTCTAAAGTCTTGTGGGAAGAGGTTGATTTCTGCCACAAATGGTTAGGAATCAAGTTGAAGGATATTGTTTCTCAAGTGAATACAGCTGCTTACCAAGTGGATACAACATCACAAAATGTTCAATTTTTCTTTGAAGAAGCTAAAAACATGATCAATGAAGGGGTGGGAAGTACGGATATTGAAGGCCCGGATGGTTATTCCCAACACATATCTATTTGTGCCTACTCAATGTGTCGTATCACTAAAACAATCATTGATGACAAGGAAAGCCACAAGAAGCTATTTGATGAATTATCCTCAAGGATCGCTGACATAATGGCGGCATGTCTCACCAACCTACCCCATGTCATTGCAATGAAATGCCACACTAGTGTGATAGAGAAAAGGGAGGCAAGTGTCCAGGTTGCAACTAAACTTATAGGTGAGACTAAGCACATAGTCAACACCCTTCAAGGCCCCCTTCAAGACAAATGGCATGCTTATTTAAGTTTGAATCCAGAAGACTTGGCGTTTATTGACAAATGGCGTGCTTATTCAAGTGAACCTTGAATCACTTCCGTTCTTCAATTAATGAAGTAAGTTCACTTAGATTTCCCACTAATATTGATTTCCTATTATACATATAAAATTGTATTAACCACTTGTTTATGAACCGGTGTGTGAAACTACCTTTACTCCTCAAAGCAAATCCGATGGGATCAAGATTGAACTAATAGTTTGGCGAACCAGCATGTGAACCAGTGTGTGAAGCTACCTTTAGTTTCTAAACTTTGTAACAAGTTATTTTGGCGAAGTCCTTTGTTGTAATAACTGGTACCTTTTCCTAGTTTACTTGTAAGATATATGTTGCTTGTTGAATGTATTTGATATTTGGTATGGTTTGAGAAATGATTCGAATATTTTCATATGGATTTGTTGTCTTGGCATATCTCCATATGATCTTGGTGTTTGCAAGTTACGTGAGTTAGGAAAGCAAAACAAGTTCTCAAAATACAAACACAAATGTAACATGATTCTTGGTCATTAGGCTATTTTGTTGATATTATAAAGCCACTTTGTTAATAGATTAAAGCGAATTAACCGTGGTAGATTTTGTATAATCCTTCATGATCTGTCCATTGAAATCTTTTCATTTGGTTAAGAAAGACACCATTTCCACCAAATAGATAGCAATTAATTTCTCTTCATTTGTATACTCGGTATAAAATTTTTAGATATAGGAAGTGTTTATATAATACTGATGAGTTCAATAGCATAGCTGCAAACACTCGTATGACCTGCAAGAATGATGCTGATCTATTGTAAGAGAATCTCTCATACCGAATCGAAAATATTCACTTTCTCGACTGGTTCTGCATGTGGGACAGCCTCAAGCTCAGCCACCTCTTCACATAAGATTGCTTATTCAAACTGCTTATATAATTACTTTTGAGAACATTTACCTCCTATAGGTCCGTTTTCTCGGATTGTCGGACAAGTACGAGATCTTGTTTCGGATGCCGACACAGGTGCGGAATCCCTGTTACGACAAAAACCGAGCAAGAGATAAACACAACACAAAGATTCAACTTTTAAACGGTTGTGTTGTGTATTGATTCAACAGAGTTTCGTTACAGAATGATATTACAATAAAACACAAATGAAACTCTCTAATGTTCACTCTATTCTCTCCTTAGTCTATTCAGACTCTGAACTTCTATTGTACAGCAAAGCTATATATAGCCGAAGCTAAACAGCGCATCCACGAACATTCAACAGGCCGACGAAGAATCAAGTCTTCGTCACGTTGATTCTTCGCCGTATGAGAATTTGGACGAACATCAAGTCTCCGACGAACATTAGCATACCAGCGAACCTTCAAACATATGACGAACCTTTAGACTTCGTGAGGTGTAGTCTTCGTCACAATAGAGTCTTTGTGGAAAGTAGGAGGGTTCGTCCAAATGAGTCTTCGTCTACATGCAATCTTCATTATAGAAGAGTCTTCGTCATGCATGGGACTTGACGAACACTCACAATCTTCGTCATGTTGATATATGAGTTCTTCGTCAAATGTAAAACATGATCTTCTTGTATGATGTCATCAGAAAACCATTAAATGGTTGATAATCATGAATTCACGTTTACTTAATGTTGCATGGAATGATTAGATATCACATGACATCATCATGGTGATGTCATGGTGATGTGCCGGCGGGAAACGGTTCGCGGCTATTCGTGCTTCGCGTGTTGATCTCTGGGGCGCACGACGGAGGAATGTCGCGACGTCGGACGTGAGCCGAACCTAACCGAGTCGAACCGAACTGAGCCGTGTCCACATAAAGTGTATCAACAAACTCCCCCTTGGACGCTGCTCGTGATGGTTCGATCTTCACATTGTCGGATCTTTAAAAGGTCTTCACGTGTCGCAAACAGGGAGTGTATCAACAAACTCCCCCTTGAATGATGCTCTTGTATCTTTTTATCTCAAATACTTTTGATCCTTTTGGTGTTGATGAGTGGTCAACTGCAACTCGATCATCTTGATCTTCTGATTGCATCAACATCGTGTCTTCACTTTACGGCTTTCATCTGACACGTTCTAGCTACTTTGAATTCCACATCTGCACATACAACAGAGCTAAACGCGTAATGAGAACAACCGCTTGGAATATAGTCATTCTTTGAAAGTTTTCAAACGAAAACCTCACTAAGAATTGACTTTTAACAATATAAGCACACGACTCACATGAGACCATCTCTCAATCAAACACCGACCGACAACAGTTTGAAAGTATATAAAATATTCAATTTTAACCCTTTAACTTTCAAAACTTGTCAACTTCGACCTATATGAAGGTGCAATTGTTTTCCGGCTTATAATCAGGATTTTGGGTAGGATAGACTCGAGTTCCAACATCGGTGAATCAAAAATAAAATAGAAGCAAAATATTTTTGACTTTTATAAAGTTTATATTAAAACACACCTAAATCTTTTTGGTATTTTTCATTTTTCAAATGTAAAGACGGAAATCAATAAATAAATATATACAGAGATGTAGAAACTAAAAGCACTAAATAAATATTTACAGACATTCTTTTTGCGAGTTTCGAAGGTAAGAGAATCATATCAGTGTACACGGTCATGCCAAAACGGTCTTGTTGTTCAATTAGTTAATGATGTGTGCAAAATGCAACATATAAATTACATCAATTGTGGCATAAAACTAACCCTTTTTAGTACTAATGTTGGAAAAAGTGTGCTTTTGTCTTCCTTTTGTATTTTCAGGATTAAATGAGCGCAAATTAACAAAAGAAGCAAAAAGACAGCAAAATCTAACATAAATACAAGAAAAGGAACAAACGTGACATGCCCGACCCCACGACAGCATCTTCCCGAGCAAAACAAGAAGACAGAAGACTGAACACGCCCCGTGCTCAGCCAGCACGGGGGCGTGCCCAAGTGTCAGCAGAAAAGACAAAGTGGTAGAAGCTCCTATTGCCCACCACGGGGCCGTGCTCAGCGGACACGGGGCCGTGGTCAACTATAAGATTCGCACAATCCAGGCAAATCTTCATAGTACAAAGATTCTTCTGCACACGGGGTCGTGCTCAACGGACACGGGGGGCGTGGTCAACTAATAAGACAAGCTGCATTAAATGAAGAAAGAAAAGGATGTGGACACGGGGCTGTGCCCACTAGACATGGGGCCGTGCCCGAGCTTCTGTTCAGCCTATAAATAGGAGTGCTTGGCTCAAGCTCAAACCATCCCTTGGCACACCACCTCTCTCACACTTCACCCACCACCCACCACCACCATAACACCATCATCCATTGTCCATCATAGAGTGTGTGAGTCGTCTCGGGATCCAAGATTGATCGTAAGAGTTCTTGACAATCAAGGCCATGTTTGCCTAAGTCTCTTACATCACTTGGTGAAGACAAGTGTCTAGTGTAATACTTTTTATTTTTAATCTTTTCGCACTTTTTACTTGGTTTTGTATTAATGACTTTAATAACTAGTTTCTTATGTTGAAGGTGATTCTTCCTTATCGTTTGTCCGTTGTGTCTTGACATTATTTTACTGTCTATATAAAATAAAAGATTTTCACCATTCATATCTCCACGGTCTATATGGAGGTATGTTGGCTACCTGGTCGGGGGGGTTAAGGGAACGGTTTGGTAAGAGTCTTGCCATTGTTCAGCGTTTAGAGGTCCTGCAATGGACCTGGGTCAAATTTAGTAGGACCTCCTTCAATACTTAACGGTATTGGATGGCGGGGGTCCAAACTCTTTGATCCCCTCATAAGTTAAACTACTATTAATACTATAACCCGGCTATTTAGGACTGTATCTCTGCTGACTCAGACTACTTAGTCGAGGGTAACGTCACCTCCAAAAGAGGGGCCTACCATAATTTGCATTAATAACTTAATTAATTATCTTTCAATAATCCGACCCTTTAGGATTGTATCCTTGCTGACTCAAACTACTGGGTTGAGGGTAACGTCACCTTCAAAAGAGGGGCCTACTACAATAACTAAGATAATCTCTTAAATAAGTGCAAAAGTGCGGCGGAAATAAATAAAGGTTACACTAAACACGAGTCGGAACCAAGTGATTCATCTTGTCTATCTGTTTTTCTTTTATTTTTATTTTCAGCATTTTAGTTAGTTTTTATTTTTCTTAGTTTAAAACATTTTTCTAAACTTTTGATTTGATTAGACGTTGAGGATAAACCGGTACTAAAAGCTCTTGTGTCCTTGGACGACCTCGGTATCTTACCAACACTATACTACGCTCACGATGGGTGCACTTGCCCATATGTGTGTTTAGTGTTAGTAAATATCGTGTTTTATAAATTTAAAACTTGACTAAAAAGTGTTAAAAAGGGCTTAATATATATATTAAAAACTAACAACACTTCACACGCATCAAGTTTTTGGCGCCGTTGCCGGGGACACAAGGATTTTAAGAAAGTTAGGAATCAACGGCCTAATCGTTTTTTCTTATTTTTCATTTTTTATTTTTTAAGATTTTTTTTTTGTTTCCGCAAAGCTCAGCATGGGCCGTGCCTGGTCGGACACGGGCCGTGCCCAGCACTATCACTGGCAGTTTTTATTTTCCGAGTTACAGAGAGCTGAACATGGGGCCGTGTCGGTGCAACACGGGGCCGTGCCCAACTCCCAGTTACAGGGATCCGGAAAACAATCACTGTATCTCCGACCACGGGCCGTGTTCACTGAACACGGGGCCGTGGTGAACCTTCTGACCAACGTTCTTTTCTGTTTTTGTTGCAGGACTTGGAACCCAGGCGCCACATTTGAACTTCCTACCTAGTGCATGAACTCCAGTTCTAGTAGAGACATAAAAGAACCTCTAGAAGAACCCGAACGCTTTCTCAGAAAAAGACTTAAAGCTAAAAACCAAGAGAAAGTTTCGGGGGACCCACTTCCAATGGCGGACCAACGTACCCTCATGGATTACCTACGGCCCACCGTAGGTAATCTCGGCACCGCTATCAATGCACCGAATGTCGAGGCCAATAACCTCAAACTTCGACCGCATTTGATACAAATGCTTCAAAACTCCGCAACTTTCCATGGGCTTGCGGACGAGGATCCCCATCTACATATTACTAATTTCTTAGAAATATGTGATACCTTTCGGATCAATGGAGCATCAAACGACGCCATTCACCTTCGGATGTTTCCATTTTCACTAAAAGACAGAGCTAAGGCTTGGCTTAACACCCTCCCAGTTGGCTCGGTAAACACCTGGGATGAACTAGCCCAAAAGTTTCTATATAAGTATTTCCCTCCTGCTAAAACGGCTAAATTAATGACTGAAATTAATACATATTCACAAGAGGATGGGGAATCCTTATATGAAACTTGGGAAAGGTTCAAGGAGCTACTAAGAAAGTGTCCTCATCACGGTCTTGCGGTATGACAACAAGTATCCACTTTCTACAATGGGTTGTTGCCACACACAAGACAAACACTTGATTCTAGCTCCGGGGGACTTTTAGGTAATCGTCACCCAAATGAAATATATAATCAAATTGAGGAAATTGCTCAAACCAATTTTCAATGGCACACTCCCCGAGGCAATAAATCTATTGCCCCGGGCGCCCGTAAGGTTGATGAAAGCACTTCTTTACAAGCCCAAATCGAAGCCCTTTCTTCAAAAATAAAAAAATTAGAAATGACAAAAACGGTCTCGGTTATGGCTTGTGAAGGGTGTGGTGGGCCACATGAAAATTGGAGTTGTATGAAAGAATTAGATGAACAAACGGAAATGGTAAACTACATTGATAACAGACCTAGGCCGTCGGGTCCTCCAACGGGTACCTACAACCAAGGATGGCGTAACCACCCAAATCTTGGTTGGAGAGATCCCGGCAATAGTAGTAACCAACAAAACCAACGAACTAACTTTCAACAACCACAAAACTTTTCTCAACAACAAGGTGGACGAGAAAGGCTTGAAGATACTGTATCTCGCCTCATCTCCGACGCCGAAAAGAAAAACTCGGATCGATTTCAGCAATTGGAATCGAATTTTAGAAATCAACAAGCTAGCATTCAAAACATTGAAAAACAATTAAATCAAGTAGCTCAAAATTTCTCCGAGAGACCGCAAGGCGCGTTACCAAGCAATACCGAAACCAACCCAAAAGCGCAAGTACATCTCATCACGTTGAGAAACCGAACCGTGGGTCCCGAGGAGGCTCCATTACCGGCAGTTGAAAGAAGCCAACCCACGACTTCACCCGCACCCCAGCCAGAAAAGGCTTCTCCACCAATTCAAGAGCACACCAAGACTCCTCCGGTTCCATACCCCGGTCGGTTAAATCGTCAAAAGACCGATGAGCAATTCGCAAAGTTCTAAAATTTACTAAAACAATTGCATGTTAATATTCCTTTTATTGAAGTTCTTACCCAAATGCCTAAATATGCAAAATTTATGAGGGACTTCCTCACTCATAAAAGGAAAATTGAATCATTGCAATTAGTTAACTTAGGCGAAGAATGCTCCGCCTTAGTACTCAACAAACTCCCACAAAAGAAAATTGATCCCGGAAGCTTCACAATTCCTTGCTCGATTGGGGAATCCCCCGTTCGTAATGCATTAGCCGATCTTGGGGCTAGCATTAAATCAATGTTCAAACGACTCGGCCTAGGAACAACGAGCCCTACAAAGATGAGCATACAACTCGCCGACAGATCCGTCAAATTTCCACAAGGTGTCGCTGAAAATCTATTGGTCAAAGTTGACAATTTCGTTTTTCCAACTGACTTTGTCATCTTAGACTTGGAAGAAGACGCCGATGTTCCTCTCATCCTCGGGAGGCCATTTCTAGCCACCGCCCAAGCAGTGATTGATATGAATGACGGAACACTAACATTGGAGTTTGGGGACAAGGAAGTGAAGTTTGGAGTGGGAAAGCGAGTAGAAGACGAAGACCCGGTCGACTACATGAAGGTCATAGACTCAAGCTTGGATGACGCTCTCCGACGGTGTAACATGGGATGCGAAACATCCCACTTGAGTAACATATGACCAGGCTTTGGGTCTGGCCAAGGACCCTTATAAACGTGGCGCACCACGGAGGCATTCCGCGAAACTATCCTTAGTTTAATTTAGATTAGTTTTTATGTTTTCTAGTTTAGTTTTAATTTTCAGGAATAAAACACACTTGAGATGGCAAAGGATACAAGGGAAAACTTGAACCAGCACCCCATGCAGGAAAACAGGACCATCCGACAGAAATTCTTCGTTTACAGTAAGTTCGGCACGGGCCGTGTCCGCCCAACATGGCCCCGTGCTGCACAGTCTGCAGAAAAGACCCAGTTCAGGTAACTGGACTCGGGCCGTGTTCACCCAACACGCCCCCGTGTCCAGGCTTCTATTTCTTTTGTTTAATTTTTGTTACTGGCACTTGAACACGGGGCCGTGCCCGGACAACACGGGACCGTGTTCAGCGCCCAGTAACACAAAATTCTTGCTTAAATCACACCTTTTACACATTCAATCAACCTAAAAACTTATTTTTGGGACACATTGAGGACAATGTGTAATTTAAGTGTGGGGGGGGGGGGGGGGGGATGCTAAAACCTTGAATCTTGCAAGTCCTAAATACAAGCCTTACACAAAACTCTATTGGAACCGCTAATCAACCCCAAATTTTTTCAAAAAAAAAAAAAAATTCATTTTTACTTGTCTAGGTTTAATTTGGGAATTTCAAAGTTCTAAAAAGGTTATATTTTTACAAATTTACAACCGATAGCGTCGTGATAAAAAGAACCAACATAAGAAAATTATGAAAAGGCATGGCACACTTAGTTAAAATTTGATTATATATACTTGATTACATAAAAACCCATTCCCACAAAAGTGAGTTTTGAGCCTTTATTTAGCATACAAATACATATCTTTAAACTAAATGCTCATTTTTCGTTTCTTGTGTGAATAGCCGCTTGGTTCTTACGACTCTAGAACTTGCCACGACGATACATTCCCGGTCCTTACCAACTTAAACCCGAGTAAGTAAATGATGGAGGCATTAGGACTAACCCTTTTTATTTCTACACCATTATTTTTCTTTTTTTAACCACCTACCCAAAATCCCCCTAGTTAGCCCCTTTGAGCCTAAACCTTTTCATTTCATAACCCAAACAAACACCCTTTCACCCACCAAAGCCTTTTTCATTTTTAACCCTTTGTTTTAGTAACTAGCTCGGTTCTTCGTATGACTTTTCAAAAAAAAAAGTGTTGATGATGAAGCAAAAACGAATAAACAAGCAAGTTCATCAAAAATAACTTTGTTTGAAATAATGGCTTCATCAAAATAATAAAAAGTTGAAAAATAGATAGTCTTACGAAAACCGATGCTTTTTACGCTTTTTCGCCCTTTTCTACTAACCACTAACCCAACCACCTACCTTTAACCCAAGCCTAACCCTTCACCCAAAAAGTCCTCTTGATATTTACAAAGGTATACAAGTTAAAAAGGAGGAGGATTGATTGCTTGGCAAGCCTTATGTAGGAGTAAGTTCCATGACGCTCTCGAGTGATCCACTAAAATACATTTTCGGCCGAGTGTTGAGTGATCCCCCGTGAGGTATGTGAACTTGTATATAAAGAGAATTTTAAAAAGGCATGTTATGCCCTAATAAGTAATTTATCTTATGAAAAGTTTTAAATAAATCATGACGAATAGGATTGTAAATAAATAAAAATAAAACTTGATAAAGAATCTTGGAAATCCCGACACTCTATGACAAGCCTAAAAACTTTCTCTTCTACCCATTCCATTTGGGAGTGTAAAGCCACATTATAAAGAGTTTTGCTTGAGGACAAGAAAAGATTCAAGCGTGGGGGTATTTGATGTGTGCAAAATGCAACATATAAATTACATCAATTGTGGCATAAAACTAACCCTTTTTTAGTACTAATGTTGGAAAAAGTGTGCTTTTGACTTCCTTTTGTATTTTCAGGATTAAATGAGCTCAAATTAACAAAAGAAGCAAAAAGACAGCAAAATCTAACATAAATACAAGAAAAGGAACAAACGTGACATGCCGACCCCACGACAGCATCTTCCCGAGCAAAACAAGAAGACAGAAGACTGAACACGCCCCGTGCTCAGCCAGCACGGGGGCGTGCCCAAGTGTCAGCAGAAAAGACAAAGTGGTAGAAGCTTCTATTGCCCACCACGGGGCCGTGCTCAGTGGACACGGGGCCATGGTCAACTATAAGATTCACACAATCCAGGCAAATCTTCATAGTACAAAGATTCTTCTGCACACGGGGTCGTGCTCAGCGGACACGGGGGCGTGGTCAACTAATAAGACAAGCTGCATTAAATGAAGAAAGAGAAGGATGTGGACACGGGGCCGTGCCCACTGGACACGGGGCCGTGCCCACTGGACACGGGGCCGTGCCCGAGCTTCTGTTCAGCCTATAAATAGGAGTGCTTGGCTCATGCTCAAACCATCCCTTGGCACACCACCTCTCTCACACTTCACCCACCACCACCATAACACCATCATCCACCACCATCATCCATTGTCCATCATAGAGTGTGTGAGTCGTCTCGGGATCCAAGATTGATCGTAAGAGTTCTTGACAATCAAGGCCATGTTTGACTAAGTCTCTTACATCACTTGGTGAAGACAAGTGTCTATTGTAATACTTTTTATTTTTAATCTTTTCGCACTTTTTACTTGGTTTTGTATTAATGATTTTAATAACTAGTTTCTTATGTTGACGGTGATTCTTCCTTATCGTTTGTCCGTGGTGTCTTGACATTATTTTACTGTCTATATAAAATAAAAGATTTTCACCATTCATATCTCCACGTTCTATATGGAGGTATGTTGGCTACCTGGTCAGGGGTTAAGGGAACGGTTTGGTAAGAGTCTTGCCATTGTTCAGCGTTTAGAGGTCCTGCAATGGACCTGGGTCAAATTTAGTAGGACCTCCTTCAATACTTAATGGTATTGGATGGCGGGGGTCCAAACTCTTTGATCCCCTCATAAGTTAAACTACTATTAATACTATAACCCGGCTATTTAGGACTGTATCCCTGCTGACTCAGACTACTTAGTCGAGGGTAACGTCACCTCCAAAAGAGGGGCCTACCATAATTTGCATTAATAAGTTAATTAATTATCTTTCAATAATCCGACCCTTTAGGATTGTATCCTTGCTGACTCAAACTACTGGGTTGAGGGTAACCTCACCTTCAAAAGAGGGGCCTACTACAATAACTAAGATAATCTCTTAAATAAGTGCAAAAGTGCGGAAATAATCAAAGGTTACACTAAACACGAGTCGGAACCAAGTGATTCATCTTGTCTATCTGTTTTTCTTTTATTTTTATTTTCAGCATTTTAGTTAGTTTTTATTTTTCTTAGTTTAAAACATTTTTCTAAACTTTTGATTTGATTAGACGTTGAGGATAAACCGGTACTAAAAGCTCTTGTGTCCTTGGACGACCTCGGTATCTTACCAACACTATACTACGCTCACGATGGGTGCACTTGCCCATATGTGTGTTTAGTGTTAGTAAATATCGTGTTTTATAAATTTAAAACTTGACTAAAAAGTGTTAAAAAGGGCTTAATATATATATTAAAAACTAACAACACTTCACACGCATCAAGTTTTTGGCGCCGTTGCCGGGGACACAAGGATTTTAAGAAAGTTAGGAATCAACGGCCTAATCGTTTTTTCTTATTTTTCATTTTTCATTTTTTAAGATTTTTTTTTGTTTCCGCAAAGCTCAGCATGGGCCGTGCCTGGTCGGACACGGGCCGTGCCCAGCACTATCACTGGCAGTTTTTATTTTCCGAGTTACAGAGAGCTGAACATGGGGCCGTGTCGGTGCAACACGGGGCCGTGCCCAACTCCCAGTTACAGGGATCCGGAAAACAATCACTGTATCTCCGACCACGGGCCGTGTTCACTGAACACGGGGCCGTGGTGAACCTTCTGACCAACGTTCTTTTCTGTTTTTGTTGCAGGACTTGGAACCCAGGCGCCACATTTGAACTTCCTACCTAGTGCATGAACTCCAGTTCTAGTAGAGACATAAAAGAACCTCTAGAAGAACCCGAACGCTTTCTCAGAAAAAGACTTAAAGCTAAAAACCAAGAGAAAGTTTCGGGGGACCCACTTCCAATGGCGGACCAACGTACCCTCATGGATTACCTATGGCCCACCGTAGGTAATCTCGGCACCGCTATCAATGCACCGAATGTCGAGGCCAATAACTTCAAACTTCGACCGCATTTGATACAAATGCTTCAAAACTCCGCAACCTTCCATGGGCTTGCGGACGAGGATCCCCATCTACATATTACTAATTTCTTAGAAATATGTGATACCTTTCGGATCAATGGAGCATCAAACGACGCCATTCACCTTCGGATGTTTCCATTTTCACTAAAAGACAGAGCTAAGGCTTGGCTTAACACCCTCCCAGTTGGCTCGGTAAACACCTGGGATGAACTAGCCCAAAAGTTTCTATATAAGTATTTCCCTCCTGCTAAAACGGCTAAATTAATGACTGAAATTAATACATATTCACAAGAGGATGGGGAATCCTTATATGAAACTTGGGAAAGGTTCAAGGAGCTACTAAGAAAGTGTCCTCATCACGGTCTTGCGGTATGACAACAAGTATCCACTTTCTACAATGGGTTGTTGCCACACACAAGACAAACACTTGATTCTAGCTCCGGGGGACTTTTAGGTAATCGTCACCCAAATGAAATATATAATCAAATTGAGGAAATTGCTCAAACCAATTTTCAATGGCACACTCCCCGAGGCAATAAATCTATTGCCCCGGGCGCCCGTAAGGTTGATGAAAGCACTTCTTTACAAGCCCAAATCGAAGCCCTTTCTTCAAAAATAAAAAAATTAGAAATGACAAAAACGGTCTCGGTTATGGCTTGTGAAGGGTGTGGTGGGCCACATGAAAATTGGAGTTGTATGAAAGAATTAGATGAACAAACGGAAATGGTAAACTACATTGATAACAGACCTAGGCCGTCGGGTCCTCCAACGGGTACCTACAACCAAGGATGGCGTAACCACCCAAATCTTGGTTGGAGAGATCCCGGCAATAGTAGTAACCAACAAAACCAACGAACTAACTTTCAACAACCACAAAACTTTTCTCAACAACAAGGTGGACGAGAAAGGCTTGAAGATACTGTATCTCGCCTCATCTCCGACGCCGAAAAGAAAAACTCGGATCGATTTCAGCAATTGGAATCGAATTTTAGAAATCAACAAGCTAGCATTCAAAACATTGAAAAACAATTAAATCAAGTAGCTCAAAATTTCTCCGAGAGACCGCAAGGCGCGTTACCAAGCAATACCGAAACCAACCCAAAAGCGCAAGTACATCTCATCACGTTGAGAAACCGAACCGTGGGTCCCGAGGAGGCTCCATTACCGGCAGTTGAAAGAAGCCAACCCACGACTTCACCCGCACCCCAGCCAGAAAAGGCTTCTCCACCAATTCAAGAGCACACCAAGACTCCTCCGGTTCCATACCCCGGTCGGTTAAATCGTCAAAAGACCGATGAGCAATTCGCAAAGTTCTAAAATTTACTAAAACAATTGCATGTTAATATTCCTTTTATTGAAGTTCTTACCCAAATGCCTAAATATGCAAAATTTATGAGGGACTTCCTCACTCATAAAAGGAAAATTGAATCATTGCAATTAGTTAACTTAGGCGAAGAATGCTCCGCCTTAGTACTCAACAAACTCCCACAAAAGAAAATTGATCCCGGAAGCTTCACAATTCCTTGCTCGATTGGGGAATCCCCCGTTCGTAATGCATTAGCCGATCTTGGGGCTAGCATTAAATCAATGTTCAAACGACTCGGCCTAGGAACAACGAGCCCTACAAAGATGAGCATACAACTCGCCGATAGATCCGTCAAATTTCCACAAGGTGTCGCTGAAAATCTATTGGTCAAAGTTGACAATTTCGTTTTTCCAACTGACTTTGTCATCTTAGACTTGGAAGAAGACGCCGATGTTCCTCTCATCCTCGGGAGGCCATTTCTAGCCACCGCCCAAGCAGTGATTGATATGAATGACGGAACACTAACATTGGAGTTTGGGGACAAGGAAGTGAAGTTTGGAGTGGGAAAGCGAGTAGAAGACGAAGACCCGGTCGACTACATGAAGGTCATAGACTCAAGCTTGGATGACGCTCTCCGACGGTGTAACATGGGATGCGAAACATCCCACTTGAGTAACATATGACCAGGCTTTGGGTCTGGCCAAGGACCCTTATAAACGTGGCGCACCACGGAGGCATTCCGCGAAACTATCCTTAGTTTAATTTAGATTAGTTTTTATGTTTTCTAGTTTAGTTTTAATTTTCAGGAATAAAACACACTTGAGATGGCAAAGGATACAAGGGAAAACTTGAACCAGCACCCCATGCAGGAAAACAGGACCATCCGACAGAAATTCTTCGTTTACAGTAAGTTCGGCACGGGCCGTGTCCGCCCAACATGGCCCCGTGCTGCACAGTCTGCAGAAAAGACCCAGTTCAGGTAACTGGACTCGGGCCGTGTTCACCCAACACGCCCCCGTGTCCAGGCTTCTATTTCTTTTGTTTAATTTTTGTTACTGGCACTTGAACACGGGGCCGTGCCCGGACAACACGGGACCGTGTTCAGCGCCCAGTAACACAAAATTCTTGCTTAAATCACACCTTTTACACATTCAATCAACCTAAAAACTTATTTTTGGGACACATTGAGGACAATGTGTAATTTAAGTGTGGGGGGGGGGGATGCTAAAACCTTGAATCTTGCAAGTCCTAAATACAAGCCTTACACAAAACTCTATTGGAACCGCTAATCAACCCCAAATTTTTTCAAAAAAAAAAAAAATTCATTTTTACTTGTCTAGGTTTAATTTGGGAATTTCAAAGTTCTAAAAAGGTTATATTTTTACAAATTTACAACCGATAGCGTCGTGATAAAAAGAACCAACATAAGAAAATTATGAAAAGGCATGGCACACTTAGTTAAAATTTGATTATATATACTTGATTACATAAAAACCCATTCCCACAAAAGTGAGTTTTGAGCCTTTATTTAGCATACAAATACATATCTTTAAACTAAATGCTCATTTTTCGTTTCTTGTGTGAATAGCCGCTTGGTTCTTACGACTCTAGAACTTGCCACGACGATACATTCCCGGTCCTTACCAACTTAAACCCGAGTAAGTAAATGATGGAGGCATTAGGACTAACCCTTTTTATTTCTACACCATTATTTTTCTTTTTTTAACCACCTACCCAAAATCCCCCTAGTTAGCCCCTTTGAGCCTAAACCTTTTCATTTCATAACCCAAACAAACACCCTTTCACCCACCAAAGCCTTTTTCATTTTTAACCCTTTGTTTTAGTAACTAGCTCGGTTCTTCGTATGACTTTTCAAAAAAAAAAAGTGTTGATGATGAAGCAAAAACGAATAAACAAGCAAGTTCATCAAAAATAACTTTGTTTGAAATAATGGCTTCATCAAAATAATAAAAAGTTGAAAAATAGATAGTCTTACGAAAACCGATGCTTTTTACGCTTTTTCGCCCTTTTCTACTAACCACTAACCCAACCACCTACCTTTAACCCAAGCCTAACCCTTCACCCAAAAAGTCCTCTTGATATTTACAAAGGTATACAAGTTAAAAAGGAGGAGGATTGATTGCTTGGCAAGCCTTATGTAGGAGTAAGTTCCATGACGCTCTCGAGTGATCCACTAAAATACATTTTCGGCCGAGTGTTGAGTGATCCCCCGTGAGGTATGTGAACTTGTATATAAAGAGAATTTTAAAAAGGCATGTTATGCCCTAATAAGAAATTTATCTTATGAAAAGTTTTAAATAAATCATGACGAATAGGATTGTAAATAAATAAAAATAAAACTTGATAAAGAATCTTGGAAATCCCGACACTCTATGACAAGCCTAAAAACTTTCTCTTCTACCCATTCCATTTGGGAGTGTAAAGCCACATTATAAAGAGTTTTGCTTGAGGACAAGAAAAGATTCAAGCGTGGGGGTATTTGATGTGTGCAAAATGCAACATATAAATTACATCAATTGTGGCATAAAACTAACCCTTTTTTAGTACTAATGTTGGAAAAAGTGTGCTTTTGACTTCCTTTTGTATTTTCAGGATTAAATGAGCTCAAATTAACAAAAGAAGCAAAAAGACAGCAAAATCTAACATAAATACAAGAAAAGGAACAAACGTGACATGCCGACCCCACGACAACATCTTCCCGAGCAAAACAAGAAGACAGAAGACTGAACACGCCCCGTGCTCAGCCAGCACGGGGGCGTGCCCAAGTGTCAGCAGAAAAGACAAAGTGGTAGAAGCTTCTATTGCCCACCACGGGGCCGTGCTCAGCGGACACGGGGCCATGGTCAACTATAAGATTCACACAATCCAGGCAAATCTTCATAGTACAAAGATTCTTCTGCACACGGGGTCGTGCTCAGCGGACACGGGGGCGTGGTCAACTAATAAGACAAGCTGCATTAAATGAAGAAAGAGAAGGATGTGGACACGGGGCCGTGCCCACTGGACACGGGGCCGTGCCCACTGGACACGGGGCCGTGCCCACTGGACACGGGGCCGTGCCCACTGGACACGGGGCCGTGCCCACTGGACACGGGGCCGTGCCCACTGGACACGGGGCCGTGCCCGAGCTTCTGTTCAGCCTATAAATAGGAGTGCTTGGCTCATGCTCAAACCATCCCTTGGCACACCACCTCTCTCACACTTCACCCACCACCACCATAACACCATCATCCACCACCATCATCCATTGTCCATCATAGAGTGTGTGAGTCGTCTCGGGATCCAAGATTGATCGTAAGAGTTCTTGACAATCAAGGCCATGTTTGACTAAGTCTCTTACATCACTTGGTGAAGACAAGTGTCTAGTGTAATACTTTTTATTTTTAATCTTTTCGCACTTTTTACTTGGTTTTGTATTAATGATTTTAATAACTAGTTTCTTATGTTGACGGTGATTCTTCCTTATCGTTTGTCCGTGGTGTCTTGACATTATTTTACTGTCTATATAAAATAAAAGATTTTCACCATTCATATCTCCACGTTCTATATGGAGGTATGTTGGCTACCTGGTCAGGGGTTAAGGGAACGGTTTGGTAAGAGTCTTGCCATTGTTCAGCGTTTAGAGGTCCTGCAATGGACCTGGGTCAAATTTAGTAGGACCTCCTTCAATACTTAATGGTATTGGATGGCGGGGGTCCAAACTCTTTGATCCCCTCATAAGTTAAACTACTATTAATACTATAACCCGGCTATTTAGGACTGTATCCCTGCTGACTCAGACTACTTAGTCGAGGGTAACGTCACCTCCAAAAGAGGGGCCTACCATAATTTGCATTAATAAGTTAATTAATTATCTTTCAATAATCCGACCCTTTAGGATTGTATCCTTGCTGACTCAAACTACTGGGTTGAGGGTAACCTCACCTTCAAAAGAGGGGCCTACTACAATAACTAAGATAATCTCTTAAATAAGTGCAAAAGTGCGGAAATAATCAAAGGTTACACTAAACACGAGTCGGAACCAAGTGATTCATCTTGTCTATCTGTTTTTCTTTTATTTTTATTTTCAGCATTTTAGTTAGTTTTTATTTTTCTTAGTTTAAAACATTTTTCTAAACTTTTGATTTGATTAGACGTTGAGGATAAACCGGTACTAAAAGCTCTTGTGTCCTTGGACGACCTCGGTATCTTACCAACACTATACTACGCTCACGATGGGTGCACTTGCCCATATGTGTGTTTAGTGTTAGTAAATATCGTGTTTTATAAATTTAAAACTTGACTAAAAAGTGTTAAAAAGGGCTTAATATATATATTAAAAACTAACAACACTTCACACGCATCAGTTAATATTTAGATAAGCATCCTATAACGATTATCGGTATTGTTGTCCACATAAGCTCAACTTATCAAATGTAATCATGGTGGGGGGATACGATTAGGGTATGATTTATACTTACCAACCGGTGTTCATCCACACACGACACATTCCCGTATCAAGGTATGCACGAGAGTTCATCTTACTGGTGAGTATACCATTTATCATCCGTTTGACCGTATAAAAGAATGCGAGAAACTCACTTATTTTGATTGAAAACAAGCCCTATGTGATAGAATCACTTATTGATGAGGAACTTGATTTTCAGATGCATGAGGGCACAGGAGCAAGTCCATGAACAGGTTAGTACCAACGTACAGACAAAGAGACGAACTTGACTCCCGCAAAGAATCTGTGATATATTATCTCTTATTTTTTTTGGACATGTGATTGTTGATCACTTATTAAGGTCGTATACAATATGTACAGATATATATAGTATCATGGAAGATCTAGACTTCGTCTTCGTTTGTTTTTTGGTAAAAGAAACAACCATGATACCCAGATGATAAACAGCATAAAGACCACATATCTCAGAACCTCAGCAATCTCTCAAATGAAATTTTGGTACTAAGACCATATGCCAATGTGTGGTTCCCACCTGGTCCTCAGTCGATTTAAGATTTATATCACCCTTTAAAATGATTGTGAGCCTACCGATACATCTTATATATAGCTGCTTAACATTTTTTTCATTTTAAGTCCTGTTTAAAGAGGTTTAGACAGACCACTGATGTACTATCATATTCTCTTTTTCTCGCCAGGAAACTCATTTTTGTTTTTTTATTGTTTTTGTCCTTTTTGGCATTTTGCATCATTTTTGAATTTTTCGGATTTGGATTTACTCCCCCTAAAATTCAAAAAGTAAATTTAAACTTTTAAAAGACATCTTTTTGGATTTTCTAAAGAAAAATATTTACAAAAACGATTTCCCGATGTCGGTTAACTCATGTTTTACCTCAATGTCGTTTACCAAAATTAATTTTAATCAGAAATGATTTTATCGAATTTTGGAAAAATGAGTTGGCAGGTGCGTACCATGACAACATTGATGAGTTTCATATTGAAACAATCACGTGTGAGGTGATATTTTAGATCAACATGTCTTGCCAAAGAGTGCTGTACGAGATGATAAGAATTCATAAAGCAGTTAGAATATCGACAAGTATAGGAGAGATTAGAAATTCAAAACCGTATCCTGCAACTGCTTCGTGCATTACCAGGAATTTGAGTGCTCTCCCAAACTGGATATCCACCCGGTGTGGATTTCAAGTCGAATTTGCAACTACTTCAATTAACCGAGAAATCTCTTCACAGCAACAAGATCATAAACCTTTGGGTCCGGCTAGTCTTCCACATTGCACCAGCGAAGGTCTTTGTCTTTCTCTTTGAGAAGTAGTGTGCGGTTGTTCAATCCATGCCAAGGCATCCGCACACCCGGTTGGTTTGTTCAACAAACACATTTTCTTCAATCACACCGCGAAGAAATGTACACTGCACGTTCATCTTGTTGATTTTAAACTTCAGACGTGCTGCAGGTGCGTACATTTTGATTGAATCTATCCTGGGGACCCGATCAAAGCCTTTAACAATCAAACTTTGGAATGATTTTCATTTTGTCGAAGCTTTCAATTTCTTTCATCAGACATTCTTCTTTTCTTTTTCTCTCTCCATCAAAGGCAACAACTCCTAGATATGATGATGTTTCAGAGCCGCATGTCGCCAATCATGTGCATGAACGCTCCACTATCAATAATCCTATGACTATCAATAGTTCCTCCTGGAACATCCTGCACACTCATTCAGAGATTAGTTGGAGAGGGGACCTAAGCCTTCATAGACTTGGGTCGTCCGTCATCATCAAGGATTGTGACATCCATTTCCCGATGATTCTGAATTGATGGAGCTCCCCCTGAAACAGTTACCGGTTTTGGTTTCCAAATTTGTTTCTGTTTTTCATTTTTAACATCTGATTTAACAGACTGTGTTTGGACAACCTCCAGTTTTAAAGCCTTTCAACTTCTTTTCTTTGTTTCTTTTTCTGTTTCACTTGTCGTTGTTTAACAAGATGAGGGTCCTGTTTTGGTGAAACAGATCTTTTATGGTAACTGTTACCATGGGGGGCTTCATCCTTTGGCTTTTCCTTGGTGAGATATAGACAGTTATTGACAATGTGTCCAAACTCACAGCATTCAAAGCATGATCTCCGCTCAACAAACCTCGGAGTATCATAACTGTAAGAGCTTGATGATGAACTTTGTGATCTTAAGGTACTTGGTGTTACATCACAACCGTTTGTGTGTTGTGTGTAATTGTTTTGACTGATTCTTTTCAAAATTTTAACTTGTTTAACAAAATCCATGTTGGATTTGTTTTCAAAAGTTTCAATTTTATCAGTCCCTCTTGATTTCACGAAGTTCACATTCTGAACCCTTTTCTTGTAACGAGCTCCCTTTGTTTCCACCCTCGGTTGTGAAACCTTAAGCTTTTGAGCTCGTTGTTCCTTTTGTTTACCTTTAAAAGCGATAGGTTGTTGCTTTGTTGGTAATCTTTGATTTCCAAATTGTCTTCTAATTTCAGCTTTTGGAATAGGATCACACTGAGTTACAGAAACTCTCGGGATCGCTTTTCCCAAAAACTTACTTGTAGAATCCTCGAAAACTTTATCAATCAAAGATTGATTGACATTTTTGACTGGGAAATCTTTATCTGAATATATTTTACTATCACTGTCTAAAGTGTACAACACGTTATCACTTTTAACAGTTGACACTGTCTCAGTGATAGGATCTATCTTTTGTCTAACAGTAGAGTGCACAACAGGAGTAGGAGGATCACAAAGAATATGATTCTCAGTAGGAATGTCTACTCCTTTTCTATCATCAAGAGATGTATCCTCATCACTGACATCTGATTCATCATCTGACGAATCATAGTCCTCAACAGTTGGAGGACTTTGTTCCGTAACAGATGGCTTTTCTTTTCTATCAGATGAGCCCTCCGAGGAATTGTCCAATTTGAACCCTAATCCTGTAGTAACCTCCTCATAATCAAGAGGTACACTTGGTTCAAAACGCGGCATTTCCTCCTCATCGGGCATCTTTGTATAGTTGTGTCTCAAAAGAGGCGGTCACTTCCTATAACCAACGCCTTTCACATTCCATTTCAGTTGTTGAACGTCAATGATGTGATCAAGCACATATCGGGAGTTAGTATAACTATCCAATTTGAGCTTTATCGCATCATGCTCACATTTAGCCACGACTAGCTCCTTCTTTGTTTCCTCAATGTTATTAATGTAGTTATTAATACCAATTTGTTTGTTAAAAACAGTTTTTGATAATTCAAAAAAACTTTTCTTTAAAGTTTCAATTACTGTTTTGAAATCTTTTTCATTTCGAGCCAAGGCCATGTTTGCCTCTTTGCATTTAGACAGTTCAATAACCAAACTCTGATTGTGACTATGAATCATTTCAGATTCATGTTTAAGACTAACACATTCATGTTTAAGCTCAGCACAATCATGTTTAAGACTAGCATAATCACTATATATTCTAGAAGTAGGGGTGTCGGAATTTACCTAACTTGAAGAGGCTGCGACATTATTCGTATTGTCAGTCTGGTAAGAGAAAGATCCATCTTCATATAAGAACTTCTCCATTTCTTTCGATGCAGCAGCAACTTTCTTGATCAAGTCAGATTTCTGACACTTCATCTCCTCATTATTCGACAAACTATCAGCTTTAGAATCCACTCCTTCCTTCACATCCGATTCTGAACTACAATCACCCACGCTTGAGCATTCTCCATCAGAACTGCCATTATAACCTGAACTATCATCGCTTTCAGAAAACTCTTCCTTGTGCACATGCTTGATGTGATTGATGATCTTTGCATAGCACGCAGTTCCTCCCTGTCCTCCACCTCCAAATTGTACAGACTAATCACACCCTTCATCGGCTTGAACAACTAATGCTCTGTTAGTGTTAGATGGCCCTGACTGGTTTTGGTTGGTCATTGTTACAATACCCCATTCACTGTTTGTTTGATTTTAGTTGGATGTGCTTGTACCTGACTGGTTTTGAAAATGGTTTTAATTGCCTTGTTTGCTTGGACGTGTGCATTCACGCTTGAAGTGACCCTTCTCTCCGCAATTGAAGCACTTCACGGCATCCTTATCAAAACCGTACTTCGTATCCCGATTGCTTTCCAAACTCGTTTTCCCAGTTCTCCTCATATAATCCTTAGCCCTTCTAACAGCACTCGCAAACTCCCATTTTATATCCATTAACTCCATTTCATCTCTGTCTATCTGCTGATAGTCTTCATTTATCAAATTAATGTTGCCAATTTGACTTGCGACTAGTCCGCAGTAGGCATTGACCATAGTGTTAAGAAGTTCCATTGTTTCCCTTGCAGTTTCCACATTGACTTTGGATAAGTTTGCTTGTTGATTTTGGGTTTGAGGTTGTGGTTGGACTTTAGGTTTACGTAACCAAGCACTTGGATCGAATTGGGGTTGAGGAGTAGCAGCTTGAGATGCTGCTGCTTGTCGTAGACCGAAATAGGTACTTGGATCGAATTGGGGCTGAGGAGTAGCAACTTGAGGTTTAGGTAACCAGGCACTTGGATCGAATTGGGGTTGAGGTGTAGCCGCTTGAGGTTTACCAAAATAGACACTTGGATCAAACATATTGGACACAAAGGCTGATTGTAGCTTTGGTTGCTGATTTGAACTAGCAACAACGTTGATTCCACCAAAATACATCTCCGAGTTTTGAGCAAACGGAATTCGTTTAGCCTTTCTAATCTCTTCTTCATTCTTGTTTTCAAGCTTCTGAACGAACTCATAGATACTGATAGTATCCAGAACACCTGTATGCTTTAGCAGTTCAATGAATGGACTCCACTTCGGTGGTAGTGCATCAGAAAACTTTGTCACCATTTCCTGTGGAGTTGCAGTAACCTAGTAAGAAAACATTTCACTTATCAAATGATAAAAACGAGTTGCCATTTCATTTAAAGTTTCGTTTTCCATAAACAAAAATGCGTCAAACTCCTTTTTCAACAAGTCATGGCGAGTCTTCCTTGTCGCCGCATTCCCTTCTCCTATTGTAACTAGGATGTCCCACAAGGCTTTTTTTGTATTACAATAAGAGAATTGATGATATATGTCTTTGTGGAGAGCTTGCGTCAAGATAGCAAATGCCTTGTTTTCCAGATTGTACGCTTTCTTGTCTGCTTCAGTCATATTTGCCAATGTTGTTGGATTTGAACCTGCTTCTTCAAGAGCTGTGTTGAATGCTGTAGTGAAACATATCCACAACACGGTGTTTTACCCTAGAACGTAAGTATGAAATCAGCCTTTCCAAGATGGATAGTCATTTATATGATTTAGCTTTGGCGGTCGATTGTTGCTACCCGTTTCACTTTTGCTCATTAGCAAATTCTGAATACTTTGATTTGCTACGCATGCCCATTGACTTGCAGAAATTATTTGTTGTGGCATCATATTCTTGATCCACGCCGCTGCGGAGGTCGGATCTTGAGCCGTACTTGAGCTACTGCTCCAATCCCAAGGACTAGTACTCATGATTGATGTATGTATGAGTGTATCTTATCAAACACTTGAAAATAAATGGTTAAGATGATTATGCAAAGCATCTGTTTAAAATGAAAAGTATATGCAACGAAGATTGTACACGACTGTAACACCTCGAAAATTTACGTCCAATAATGTATTGACACGTGTCATAAGCTTTGAATATGTGAAAAAGTACTTTAAAAGGACTAAAGTTGACAAACAGTGAAACTATGTGAATATAAGGGTCCAAAGTGTCAGCATTGGATAAATAGGCCCTACAATGACCCTACATGGTGTTTATGATCTTAAACGAATAAATCATGGATCATACGAAGCTGAAAATGAAAGAAAGTGAGGAATTACAAACTACAGGGGCTAAATGTGTCAACATGTTGAAAGTATACCTCTGAGTGACCTTTTAGCAAACCCGAAGCTTTGTAACGATAAAATATACTCACTAGAATATGTGGTAAAAATTTCATAAAGTTTCGTTATCGTATGAGAAAGTTATGACCAAAACCGTGTACGAAGGGTTAAAAGCGTCAACGTTGAAATTTGTGACTTTTCGGGTAAGCACAAAGTTAACCAAGGACTTAACCAAGTTTGTAAAAGTCCTAAGGTCCTTAAAAATCAGGTTTGAGGGTCAAATGTGCAAGAAAAACAAGCAAAACCACGTTTCAAAGGACCAGGGACTGAAATGTAAAAGAATGAAACTTGTTTAACCTGATGCGCACTTGTACGCGCCCCGCGAGGGGGTCTTCGCGGCCCGCGTATTACCTGCAGCGACAGAAAACACGCAGATGCCAGTTATCAGGTCTGAATCGACTGTAAACAGCTGTCTTCTTATACCAGAGGCTGCACCAATGGTTTATCATGCAATAGGGGCACTTGGACTGATCTGGTAACATGTGTAGACTATCTTGGCAACATCTTGAAGGATCAAATTGAGTATATAAGAACACCCAATGTTGCAACAATTGCACATTCACTTGCATTCTCAATTCTGGAGCTCTCTGGTCAGCAACAAGGATTCATTAGGCTTCCTAGTCGTGATTAGGACTCTTGTAAGTATTCTTAACCCTTTCTAATTCGTTTTAGCTTAGTTAATTAGCTAATAGTCAAACCGTCGTAATTTAAGTTTGACTTCGAGATTAAATGAAATTTACTAAGTCATTTCTCGAATTGAAAGTACCTATAAGTAGGTATTTATGTGGGTAATAAACCCTTAAAAGGGTACTTTCAGATTCCCACTCTAACTATGTTAATTGTCGAGTCAAAGCTTACTTTAAAAAGTCAACAGAAGGTTTATTTTCAAATTAAAGCATAATTAGCAATGTAGGATACATGCAACCTGTTTGATCATTAATATAACTTGGTAACTAATGTAAGAACATGTTCCAACATGATCAACTCGACAATTTTCAGTTTAAACCCGGATCGGAACCGAAAGTCGCATAATTTGACTTTTGCTTTGATTTCCAGTTCTGACCCGTTTATGCATGTTTAAGATCTGCCTTAGGGCTTATTTTGGACCAGGTTTCACATAAGTATAACTCTCTGAGATTATACGACTTGGTTCATTATTTATCCGATTCATATGCATGTTTCCGTTAAATGCTTAAATGTTGACTATTATGCCCTTTTGACTATAAAACGTGATTTTTGAAAAAGTGAAAGAGTAGAAACCTTAGTTACTGATTTATAAACTTGCACCTAAAATTTGACATCAGTTTGAGGTCTAGATTAGGAGTTATGCTCATTAGCGTAATTTGAAAGCTTTAAGTTACTTAAACGGCGTAATTAGCGTATAACCTATTTAAACCCACTTTTTGATATCAAAATTTTTACCCACTGATGTAATATAATATTTTGGGATTTTTGAAGATTTTTATTTAATTTTTGGCTGAGCATAACATAGGTCTCTAAGTTTGATTCGGTTAATGCCGGTTTTGCCCTTTTTAGCCATAAAATGAGTTTTACAAATCCTTTTGACCCCAAACCTTTTTCTATTGATTTTATTTGATAAATAAAATATTTTGAGCCTTCTGGAATTATAAAAATATCAGCTTTCCTTTGAAAACCCAGAAATGGCTCCAAATCGCCTTTTTAAGCGTTTTTAACGCATAGTATGTACTAAAACTATATTAAACATATAAGGTTGATACCTACTGATATTTGTAGTATATTTTTATATAATAACAGTAAGTAAAAGTTTTTAAACTCAAGTTTCCAGTTTTGACCTTTTAGCCTTTGTGAAATTACCAAAATACCCCTAGAATGCATAGTTTGGTTTTAAATGATAAATTTCACACATAGGTCATACCTTACTGTTATAACATATTAAATTAAGTGTATCTACTGAATAAATCAGACCTGTAACTCAGATTACTAATTAAACTCTTTTATAATCCTTTAAATGACCAAAATGCCCTTATGAGGCATAAGTTGAATTTAAATTCGTTCAGGGCATAATAGAAGATACCTTACTGATATCACAACATGTTTAAGGCGTATTAACTCAGGAAACTTGCATATGACTCTTATGGTTACCCGTGATGCCCTTTTCGCGTCCGGTTCAGTTTATGTAACTAGTATGCATAAATTGACCGAAACGGGTCAAACCTTATCATCCTTGTCTCAAAATCCAGAATGTATTTAGTATACCCATTGTTACAAGTCTTCAAACTTGTCAGGTCTAAATCACATTCTGTCCGGTCTTCGCTTAATCGTGCGTTTGAACCGTATCTTCCTTAAAAACTAACCGGTCTAAGCTTAGGCATAAATAAAGACCCGTTAGAAATCTAATCGGTTATTATAAACCTTTGTTCCAGAATAGAAGAACCAGTAAAAGCTACCTTCACTCGCTAATTGTGATTTATACTTACAAAGGTAAATACTTTTAACTTATTTTCCCTATACGGGCTTGGGGTACGGTATATAAAATACCGCTTGGTCCGGCATTGAATCTTTAATCGAATAGAGGTTAAATCATTGATATGCTACGTTTTGAAATGTTTTGTTTGCTTAAAGACTTTGGGGGGTTAATGACCATGTCCCGGATATCCTTGGCATCATCTTACGAGATGGCCACGACCTAAGCACGGGGTGTAGGCGTGCACCCGTCAGTGCCTAACCAAATAATGTGGTGTGTCTATTAATCTTTAACCCGGTCTACGGATCGGGCTACTGAACGCATAAGTAACATGTAATTCACTTACAAGATTATATTCACATAATTATCCCAAGTTATAAAATGTTTTGTGCCACATGCATTCAAATAAATTTTCAAACCTTTTCAAAATGAGTCAGTTAAATTGTATTTACCAGTGTAAACTGACGTATTTTCCAAAAGGTTAAGTGCAGGTACTACTCGTACTAGGCTGGCTGTCTTCTAGCGTCCCCAATAAGTCTCGCAAGCTTGGATGTCAATAAAACTGTTGAACAATATCTTCTTTTATTTTGATCCGCCTGTGGATCCGTTTCAACTATTTTGTGATATTTAATATTACAATTTATTAAAGTTGAAATGAATCTATCTTTGCTTCCGCTGTGCATTTATATATTGTGTTGTTTGACTTATGATGATATCAACTACGTCACGATACTCCCCACCGGGCCCACCGGTAATACGTGGAAATATCGGGGTGTGACAAGTTGGTATCAGAGCCAACACTGAGTGAATTAAACACTAGCCTTTTGTGTTTAATCTCAGTTACACAATTGCACATTCCTCGATTCTCGAGTCTAGACAAAGAACTTAGGAATTATCCAAATTTGTTTTACTTCCAACTTTGTCTTATATATTTTTCTTGTTGTATCACTTGTTTGTTTTTGACAGATTGACAAAATGCCACCAAGGATGAGGGGAAGAGGCAAATGAAGAGGGCCACTTGTCGCCCCAAATGACCACGAGGCCGAACCGTCACACCGGCGAACACCATCGGATCCTAACAACCCGGGTCCTCAAGAGCCATGGAGGACCTACATCGAGCCAGCTAGGCGCTCAGTTTCACTGAGTACCTCCCCTTCTATCCCACACTCTTTCGGGCCTCATTCTGAAAATGAGCCCCACTACTCCCACCAGTCCTACATTCCTCTTCAAGGACATAACTCACCCTTTGACCACCTATCACCTGTTTTCCAGGGCCAGTTCAACCCTGCCGACTACCTTGGCGAACCAGTGGGTTTTAACCCACGTGGACCTGAAGATCATTTTTCCGGTGGCAACGCGATGGATATTGATGAGGACACCGATCCTGCACCGCCACCATCCGGAACTCCTAACCATCCCATTGAAATATCGGATGGGTCACCTTTTGTGGGATCACCGTATAATGGTCCCGACAGCTACGAGGAGAGATTCCGACAGATTGACTGGGCGTATACCCCCAGTTACCACAACTCTCCCCTGCACCACCAGCAGCAGCCACAACAGCAGCAGAATCCTTCAGCCTCCCTCGCCCCCGAGGCGAAGAAGAACGAACACACGGATATCCTCGCGAGGGGGAGTGCGCATCGGCACCCCTCCACTTTCAAGTGGCAGCCGATACTCGCCACTTCACGAAGAACTAGAGAGGGGAGAATCTTCACACCCCGTCTCAGAAGTGAATTATGCGCCAGTCGCGCCACCACCACCACTGGGTTTTGGAGACCCAATCCCCGCTTACATTGGCGCGACGGCATACAATCCCTTCGAACAGCCAATCCACACAAATTACAACTATGCAGAGGATCCCTACTGGGTAGCTGCGAACTACAACGCTCTCCATCCGGAAGGTCCCTTTGGAGTTCCATGGACTACGGGACACTCGACCTATGGATACCCACCGTACGGGTATCAGCAACCGCCGCCTCCTCAACCTCCGCACTTTCAGCAACCCCCGCAGATGTCTCCGCCGCAGCATCAGGAGATTCTGCAAAATATTAGAGAGGTGCGGCATGAATTGCGGGAAGACCGTAGGCATAACCGAGGGATGTTCAAGAAAATGGTGGATTTGATCAAGGGAAAAAGCAAGAAGGATCACTAAATCCTTTGTTTGTTTGTTTGTTTATTTTAGTGTTGTAATCATGTCCCTGCGAGGACATTTGTTTATGTACTCTGCCCCTGCATGGGCATGTCTTTCTATTTGACCCCTGCGTGGGTTTGTTTGTTAGTTTGGCCCCTACGTGGTCATGTTATTTATGTAAAAGTCCCGTTTAGGGCAAACTTGTACTAGTTTAATTTTAATTGGAATGGTTAGTTCAAATTTTTCATTTTAAATATGTGCATGAATATAATATATGAATAAATGAAAAATAACATTCTTTTGATTTACCATTTTAATAAAATAATAAGAATCTTAAAAGGTAAAAACCTAGCTTGTATGTCATAATAAGACCTGGCCAATATGGTAAAACAAGTTTAAAAAGATTCAAATCTCTGTTAACATCTGCAAACATGTTAACATTCTCGACTAATGTGATCCGCAAAATCACACATGTCACCCTTTTTATAAATTATCCAAATTCCTTATTATTATTATTTAAACATCCAGTTGTGATGTGATGCCTACGGGCTACAATTATTGTCATATGAGACAAAAGGGCAGTCGTAGTTTATAGACTCCCTGCCAAGAAAGGTAATGAATTTTTAATTCAAACCTTAGTAACTAAATCCTATAAGATCTAAATTTATAATTTAGAAATTTGTCCACATGACTAGGCCCATTATGCCAATATTATATTTCATTCTAAAAGGTTACTAGTAAAAATCCCGAATGAAATTATTGAATAAATTAAATAAAATGGCTATTAAAACCATGGTTAATAAATTGTCAAGAACGATAGTACTGTTTAGGCTTATAAATAAACCTTGTCCTTATTTCTTTATGTAGCAATTAAAACTACATGGCTAAGTCAGAAGAAATAAACAGTCATTCGGCGGAAAACACTGAAAATGCTAAAATACTGGTAACTGGTGCGGAGCTGCAAGCATTAGTGGAAAATGTTGTTACCAAAGCAATAAATAGGCAGTATAGTGAATTAAGCGGGACCCGAAGTAGGACCCGATCCGCACCACATTCCAAGCCAAAGACACACTCGGAGGCTCATAGCAAACCGCCCTCTAAGAAAGATGAACCTAAGAAAGATGATGATCGACATTCGTCTAATCACAATAGTGTTCCCTCAAAAAGGATGGTGTTTGATGCCAAACCACATACCAAGTCCTGTACTTACAAGTACTTTGTTTCTTGCAAACCCCGGGACTTCACCGGGGAGAAAGGAGCAATAGATTGTATGACTTGGTTGGATGAAATGGACACGGTTGTAGACATCAGCGGTTGTGCTGAAAGGGACGTAGTAAAATATGTATCCCAATCATTTAAGGGAGAGGCACTGGCATGGTGGAAGTCTCTCATTCAAGCTGCCGGAAAGATCCCACTCTACAACTTGTCATGGGATCAGTTCGTTGCTCTCATTAAGGAGATTTATTGCCCGCAGCACGAAGTTGAAAGAATCGAATCAGATTTCTTATCATTGGCGATGAAGAATTTAGATTGTCAGGCTTACCTCACCAGTTTCAATACCCTATCTAGGCTGGTTCCGTACTTGGTAACCCCGGAACCTAAAAGGATTGCTCGCTTCATCGGGGGTTTAGCCCCAGAAATTAAAGCCAGTGTCAAGGCATCAAGGCCTGCTACCTTCAGATCAGCAGCTGATCTATCCCTATCTCTTACCTTAGACGTAGTCAGGTTGAGATCGCTCAGGAATTCAGACGAAGGTAAGAGGAAGCGTGAGGACGATACCTCACGAAGATCAGATAAAAAGCACCGAGGAAATAACGACCACAAGAAAGGGTCAGGGCCTAAGAAGGACGGGCAACAATCTGGGGATAAGCCCAAATGTAAGGTTTGCAAGAAGAACCATTTTGGGAGGTGTCGACTTGAGTCGAAATCCCAGTCTCAGCCGAGGCCCTGTGGGATTTGCAAATCTTCAGAACATAAGACTCTGGAGTGCAAGAAGCTAAAGGACGCAACCTGCTATGGTTGCAATGAAAAAGGGCACATTAAGTCCAATTGCCCAAAGATCACCAAGAAAACCGAGGATGGGAAAAAGACCAATGCTAGGGTCTTCAAGATGGACGCAAAGGAAGCTGTTCAGGATGACAACGTGATCACAAGTACTTTTCTCATAAATGATGTTTATGCTAGAGTATTGTTTGATTCTGGAGCAGATAAGTCTTTTGTGGATAATAAGTTTTGTGAGTTGTTGAAATTGCATGTAAAAGCCTTAAGTGTGAAATATGAGGTGGAATTAGCTGATGGTACCATAGAAACCGCCTCAACTGTGTTAGATGGATGTGTTATATCCATTAGGAATCACTCTTTTCCTTTGTCCTTACTTCCCTTTAAGCTAGCCGGTTTTGATATAGTTATAGGTATGGATTGGTTATCGCATAACCAAGCCCAGATTGTGTGCAACAGAAAGCAAGTGGTAGTCAAAACTCCGTCTGGTGAGTCACTTACCATTCAGGGGGATACCCAGCATGGATTGCCTGAGCAAGTGTCCATGCTCAAGGCATCTAAATGCTTGAAGAAGGGTTGTGTTATTTATATGGCACAGGTTACTATTGATGAGCAGAAACCCAAGATTGAAGACATCCCTATCATTTCAGAATATCCTGAAGTTTTTCCTGAAGAACTACCTGGTTTACCACCAGATAGGCAAGTGGAATTCCGAATTGACATCATCCCTGGAGCAGCACCTGTTTCCAGAGCACCTTATAGGTTGGCACCAACAGAAATGAATGAGTTAAGGACGCAGTTAGATGATCTGCTAGCAAAGGGTTTCATTAGACCCAGTTCATCTCCTTGGGGAGCGCCGATCTTGTTTGTCAAGAAGAAAGATGGATCGATGCGTCTGTGCATCGATTACCGTGAGCTTAATAAGGTCACCATCAAGAATAGGTATCCTTTGCCCAGGATCGACGATCTGTTCGATCAGTTACAAGGGGCAAGCTACTTCTCTAAGATCGATTTGAGGTCAGGCTATCATCAGTTGAAGGTCAAAGATGAAGATGTGCACAAGACTGCATTTAGGACTCGTTATGGTCATTACGAGTTCCTAGTGATGCCTTTTGGGCTCACTAATGCACCGGCTGCATTCATGGATCACATGAATCGTGTCAGCAAGCCTTACTTAGATAAATTTATCATCGTCTTCATTGACGACATTTTCATCTACTCGAAGAGCCAAGCTGGCCACGAGAAACACCTTCGTTGTATTCTTAAACTTCTACATCATGAGAAACTCTACGCCAAATTTTCGAAGTGCGAATTTTTGCTTCGAGAAGTCCAATTCCTTGGACATGTGGTTAGTGAGCGTGGTATCCAAGTAGATCCCGCTAAGGTAGAAGCAGTTATGAATTGGCAAGAGCCAAAGACGCCTACTGAGATTCGCAACTTTCTGGGTTTAGCAGGATACTATAGGTGATTCATCGAAAACTTCTCAAGGATTGTTGCGCCCCTAACCTCGTTGACACGTAAGAAGGTTAAGTTTGATTGGGGCCCTAAGCAGCAGGAATCCTTTGACATTCTGAAGAAAAAGTTGAGCAATGCACCAGTGTTAACATTGCCTGATGGAATAGAAGAATTTGTGGTATATTGTGATGCATCACACATTGGTATGGGCTGTGTACTCATGCAGAAAGGAAAAGTTATTGCCTACGCTTCACGACAGCTAAAGGTGCACGAGAAGAACTACACCACCCATGACTTGGAGCTGGGTGCCGTTGTATTTGCATTAAAACTATGGAGGCATTACTTGTATGGAACCAAGTGTGTGATCTATTCAGATCACAAGAGCCTTCAACACTTGTTCAATCAGAAGGACTTGAACATGAGGCAGCGACGCTGGATGGAAACTCTAAATGATTATGATTGTGAGATAAGATACCATCCAGGCAAGGAAAATGTAGTTGCTGACACCTTAAGCAGGAAGGAAAGAGTGAAGCCAATAAGAATCAATGCCAAGAGCATTGAAATAAAGAATAGTTTGAACGAAAGGTTGTTAGCTGCACAGAAGGAAGCTGTGTTGGAAGCTAACTATCCTGAAGAAAAGCTAGGAGTAACTGAGGAGCAGTTATCCTATGACAAGGACGGAATGCAGAGATTGAATGGACGAATATGGGTTCCAGTTTATGGAGGACTTCGGGATGTTATCCTCCAGGAAGCCCACAGTTCCAAATATTCCGTTCATCCTGGAGCTGATAAGATGTACCAGGATCTAAAGGCGAACTACTGGTGGATAGGCTTGAAAAAGTCTGTAGCCGCCTATGTAGCTAAATGTTTGACGTGTGCGCAAGTCAAAGCTGAGCATCAGAAGCCGTCAGGTTTGCTACAACAGCCTGAAATTCCCACATGGAAGTGGGAGATGGTGACAATGGATTTCATCACCAAGTTGCCAAAGACAAGGAAGGGAAACGATACTATATGGGTCATAGTAGATAGACTGGCCAAGTCAGCACATTTTCTTCCCATTAAGGAAACTTACAGCTCCGACATGTTAGCTCAATTGTACGTAGATAAGATTGTAGCTCTGCATGGTGTACCAGTGTCGATTATCTCTGACCGAGATACGAGATACACCTCTCATTTTTGGAAAAGTTTCCAACAGTCTTTGGGCACGCGTTTAAATTTTAGTACGGCTTACCATCCATAGACGGGCGGACAGAGTGAGCGTACCATCCAAACGCTGGAAGACATGCTTCGAGCACGTGTGATTGATTTAGGTGGCAGTTGGGATAACCACCTACCATTGATCGAGTTCTCATATAACAATAGCTACCATACTAGTATTAAGGCTGCACCTTTTGAGGCATTATATGGTAGAAAATGCAGAACCCCTATATGTTGGGCGGAAGTACGAGAAGTTCAATTATCAGGACCTGAGTTAGTCTTTGAAACGACGGACAAGATTGTCCAGATTCGTGACCGTCTCAAAGCTGCCCGAGATAGGCAGAAGAGCTACGCAGATCCAAAGCGTAAATCTTTTCACTTCGAAGTAGGTGACAAAGTATTGCTTAAAGTATCACCCTGGAAGGGAGTGATGCGATTTGGTAAGAAAGGCAAGCTAAGCCCGAGATACATAGGACCTTTCGAGGTTATCGAACGTGTCGGGTCAGTTGCCTATAAGTTAAACTTACCTGAAGAGCTCAGTAGTATACATAATGTGTTCCACATCTGTAATCTGAAGAAGTGTTTCGCTGATGAATCACTGGTCATACCACATACGGATGTACATATAGATGAGAGCTTGAAATTTGTGGAAAAACCATTGTCGATTGAGGATCGACAGGTAAAGAAGCTTCGAAGGAAGCATGTGCCTATTGTAAAAGTCAAATGGGATGCCCGTAGAGGTCCCGAATACACATGGGAGGTAGAATCCACGATGAAAGAAAAATACCCTCATTTGTTTCAGTAAATCTCGAGGTCGAGATTTCTTTTAAGGGGGTGAGGATGTAACACCTCGAAAATTTACGTCCAATAATGTATTGACACGTGTCATAAGCTTTGAATATGTGAAAAAGTACTTTAAAAGGACTAAAGTTGACAAACAGTGAAACTATGTGAATATAAGGGTCCAAAGTGTCAACAATGGATAAATAGGCCCTAAAATGACCCTACATGGTGTTTATGATCTTAAACGAATAAATCATGGATCATACGAAGCTGAAAATGAAAGAAAGTGAGGAATTACAAACTACAGGGGCTAAATGTGTCAACATGTTGAAAGTATAGCTCTGAGTGACCTTTTAGCAAACCCGAAGCTTTGTAACGATAAAATATACTCACTAGAATATGTGGTAAAAATTTCATAAAGTTTCGTTATCGTATGAGAAAGTTATGACCAAAACCGTGTACGAAGGGTTAAAAGCGTCAACGTTGAAATTTGTGACTTTTCGGGTAAGCACAAAGTTAACCAAGGACTTAACCAAGTTTGTAAAAGTCCTAAGGTCCTTAAAAATCAGGTTTGAGGGTCAAATGTGCAAGAAAAACAAGCAAAACCACGTTTCAAAGGACCAGGGACTGAAATGTAAAAGAATGAAACTTGTTTAACCTGATGCGCACTTGTACGCGCCCCGCGAGGGGGTCTTCGCGGCCCGCGTATTACCTGCAGCGACAGAAAACGCGCAGATGCCAGTTATCAGGTCTGAATCGACTGTAAACAGCTGTCTTCTT
Source organism: Helianthus tuberosus (assembly GCA_030545235.1). Taxonomy (NCBI): domain Eukaryota; kingdom Viridiplantae; phylum Streptophyta; class Magnoliopsida; order Asterales; family Asteraceae; genus Helianthus; species Helianthus tuberosus. Next base: position 222,939,114 of record CM060443.1, on the reverse strand, counting down.
ATACCAGAGGCTGCTCCAATGGTTTATCATGCAATAGGGGCACTTGGACTGATCTGGTAACATGTGTAGACTATCTTGGCAACATCTTGAAGGATCAAATTGAGTATATAAGAACACCCAATGTTGCAACAATTGCACATTCACTTGCATTCTCAATTCTGGAGCTCTCTGGTCAGCAACAAGGATTCATTAGGCTTCCTAGTCGTGATTAGGACTCTTGTAAGTATTCTTAACCCTTTCTAATTCGTTTTAGCTTAGTTAATTAGCTAATAGTCAAACCGTCGTAATTTAAGTTTGACTTCGAGATTAAATGAAATTTACTAAGTCATTTCTCGAATTGAAAGTACCTATAAGTAGGTATTTATGTGGGTAATAAACCCTTAAAAGGGTACTTTCAGATTCCCACTCTAACTATGTTAATTGTCGAGTCAAAGCTTACTTTAAAAAGTCAACAGAAGGTTTATTTTCCAATTAAAGCATAATTAGCAAAGTAGGATACATGCAACCTGTTTGATCATTAATATAACTTGGTAACTAATGTAAGAACATGTTCCAACATGATCAACTCGACAATTTTCAGTTTAAACCCAGATCGGAACCGAAAGTCGCATAATTTGACTTTTGCTTTGATTTCCAGTTCTGACCCGTTTATGCATGTTTAAGATCTGCCTTAGGGCTTATTTTGGACCAGGTTTCACATAAGTATAACTCTCTGAGATTATACAACTTGGTTCATTATTTATCCGATTCATATGCATGTTTCCGTTAAATGCTTAAATGTTGACTATTATGCCCTTTTGACTATAAAACATGATTTTTGAAAAAGTGAAAGAGTAGAAACCTTAGTTACTGATTTATAAACTTGCACCTAAAATTTGACATCAGTTTGAGGTCTAGATTAGGAGTTATGCTCAATAGCGTAATTTGAAAGCTTTATGTTACTTAAACGACGTAATTAGCGTATAACCTATTTAAACCCACTTTTTGATATCAAACTTTTTACCCACTGATGTAATATAATATTTTGGGATTTTTGAACATTTTTATTTAATTTTTGGCTGAGCATAACATAGGTCTCTAAGTTTGATTCGGTTAATGCCGGTTTTGCCCTTTTTAGCCATAAAATGAGTTTTACAAATCATTTTGACCCCAAACCTTTTTCTACTGATTTTATTTAATAAATAAAATATTTGAGCCTTCTGGAATTATAAAAATATCAGCTTTCCTTTGAAAACCCAGAAATGGCTCCAAATCGCCTTTTTAAGCGTTTTTTACGCATAGTATGTACTAAAACTATATTAAACATATAAGGTTGATACCTACTGATATTTGTAGTATATTTTTATATAATAACAGTAAGTAAAAGTTTTTAAACTCAGGTTTCCAGTTTTGACCTTTTAGCCTTTGTGAAATTACCAAAATACCCCTAGAATGCATAGTTTGGTTTTAAATGATAAATTTCACACATAGGTCATACCTTACTGTTATAACATATTAAATTTAGTGTATCTACTGAATAAATCAGACCTGTAACTCAGATTACTAATTAAACTCTTTTATAATCCTTTAAATGACCAAAATGCCCTTATGAGGCATAAGTTGAATTTAAATTCGTTCGGGGCATAATAGAAGATACCTTACTGATATCACAACATGTTTAAGGCGTATTAACTCAGGAAACTTGCATATGACTCTTATGGTTACCCGTGACGCCCTTTTCGCGTTCGGTTCGGTTTATGTAACTAGTATGCATAAATTGACCGAAACGGGTCAAACCTTATCATCCTTGTCTCAAAATCCAGAATGTATTTAGTATACCCATATTATACAAGTCTTCAAACTTATCGGGTCTAAATCACATTCTGTCCGGTCTTCGCTTAATCGTGCGTTTGAACCGTATCTTCCTTAAAAACTAACCGGTCTAAGCTTAGGCTTAAATAAAGACCCGTTAGAAATCTAATAGGTTATTATAAACCTTTGTTCCAGAATAGAAGAACCAGTAAAAGCTACCTTCACTCGCTAATTGTGATTTATACTTACAAAGGTAAATACTTTTAACTTATTTTCCCTATACGGGCTTGGGGTACGGTATATAAAATACCGCTTGGTCCGGCATTGAATCTTTAATCGAATAGAGGTTAAATCATTGATATGCTACGTTTTGAAATGTTTTGTTTGCTTAAAGCCTTTGGGGGGTTAATGACCATGTCCCGGATATCCTTGGCATCATCTTACGAGATGGCCATGACCTAAGCACGGGGTGTAGGCGTGCACCCGTCAGTGCCTAACCAAATAATGTGGTGTGTCTATTAATCTTTAACCCGGTCTACGGATCAGGCTACTGAACGCATAAGTAACATGTAATTCACTTACAAGATTATATTCACATAATTATCCCAAGTTATAAAATGTTTTGTGCCACGTGCATTCAAATAAATTTTCAAACCTTTTCAAAATGAGTCAGTTAAATTGTATTTACCAGTGTAAACTGACGTATTTTCCAAAAGGTTAAGTGCAGGTACTACTCGTACTAGGCTGGCTGTCTTCTAGCGTCCCCAATAAGTCTCGCAAGCTTGGATGTCAATAAAACTCCTGAACAATATCTTCTTTTATTTTGATCCGCCTGTGGATCCGTTTCAACTATTTTGTGATATTTAATATTACAATTTATTAAAGTTGAAATGAATCTATCTTTGCTTCCGCTGTGCATTTATATATTGTGTTGTTTGACTTATGATGATATCAACTACGTCACGATACTCCCCACCGGGCCCACCGGTAATACGTGGAAATATCGGGGTGTGACAACGACGAACTATATACTTCGTCAAAGACAAAGCATGACGAAGAGTGAATCTTCGTTAAAGACCAAACGACGAAGATTGAGAGTTCGTCTAATACAACTTGACGAATAGTGATAAACCTTCGTCTAAAACAATTTGGACGAAGAATAGATTGTTCGCCCAAGGGATTCTTCGTTGACTCTGGTGTCAAGACAGCTGTGTGAAAGATATTTTGCAAAACAAATCAAATATTATCTTACACAAAGGCAAGTTGGTGACACCTTTTTCAAAAGTAACAAGTTGTTGTGACAGAAGTTGATTTTACTTACCCATCATGATGTGTACCAATTTGTCAAACAAGTATATAATATTCCAACAACAATAATTTCAAACACAAATAATGATCAAACACAGACAATATTCAAAGAACAGTTTGAAGATAGTCAAGAACACTTTGAAGACACTGAAGAACAATATGAGTTTTTCGGCCAAAGTTTTCACCGGAAAAGTTGCCGGAACAAAATTTTTAACGTCAAAACCCAAAACAACTTGTACCTAAGATAATCTCCAACGATTTTTAACAAGTTTTAAGCAAACCATCGCCAAACAAACACAGATTTTCGAGCTTTAAAACATAATATTTATGAAACACAACTGGGTTTTTTTTGAAGTTTTATACAAAACACTTTTAAAAATCACTCGAAAATATCACACCGGTAACTCGGTTTTCAACAAGAAATCGAGCCTCACGCTCTGATACCACTTGTAGGTCCGTTTTCTCGGATCGTCGAACAACTACGAGATCTTGTTTCGGATGCCGACACAGGTGCGGAATCCCTGTTACGACACAAATCGAGTGAGAGATAAACACAACACAAAGATTCAACGTTTAAACGGTTGTATATTGATTCAACAGAGTTTCATTACATAATGATATTACAATAAGACACAAATGAAACTCTCTAATGTTCACTCTATTCTCTCCTTAGTCTATTCAGACTCTGAACTTTTATTGTACAGCAAAGCTATATATAGCCGAAGCTAAACAGTGCATCCATGAACATTCAACAGACGAAGAATCAAGTCTTCATCACGTTGATTCTTCGCCTATGAGAATTTGGACGAACATCAAGTCTCCGACGAACATTAGCATACCAGCGAACCTTCAAACATATGACGAACCTTTAGACTTCGTGAGGTGTAGTCTTTGTCAAAATAGAGTCTTTGTGGAAAGTAGGAGGGTTCGTCCAAATGAATCTTCGTCTACATGCAATCTTCATTATAGAAGAGTCTTCGTCATGCATGGGACTTGACGAACACTCACAATCTTCATGACTCACAATCTTCATCATGTTGATATATGAGTTCTTCGTCAAATGTAAAACATGATCTTCTTGTATAATGTCATCAGAAAACCATGAAATGGTTGAGAATCATGAATTCACGTTTACTTAATTTTGCATGGAATGATTAGATATCACATGACATCATCATGGTGATGTCATGGTGATGTGTCGGCGGGAAACGGTTCGCGGCTATTCGTGCTTCGCGTGTTGATCTCTGGGCGCACGACGGAGGAATGTCGCGACGTCGGACTTGAGCCGAACCTAACCGAGTTGAACCGAACTGAGCCGTGTCCACATAAAGTGTATCAACACCTCCTGCATTGTTGGTTCAGACCTTGGCACACAAAAGGTTTGCTGCTTTTGTATGGTAAAGAAAAGAAGTATACGAAGGAAACAGAAAAGCTGGTTATTTTATTGAACAGCTCAATATAGCCTTATATAGGCTTACATGCAACGTACACTCCAGACTCTTTCAAATCATTCGAATAGACAATGATGTTCAATGGAAGAATCTTGCATGGTATGCGTACGAAGGATGCAGGCAGTTTGAATTGATTTGGGGGGTTTGCGATTGTTTGTTGCTAGGATCGCAATGGGTCCGGTTTTATAGGAACCATCAGATTTTATCGGATAACTAGCATCGGCTATAGGGTATACTGCGGTTTTTCGGACTTCGGGTAAACCAGTTAATTAAAAAAATTACCCATTGGGTACCAAAATCCGCTGGGTATCTATTGTGTAACTAGTAATAAATTACATTTAGCATTATCACTATAAAAATATATCAAATAACTACAACGTATACAAATACATAAATGACAAAAATCGTGTATGGTAAGCTAATTTTTATTAATTGTCAACATGAGAAACCTCAAACGTAAGAAACTCAAAAGCCATAAGATATATAATCAATCGGATTGGATGGTTGGGAATTTGGGCTTTCAGGTGACTTTTCAGTTGCCTTAATAAAAATGGATGCATCACCAAATCCCAAACTCATCCTAAACCCACGAAAAAGCTAAAAGATAATCCAAACTACCCGTTTACCGGGCCCCAAACTTGCCCCAAATGTATCCGGATTCAGGTTCGATTTTCATCCCTAGTTTGTTGATTATATGGTTTAAGTTCAATTATCTAAATCTGTACTATAAGACGTATATAAGGTAAAGTAAAAAAAAGTAACTTTACGTGATTCTAAAAGTTTTTTGTAATACAGCTTTTAAAATTTATTGTAATACAACCTTACTTACCTATACTACTAAGGTATTTAAGTACAAACTACTTGTTTTTTTATTAGCCCACGACAGCTATATCATCCAACACTAATAATCACCAGTCACAAATACTGCATCAACATACCACCCCTTGACTGATCTTATCAGGTCTTCACTCTTCTTTGACAAGACTTGATCTTCTGGCACTGCACTGTGCTCTTCAACCCTTCTAATTAAAGACTTGTCGTCGATCAATTTTGTATGGTCGCTTTGTGAAACCCGACAAATCCAATATCAAACACCATAGTTATCCCCCTTAACTGTAACCACCTCCAAATTAAGGTAACACGAACCAACCACTTAAGGTATTAACGCTCGATTCTCTGATCTTCAAACTTAACCGACATATGACAGAGAAGATGAAATTGCAATGCTCAACATCCAACAAATCTGTTTCCACAAAGACAAGAAATTCAGTTCGATAAGTTAATAACAAGTTGAAGTCCGATATTTTGTACAACTAGCAAAACTTGATCTTCTTCTTAAACAGATACGTCTGATTTCATATAGTATCTTCATGACCCCACCAATTACCTGTTGTCTTTCATATCAGATCTCCCCCTCAAGGTAAGGACCTCCAGATTAATTCGAGAATAACCAACTTGGAAGAGAGCCAAGAATGCTAATCATTTCTACCATAACCGTCATATAATAAACGTTCAATCAACTAATTGTCCAATGACCAATCAGTTTCATCACAAACACACTCAACTAAATCATAAGCACACTTGACCAAATCTACCACACCAACTCGATAATAATCATCATGTAACCTAGAGTAACTAGAAAGATTGACCCGCCTTATTTTATCATCACACAGTGTGACCTCAAACTAGTTCATCTGGCGTGAGAATTCCGAATTAAGTGATCAGCCTAATTAGTCATCACCAAAAAAAATGTTGATGTCATTTTTTGAACCAGAAACACCAAAAAGTGCATGCCAATCCATAGATCGTAGACGCAAAGGCTTAAAGGATGTGCGTTGGTCCTTTATTGTCACCCGAAGTATGTGTACCTCTCCAAGCCGTTGGACAATTTTTCCAACCCCGATGCATGCAGTCAATGGAACCAATCATGCCAGGTAAACTATGTTGATCCTCATGCACATCATATTCTTGATGTTATGTCCACTAGTTTTAGATACTCGTCCGACGCATCGGTTACCGTACTATATGCTAACACTCGTGGAGGATCGATACTTTTGTATTGTGGTGAATCCTATCTTTCCTCTTGTGTCGGGTCTTTGTTGGAAGTGTTCATACTTTGCTTCTAAATCATTTGTAATACGTAAAAATAAGCGTTTACTCATTCCAAAACTAGCCTAAATTCGTGAGCACTGTAGATGAGTTCACCACAAAAGTAATCACGTATGAACAAGTGGCTCGCAGTCTCACTGTCCCATTCGACTTGTTGTCTTCTAATAATCGGACGTGGAGGTTGACTAACGTGTTGCATAAACTCCACCATGAGTTGAACCACACTTGTAATAGCCTCCGAGATCTCGTAAGAGTCTGATGATGTACTATCATCATGTAGGTCCACCCGGAGGATCGAGTACAACCTATTCCCTATTTTCCAAACAAAACCCGAGAGTGCGGAATCCAAACGGGTTGTTAAACCAAGTAAAGAACATGAATATAAGTACAAGATTCACAGTTAAAGCGTCCTTGTATAAATATCAGTAGAGTTTCAATACAATGTTTACACAATAACAATCTATAAACTCAATTGCTGTGTGTGTGCTCTGTGTGTGTGTTCTCTCGTGTCTCTACCCAAACAGTCTGCAACATGCTGCCTTTTACACAACCTTATCCACATTATCAGACGAAGAACCTACTGGGCCCAACATGAAGCCCACGAAGAAGTGAACCTCACGAAGAACATGGGTTCTTCGTGAATCCCATTCAGTGAATAAACAGACATACTTCACCATGCAGTTCTTCGTCAGACATGGTTCTTCGTCCAGCATTGATTCACGAAAGATATACATCTTTCATGAGATGTAACAGTGCATGCAGCTGAGGTTCTTCGTCATTCATGATAGGCTGAGTTCTTCGTCAAATGTGAATGTGCAAACATGAGCAGGTTCTTGTGATGCTGCAGACATGATTAAACTTGCAGCAAACAGAACTAAACAGATTGCACTTCTTGCAATTGTTTACCACACGTACAACGGTGAATACATTCCGAAAGCACGATGGAGGATATCGTGTTTCGATCTTCACTTTGTAACTTAGTCGTACCGAACGAGCCGTATCCACATTTATGTATCAACAAACTCCCCCTTGGATGCTGCTCGTGAGGTTCGTCTTCCATGTTGTAGGATCTTAAAAGTCTTCACGTGTTTCAAATAGGAAGTGTATCAACAAACTCCCCCTTTCATTTAGAAAGTGTATCAACAAACTCCCCCTTTGATTATGCTTGTAAATCTTTTGATCTTCGATACTTTAGATCCTTGTGGCATTGATGAGTGGTCAGCGGCAACTCGATCATCTTGATCATTTGAGTGTATCCATGTCGTGTCTTCATTCCAAAGCTTGTTATCTAACACGTTCTCTTTGCCTTTAGCTGGTTTGATTGTCGCATCTGCACATACAAGAAAGCTGAACGTATAATGAGAACAACCGCTTGGAATATAGTTAACATAAACAAACGACACACATGTGACCATTTTTCAATCAACTACCGTCTGACAATTAGTTTGAAAGTTTAACACATTTTTTATCAATTTTAGTTTTTAACTTTCAAGACTTGCAAATTTTGACCGCTTATGAAGATTTAGTTGTTTTGGTTTTCGTTCAGATTTCAGGTAACGAAGACTCGAGTTCCAACATCGGGTAATCAAAAGAAATTAGAAATAAAATCCTTTTGGCTTTTATAAAGTTTAGAGTTAATTACTGTTTTCGTCCCTGTGGTTTGTTAAAAATCACTATTTCAGTCCATTAGTTTAAAAATTGCAATTTCAGTCCCTGTGGTTTCACTTTCGTAACCATTTCAGCCCACCTCGTAACCATTTCAGTCCCTGTACTTTACCGAATAATGGATTCAAATGGTTACAAATGTGAAACCACATGGACTGAAATGGTTACGAAAGTGAAACCACAGGGACTGAAATCACAAATTTTAAACTAATGGACTGAAATAGTGATTTTTGACAAACCACAGGGACGAAAACAGTAATTATCTCTAAAGTTTATATTAAAACACACCTAAAATCTTTTTGGTAATTTTTGAATATGTGAAATATAAAGACGGAAAGCAGTAAATAAATATATACAAAGATGCAGAAACAAAATACAGTAAATAAATATTTACAGACAATCTTTTTGCGAGTTTCGAGGGTAAGAGAATCATATCAGTGTACGGTCACGCCAAAACGCTCTTGTTGTTCAATTAGTTAATATTTAGATAAGCATCCTATAACGATTATCGGTATTGTTGTCCACATAAGCTCAACTTATCAGATGTAATCATGGCTAGGGGATACGATTAGTGTATGATTTATACTTACCGACCGGTGTTCATCCACACACGACACATTCCTGTATCAAGGTATGCACGAGAGTTCATCTTACTGGTGAGTATACCTTTTATCATCTGTTTTCAACGTATATGATGTGAGATACTCACTTATTTTTGGATGAATACAAGCCCTATGTGATAAAATCACTTATTCATGAGGAACTTGATATTCGATTCATGAGGGCATAGGAGCAAGTCCGTGAACAGGTTAGTACCAACGTACAGCGAAAGAGACGAACTTGACTCCCGCAAGAAAGTTGTGATATATTATCACTTATTTTGTTTAGACATGTGATTGTTGATCACTTATTGAGGTCGTATGCAATATGTACACGTATGTATAGTATCATGGAAGATCTAGACTTCGTCTCCATTATATTTTGGTAAAAGAAACAACCATGATATCCAGATGATAAACAGCATAAAGACCACATATCTCAGAACCTCGGCATTCTCTCAAACGAAATTTCGGTACTATGACCATATGCCAATGAGCGGTTCCCACCTGGTCTTCAATCGATTTAAGTTTATATCACCCTGCACACTTTAAAATGATTGTGAGCCTACCGATACATCTTATATAGAGCTGCTTATTGTTTTTCATTTTTGGTTTAAAGAGGTTTTAACAGACCACTGATGTACTATCATTTTCTCTTTTTCTCGCCAGGAAACTCATTTTTGTTTTTCTATTGTTTTTGTGTTTTTAAAATTTTTCGATGTTTTTGAATTTTTCAAATTTGGATTTACTCCCCCTAAAATGTAAAAACTATGATAAATTAAAAACACAAAGATATTTACAAAAATGATTTTCCGATGTCGGTTTTACTCTTGCTTGACCTTAATGCCATTTACCATTAGTAAATAGTCAAATAGTGATTTGTTAAAAGCTTTGGTAAAAAGGTCGGCACGTTGGTCATCGCTGTGGACCTTAACAACATCGATAAGCCTTTTATCAAAGCAATCACGTTTGAAGTGATATTTGATTTCGATGTGTTTGGTCTTTGAATGTTGCACAGGATTTCTAGTGATCTGTAAGGCAGCAGAATTATCAACGAAAATAGGAGTAGATAGGAATTCAAAACCGTAGTCGCGCATTTGTTGTTGGATCCACAAGACTTAGGAACAACAACTTGAGGTAGCAATGTATTCAGCTTCATAGGTTGATGTAGCGACACAAGTCTGCTTCTTGCACTGCCATGTGACTAGGAGATTTCCTAAAAACTGACATCCAACCGTTGTGGATTTGCCGTCGATTTTGCAGCCACCAAAATCAGAATCACTGAACGCGATCAAGTCGAAGCTATCATCCCTAGGGTACCAGAGACCGGTGTCCGGGCATCCCTTCAAATAGCGAAAAATCCTTTTCACAGCTGCAAGATGTGAGGCCTTCGGGTTGACTTGATATCGGGCAAGCAGGCACGTAGGATACATTATATCTAGTCTTGATGCTGTGAGGTACATAAGAGATCCAATCATTGCGTGGTAAAATGAAGAGTTAACAACGTCACCCTTCAAGTCTGGATTAATTCCGTGATTTTGCTGAAGTGGGGTACCAATGGGCGTTGCTTCCGACATCTGGAATCGGTTCAAGATGTCACTGACATACTTAGTCTGATGGATGAATATCCCAGACTTCGTTTGTTGCACTTGTAGTCCCAAAAAGAAAGTCATTTCCCCTATGGCGCTCATCTCGAATTTCTCCTGCATAACAAGCTCGAAATCCCTACACATAACATTGTTAGTTGAACCAAATATAATATCATCTACATATACCTGAACCAATAGAAGATCTCCATCCTGTTATTTGATGAAAAGAGTGCAATCGACAAGATCTCGGCGAAATCCATTCTCCAACAGATAATTAGATAAGGTTGCGTACCAAGCTCTCGGTGCTTGATGTAATCCGTAGAGAGCTTTGTTGAGCAACCAAACCCGATCAGGGTGAATAGGATCTTCAAAACCTGGAGGTTGTTCGACGTACACCTCTTCTTCAACCACACCATGTAAGAATGCACTTTTCAAGTCCATCTAGTATACCTTGAATCCCTTGAAGGAAGCATAGGCTAGAAAGATTCGAATTGATTCAAGACGTGCAACAGGTGCATAAACTTCATTGTAGTCTATCCCTTCAATCTGACGAAATCCTTGAACAACTAATCTCGCCTTGTTTCGAATGACAATTCCACGGTCATCCTTTTTGCACTTATAAACCCAACGGGTACCAATCTTCTTGTAATCATCAGGTTTATCAACGAGTTTCCAGACACCTAGCTTCTGGAATTGCTGCAGTTCTTCCTGCATAGCTTCCACCCAAGAATTATCTTTCAAAGCTTCTTTCCAAGATTTTGGTTCTTCTTTTGATACATAACACGCGAAGGACCAATCATTCTGCAAACCTGATTCTCGAATAGCTGCATACAAGCCCGCATTGTTGTTGTTTCGCAACTGGTTTCTCGTTTGAACGCCACTTTGTACATTACCAATGATGTTTTGTTGAGGATGGGTATTATGAATTCTTGTTTCTGGATTATCTGGAACTTGAATATTTGTACCTAGATTGTTGAAATTAAGATCAACAAACAAGTCAATACCCTGAAATGGCGAAGAGGATGATCCAGTAGCTTCAGCTATTTTAGGGGCGTCCACTGGAGGTGTAGCCTCTGAAGTACCATGAACAGCTTCTTGGTCTACATCGAGAAATTCATCATCCTCTGAAGATTCGTTCAGTTCGGTAGCATCGTGAAAATCCTCATTGTCGAGAGCATTATTATTAACTGAAGATGGTTCTTGATTGTTGACAATAATTGGACGAACCAATGGTGAATTTGTTGCGTTGTCACTCTCGAAGAACATCTGTGCCGCAGCATCTACTGCAACTTCCTCAATATTGATCGAATTGAAGAAGTCATCGTACTCAAACATCCAAGGCTGACCAGGACATTTTACTGGCAATGTGTGCCTTTGTACTCTGACTTCCGACCATTCCTCGACCCTTTTTGTCTCTAGATTCTAGACTCTTAAGTTCGGGGTGGCATACCCAAGAAAGTATCCTTCAATTGCTTTTGCCCCAAACTTTCCATTCGGATCAATCATTGTGCAAGGAGCTCCAAACGGTTCAAGATATTGTAAATCTGGTTTTCGTTTGTGAAGATGCTCAAAGCAGGTCTTGTTGTGTCTTTTTATTGTAAGGACTCAATTCGTTGTGTAACAGGCAGAGGCCACAGCTTCACTCCAGAATGGAATGGGTAACTGGGACTCTACCAACATAGTCCTAACAGCTTCGATCAATTTACGGTTCTTACGCTCAGCGACGCCATTCTGTTGAGGAGTGTAACTTGCACTGAATTCATGAAGAATACCTTTGGATGTGCAAAACTCCGCCATTGGATGATTTTTAAATTCAGTTCCATTGTCGCTGCGTATCCGTCTAACTTTCAAAGTATACAAATTCTCAATCATTGTGCTCAAGTTTTTGATAATTCCGAAAGTGTCACTTTTGTGTGCCATAAATGCCACCCAAAAATTTTTTGAATAATCATCAGTCACCACGAGGCAGTACTGATCATTCCTGATGCTTTTATGCATGACAGGACCGAACAAATCCATGTGTAAACGTTCAAGCGGAATTGCCATGAAGTTGATCTTCTTTGTAGGGTGCGACTTCTTTCTTTGCTTTCCTTTCTGGCATGAAACACAGACGTCTTGTGTGACAACTGCCACTTTACGGTAACTTTCTTACACTTAAAATACTCATTTTTAGCTACATTTTTATGCATTTTTAACACCCGAACTGTGTATTTCGTGGCATACACTTAGAATACTCATGGAATACTTACTTAGGATGCATATGATTCATTTTTATTAAGTACATTTGAAATAGTTTAAACAATGCATCGAAACTACAAGAAAAGCACCTAGTAAACAAGTATTCTGACGAAAACGCAGGATCCGCAAAAATCATCTAAACGACATCTTTAGGACTCAGATGAAAGTCCAACATCTAATATATATTAAACCCTAACTAGGAATGCAAGGGTTTGATTTAAAACCTTTCCGAATTCCGATAACACTAAAAATTGCTCCAAAAGCACAAAAAGCGATGATTTCAACACTTTTCCGCAGAAATTCTACAGAAATCAGCTTTTTAATATTTTGGCAACATGTAAAAATGTTATTTAACATGGAATTCATGTGAGGTTACATTCGGGTATCATCCAAACCAATAACTACATTAATTCACAGAAGTTACGCAACTTAGCGTTTAAATAACGTCTAACCGAAACAATTCGAAACGAATATCCGAACAATATCAAATCTTTTTTTTAGTGACGATCTAGTGTTAATTGGATCATTATGGTCTAGTAATGGTCATTTAACACCCTTTAAACACTTATACTTATAAGTTTCCTAAACAACTTCCTAAAGTTCTAACACATTTTACTAAGGAAATCAAGTAACAAAAACAAGGGTACCCCCCCCCCCCCATTCACGGTTGCAACTCCCCTTTGTGGGACCCACTTTTTTTCAACTTGTTACCACAAATATCCAAGATATTTACTAAGGTTTTGCAAGTGGGCAAGTGATAACTTCAAGTGGTGAAAATGATGATTGATAAACACTTTGTGAAACATAGATTACTAGCACATTTCTCACATATTACACCACCATTTTCACACACCAAAGCTCTCATCCTTCACCCTCATTTTCGGCCCATATACACCATCACCACACCTTGATTTTCAAGCTATTCCAAGATAACCAAGAAGCATTTTGATGGAACTTAGAAGGATCTAAAGCAACCACAAGTTAAAGAAGTGACTCCTTTCATTCAAGAGCTTACAAGCATCAAGATCATCATTTTTCTTTTTCTTAATCATCATCAAGATCCTCCCTAGCCATTAGTGCTAGAAGTAAGCTTCTCTTTTTCATACTTATTTATGCATTGTTTGTTTAAAGAACATGTAATAAACTAAATAATCATACAAAATAATATGAAAATTGATGTGTGTAAAATGCAACATATAAATTACATCAAATGAGGCATAAAACTAACCCTTTTTTTAGTACTAATATTGGAAAAAGAGTGTTTTTGTCTTCCTTTTGTATTTTCAGGATTAAATGAGCTCAAAAACGCAAAAGAAGCAAAAAGACAGCTAAATCCAACATAAATACAAGAAAAGGAACATTAGTGGATTGCCCGAACCCTCAACGGCACCTTCCAAAGCAAAATAGAGAAAACAGAAGGCTGAACACGCCCCGTGCTCAGCCAGCACGGGGCCGTGCCCAAGAAGCAGCAGAAAATACAAATCTATAGAAGCTTCTATTGCCCACCACGGGCCGTGCTCAGCGGACACGGGGGGCGTGCCGAAAGTACTGCAGGCGCATTAATTGTAATTGCGAATTACAATTAATGAAGAGAGAGAGTGTCAGACGGGCACGGGGCCGTGCCCAGCGAACACGGGGCCGTGCCCAGGCTTCTGTTCAGCCTATAAATAGGAGTGCTTGGTTTCATTGCAACTCATCCCTTGGCACACCACCTCTCTCACACTTCATCCACCACCCACCACCATCACAACACCATCATCCACCACCATCATCCATTGTCCATCATAGAGTGTGTGAGTCGTCTCGGGATCCAAGATTGATCGTAAGAGTTCTTGACAATCAAGGCCATGTTTGCCTAAGTCTCTTACATCACTTGGTGAAGACAAAGTGTCTAGTATAATACTTTTTATTTCTAATCTTTTGCACTTTTTATTTGGTTTTGTATTAATGACTTTAATAACTAGTTACTTATGTTGAAGGTGATCTTTCCTTATCGTTTGTCCGTGGTGTCTTGGCATTATTTTACTGTCTATATAAAATAAAGGATTTTCACCATTCATATCTCCACGGTCTATATGGAGGTATGTTGGCTACCTGGTAGGGGGTTAAGGGAACGGTTTGGTAAAGGTCTTGCCATTGTTCAGCGTTTAGAGGTCCTGCAATGGACCTGGGTCAAATTTAGTAGGACCTCCTTCAATACTTCACGGTATTGGATGGCGGGGGTCCAAACTCTTTGATCCCCTCATAAGTTAACTACTATTAATACTATAACCCGGCTATTTAGGACTGTATCCCTGCTGACTCAGACTACTTAGTCGAGGGTAACGTCACCGCCAAAAGCGGGGCCTACCACAATACTGCATTAATAACTTAATTCATTATCTTCCAATAATCCACCCCTTTAGGATTGTATCCCTGCTGACTCAAACTACTGGGGTGAGGGTAACGTCACCTTCAAAAGAGGGGCCTACTACAATAACTAAGATAATCTCTTAATTATGTGCAAAAGTGCGGAAATAATCAAAGGTTATACTAGATATGAGTCGGAACCAAGTGATTCATCTTGTCTATCTGTTTTTATTTTATTTTTATTTTCAGCATTTTAGTTAGTTTTTATTTTTCTTAGTTTAAAACATTTTTCTAAACTTTTATTTTGGTTAGACGTTGAGGATAAACCGGTATTAAAAGCTCTTGTGTCCTTGGACGACCTCGGTATCTTACCAACGCTATACTACACTCAACGATGGGTGCACTTGCCCATATGTGTGTTTAGTGTTAGTGAAATATCGTGTTTTATAAATTTAAAACTTGGCTAAAATAAGTGTTAAAAAGGGCTTAAAATATACACCTAAAATATACGACACTTCAACGCACATCAAGTTTTTGGCGCCGCTGCCGGGGACACAAGGATTTTAAGAAAGTTAGGAATCAACGGCCTAATCATCTTTTATTTTTTCTTTTTTATTTTTTTAGGATTTTCTTAGTTTTTCAGCTTCTGCAGAGCTCAGCACGGGCCGTGCCCGCTGAACACGCCCACGTGCTCAATCATTGGAACTGGCAATCCTGTTTTACATCAGACAGTAAGCTGAACACGGGGCCGTGTCCACTCAACACGCCCCCGTGCCCAAGTTTCAGTTACTGAAAACAGAACCGTTAGATCCCGACGGTTGGTAATTTCTGACATAAACATGAGTGATAGTAATTATTTTTACTTTCGGCACTCTTATGGTACGTGGTGTCAATTATGTGGTGGCGAACATGAAGAAGTAAAATGCTACTTCCTAAATTATAGGCCCCACTACTTGGACCCACGATCTTTTCACAACCTTAAGAGGGGCGAAAGTAAAAATAAGCACTATTTCTCCCTCGAATGCGCCCAGCCAGATATTCTAGGGGAAATGTTCCTTAGCGAATTATTTCAACTAGAAGAGCTAATTCTGAAATGGATAGAAGAGCTTAGGAAGGATTTTATTGATCCGCCCCAAGACGATACCCATGAAGAAATGTTGGAACCGCATTCCGACAACCTCGTTGCTCCCGAAAATACCTTCGTACCTAGCAAAGACTTGGACGATAGTCGTCCCTGTGTCGATTGTGCCGTGAAGGACTCTCCATCGACTTCGTTCGGTGCATACATAGACCTGAGCGATTCGGCATATACCTTCTTTAACAAGAGCCCGGAAAAGGGTTGGACTTGTCCACCTAGAATGAAAATAGGAATTACCCTCACCGACAACCTCTTGCGTTCTCGCCTTAGTCTAGGACAATTAAGGTATATTAGGCACTTTGGGGTTGTTCCAACCAGTAAGGAACCACCCGATATCGGGGAGATCCTTGAACTAGCAAAACTTCATAAAACAGTCCGTAGGCACGGGGCCGTGCCCAGCCAACACGCCCCCGTGTCCATCAAAAGATTCCTTTCTGATTAGTACGTCAGAATACGGACAAACTGTGTCAGAACTCCACCTGCACACGGGGCCGTGTCCACTGAACACGGGGCCGTGTCCAGGTTGCTGTCATTTTCTATAAATGCAGCCAAGAATTCTGCACATTTGGACCAACTTGGGGCAGAGATTTGCAGGAATCTTCTCTCAAACTATCCTAGGTAAGTCTAAAAGAAGGTTCCAACAACCCATCTTGTCCCTTCCTCTTTTAGTAATTTCCTTCTTCTTCATCTTTCTCCAAGAACTACCATTGAAAATTTGGAATTCCTCCAACTCCATGGTAGGGATAAATGAGAATCTTGGAAAAAAAACATGTTATGAAACATGGTTTTAAGTTATTAGTAGCCAAAAAGGGCCTACAACATTCAGAAAATAACTTAAAAATACAAGTTTCCTTGTTCCAAAACTCTGCAGAAAGATGGACACGGGGCCGTGCTCAGTGAGCACGGGGCCGTGTCCGGTTACTGTTTCATTAAATAAGCTATTTTTAGTTTATTTTTCGTAGGATGTCGAGTGAAAACAGCGATACATCTTCTGTGCATTCGTCAAACAACCGAAGAGGAAGAAGACCCTCCATTGAAGCTACACTTGTTCACTATGTGATAGCATTAAGGGAGGCTCTCGACGAAATGACTTCAGTAGAGGAGGTCCTTATCGACCGTATTAACGATCTTACGATGGGACTTGAAAGCAGCTTCCAAGAAATTAACCTCTTGCACCAGAGGTTAAATATTCTTGTAGCACCTCCAATGGAACCAGCCCTTCCTCAGCAGGATTGGAAGCTGGCTCTCGGAATCAACAACCCTACCAGGTGGGAAGACTTTCCGGCGGAACCTCCCATGGAACACCAACAAGAGATCCCGGTGGAAGTTGAAACTCCTCAAACTAATGCCAACGAGCCTTCTTTTCTCCTTCCAAGGGAGATAGAAGAATGGCTCGCCGACATTTGAGGAGAACCGCACTCGGAAGAAGGAGTTCACTAAGGCCTTGTTTAACCAAGATTGTGTATTTCTTGGAAATTTTGCTAAATTAAATTAAAGTAAAGGCTAGGACTCCATGGTTTGTTATTTCTTTTATCTAGTTTAATTTAGGATTATGTAAGTTCTCTCTATGATGAAATGAAATGATGGTTCTAATGTTTGGATGGTTTGTAATGAATAAAACACACTCATGGTGGTAAAGGATGAAAAAGGGAAACGAGAAAAATGATCCCATACACAAGAACGAGGCAACCCGACAATTTTCTCCCTTTCAGAAGGTTCAACACGGGCCGTGCCCAACCAACACGGCCCCGTGTCAAACCACCTGCAGAAAACGCCCAGTACAGGTAACTGGACACGGGCCGTGTTCACCCAACACGCCCCCGTGTCCAGACTTCTGTTTCTCTTATTTCAATTTTGTTACTGGCACTTGAACACGGGGCCGTGCCCGGATAACACGGGGCCGTGTTCAGTGCCCAGTAACACAAAATTTTGCTTTTTAAACACTAATTTACACATCTAATCAACCTAAAAATTTATTTTTGGGACACATTGAGGACAATGTGTAATTTAAGTGTGGGGGGATGCTAAAACCTTGAATTTTGCAAGTCCTAAATACAAGCCTTACACAAAACTCTATTGGAACCGCTAATCACCCCAAATTTTTTCAAAAATTTCAATTTTTTTTTTACTTGTCTAGGTTTAACTCGGGAAATTCAAGCTCTCAAAAAGGTTATATTTTTACAAATTTACAACTGATAGCGTAGTGATAAAAAGAACCAACATAAGAAAATTATGAAAAGGCATGACAAACTTATTTAAAATTTGATTATATATACTTGATCACATAAAAACCCATTTCCACAAAAGTGAGTTTTGAGCCTTTATTGAGCACACAATTTCATATCATTTGACTAAATGCTCATTTTTCGTTTCTTGTGTGAATAGCCGCTTGGTTCTTACGACTCTAGAACTTGCCATGACAATACATTCCCGGTCCTTATCAACTTAAACCCGAGTAAGTAAATGATGGAGGCATTAGGACTAACATTTTTTTTCTACACCATTATTTTTCTTTTTCTTTTACCACCTACCCAAAAATCCCCCTAGTTAGCCCCTTTGAGCCTAAACCTTTTCGTTTCATCACCCAAAACAAAAACCCTTTCACCCACCAAAACCTTTTTTATTTTTAACCCTTTATTTTAGTAACAAGTTCGGTTCTTCGAAAAAAAAAAAAAATAAAAAAAATAAACAAACAAAGTAATCAAAAATAACTTTGTTTGAATAAAAGCTTCATCAAAAATAAAAAGTTGCAAAAATACGAGAACCGACACTTGTTACGCTTTTTAGCCCTTTTTTTTTTTTTTTTCTACTAACCACTAACCCAACCACCTACCTTTAACCCTAGCCAACCCTTAACCCACAAAGTCCTCTTGATATCTACAAAGGTATAAAAGTTAAAAAGGAGGAGGATTGATTTCTTGACAAGCCTATGGTAGGAATAAGTTCCGTGCCGCTCTCGAGTGATTCACTAAAAATACACCTTCGGCCGAGTGTGAGTGATTTCCCCGCGAGGTATGTGAACTTGTATATAAATAGAATTTTAAAAAGACATGTTATGCCCAAATAAGTAATTTCTTTTATGAACAGTTCTAAATAAATCATTACGAATAGGAGAGTAAATAAATAAAAATAAAACCCCAAAAAGATCTTGGAAATCCCGACACTCTATGACAAGTCCAAAACCTTCTCTTCTACCTATTCCATTTGGGAGTGTAAGCCAAATATTAAAGAGTTTTGCTTGAGGACAAGCAAAAGTTCAAGTGTGGGGGTATTTGATGTGTGTAAAATGCAACATATAAATTACATCAAATGAGGCATAAAACTAACCCTTTTTTTAGTACTAATATTGGAAAAAGTGTGTTTTTGTCTTCCTTTTGTATTTTCAGGATTAAATGAGCTCAAAAACGCAAAAGAAGCAAAAAGACAGCTAAATCCAACATAAATACAAGAAAAGGAACATTAGTGGATTGCCCGAACCCTCAACGGCACCTTCCAAAGCAAAATAGAGAAAACAGAAGGCTGAACACGCCCCGTGCTCAGCCAGCACGGGGCCGTGCCCAAGAAGCAGCAGAAAAGACAAATCTATAGAAGCTTCTATTGCCCACCACGGGCCGTGCTCAGCGGACACGGGGGGCGTGCCGAAAGTACTGCAGGCGCATTAATTGTAATTGCGAATTACAATTAATGAAGAGAGAGAGTGTTAGACGGGCACGGGGCCGTGCCCAGCGAACACGGGGCCGTGCCCAGGCTTCTGTTCAGCCTATAAATAGGAGTGCTTGGTTTCATTGCAACTCATCCCTTGGCACACCACCTCTCTCACACTTCATCCACCACCCACCACCATCACAACACCATCATCCACCACCATCATCCATTGTCCATCATAGAGTGTGTGAGTCATCTCGGGATCCAAGATTGATCGTAAGAGTTCTTGACAATCAAGGCCATGTTTACCTAAGTCTCTTACATCACTTGGTGAAGACAAAGTGTCTAGTATAATACTTTTTATTTCTAATCTTTTGCACTTTTTATTTGGTTTTGTATTAATGACTTTAATAACTAGTTACTTATGTTGAAGGTGATCTTTCCTTATCGTTTGTCCGTGGTGTCTTGGCATTATTTTACTGTCTATATAAAATAAAGGATTTTCACCATTCATATCTCCACGGTCTATATGGAGGTATGTTGGCTACCTGGTAGGGGGTTAAGGGAACGGTTTGGTAAAGGTCTTGCCATTGTTCAGCGTTTAGAGGTCCTGCAATGGACCTGGGTCAAATTTAGTAGGACCTCCTTCAATACTTCACGGTATTGGATGGCGGGGGTCCAAACTCTTTGATCCCCTCATAAGTTAACTACTATTAATACTATAACCCGGCTATTTAGGACTGTATCCCTGCTGACTCAGACTACTTAGTCGAGGGTAACGTCACCGCCAAAAGCGGGGCCTACCACAATACTGCATTAATAACTTAATTCATTATCTTCCAATAATCCACCCCTTTAGGATTGTATCCCTGCTGACTCAAACTACTGGGGTGAGGGTAACGTCACCTTCAAAAGAGGGGCCTACTACAATAACTAAGATAATCTCTTAATTATGTGCAAAAGTGCGGAAATAATCAAAGGTTATACTAGATATGAGTCGGAACCAAGTGATTCATCTTGTCTATCTGTTTTTATTTTATTTTTATTTTCAGCATTTTAGTTAGTTTTTATTTTTCTTAGTTTAAAACATTTTTCTAAACTTTTATTTTGGTTAGACGTTGAGGATAAACCGGTATTAAAAGCTCTTGTGTCCTTGGACGACCTCGGTATCTTACCAACGCTATACTACACTCAACGATGGGTGCACTTGCCCATATGTGTGTTTAGTGTTAGTGAAATATCGTGTTTTATAAATTTAAAACTTGGCTAAAATAAGTGTTAAAAAGGGCTTAAAATATACACCTAAAATATACGACACTTCAACGCACATCAAAAATACAAAGAAGCAAAATATTAATCATGATATAAAAGTGTGTTTATGTTGTGATTTAAAGATGATTACTTGCATATTTGATCTAGTTTTGATGATTAGCATACAAATAACTTTTTAGATGATGTTTAAAAACATAATCTAACAAGTGTACATGAAAATGTTTAAGGGTTTTGTTAAACATAAATGTTTAGATGGATGATCATAATCTTTGATTTTGTTAAACTATTTAAGGTTTTTAACTAAAAATAATACTTTTACAAAGTTATAAAAAGAAACATACAAGATGGGTTTTTATAAAAAGCTTGTTAAAACTAGAAGTAAAGCATGGATTTTGAACTAGTTAACTTATGTTATGATCATACCAAAACCCTACATGTTATTGATTTCATCTTGTTAAGATTTTGATACAAATCTCATATGTTTTTATTAAGAAAAATATGAGAAGATTATTGGTGATTTTATAAGAAAAATATATGTTTTATATAAACATGACAAAATATATATTTCAAAGGAAATATGACCATTTTTCTTAAAAATCATAAGTTATAAAAACTATTATTTTTGACAAAATCTTTATTAGATTAAAAGATTTTAAAGAATAGTTTTTATAAAAGCAAAGTTTGATATAAATATATATTTTTGAGAAAATATATATTTAGTTAACTTAACAACTTATGTGCTATGTGCTATTTGTTTGTATTAGTGATATGTATGATCCCTTACCCAAAAAGACAAGAAGTTCGATTGGGGTGAGAAACAAGAAGAGTCGTTTCAACTACTCAAGGATAAGTTGTGTGAGGCACCAATCTTATCACTACCCGAGGGTACCGATGACTTCGTAGTATACTGTGATGCATCGCATCAAGGTTTGGGATGCGTACTTATGCAACGGGATAAAGTTATCACGTACGCATCACGACAGCTAAAAGTTCATGAGAAGAACTATACCACTCACGACCTCGAGTTAGGCGCAGTGGTATTCGCTTTGAAGATTTGGCGGCATTACCTATATGGTACTCAGTGTACAATTTTCACGGACCATAAGAGTCTTCAACACATATTCAATCTAAAGGAACTTAATATGCGTCAGCGACGCTGGATTGAATTGCTGAACGACTATGATTGTGAAATCAAGTACCATCCGGGCAAGGCAAACGTTGTAGCAGACGCCTTGAGCCGCAAGGAACGGGTTAGAACTTTGAAAGTTCGAGCCTTGGAGATGACAATTCACACGGATCTTACCACACGAATCCGTGATGCACAACAAGAGGCACTTAAGGAAGAACATCTTGAAGCAGAATCACTTCGAGGCATGGAAGCACGGTTAGTGCCAAAGGAGGATGGAACTTTGTACGTTGCAGGAAGAATTTGGGTTCCACTCTTTGGAGGCCTTCGAGATCTTATTTTTGAGGAAGCACATAGGTCAAAGTACTCGATCCATCCTGGATCAGATAAAATGTACCAAGACTTGAAGGAGTACTATTGGTGGCCTAACCTCAAAAGGGATATCGCTATCTATGTCGGAAAATGCTTGACCTGCGCGAAGGTCAAGGCAGAGTATTAGAAACCATCGGGTTTACTACAACAACCCAAGATTCCCGTTTAGAAATGGGAACAGATATCGATGGACTTCATTACGAAGTTACCCAGTACCTCAAGAGGCCACGACATGATATGGGTAATCGTCGATAGGTTGACAAAGTCCGCACACTTCTTGCCGATTCGGGAGAAGGATAGTACAGAGAAACTGGCGGAACTCTGTCTCAAGGAAATAGTGGCTCGTCATGGAGTGCCTATTTCAATCATTTCAGACCGAGATGGTCGCTTCATTTCAAGAATTTGGAAGTCTTTTCAAGAGGCCTTTGGATCACGTTTGAATCTAAGCACGACCTTTCATCCACAAACTGACGGCCAGAGTGAATGGACAGTCCAAACACTCTAAGACATGCTTCGTGCGTGTGTTATGGATTTGGGCGGCAACTGGGATACTTACTTACCGTTGGTTGAGTTTTCCTACAACAATTGCTACCACACAAGTATACAAGCTGCACCGTTCGAAGCTCTCTACGGTCGAAAGTGTCGCTCTCCGCTATGTTGGGCGGAAGCGGGCGATAAACAACTTATCGGTCCGGAGTTAGTCCAAGAGACTACAGATAAAATCTTTCAGATTAGAGACCGTATCAAGGCGGCCTGCGATCGACAAAAGAGCTACACATACAAGAGACGGAAGCCATTATCCTTCGAGGTCGGAGACAAGGTCTTATTGAAAGTCTCGCCTTGGAAGGGCGTAGCAAGATTCGGTAAGAGGGGAAAGCTTAACCCCCGTTATGTAGGACCCTTTGAAATCTTGGAAAAGATTGGCACCGTTGCCTACAAGCTGAAGTTACCAGAAGAACAAAGCAGTGTACATGACACGTTTCATGTGTCGAACCTTAAGAAGAGTCCAACACAAGAAACAGTTATCATCCTGGCGGATGAAGTTCACATAGACGACAAACTCCAATACACTGAAGAACCTGTTGAGGTGATGGATTGGAAGATCTAGAAAACACGGAGAAGTCATACCAAGTTGGTAAAAGTCCGTTGGAACTCTCGACACGGACCCGAGTATATTTGGGAACGTGAAGATCAAGTAAAAGCAAAATATCCTCACCTGTTCTCGAAGACTCCTGCATAGGATGACTCAGCTAGAATTTCGGGACGAAATTCTTAACAACAGGGGCAGAATGTGACAACTGCCACTTTACGGTAACTTTCTTACACTTAAAATACTCATTTTTAGCTACATTTTTATGCATTTTTAACACCCGAACTGTGTATTTCGTGGCATACACTTAGAATACTCATGGAATACTTACTTACGATGCATATGATTCATTTTTATTAAGTACATTTGAAATAGTTTAAACAATGCATCGAAACTACTAGAAAAGCACCTAGTAAACTAGTATTATGATGAAAATGCAGGATCCGCAGAAATCATCTAAACGACATCTTTAGGAGTCAGATGAAAGTCCAACATCTAATATATATTAAACCCTAACTAGGAATGCAAGGGTTTGATTTAAAACATTTCCGAATTCCGATAACACTAAAAATTGCTCGAAAAGCACTAAAAGCGACGATTTCAACACTTTTCCGCATAAATTCTACAGAAATCAGCTTTTTAATATTTTGGCTACATGTAAAAATGTTATTTAACATGGAATTCATGTGAGGATACATTCGGGTATCATCCGAACCAATAACTACATCAATTCACACAAGTTACGCAACTTAGCGTTCAAATAACGTCTAACCGAAACAATTCGAAATGAATATCCGAACAATATCAAATCTTTTTTTTAGTGACCATCTAGTGTTAATTGGATCATTATGGTCTAGTAATGGTCATTTAACACCCTTTAAACACTTAAACACTTATAATTATAAGTTTCCTAAACAACTTCCTAAAGTTCTAACACATTTTACTAAGGAAATCAAGTAACAAAAACAAGGGTACCCCCCCCCCCCCCATTCACGTTTGCAACTCCCCTTTGTGGGACCCACCTTTTTTCAACTTGTTACCCAAATATCCTAGATATTTACTAAGGTTTTGCAAGTGGGCAAGTGGTAACTTCAAGTGGTGAAAATGATGATTGATAAACACTTTGTGAAACATAGATTACTAGCACATTTCTCACATATTACACCACCATTTTCACACACCAAAGCTCTCATCCTTCACCCTCATTTTCGGCCCATATACACCATCACAACACCTTGATTTTCAAGCTATTCCAAGATGACCAAGAAGCATTTTGATGGAACTTAGAAGGATCTAAAGCAATCACAAGTTAAAGAAGTGACTCCTTTCATTCAAGAGCTTACAAGCATCAAGATCATCATTTTTCTTTTTCTTAATCAACATCAAGATCATCCCTAGCCATTAGTGCTAGAAGTAAGCTTCTCTTTTTCATACTTATTTATGCATTGTTTGTTTAAAGAACACGTAATAAACTAAATAATCATACAAAATAATATGAAAATATAAAGAAGCAAAATATTAACCATAATATAAAAGTGTGTTTATGTTGTGATTTAAAGATGATTACTTGCATATTTGATCTAGTTTTGATGATTAGCATACAAATAACTTGTTAGATGATGTTTAAAAACATAATCTAACAAGTGTACATGAAAATGTTTAAGGGTTTTGTTAAACATAAATGTTTAGATGGATGATCATAATCTTTGATTTTGTTAAAGTATTTAAGGTTTTTAACTAAAAATAATACTTTTACAAAGTTATAAAAAGAAACATACAAGATGGGTTTTTATAAAAAGCTTGTTAAAACTAGAAGTAAAGCATGGATTTTGAACTAGTTAACTTATGTTATGATCATACCAAAACCCTACATGTTATTGATTTCATCTTGTTAAGATTTTGATACAAATCTCATATGTTTTTATTAAGAAAAATATGAGAAGATTATTGGTGATTTTATAAGAAAAATATATGTTTTATATAAACATGACAAAATATATATTTCAAAGGAAATATGACCATTTTTCTTAAAAATCATAAGTTATAAAAACTATTATTTTTGACAAAATCTTTATTAGATTAAAAAGATTTTAAAGAATAGTTTTTATAAAAGCAAAGTTTGATATAAATATATATTTTTGAGAAAATATATATTTAGTTAACTTAACAACTTATGTGCTATGTGTTATTTGTTTGTATTAGTTATATGTATGATAACTAGGAACTTGAATACATAGGTACAAATGAACACAAAGTACATTTCGACTAAAGTCTTACAAGACTACATTTAAATACACCTTATAAACAACTTACGAACATTCCGAGCCTTCGAACACAACTTATGGTCAAAACGGACGACGGACGAACCTATGAACATATCGCCATTCCGAGGAGTTACTACGACGCTTAGGCGATCTTTCGACGCGAATACATACAAATCACCGACAACAATATCCGGATGTTTTAAAACTTATAAAAACTATTATGTATTCTTTTTAAAAAAGCCTATATTTAGTAACTTTTATAAAAATAAAAGAATATATTTTACATATTGTCTTATTTCATACAAAATTAAAGGGCTTATTTTATACAAATGGTCTTATCATCCTAATTGGGCTTAACATAAACACATGGGCTAAGCCCAATATCAAGACTCATGGGCTATGCCCAAAACCAAACATATGGGCCAAGGCACAATAACATTAAGCCCAATAACATGGGCCCATTACTATTTAGGCCAAATACTATTTAGGCCCAATACTATTTAGGCCCAATACTATTTAAGCCCAATAACATGAATTCTTGGGCTAAGCCCAATGACATATAATTGATAAAAATACAAGTATACAATTTACTTATACAAGACACGAAATCAAGAAGAAAAGACCCGATGATACAACTCACAAGATACAAGATTACTTACATATATATATATATATTTGGTGAAATATATATATATATATATATATAACAGTTTAACAATTCATACATCTAATACACAGTTCAACGAACAACAAAGACATACAAGTCTTACACATATTTAAGACACAAGACTTGTACTCAAGTCATTTACAAAGACCAAAGTGTCTAACAAATATAAGAACATTTGTAGGTCGCAACATTGTTCAAGACGACCACGCGTAAGATCACAAACACTTATCATTCACGGACGCAATACTGTGAGTTCATATCCCCTATTCATTTAAATGTTTTACAACTTTACAACTATCGGGGAAGTTACATGTTCAATCGTATGTTAAAGTTAGGTAATGAAACACCTTAGATCATGTGCGAATTAGGGTTATACATCTAAGCACCATTAATCCAGTTTGGACCTAGGTACAAGTGGTTAGATCTAATGGGTTTTGGCGAGCCCCACTCTTGGTCGTGGACCCATACAGAAGAGTGCTTTTGTGTCTCAGTCGATAGGAGTCGACATAAAAATGGTCTAGGGTTGGATTGCTTCCTTTTTCGTCACACATATTAATGTCCTTGCAAAACATTAATGATCAAAGATTTCATTGACGCTTTACATAGTACAACTTACATTTTAAATACATCTTTTACAACTAAACTGCATGAATTCGCCAACTTTTGTTGATGTTTTCCAAACTTAACATGTATTTCAGGGAATTAACGGACCATGACGGGATTCTCAGTCAAGATAACAAGTACCAGAACTCCATGCCATCTTTTGGAGGGTTTAACTGTTATATTCCGCCTCTTTGCGGCAATATGATGGTTTAAACCTTAGTAGTTTATTTTCATGTTGATGTATGAAATAATAACACTTTACTTTTATGTTAATGGTTTGTAACCGACACACTAAACTTATGTTGTAATGTTTTGAAACACTTATGTAATGGCAAGGGAGTATGTTTTATTCATATAGTTTGTTCATGTACATCGATATTTATGCAATGAAAACCATACAGATCACACCTCGCACTTCCGCTATGAGCGGGTGTGACATCTTGAAGATGGAATTTGTTAAGAGGAACACCAGTCAATAATTCATTTGACACCAAATGATTCATTTTTCTTAAATGAATGTGTCCCATCCGTCAGTGCCAAGAGATTGATTCCTTTTTTGTGGCTTTGGAAACAAAACAGGTTGCTTGTGCAGACGTTGTAATTGCTTGACTCATATCAAGGACATACAAATCATTAATCCTTGGAGCAGATAAGAGAATCCAGTTTTTGGAATCTTGTAACCGGGTTTCAACACATAACATCCATTAGCATCAAAGTGTACTGAAAACTTCTTATTATAAATTTGTGAAACGCTGAGAAGATTGTGATCAAGTTGTTGCATAAAGTTGATCTTGTCAAAATTTACAACCCCGTTGGATACCATTCCTTCACCAGTAATATATCCGCCTTTATCTCCAGCAAAAGCAACATAACCTCCTCTAATAGATTTAACGTCGTAGAGAAGTCTCATGTCTCCGGTCATGTGCCTGGATGCCCCGCTATCAACAATCCAATGACTGCTGAAAGTTCCTCCTGGACCACCCTGCACATGAACTCACATGATTAGTTGGAGATGGGGACCCAAGCCTTTGTGGTCTTGGGTCTTCCACTTTCATCGACAAAGGTTATTTCAACTTCTTGATGGTTAGGAAATTGTGATGCTCCCCCTGAATTAGTAACCGTTTTTGGTTTCCAAGTCTGTTGTGTTTTACCAGTTTGAATTTTTGAAATCTTAACTTCGTGATTATTAGAAGTTTTGGAAATTTCTAGTTAAACTGAAACAGGTTGTTTGTGAACCACGTCGGTTTTAATTGCCTTCCCAATTACCTTGACTTGTTGGCGTTTTTGTTTCTTTTCCCTTTCTTTTACAAGGCGGGGATCTTGTTTTGAAGAAACATATCGCTTTCCATAATTTTATTCACGGGGATCATCAACTTTGGCTTTTAGTTTATGAAGATATGGACAATTTCGAATAATATGTCCAACTTTATAACACTTGAAACATGATCTTCGTTCTACAAACCCCGAAGAATCATGTTGATGTCTTGGTGATGAACTTTGTGATTGCGAGGTACTTGGTCCTGAATTGTTTTGACCATTTCTTTTCAACATTTTAACTTGATTAACATGATCTACGTTATATTTATTTGCAAATGTTTCAAGTTTATCTGTTCCCTTCGCCTTCACAAAGTTCACCTTTTGATTCTTCTTTTGGTTCTGTTCCTTTCGACTTTGAGTCGTTGATTTACCTTTTGGTCTGGTGTGGTTTTGCTGCTTTTTCTCTGTTGGTAATCTTTGATTGCAATTTTGTTTTCGAACTTCAGCTTTTGGAATCGAAGGACACTGTGTTACCACAACGCGTGAACCAGACTTTTCCAAAAACCTACCGGTCGAATCTTCAAAAACTTTACTGATTAAAGATTGATTAACATTTCTAATCGGAAAATCTTTGTCAGAAAAGATTTTATCATCACCAACAAGAGTGTACAGCAAATTCACACTCTCAGACTCTTGTGAGGAAGTGCACTTGATCAGAACAGTCTTAGCAGGCTTTGCGGGAGGATCACATAGAATATGATTCTCGAGAGGTATGTCCTCTTTGATCACCGCATCAGACTATGCTGAGGCAATATCATCGGATTCATCATCTGAAGAATCAGCATCCTCAACAATGACTGGAGGATCCTGATTTTGTTCAGTAGTTGACACACTTGTAACTGTTGACACACTTGTAACTGTTGACACATCCGAATCTGATGATACTTCCGTTTTGTATCCAAGTCCGGTTGCAAATTTCTCAATGTCTAAAGGAACAGATTGCTCAAAATAAGTTCTATTCTCCTCATCAGGCATTCCGTCATAATTGTGTCTAACAGGTGGTGGACACTTCTTATATCCAATTCACGTGACATCCTTTTTCTCTTTCTGTATGTCAATGATGTGATCCAGCACAAACCTAGAATTTGAATAACTATCTAACTTAAGCTGGATCACCTCACTTTCATACTTTACACAGGCTAACTCTTTTTGCATGTCCTCGAGACGATTGATATAACAGTTTATGTTAGTTTGTTTTCTTGAAACCATTTTAGTTAACTCGGTTTTATCTTCTCTTAAATTTTCAACCATCATTTTAAACTCTTTTTCATGGTTTTCATAAAACATGTTGGCCTCTGTGCATTTCGAAAGATCCACTATCAACTTTTGATTATGGATATATGTCACATCATACTTGCTTTGCAAATCATCATATTTTCTTTGCAAGTCCGACAATTTATCACCTAAATTAACACATTTATCACATTTATCAGAAGTTGGATCATCGACACATACCTGGTTTTATGAACTGCCAACATTAGCCATAAAGGCTGAATGAATAGAAGAAGAAGAAGAATAAGCAGCTTCATCCACCAAGATTGATCTTCTATGATTCCCTGCTTCAGCTCCTCCCAACAATTCATCATCATCTGCATCGACTGTCACACTTGATGCTTCATCAAAATGATCATCGCCTGAATTTGAGGCTTCTTCATCCGAGCTTCTACTATAGCCAGAACTGTCTTCATCTTCAGATGATTCTCCACCACTGGCGGAAGATTCTCCACCACTAGCGTGCTTCAGATCCTTGACAACCACAGCAAAATAAGCAGTTCCATCCTGATCAACACTTCCCAACTAAATCGACCAGTCACATCCTTCATCGACTTGTACCATAAGAGCCTGGTTGTTGTTTGATGCTCCTGCTTGATGAGGATTGTTCACAGGCATAATCGTACGCTCGTTATTCCTGTTTTGATTCTGATTCTGGTGGTTGCCTTGATTCCTGAACGGATTCTGGTTCCCATGCTGAGCTGGCTTTGTACATTCTCTCTTGAAAGTGACTTGTTTCACCACAATTAAAGCACTTGACTGATTGTTTATCGAATCCATACTTGGTGTCTTTCTTGCTTTCCAAGCTGGTTCTACCAGTCCTTTCCATGAAGTCTTTAGCTCCCCTAACCGCACTAGCAAAAGCCCATTTGATGCCCATCATATCCATTTCCTCCTTATCAATCTGCTGATAATCTTCCTGCGTCAGATTGATGTTTCCAATATGCCCTGCTACTAACCCACAGTATGCACTCACAGTCACATCCTTCATCGACTTGTACCACAAGAGCCTGGTTGTTGTTTGATGCTCCTGCTTGATGAGGATTGTTCACAGGCATAATCGTACGCTCGTTATTCCTGTTTTGATTCTGATTCTGGTGGTTGCCTTGATTCCTGAACGGATTCTGGTTCCCATGCTGAGCTGGCTTTGTACATTCTCTCTTGAAAGTGACTTGTTTCACCACAATTAAAGCACTTGACTGATTGTTTATCGAATCCATACTTGGTGTCTTTCTTGCTTTCCAAGCTGGTTCTACCAGTCCTTTCCATGAAGTCTTTAGCTCCCCTAACCGCACTAGCAAAAGCCCATTTGATGTCCATCATATCCATTTCCTCCTTATCAATCTACTGATAATCTTCCTGCGTCAGATTGATGTTTCCAATATGCCCTGCTACTAACCCACAGTATGCACTCACCAAAGTGTTTAGCAGCTCCATATGTTCTTTAGCCACTTCAACACTTACTTTCGAGAAACTTGATGTGTCGAGCCGAACTCTATTTGGATTAGATGACTGACCAGCAGATGAAGTGCTTCCATAACAAGCTTGTTGTGGAACTGGTAGTGGATTTCCGTACATATCTCTTGCTCCAGTAGATTGATAGCTTTGCTTTGAGACTTCTGGTTGTGGATTTCCATACATGTCAGTACTTGAGACAAAAGCCGTTTGTAGCTGACCATGTGGAGCAGGTCTTGCAACAGTGCGAGAACCTCCACAGTTACCATAATACATATCAGGATTTTGTTGCACTGGAATCTGTTTCGCCTTCCAGATTTCTTCTTGATCTTTGTTCTCCAGAAGCTGAACGAAATCATTGATGTTGGTTGTAGCCAAAGTGCCGTTATATTTCAAGATTTCCAAGAAACCATTCTATTGAGCTGGCAACGAGTCAACAAACTTGATGACAACCTCTTCTGGAGTTGCTACTACCCCATAATTATTCAATTCAGTCAACAAGTGATAAAATCGACTTGTCAAGTCTCCGAAAGATTCTTGATGTGTTGCAAAACACACTCATTTATCTATGTATTTTGTATATTGTTTCCATAGGTTTTTAGTTGATTTTTGTTATTTTAGGTTTATATTTTATTAGGTTGTGTTTTGATAGGTTGTGAAAGAATATAAACTTAAATTGTTTATTATATTTATAAAAATATGTAAATCTGTTGAAGCTTTCAATTTGGAAAAAAATCAAGGTTACATTAATTATATGTAGTTAATGGTTTGAATTAATTGTTGGTGAAATTAATTAAGTCTTTTGCTAGAAATATTAAATGGAGATGAAGGAGATTGTCGTGTGATCCCAAAATGTCATAATTGTCAATAAATGTTTTCTTGAAACTAGATTAATTTGGAAGAAATTTATATAGTTCTTTTTTGAATTACACGCAGGGACAACGATGTAGCGCGTGATACGATAACAAAGAACAAACACGTTGATTCTGCGAATACCCATGTAGGTCTTTTCCCAACCCCAAAATTCAACCCAAAGGGCCCGAAATTTGAAGTGAAAAGTTGAGTAGTTTCAAAATTCAAGTCTGTCTTTTCCAATAGCTATAGAAACATATAAATAGGAACAAAAATTCAAAATGGCCCTAAAAAAGACAACGGGCCAAACACAAGCCCAAAAACAAAATGCCCAAAACACTTTAAAAAACAAAAAAAATGCAAATAACTAATAGAAATAAGCGTTTTTTTCAGTGAAGCCCCTTTTGTTTCGCCTGGTCGCATGCCCAAAACGGACCCCCGTAGCCCAAGTTAGAGCCATTTCAGTGAAGCCCCATTTGTTACACGATCTTGGGCCTCCAAATACAAGATGGCCCGCTCCTCCACACTTGGGCCCGCATCATTCTCTCCTGGGTAGACAAATTTCGACCTCGAATCTGCAGCAACTTCATCATCAGACGAATCCCCATGAAAAGGCAGCAAATGTTTGACATTGAAAACATCAGAACAACGAATGTGGCTTGGTAACTTCAGACGATAGGCATTAGAGAAAGGGATGGGCCCACATCAATTGCCCACAATATGAGGGGTCCTATGCACAATGTTATGCTAACCCTTTTGTGCAGCCGCAACCATATTTTTCACAGGGGTATTCTTTGCATTATTATGATGATCAACCATATTACAATGATCCGTATCAGCAACCACATTATAACGGGGGTCAGTATTATGATCAATATTCTGGTAGCAACTCTGATGGGGGTGATGATGCTGCTTGGGGCAGGATAGAGGAGATGTTGGTTCAGTTAGTTGCCCAAAAAGCCGATACCTAGAAAACCCTAGCAGAGTTCGAGAAATCAACAGTCTATTCTAAGAAATCAATAGTCTGCTCTATTAGATGAAGAGTTTGTTATATCGGATCTTCAACATACAGTAGAAATATTGATAGAATATTGAGAGAAGAGGGACAAGAGCAAAAATCCCAATCAGAACAGCCAAAGACTGGCTATATGTATGATGCGGAAGGGAAAAAGCTATCATATGAGGATTGGTCAGATGAAGAGATCACTTCAGTCACGGAGACGAAAATGGACCCTGAAGGCCCACCTCCGGTTCCACAGGTTCCAATTATTAATTACTGGAGTGACTCTGATGATGAAATAGACGAAGAAGAGTGGGCTGCTTATCAGAGGTAGTTAGTGAAAGAAGAAGTGATGGAGGAGGAAGTGGACTTAGAAGACTCCCTTGGTTTGATGTTTGGTGCAGAGGAAGAAATTGAAGAGGTAGAAATTAAGTCGTCTTGGGAGGATGAGTTTTTAGAGTTAGAATTAGATGGTTTACCGGTCTATGAAGAGGTAGGAGTGTTGGACCCTAATGGGGACATAGCATACTTTGATGCCCTACTTGAAGGTGAACTAACAAAGGTAATCAAACCTACCCCAGACGAAGAGACTAAGTGTGGGGATCATCCTGCGAGAGTGGTGGAAGAAGAAGAGCACCATAGTTGTCCCTTGGTTTTGGTGATAGGTGAAACTGAAAAATCAGAAAAGTCATGGGAGAAGGCGAGGAAAGAGAAAATACAGGATTGGAACTGGAAGAGGACCGAAGGTTTATATAAGATGGAGATGAAGGAGCCGTTCACGCACGATCAGTCCTCTCGCTACATGCTGCGCATTCGGTTTCTTCCAGGTAAGTTTAAATTCTGGTGGTCTGACCCGTTTAAAATTTTTAAAATATTTTATAATTCCACTATTAAATTTTTAACTATTTTTGAGGACCGGGTGGAATTAAACGGGTTAGAGAAGGTCCAGATCAAAGAAAAACCTCCTGATTAAATTCAAGTGTGGGGAGGTTTGTAGAGTTTTGTAATTTTATATATTCGGTAGTTTGTGGCGTTAAGTCGTTTATTTTGTACTATGAGTCTAAGTAAGTAGTTTTTGAGTCATTTTTTTTAGAGTCGGTACTGCTTTGGTTTTTGCTTGTTTTTGTTTATGCAGGTTTGAATATGTACCACCCGTACTCAATCTCCATTCGGGTGATTTTGGAGCTGCTTATCAAATTCCAAGCATTTATCGAGTGTACTAGTTAGTGTCAAAAGCCGATCGCGAATGAAATGCTATACGATCGAGCTGGATTGGATGAGAGTTGGGAGCTTACGCGTTATATAACCAGCTAAGCCCTTTCCATTTATGCTCTTTGTCTTTTATTTTTTTTTTATTATTTTTTTTTAGTCAGTTTCCATCCTACATTGAGGGCAACGTAGAGTTTAAGTGTGTGGATGGGAAACTATCGTTTAGTGTCGTTAGTATAGTTAGTCGAGTCATAAAAAGTCGAAAAATAAAAAAAAATTAAAAAATTTTCAAGAATCCAAAAAAAATAAAAAAAACTAGAAAATGTCTTTTAAAATAAGAAGTTTGCAAAAAATAAAAAGCGGAAAATAATAGAAAAAGTCGGGTTTTTGTTCGGGTTCAAATAATAATAATAATATGAGATTAAAATAATTGAGCTTGTGTCTAGTTTGGGATGTGCGGGTAGGCTCGATTCGGTTTTACGTTCCTTTGATCTTAAATATACCTAATTGTTGGTCTACTAGTGGGTTCTCATCTAGGTAAAGTGGGGAAATTGAAACCACAAATATTAGTATAACGGATGCCGTTATAAGTTAAGATCGTTAGAGTTTCTTATCATATCTCGTTGAAAGAAAAGAAAAAAAATAATAATATATATAATAAATGAGCTAGAAACTAAAGAAAAGTAGCGCAGGCCTATGTAATCTTGGTTGGGGATAGCGACTCTACATCCGGAATACCTCTAGGATGTGTGAAATCGAAATTGCAAAAAAAAAAAAATTACGGACGCCTATTGTAATCTTGGTTGGGGATAGCGACTCTACACCCGGAATGCCTCTGGGTTAGGTAAAGCAACGTCTAAGCTCAAAAGAAATAAAAAAAAATGGAAAAGAAAACAAATGAGAAAAGATTTGATTTTAAATTCTCTTGATCTTGGTATAAAACGGTTAGGAAATAACCCAGTGGTTGTTCCTTTTGTCCTATAAGCTTGAGGGGGGATTAGGTGGACCTGTGATTCTTAGCGTGAGACCCTAGGTAGATTGACCGCACTTGAACTAAACTTGCATGATAAGGGCTTGGAACCGGGTTAGGGTTTAAGAGGACAAGTATACTTGCAATCGCCACTAACACAAGTTTCGGTTTTAACAAGTAATTTAAGCTTTTGTCCCGAATGATTATTCCGACTATGATTCCGTTATGCATAATTCTTTTTCGGGGACGAAAAAAGGTTAAGTGTGGGGATATTTGATGTGTTGCAAAACACACTCATTTATATATGTATTTTGTATATTGTTTCCATAGGTTTTTAGTTGTTTTTTGTTATTTTAGGTTTATATTTTATTAGGTTGTGTTTTGATAGGTTGTGAAAGAATATAAACTTAAATTGTTTATTATATTTATAAAAATATGTAAATGTCTTGAAGCTTTCAATTTGGAAAAAAATCAAGGTTACATTAATTATATGTAGTTAATGGTTTGAATTAATTGTTGGTGAAATTAATTAAGTCTTTTGCTAGAAATATTAAATGGAGATGAAGGAGATTGTCGTGTGATCCCAAAATGTCATAAATGTTTTCTTGAAACAAAATTAATTTGGGATTATATAGTTCTTTTTTGAAGACAAGAAGTCACAAATGGGTTGCAAACTTGTATTAAACTAGGGTTAAGACCCGCCCACGTTGCGGCGCGGGTACATCGTAAATATTGTAAATATTGAATGGATTAGTCCAAACGTTTATGTTGCATTAACCATATGAAAACACACATTTCGACGTATCCAGTTGAACTTAATTTAACCTGTATAAGCATTGTGATTGGATCAAACGTAAAGTAAATCAAATTCATATCGAACAATCATAACGTATTATATGTGACCCAACTCATACATAGAAAACGTAACGGGTATGAAGAAAATATGCACATGTAATCAAAAGGGATTAATTAGAGCTTTCGAAAAAAATGGAGAAAAAGAAACCATAATTTGACTCCACTCGGTTCAAAACAAACTTTATGAAACATACAAAAAATAAACACGAAAACATATTATATTTGACCTGAATCATTTCCCAAAAAAGTTTACGTCGAATCGTAGAACAACTTGAATTTATACCAAAACGTACATAAAAATATGCACGTAAAAATGGTTTCTTTAAACGAAAACGTATTATATTTGACCTGACTCTTCTATAAAAAAAGTTTACGTCAGAATGTAGAACAAATCATATTTATACATACCCGTACATAAAATATGCATGTAAAAAATAGTTTTTAAGTAAAGGAAGTATAGGGGTAAACCGAAACAAAATATTAGTAAAAAATTTAATAGGTTAAAAACGTTCGTAAAACCGTGCCAAGTAGCACCAATGCCACAACGACATCGACTCTCAACATCGTTAAAATAAAATAGATCAAATGGTAAAAATTACACTGAACGAAAAGCAGACTAAAATCGTTGAACCACGCACACCCGTTACAGTGTATTAATGCGAAGAAATTAATTAGAAACGTAAAACATAGAAAATAATAACTTAGTCGATCTAGGACCCGTCTGTTGTGACGAACTTTTTCAAAGGGAAAAAATGGACGCGTTGCGATGGGTTTGTCAAATTTGAAAAAATAGGGTAAAAAACATTGAACCTCACATGCACGCTACGACATGTTAACTCGTAAAATTTAGAACGAAAGGTAAAACGAAAAACTTGCGAAAGACAAAAAGTATGGGGGACGAAAGTTGTAAATAATAAAGTGTTGTGTTAAATTACAAAAGATGAAAAAGTTTGAGTTAAAAGTAAGAATTTGAAATGGGTTAAAATGTAAAAGAAAAAACTTTAAGGTTTAAAGTGGAAAATGGAGTTTTTTTTGTTTGAAAAAGTTCCAAAGCATGATGTACAAGTCATGATGCACAAGAAAGTTGCTAATTTATATATGGAATAATGGGCTCCATATTAAAAGAAATTATAATGGGCAGAGTAGGGTGCCAGGGACCGAAGTAAAATTGCAACTATTTTCTGTGAGTGGGTCGAAGCTACTATCGCTATTTTATAAGTTAGAGGGCTGCCATAAAAAAATATGTATATTTGGATCGAGAGAAAGGGATGGGCCCGCATCAATATAATATTTTATAATTTGAGTTCATCTAATTTATTAGTGTTGGGCCGCATGAAGTTTGGGCCAGTAAGATAAACATGAGAAGAAAACTCCCATATAATATACTAGTTGTAGGACCCGTGTGACCACACGGGTAGGTTTAATAAGCATAAAAATAGATTATAATACATCATTGAAATTGTTTGTATTTAGTTACATATCTTTATAAAACAATGTTAAAGACAATATATAGTATATGAAACTACTAATATTTTTTTTTCTCGTTGAAGCATATCAATCGTTTATTTGTACATCACAAGATTATGAACTAAGATTATGAACTTGGGTTATGTATTTATCTCAAATCGAGTATATATGTATTTTATAAAAAAGTGGAGGATCTGTACCAAAGCATCTAAAATCGGATGATTATTAGATAGTATAGATAAATTATCTAATTACAGATTTTGTTATACCTAAAACATATGTTATATCCAAAATACAAAATCCTGTGGTACACCGGCATAACTTGACCCGATTCATTGTGAAGTAATTCTCACCACTGGTATATCTAACTTGATATTCATCAATATTGACCCCTAGAAGAGTGAAGCCTGCCCTAGTCAAACAAATTGCTTGCGTCTCGCACGTGTGAAAGGAACCAAAACTGTAAAATAAAGTCTACATTTAGGTTAAATATATAAATTGATAATATAAGTTGTAAATTTAGTTATAACGACAAAAAACGGATAAGAAAATGTTG
This sequence comes from Helianthus tuberosus, assembly GCA_030545235.1. Taxonomy (NCBI): domain Eukaryota; kingdom Viridiplantae; phylum Streptophyta; class Magnoliopsida; order Asterales; family Asteraceae; genus Helianthus; species Helianthus tuberosus. The sequence continues at coordinate 222,900,885 of CM060443.1, read as the reverse complement.
AGTAAAATGTAAATAGCGTTCAAAAATTGAAAAATGTATGACATACATTGAAAATATAAAATCATCCTAAAGATATGGAAATGAAAGAAATCATTTTAAATGTGTAAAATTAAAATTTATAAATATATTTTTTTTCCGCTGGAACAATGAAGGCCAACCAACAACCCAATGTTCGCTCTCCCCATGTATTGCGATGTGCGAAATCTAAACACGAATTCCCAGGCAAAGCTCACGGCTTAGTTTGTTTAATTCTGTAGCCGAGAGAATGGTATTGAACGTGTTAAAAAAAAAACCTGTTTGAATCACTGTAGGAAAAAAAATACTTTTTTTATTATGCATACCAAAATATACTCTTAAAAAAACTACACAAAATGGTATTCAGTTACATGACTCATTGCCTTTGCTTAGTTTTTTAATAAAAAAAATTAATAATAACTCTAATACCAATCTCAGGTGGAAATGCCTCACATAATTCAATCATGGTATACCATTAACTCATTATTTGCTCCTCACATTTTTTGCACATTTTGACTTTTTTTGGTCAAATAAGCACTCACATCAGTTTAATGAGATTAAAGGGTTACATGTGCAATGCTATGAATTAAATTACAATAAGAAATGATTTAAATCTTTGAAATTAAAATAGAGTAGTTTTGCTTTTAAAAGATATAACCTTTGATTATAAAAAGTCAACCTTGTTGGTTTCGGAAAAGAATATAGACCAAACTCATCAGAAAAGTAAGCTAAAAGAATGTTCAGTTTTGTAAGCTTATGTTATCTAATGTATGTTGCCAGAGTTACAAAATTTTGTTTAAACTTAGATACATCTGGTTACAAAATTTTGTTTAAAGTTAGATACATATAATCTAGTCTTGTTCTCTCACTTCTATTTCAAATTTACCCAAAACTTATATCAGATCAAATCAAAGCTCATCACCTGTACTCAGTACTCACTTTTTGTGTCTACACTCTACAACACCGCTTGCTTATCTAACAAACTTTGCACCTATCCCATGAGCGTTTTCGTCAAAGCGATTATGATCAAATAATGTGTGATTCCTGCAAGAATTGTTCTTTGCCGGTAAATTGGCTAGGGATACCTTTAAAAATCACGTTTGAAGAGGTCTTTGTGCACATGTTGACTTATTTTAGTCTACCTTAACAGGAAAACCTTAGACACTATGTTGTGCTTTCAGTTCCCTAACTTCTGGGTTTTCGTAAGGTTCCCCAATTTTATTCTTTTATTGTAATTCTAACTTCAGGGTTATCTTAAAGTTTTGATTTTTTTTACAAACCCAAATTAATTAGAAGCTTAAACTAATTTTGTAAAGAATATGAAAGTAATTCTAACCTATGCATTAGTCTAATCTTCCTCTATTTTACTATTCTTAAGTTAATATTACCTAAAATATGTATCAGTTTACCTCCACATATAAAATGACATCCAAAGTCAGAATTCTTTAAAGTTCATAATACCAAAGAACAATGAAAACCGAAGGATTTCTTAGACCGAAAAAATCACCCAATTCCTAATACCATAAACTTAAACGTCTCATTTCAAAACAACCAATAACATTCAACTCCCCCAAAATTAAGAAATTACAACACAATAGCAAACCACCCTAAACGAACCAAAAAAAGAAACTAAAGTGTCACGGCCTCCGACCCGGTTTGACCCGTTACAGGAGCCGCGGGACAGAAATCCTGCGGTATTTATTTAATTGAGTTTAACAGCGGAAGTTTTTCATCAGGATCTTTTAAAATGTAAATATTTCCCGATTATTTTATTTCACAACGCGGGATAAAACCCCGGTAATTTACAATCTAGAGATTTCACGAAGAAATCTTTTATTTTACAAAACATGTTTCTTTATTTTATACTGAGCCACTTCTTTGAGCTTGTAGTGCTATATGGCACTTTTCCTGGATCCTAACAGATCACCTGAAACATGTTTGAAAAAGGTTTTGTCAGCGGGAAATACTGAGTGAATCATTCTATTTTGCATAATGATGCATAGTTATCAATTACAGCATAAGAGCGATTACAATGGCTTCTATCTTATTTTTATCTGGCATTCTGTCACAATGGTGACATGTCACAATGGTGACATGTCACAATGGTGACATGTCACAATGGTGACATGTCACAATGGTGACGATGGTCATACCACTATTAGATCAATGAACCTAAATAGTGATGATTATCCCTGTAGGTCAATGAACCTAACAGTGATTATCCCGAGTAGGTCAATGAACCTAACTGGGAGAAAATTAGTAATGTGCACAATACCCCACTAACCAGTAATTCAAGATATCCACGACTTAGTCCCTGTAATTATAACCTTGAAAATAATTTGAGGTATTGTAAAATAGTTGATAAAAAGAGAATGACTCACATTGCAGATTTATACGGGCAGAGTTTGGCCTACTGATTTAGCCTTTTATCCTAAATTTAATAACAGGCACACAATTCGGGGTTAGTAATCAATCCAGCATTTACGATAACTCACGAGATCAAATTCTCACAACGAACGACAAAGTGCAATACTTCATCCATCGAATTAACGACGAACGACAAAGTATAACCCTAATGTGGGCGGCACTTAAACATCCATTGGATATATTGATCATCGGAAAATGAATCGTAGCAGCGATTGTGCTAATACCCTGGTTGCGGCGTTGATTTAGTGCCTGTGTGTGTTAATTGGAGTATACAGAAATTATCTCGGAACATAGAACGAATTTCTTCGTCGAACATACGCAGAATTTCAAGTGCCAACCTCTGCTATTTATACACAAATTTGGCTTAGCTTACGGACCGTAACAAATAACACTTATGGTCCGTAAGGGTCTTGAAATCCAGATAAGGTGGCCACGTGTGGGACTAGCTCAGATGAGTCGACAGTTTCGTAAATTAAAATTTTGACAGCACATTATGTGGATAATCGTTAACTAGGAAATACCCCCCCTGAGTTTTAGGGGCCCTGATCCCGATTCTGATTATTCTGAAAATTTTAGGGTTTGTTCAGAATCACTTGGGTGTCTCTATTAGGGTTTCCTATTGGTCAAATTAATTTAATAAATATGACTTTTGATGAGAGTCGTTACATTCTCCCCACCTTAATAAAAATCTCGTCCTCGAGGTTTACTGGAATAATTGATGATATTTTCTCTTCATTTTGGATTCCAGTTCCCAAGTATATTAGGGTCCTTATCTTTGAATCCCACTTTACTTAAACTAACACTATTTGTTTACCTTTATATCTTGAAAAGGTACTACCAAAGATTCGTTTAGTAGGTATCTCTTGAGATTGGATATATAAAATATATCATGTACTCCAGCTAATTCTTCCTGGTAGTTGTAAACGATAAGTAACTGTTCCTATACGTTGGATCACTGGAAATGGTCCTACGTAACTTGGACTTAACTTTTCCTTTCTTACCGAATCTAACAACTCCTTTCCAAGGAGATACTTCCAATTACATTTTGTCTCCAACTCGAACTCCAACGGCTTTCATCTATTATCTGTATAATTCTTCTGACGATCCTTAGTTGTCTTCAGCCTTTTCTTAGTGATACTAAATATCACAGTCGTAGTCACTTAAGATTTTCATACCTCTCCTTTGCCTCATGTTTAATTCTTTTTGCCCAACTATATATCTTAAATTCTTATGATCCGTATAGACAGTAAACTTACTTCCATACAGATAATGTCTCCAAATCTTAAGGCAAAAATTATGGCTCCAAATTATAAGTTATGCGTGGTATAGTTCCTTCGTTCCTTTTCAATTACCTTGATGCATATGCAATTACCTTTTTGCGTTGCATTAACACGCATTCAAATCCTAACTTTGAAGCATTACCTTATACTTCAAAATCTTCAGTTCATAAGGCTAAGATTGGAGCAGTTTGGTTAATTTCTACTTTAAGATCCTCATTCAAACTTAGCTATTTTTACAGGTTAACTTAGTTAATGGTATAACTATCTTAGAAAAATCCTTAATAAATTGTCTGTAATATCCGACTAAACTTCTAATTTCCCTTGCGGATTAGGGAACCTTTCATTTGGTAATATCTTATCAGGATTTATGTGAATACCTTCGGGATTCACCATATGTCCTAAAATTGCACTTCTAGCAGCCAAAATTCATTCTTCGAAAATTTGGCGTAAAGCTTTTCTTTTCTTAACAAAGTTAAGAGTACATGCAAGTGCTGATAATGTTCTTCCTAACTTTTGGAATACATAAGTATATCGTCGATGAAGATTATTACCAATTTATCCAAATATGGTGTACAGATCCTATTTATCATGTTCATGAATACTGCAGGTGCATTTGTTAACACAAAGGGCATGACTGTAATTTCGTAATGACCATACCTAGTTCTGTAAGCAGTTTTAGGTATTGTCTTCCTCTTGTACTTTCAATTGATGATATCTGGAACATAAGTTGATCTTAGGAAAATATCTATTTCCCTGGAATTTGATTGAATAGATCATCAATTCTAGGTATTGATTCTTAATTGTAACCTTATTCAATTCCTTATAATCAATACACTTTCTCATCGAACCATACTTTTTTCTTAATAACCAATATTGTGCTAACCGATAAGGTTCCCTGGCTTATCGGTAAAATTCCTGGAATTTAGATGAATCCTAAATTCTATCTCCCTATTTGGTGGTAATCCAGGTAAGTCTTCTGGAAATACATCTGGGTATTCTGAAACTACAGAAATTTCCTTAAATTCTTTATCTTTAGTATTAATGATTACTGAAATCATATATACTATTCCTTGTTTTCGTTCATAATTAGGAACTTTCTTTACTGATATGAACTTTATAGGTCTACATAGCTTATCTCCTGTAATCATTATTACTTCTCTAGTGATTGCTCAAACTTCTATAGAATTCTTATCATAGATAATTCGAGCATAATTGTTTTACTAATCAATCCATTCTTAGCACAACCTTGACTTCAACTAATTTCATAGATAATAGGGTTGCAGAAAATTTATGACTTAAAAGTTCTATTTCAGAACCTTATTTATTTTAACTGAATTCCCATCTACCGTTTCTATTGTAAAATTTTGCTTACTGCTGGTTAAAGGTAAGTTAAAAGTTTGGAAGAATAAAGTATTTATAAAACTTTGGTTTACACCAGAGTCAAATAATACTTTTGTGTACACGTTGTGAACTAAGAACGTACCAGCTATCACATCTGGAATGAGTTCTGCTTCCTTAGCAGTCAGTTGGAAGGCTCTTACATTCCTTTTTGCTCTTTCTGCAGGTTTGGCTTTATTGTCAGATGTTTTGTTCAGTTTTGGACAATCTGGCCTAAGATGTCCAGCTTCTCCACAGTTGTAGCAAACTGAAAATTTCTTCCTCCTACAGCCTTCTTCTTGATGCCCTGGAATCTTGCAAAAATTGCAATATCCTTTGCATCTTCCAAAATGCTTTCTTTTGCAAGAATTGCAAAATGGACTAGTAGAAGATTGCCCATTCCCTCCTTTCTTGAAATTGTTATGGTTACCCGAACGGAATTCTTGGGTAATCTTTTGGGCTACTTCCTTTCTTCTATTTCTTCTCTTGTCCGTACTAGCTCGTCAGTCAGAGTATTAGCTAATTCTACTGCATCATCAATCGTGCGAGGTTTCGCAGCCTTGACGATATTACGGATTTCGGAAATCAATCCCCAAATATAACGGGAAATAAGTACCGGCTCTGGCGAAGCCAGGGTTGGTACCACTCGAGCATATTCGAAGAATGTCGTAGTATACCCTCGACAATCTACATCCACCATCTGATAGGTTAGAAACTTATTTGCCATTTGATCTTTTTCATATTCAGGACATAATTTTCTTTCTACAAGACTCTTAAATTCTTCCCATTTCATGGCATAAGCCCTATTTCTTCCTTTAGCCTGTAACACTGTGTTCCACCATTCTAGCGCCCCTTCTTTGAAAAGATTTGACGCATACATGACCTGATCATCCTGAGCACATTTACTTATGGCAATTACTGCCTCGGTTTTCTCTAACCAACGCAATGCTGCAGTCGCTCCTTCATTGCCTGCAAACTCAGTGGGTTTACAAGCAAGAAATTCTTTGTAAGTGCAACCAGGTGTTGCAACTTTCCTTTTCTTAGGGAGCGGAGCTTGCCGTGGTTCATTATCATGATTAACATGATTATTGCCTCCATTTACGCTATAACTGAAGTTATCTTCAGAAATACGTTTACTAGGAACAACTTGTTGCAGTTCGATTGGATTTTTAACAGCAGCAATGATTGCTGGAATAGCATTGGCTATCCCTTGAGCAACTATTCCTGGAATAGCGTTGGCTATCCCTTGAGCAACGATATTTTCTATATCTTGCCTAGTTACATATTGATCCCCCGGTTGTTGCTCAGATTGATTAACCTCATTAACTGGTTCATTATTAGCGTTTTCCATCTGATATCTAATTTATAGATATATAATTAGTATAAAAGAAATAATCCAATGTTACAATTATTTGCACAGAATCAAATAAACAAATATACAACCAGAATTGTAATTTTTTTCTAATATTTCGTTTGTTGTATAGATTATATCATACTTCTATATATAACCGTTTTATTATTTACTTTACACAAACTGATTTTACTATTAGACAATCATAGTTTCATAATCCCCTGTCCTTTGTCAGGTGATGTTCTAGTAACGGCGTTCCTTCTCATCGTATTTCCAGGAGATCTGTCCCAATATCTCTTGGATCCTATTCCCAGCATCCATTTCGTTAAAATGACGGAATTCAGTCATATTCTCGTTATTCATTGGTGAATTTGGTAAAGGTTCTGGATTGAACTTTAGGAAAAAGCCTATAGGGATGGTTTTGTAACAGTATTTCATTATTCAACCATTCGTCTATTTTCCAGTGGATTGAAGGGTTTGGAATAGCTGGTTCTGAATTCATTGGTAGTTGTGTTTCAAGAGAATGAATAAAATCATTTTCATTAACAGGCTCAATAGTATCATCGGTTGCCATTATAAACTCTAGTTCTTCTTGAGATGGTAATCCATCAATTTGCCTAGAACTTTCCCCAATTTCCATTTTCTTAGGCTTAGGTTTTTCAAGAGGTAAAGCGTTGAATTCTATAGGTTCTTCTATATCTGGAATATACCTATTGAAATCTCTGGAAACTTCGATTCTTACTGGATAGAGATTTAAATTCTGAAGGGCTTCCGACAGATTACTCATGCTGTTTAGTAAAATACACACCATTACTAAGTTATAAACAAATTATATAGAACAACTTTTTAAATAGTATTTCATACTGGGTAACTACCAAAATAACTAAAAATTAAAACACACTAGGTTTTATTTGTAAATACAGTTTATAAACTGTAGATAATAGAGGTGCTAAAATTTTGAGTCAGAATATTTAAAGATTTATATTTACTACTACAGTAGCTAACATATAAAAATCTGCCCATACTGTTCAAAATTAGTCAGATAATAAAACATATAATCACAAGATAGCATTTAATAAAAATTAAGTATTTTCTAAATACTTAATTGGCTTAAATCAGTGGCTCGATAAGTGGCTCTGATACCACCTTTTTCTGTCACGGCCCCCGACCCGGTTTGACCCGTTTCAGGAGCCGCGGGACAGAAATCCTACGGTATTTATTTAATTGAGTTTAACAGCGGAAGTTTTTCATCAGGATCTTTTAAAATGTAAATATTTCCCGATTATTTTATTTCACAACGCGGGATAAAACCCCGGTAATTCACAATCTAGAGATTTCATGAAGAAATCTTTTATTTTACAAAACATGTTTCTTTATTTTATACTGAGCCACTTCTTTGAGCTTGTAGTGCTATATGGCACTTTTCCTGGATCCTAACAGATCACCTGAAACATGTTTGAAAAAGGTTTTGTCAGCGGGAAATACTGAGTGAATCATTCTATTTTGCATAATGATGCATAGTTATCAATTACAGCATAAGAGCGATTACAATGGCTTCTATCTTATTTTTATCTAGCATTCTGTCACAATGGTGACATGTCACAATGGTGACGATGGTCATACCACTATTAGATCAATGAACCTAAATAGTGATGATTATCCCTGTAGGTCAATGAACCTAACAGTGATTATCCCGAGTAGGTCAATGAACCTAACTGGGAGAAAATTAGTAATCTGCACAATACCCCACTAACCAGTAATTCAAGATATCCACGACTTAGTCCCTGTAATTATAACCTTGAAAATAATTTGAGGTATTGTAAAATAGTTGATAAAAAGAGAATGACTCACATTGCAGATTTATACGGGCAGAGTTTGGCCAACTGATTTAGCCTTTTATCCTAAATTTAATAACAGGCACACAATTCGGGGTTAGTAATCAATCCAGCATTTACGATAACTCATGAGATCAAATTCTCACAACGAACGACAAAGTGCAATACTTCATCCATCGAATTAACGACGAACAACAAAGTATAACCCTAATGTGGGCGGCACTTAAACATCCATTGGATATATTGAGCATCGGAAAATGAATCGTAGCAGCGATTGTGCTAATACCCTGGTTGCGGCGTTGATTTAGTGCCTGTGTGTGTTAATTGGAGTATACAGAAATTATCTCGGAGCATAGAACGAATTTCTTCGTCGAACATACGCAGAATTTCAAGTGCCAACCTCTGCTATTTATACACAAATTTGGCTTAGCTTACGGACCGTAACAAATAACACTCTCGGTCCGTAAGGGTCTTGAAATCCAGATAAGGTGGCCACGTGTGGGACTAGCTCAGATGAGTCGACAGTTTCGTAAATTAAAATTTTGACAGCACATTATGTGGATAATCGTTAACTAGGAAATACCCCCCCTGAGTTTTAGGGGCCCTGATCCTGATTCTGATTATTATGAAAATTTTAGGGTTTGTTCAGAATCACTTGGGTGTCTCTATTAGGGTTTCCTATTGGTCAAATTAATTTAATAAATATGACTTTTGATGAGAGTCATTACATAAAGCCCCAAATCATAAAATTAAACAAAAATCAAGCTCACATACCTGAGGTATTGACGATGTTGTAGTCATACCAAATATGCATATTACTTTTACATGTTCTCTTGGGTGCACCATGTAGACACTACTCTCAATACACAGACTACAAAACCAAACTAAAACAATACAAACTGATTATATATAGTAGCAAAGTTTTATACAGGTAAGTTCCTATGAGCAAAAAGAACACCTTCATTTAACTAAATGAAACTAATGATCAAATCGAAATAATACAAAACCTCCAGTGTTATGTTTTGTTTAAGAAAAATATGTTAAACTACCGGAAATAAGACCATGCCACCTAAAGAAGGAGCTCTTACCATCAATTTTAGGGTTCGAAACAAAAGAGGCGATGAATCAAGTTGTGTGGGAGAGAAACGGAGAGAATGGGAGCGAAATCAAATATCAACAATGAAATCAATAAACAACCATTCAAGTAATTCGAATCAAAATATCGACAACAAAATCAAATCAGTCACAACAAAACCTCGTTCGACCATGTATGTAAAAAGTCTCATCCACCGCTAATTTTCCAGCACAGACCTGAAACATGAATTATGACAATCAGAATCTTGAATTGCTGAGTCTAACTAAGACATGAAAAACATCAAATAGTGAATAAATAAGGAGAATGACTATCAGATTTGAACACAAACCATTTTGATCTTTAAGAACCCATCGACAGTATGATTGAGGAGAGGGTCCCCATATCGACAGAGAATTCCACATTCGGAGAAGAAATTAAAACCATGAAATCTTCCCCAACATCTTTAGTTCTTCAACAAAGAACAATTGATTAGGGTTTGAAGAAAAGAAAGCATCGAGTTGAATAGAGAAAAACGAACAATAGCTTAGCACTACTAAAGGTCAATCACACCTCAAAAGGTCAACTTCTAAATTGGTTTTTTTTTATAAATTGAATATATGTAACCATATTTTTTATTTGTTGATACAACTCAAAATTATGGATAAAAATGTTTTGCATGTGAAACTCTAATAACTTAACATGTCATCATGTCAATAGTCTTGCTTAATCTCAAATCAGAATACATATACCCAAAACATAGGTAAGCCGTAAAGCTTAAAAACTACATGAAACTAAATATCTTTAAAGTTTACACAAAACAGAAAAAAAACATATATGGAAGTAACTTGAAGAGTAGACTCAAAAAGAAGTGCAGATAAAAAAACATTGCATCTGCACTATCCGCTAATCCATCTTGCTCGTGCCAACCTGGAAGAGATATGCAGAACGATATGCATGAAAAGATATACAACCAGAAGTACATACAGATGTAAAACAAAAAGGTCCTTTTTAGGTAATTATATTCTACCTATTTAATTCGTTTTGTTCAAACAAATTGACCGCCAAAACCAAAAAACAGAGGCCCTAATCTAGTGCCACATGGCCCAAACTATTTTCATTTATTATATATAGTAGATAATAGATATAGATAATAGATTTATATAAACTATATGTAAAAATAGAAAGATTTGAAGCATGTTTTGCTGACTTTTTAGTGTTCTATGATAATCTCGCTCTCAATCTCATTAATCTCCTCTCTCCTCTGCATTATTAGAAGAAAAAAAGGATAAGAACAAATAAGATGATGTTAATGTAGAATCCATTTGTGTTGGAATCAAATGTTACCTGTTTGATTGAATGATAGGATTGGAATAAAAAATAGAGATGATGCATCCCAAAAGTTTATGGCACCATTGTTACTTAGTATCTTGAGGTGCCTTTTAGTGCTATTAAAGATGATCACTACAGAGAAAGAAATATGCTAATGCAGTTTCACAATTATCGGATTAGATGCAAAAAAGTAATAAAAATCGGATTAGAACGCATTCAAAACATACACAATTATATTGATATTATAATTTGTGTTATCTGAAAACATACGTCTATACAAAGAGCCAAGATTGAATAACTATAAACAAATCTAGTTATTAGATAAACTCCAAAGAGATAAAAAAAAGTCTGAAGAAAAAAATTTAGGAAAGGAAAATATAATTGTATGGTGTATTAATTGTATTTGACCATTACAATTAATCGTCTGGATTACAAGATCAATCGATATGTCGTTAATGCGTCGAACACTTGAATCGTCTGTGAAGATCAATGAATCGTACAATGAAGCAGAGCTTCAATTCTCTAATGAAATTGAACGACGGTGTTGTGATTTAGGGTTAAATTTGGTGTGAATTGGCAGATTTAGGGTTAAATCTGGTGTGAATCGATAGATTTAGGGGTTTGAATGTGTGAATAGGCGCAACGATCTGAACGAGAAGCCTTAGGTTTTTAAGTATATGGTATTTTTGCCATCATTGTTACTTATTTTCAATGTTTTCATAACCGGACCGGACAGTGAACCGGATGCCTAACTGGTTCACTGGTCGGACCGGTTCAACCGGATTAGGAACCGCTTATCATTATATATAATATAAATATGTATATATAATATAAAAGAAAATATGAGCAAGTACTAAAATCCTTCAAATATATTTAAGGGTGGAGATACAATAGAAAGTTTATTTTGCTAGGAAGTGATCTTGACCATTCATTTAATTAATCAAGGGCAAAGATTAAATGAATGAAATTGAAGCAAAAAAAAAAGATGCGCGTGAGTTTGTTAGGGGCATTCTAGTCAATCTAGCACAATAGTTTCTCTCTCCTCCAATTCCCCCCATTTTTTAATCGTTAATAACTTTTTCATACGACATTATTTTTTATAAAAATTGCACCAAAAAAACCAGCGTTTTTTATCTTTAAAACGAGTATACTATTGCTATATTTTCGAAATTTTTTTTTGAAAACCCAGTTGCGTAAAACGCAATGAAAAAAAACGTAAAAAAATGACCTTTTCTAAAACGCAACGCACAAAAAACACAAAGAAATGTCTTATTTCTAAAACGCAATGACCAGAAAACACAAATAAATGTCTTATTTCTAAAACGCAATAGCCTAAAAACACAAAAGAAAGTGTACTTTATAAAACACAATAGACAGAAAACACTTAAAAATGTCTTATTTCTAAAACGCAATGCCTAGAAAAGACAAAAAAATGTCTTATTTCTAAAACGCAATGACCAGAAAACACAAATAAATGTCTTATTTCCAAAACGCAATAGCCTAAAAACACAAAAGAAAATGTACTTTATAAAAAGCAATGGACAGAAAACACTTAAAAATGTCTTATTTCTAAAACGCAATGCCTAGAAAACACATAAAAATGTCTTATTTTAAAACGCAATGGCCAAAAAACACAAAAGAAACTGTTCTCTCTAAAACGCAATGAACTGAATACACATAAAAATGTGTTTACCTAAAACGCAATGAGTAAAAACACTTCAAAAATGTTTTATTTCTAAAACGCAATGACCAGAAACTGTTGTTCACAGAACCAGAAACTGTCTAAAACGCAATGACCAGAAACTTACCTGCATAGAACCAGAAACTGTCTAAAACGCAATGACCATAAACTGTTGTTCACAGAACCAGAACTTGTTGTTCACAGAACCAGAATCTAACTAAAACGCAATGACCAGAACCTGTTGTTTACATGTAATAGTCAAATACAATTAATACACCATACAATTATATTTTCCTTTCCTAAATTTTTTTCTTCAGACTTTTTTTATCTCTTTGGAGTTTATCTAATAACTAGATTTGTTTATAGTTATTCAATCTTGGCTCTTTGTATAGATGTATGTTTTCTGATAACAAAAATTATAATATCAATATAATTGTGTATGTTTTGAATGCGTTCTAATCCGATTTTTATTACTTTTTTGCATCTAATCCGATAATTATGAAACTGCATTAGCATATTTCTTTCTCTGTAGTGATCATCTTTAATAGCACTAAAAGGCACATCAAGATACTAAGTAACAATGGTGCCATAAACTTTTGGGATGCATCATCTCTATTTTTTATTCCAATCCTATCATTCAATCAAACAGGTAACATTTGATTCGAACACAAATGGATTCTACATTAACATCATCTTATTTATTCTTGTCCTTTTTTTCTTCTAATAATGCAGAGGAGATTAATGAGATTGAGAGCGAGATTATCATAGAACACTAAAAAGTCAGCAAAACATGCTTCAAATCTTTCTATTTTTACATATAGTTTATATAAATCTATTATCTATTTCTATTATCTACTATATATAATAAATGAAAATAGTTTGGGCCATGTGGCACTAGATTAGGGCCTCTGTTTTTTGGTTTTGGCGGTCAATTTGTTTGAACAAAACGAATTAAATAGGTAGAATATAATTACCTAAAAAGGACCTTTTTCTTTTACATCTGTATGTACTTCTGGTTGTATATCTTTTCATGCATATCGTTCTGCATATCTCTTCCAGGTTGGCACGAGCAAGATGGATTAGCGGATAGTGCAGATGCAATGTTTTTTTATCTGCACTTCTTTTTGAGTCTACTCTTCAAGGTACTTCCATATATGTCTTTTTCTGTTTTGTGTAAACTTTAAAGATATTTAGTTTCATGTAGTTTTTAAGCTTTACGGCTTACCTATGATTTGGGAATATGTATTCTGATTTGAGATTAAGCAAGACTATTGACATGATGACATGTTGTCAAGTTATTAGAGTTTCACATGCAAAACATTTTTATCCATAATTTTGAGTTGTATCAACAAATAAAAAATATGGTTACATATATTCAATTTATAAAAAAATCAATTTAGAAGTTGACCTTTTGAGGTGTGATTGACCTTTAGTAGTGCTAAGCGATTGTTCTTTTTTCTCTATTTAACTCGATCCTTTCTTTCCTTCAAACCCTAATCAATTGTTCTTTGTTGAAGAACTAAAGATGTTGGGGAAGATTTCATGGTTTTAATTTCTTCTCAGAATGTGGAATTCTTTGTCGATATGGGGACCCTCTCCTCAATCATACTGTCGATGGGTTCTTAAAGATCAAAATGGTTTGTGTTCAAATCTGATAGTCATTCTCCTTATTTATTCACTATTTGATGTTTTTCATGTCTTAGTTAGACTCAGCAATTCAAGATTCTGATTGTCATAATTCATGTTTCAGGTCTGTGCTGGAAAATTAGCGGTGGATGAGACTTTTTACATGGTCGAACGAGGTTTTGTTGTGACTGATTTGATTTTGTTGTCGATATTTTGATTCGAATTACTTGAATGGTTGTTTATTGATTTCATTGTTGATATTTGATTTCGCTCCCATTCTCTCCGTTTCTCTCCCACACAACTTGATTCATCGCCTCTTTTGTTTCGAACCCTAAAATTGATGGTAAGAACTCCTTCTTTAGGTGGCATGGTCTTATTTCCAGTAGTTTAATATATGTTTCTTAAACAAAACATAACACTGGAGATTTTGTATTATTTTGATTTGATCATTAGTTTCATTTAGTTAAATGAAGGTGTGCTTTTTGCTCATAGGAACTTACCTGCATAGAACCGGAAACTGTCTAAAACGCAATGACCATAAACTGTTGTTCACAGAACCAGAACCTGTTGTTCACAGAACCAGCCAGGGGCTCCGCCCCTTGGACCCCGCCAGGGGCGCCAGGGGCTGCCGCCCCTGGGACCCGCTACCAGGGGCGCTGCCCCCGGACCCCCGGCAAGATCGTAAAACGCAATGACTAAATCAAAAACCCATATTGTAAAAATGAAATTAAAGAATTTCTTACATGGATCGAAATGATTTCTTCAACAATTGACGAAGTTTGAATGATTGAAACACTTATCAGCGCTCGAATTGAGTGATTATCTCCAAAATCACCGGAAAAAACGAGATTTTTTTATGAAATTAAACTGGGTTTTCTTCAAAAAAGCTGAAGAACACGTTTATCGGGTGTTTGAATCATTGATTTGTGATGAAAATCACACTATAATGTAGTGATTATTGATATAGAAAGTGAAGAAATGGTTGAAGATGGTGGGTTTTGAAGTTACTGGGTTTTGAAAAGGAAGAAGAAAGGGTTGGATTGACTAAAATACCCTTTCTCTTTATTTTAAATTTTGCCACATGTCCTAATCTTATTGCTTCCTACACTTCCTAGCCAAAATAAACTTCCTATTTGATCTTTTCCCATATATTTAAAATCTAAAAATTTAGAATAACTACTAAAATAAATAAATGTTTTAGAGCATAATATAATAATAAAACAACACTTAAGTGATAAATAAAAACTTTATAATAATAAGAAAAAAAGACCTGCACGTTTAAATTAATTAATTAAGAGTAAAACTAATTTTGTAAAAAGTAAATACTGAAACATCATGATCACTCTGCAAAATCTTATTATTGCATTCCATTACTTCTCCTCGAAACTCACAGAAACAAATTTTAAAATTACCTTTTATTAAACAAGCAATAATATTATTGGAGATTCGAGCGACAAGGTGCAAATCAACCAGCAAAACATTGAAAATTATTCCTCCTTTCTCATAACTCATTCTCTCATCCAGATCTGCAACGAGACTCCGATTTGGTTCAGATCCGGTAAAGAGAAGACTCAGATTTGGTTCAGATCCGGCAAAGTTCGTCGATTTCGAGGCAAATCCGGCAAAGTGAAGGCTTGATTTCTCTTCACGAACTCCAATCTGATCGTTGAAACGGCTATGACCCGACGGCCCGACCGCCCGGCTGCCGGCCCGACCACCGGCCCAATGTTGAAACGGCTCAAACAAGCGAACCGGCCTGCTTTTGTCTCCGGATCCCGGCCGGCATGGTCCGGGTTTAAAAACATTGCTTATTTTGCTACCGGTTACTTATGGTAACAAATTTTGGTGGCAATTGCCTTTTTTTGGTAGTAGTGATTTGTTTCTAGAGTAGAAAAAGGCTTTTAAAAGTTAAAAAACATGGAGCCGAATGCAGGGTGTTTCAAAATTCAAAAGATGGAACCAATTTATCATAATAATAAAATCAGATTATATAATTTAAATAGATTTTTATATGTATAAATATTGAAATCGAATTTATGACATCAGCATCTACACATGACATAGCTTAGGAGTTGACACATAGGCAGTTTTACATCAGCTCAAAGTCTCTTATTATAGATAGTATAGATTTGTTGGAGGCCCTACAATTCAACAGAAGATGACGCAAATATAAAAGGGGGATGCCTAGTATTATATTTTGAAAGAAAAAAAAAACGCTGCATGACATATATATTATTATGTTTGTCATGCATTAATTAGAAAAGAGGCAGCCCACTTAACCTCTTAATGATACACCAGAGGCCCATTGATGAAACAATTCTATTTGATCCAGTTTATGATACTTTTGAATATATAACATAATATATAACTAGTGATTTCTGCCCGCGCTTCGCGGCGAAAATTTCGGTTGATATCTGTTCGGTTCGTTGTGGTACCTACACTCGCTAGAGTAATCTAAAGAGAAAACCTTATATCGATCGAAAACAATAAAAACGAATATCCATACCAGTACCGATGTTGTTCATTTTTTTTTTTTTAAAGACAACGTTTGGTCTGCTCTATTCACCAATAATTCTAATATTTATCACCCTTACCGAGGATTGAACCTGGAACATCTCCCTTAAGAGGCATATGCCTCTACCAAGTGGGCTAGCCCCACATTGGCAAAACATAGAATCGGACACAACAGCAATCGAACTTGCATCGGCTGCTTGCAATACAACGCATCAACCCTCACAACACATCATTTGATTTGTATGTTGTTCAGTTGATATCAGTTTGATTGGTTTGCAATCTATGTTTATTTTTTTTGAACGTTGCCATATAAACATTATGGAAAACGGCTATTGTGCCGCTATCGTACCAACCCCAACCCAAACCGAAACCGACTGAACAAAATTTTTATCATTACCGGGATTTATTTTTATTGTTTTTCCTTTTGATAAACTAAGATCGTATTGCTATCATATCGTACCGAACTGAACAACATCGGTACCGGTATGCATTAATTTTTATGTTTTTTTGTTTGATAACATATATCGTGTCGCTATCGTAGTGATCCGAACGTAAGTTATAATAAAAAAAAAACTGAATGCTAAACAAAATGCTACTAATAAAAAGAATAAATACCTAATAATTATCTTATTATTAAACAATTAAATAAATAATTGATAAAATATTAGTAAATAAAAACAAATACTTAAATTTTTCAACTACTGTTCATCGGAACTTTCTGTTAATATATATAACTAGTGAGTTTTTCCCCGTGCTTCGCGGCGGGAATTCAGTGTTATCTGTTCGGATCGTTACGGTACCGGCATTCACTATAGTAATAGAAAGAGAAAACTTTACATCAATAAAAAAAAACAAACATGATGTGTTTAGTTGATCGATTCAGTTTGTTTGTTTGCGTTCGATGTTTATTTTTTACAACATTGGGCATTAAATCTTATTGCAAACGAATATTGTGTCACTATCATACCAAACCTAACTGAAATTTTTTGAATAACATCTGTATTGTTTTCGGTATTTATATTTATTGTTTTTGCTATTGATAAACAGACATCGTATTGCTACCTTACTTTACCGGACAACATGAGTACCAGAATGTATTCATTTTTATGGTTTTCTATTTTTCACGGATACAGTGCCGCTACCATAGTGAACTGAACGAACAACATCGGTTTTGGTAATACTATTTTTTTTTGTTTTCTTTTGATAAACTGACACCGTATCGCTATCGTATCCTACGAAACAACATCTGAAACGATACTTGTATTTATTTTTATGGTTATCGATCTAAAGAAATTTCGTTTATACAACTTTGATTACAATAATAAATGAATATCGGAAACAATATCAAGACAATCTGAACCGATCGATACCGTTCGAATATCGGTGTCAGCGCCAGTGTTCGATTTTATCATTTCAGGTCAATATAAATCACGTGTTGATTTCTATACCGAATGCAGGTATTGTATCGGTATTGTAACTAACCGAACCTATACCGATCTGATGCCCGTCGTAACGTACGTCACAACGTGCGACCATATAACATAGAATGTTAAAAAAATGTTAAGGATTTAGATTTTTAAAATGTTAACAAATGCGAGTTATTACTAAAAACAAAATATAATAATAAATAATAAAAGTTAAAAAAAAACAAATACTTAAATTTGATCATTTATTATATACTATTATTTTGTAATATTGTTATGCTTATAGTTGTTGTAAGCTTTGCATTAAGGGTTTTACATGCTATTTTTTATTGTAAGTTGTTATGTTTTGTTTGTACTTTGACATAATAAGGCTTAGGATTTGTACATTCTGCTTTGTATAATTGTACCTGTCATATAAGGTTTTGTGTTGTGTGATTGGGTAAATTGGGCGGTGGATGACTCATATGGCCATTGATCCACGCGTCATTAATCATCACTCCACACGAAAACCTGAAGTATTTTGACATAAGTATGCAGCTAGGAGTTATACATCTTGCTTAAATGATGCTTTATGCTTTAGTTGTTTGTATGGTTAGTCTAGATGAATGTACATTGATATTTACATAATATAAATTGTATACTATTATTTTGTAACATAAGTATGCAGCTAGAAGTTGTACATCTTGCTTAAATGATGCTTTATGCTTTAGTTGTTTGTATGGTTAGTCTAGGTGATTGTACATTGATATTTACATAATATAAATTCATAACAAGTTGAGCCATTGGGTGTTGTACCCCATGTTTTGGGGGTTTAAAAAAATGATGTTTCATTTTAAACCCAAAACTACTTGATTTTATAGTTTTAACCCAAAAGGTTATAGTTTTTTCAATTTAACCTCACAACTTTTTTACTTTCAACTTTGATCCCCTATGTTTTTCATATTTTGCAATTTTTTTCATTTTACGTTAAGATCTAAATTTTGCGACTTAACACGGCACAATGTGTGTGTGTGTGGTTCAATGATTTTATGTTTTGTTATACGCTTCGTTCTAAATTTTGCGAGTTAACATGGAGTAACGTACGTGTGTGGTTCAGTGTGTTTACGTCGTCTATTTTTTCCCGTTTAATATGTTCGTCACAACGCGCGAGTCCTAAATCGAGTTAGTTATGATTTTCTATGTTTTATATGTCGGTCTAATTTTTCCACGTTAAGACGCCGCACCTTCAATGTTGGTGGTCATTGGCGATAGTATGGCATTGGTGCTATTTGTCACGGTTTTACGCCCCCGCTGCAACGCGAGGAGCTTAATACGATAGGTTATTTATATGGATACGAGTCATGTAATGTGGTAATTATGATACCATTAATTGTATTGAACTTATTTGGTGAATTACTTATTTGTATAAGATAGTAATACGGACTTAACCAACAAAAACATCTTTAACAGATTGTAAATCTGATCAACAGCATGTCAATTTTGTTGACCGCGGCGCAACGCGCGCGAGTGAATTTTCTAGTTATTTATTATTAAAAATCACATAGGATGATAAATAAGTATTAATAAAAGATAAAAATTAAAAAACAAATACTTTTAAGTGATAGAATACTATTCATCAAAAGTTTAAATTGATATGTATAATATTGAAGGAGCCGCACATTATAGGGAGACGCAAATATATACATCATAATAAAGGCGGCAGCTTTTTGGGGATATATAATATCGCTTGGCCGATCATATGGATCAGATATATCATTAGACGCACAACTTTGGACGCAACAAGAAAAGAAAAAATATATATAATATTTCTTGTGGAGGCGGCGAGATAAGAATAAAAGGAGCTGCTCTCTAGATATTATTACATATATTAGGGACGAAAAAGATATACATACGATCACATCAGACAACAAGGGGAGGAGACACAAGAGTATTTGGAGACGAATTTTAAAGGATTTTGGCAAGGTTTTGAGCCACGGAAACATTGGGTTGAAGCAAGAAGCTTGGAGAGCAAGAGATTAACGGGTTTTTCTACTCAACTTCTTTAGTTTTCTATTTTTCTTGTTTGATATCAATGAATTCTTGTTCTAGACTTTATTTAATTATTTTATTCGTTATGATTATCGGCTAAATACCTTCAAACTACCTAGGTTATGACGATTGTTTAACAAAGTTCGGATTTTTATTCGTTAATAACGTTGGTTTATGGATTTTCTTGAAAAGTAAAGAACTTTGGAACCTTTAATTTGGTGTGTATGCGTGCTTGATATTGTTTGAATATTAACTATTACTTCGTATGATTCTTGGTGACGGTCTTTATCACATAATAGAGTCATGCTAGGGTTCTAGATTTAGGTGAGTGTCTATATCACATAATAAATCTTTAACTCTTTTAGGTGAAATTACGTAACTAACCTTAGAAGTAATATTCGGTAATCTTATAAAATCCAGTGTTCTACTAATCTTGTCGCTGTAAGGCTCGGGGTTATTAATAGTTCTCGGTTTGGTGTATAGCTAGGATTAGGTTTTGTAAGAAATCGGTCTTAGTTCCCTAATCACACTCGTGTCTATTAAACCAAGTTAAAATCCATAGTTGCCTTAGACTTTCGCGCTGTAAGGTAGATTGTCATATTAGGGCACTTTTCAAGAAGTTAGAGGACTGTAAGGAAATCTAACAACCGATAGTCATAACAGCCTTGTAGAGTCTCACAAGTTTCGTCCTGAGAAGGGTCGGGAGGTCTTAGTAGGGATTTCTTAGGGTTTAGCATTAAAAGATCCCGGTTCCATACCACGTTAATTTCAAATAGAAATCCATTCCTAGTTGAACATGAGTCTAGCCTAGGTAGTCTTCATCACCACTGAGTTAAAACCTTCGTTCAAATTCGCGTCTAGTTAATTTAGTTAATTAGTTTAATTTTTATTTTAATTGCAATTTTAGGATATTTAGACCCCCCCCCCCCCCCAACATAAGTACAGTTAGAGTCTGTGTCAGTCTAAGTCTAGATAGAGTCTAGTTAACGTAATTAGAGAGTCTCATGGGTTCGATACTCGGACTTACTTAGGCTATACTACACTGTGTAACACCTCGTAAAATCACGTCCAATGATGTATTGACACGTGTGATAAACCCTAATAAAGTCAAACGTTGAATTTAAGGGACTAATTTTTCGAAAAGTCGAAAACTTTGATTATGAAAAGACTGGAAGTGTTATCGTGCTTAAAGTAAGTCTCTGAATAACCTTTTACGGTATTTATATTCACAAATGAGCCACTTGTTGAACGAGTGTAGCCGTTTGCGTAATTAATTGAAAGTTTGCGCGATGAGGGGTTAAAAGCGTCAATATGTTTAATTATACCTCTGAATGACCTTTCTTCGAACTCGAAGCATCGTGATGTTTAATAATACTTTCAAGAATGCCTAATATGGATTAGATAAGGCTTCGATGCTATTAAACGATGATATACTCAAGTTTGCGCATTAGAGGGACTAATTGCGTCAAACTGCAAAAGTATACCAATTCGTATGATATCAAACCTTCCAGAATATGATCATAAGTTAAACATGGCCTAAATATCCTTTACTTAGCTTAGATATTGAAGGATCGGTTTTGACTCCGAAAGATTGCAAAACGAACGTGTGACGTGCGGAATCCGTACACGAACGTGACCAAACACACGAGAACGTACTATAACCGTGATTCTATTGATTAATATGACGAGTACAATGCACCGAGAATCACGTTTGAGAACTTTCTCTCTCTAGACTTTCTCTCTCTAAGCACCAAGATCTAAGTTCTCAAATGGCCAAAAGTTTTGAATCTAACACTATAGCTCCCTATTTATAGGCCAAGGATATAAGGAAGATTTCCTTATTTACAGAAATGTCACCTTGCCTTTTCTATTAAAATATAACACTATAAGCCTAGATTTCTTCAGTTTCAGCTACGGTTTTAGATTGATGGAGGCGATAGACATAAATGTACCAATAGACTCCCCCTTGGATATTGCCGCAGTCAATCCGTAGTCAAACTCGTAGCGACTTATCTTTCTCTTTCTCGAACAGAATCTTTTCTTCAGGCTCCCCCTTTCGTCAAGCTTCCGTGCTTTTGGGACCGACACCTGGTTTTCCGTGTACAAGCTCCTCCAGGATAGTTACCTGGCTCCTTGAATACACACTCCCCTTTGCGTTGAGCTTGTCTTCAGACTCCCCCTTAGACTCAGCTGTCGGGATCGTAGTCTGGCTTTCACAAGTTCACAAGTTCAGGATCAAATCCTGGCTTTATACTGTATCTGCTCAAGATTTGAGACCTGATTAACCTGCACATCCTCTACCCATAACATAAGTTTTCAATTTATATCAATTTGGAAAACTCATAGGTAGAAATCTTACATCATCGACAATAATAGTTAAATCAAGTTCAAATGAATGACCTTGATTAACTAAACATAATTTTTTTCTCAAAAATATCTTTTTACACAATTATTTCTCAATCAAACTTTCCCAATCCAATGTAGTTCATCATGTTTTAGCACTTGGAATTTTGAAAATCAGCTTTCCAACATCAGTTGTCAAAAATCTTTTTGTATTTTTCAAAATTTTATGCTAAAACACACTAAAATCTTTTTGGATTTTGAGTTTAAAGAAATGCAGTAAAGAAATATATACAGACAATATTTTTGTGAGTTTGTGTAAGAGGATCATATCAGTTCATGAGACAAATCACTAGCACCATTAAGCTTTAAACATTTTAAGTTCTAAACGATTCACATAGATTGACGATATAGTTGTCCTCTTAAACTCAATCTAAAAACTTTCGAAATGCTTACCGATACGTTAAGGTATATTAATTTGGAACTAAATTCTTATGGACCCCACGATCTCAGCATATCCCCTCATCATGCAATACACTAACTCAAGTAATGCCTTTAAATTTTCATCAACTGTGATATGTGCGAAAACAACTCAGAATGTTTAAACATTAACAATCAGGTCGATACTTTCGTATACGCAGAGAAAGTCCAATGTTTAAACAAAATAAGAAAATAAAACAAGTTGAAATTGTTTAGGCTTTAACCACCAGGTCGATACTCCCGTATACGCAGAGGTGATCCAAAGCTTAAACGAAACACCAAAGAAAATAAATCAGAACGTTTAGGCAATAACATCCAGGTCGATACTCACGTATACACAGAGGATGTCCAATGCTTAAACAAAATAAAGAAATAAAACAAGTTTAAATCTTTGCAAAATGAAATGCACAATCACAGCGACTTTTTCAGCAAGTTGTGAAAGTTCACAGACTTAACCAGTTTCTATGCTCTTTTAGCATTCAGCGATTACTGAGTAGGTACACAATCACGAAGGACAAAACTAAGTACTATGCTTTCAACCATGTTTCCCACTCTACTAGTCTAGCTGAGCCTATCGTCACATCCTTAGTGAAACCGTTTATCACATTTGACATTTCATTTCTTTAGCATGCTGTGATAGTCCACTGATTTACTATCATTTACTCTTATTCACAACAAAACTCATTTTTGCTTTTTCAATGTTTTTGGAATTTTCAAATTTTCAAATTTTTTAAAAATTTTTCTCCCCCTAAAATCAAAATATGTTTCAATTTTGATTTTCTGGGAAAATTTGAAAACAAACTGTACAAGGAAAGTGACAACATGATGAGAATTACTTCAATTCTCCATTCACTTGGCTTAAACAATCAGAACTCCCCCTGACAACAAACTATTTTCCCATTATGATTTCAAAACACTTAAGTTTGTTTTAATCAAAATGGTTTTTCCGGAAAATAAGCTTTGTTTGTCTTTTCACAAACTTGGGGTTCTTTTCATCACATTGTTCTTTTATCACTTCCTGAAAAATTTAATATTTTTAGGTTCTATCAACAAAATCACTTGGTAAGAAAGTTAACTCAAGTACAACTTAATGTCCTTGATTAACCTTTTGAAAGATCGAAATATCACAATCCTGAATTTCTCAAGAAAGATGCCGATACCTGCTCCACTCTTACCAACCTGGGAGCTCCGGCAAGTCAGGTTTTTCATTTAAACAGACTCACCCAAGCCTGACCAGTCTTGGGTTTGACAGTTTTTACCTCAAAACTTGGCTCTTCTGACTTTGCCGAGTCAGTTTCATTGCCTGATTGTGGCTTCTCTGACTTTGACAAGTCAGAGTCATTGCCAGAATGTGGCTCTTTTGTTTTCTCAGAAACAAATTCATCGCCATTCTCTATTAGAACCCAATCCTTACAATGTTTAACCTTTCCAAATTTGTCAACCTGTGACATGCACAATTTTTCATAGTCATTTTTATACTTAAAAACTTTGATAAAGGCTTTGTCTGAAAAATTAACTTTCTTTGATTGTTCATCGGTTTGATTAGTTAATTTTTCTTTCTTTATCAACCCTTTTGTCCTCAGATTTGTATCTGATGAGTTCGTTTTGCTTGATTGATCCTTGTTAGTGGAGCAAATCGATTCATCATAACTTTTTCTCAGATTATCAGTTGTACCCGAGGACAAAATCTTCTCTAGGTACTCTCTTACTTTCTTCCTTTTCTTTCTCAGTCTGTCTTTCTGCCCTTTTGATAGTTTCACTTTCTGTTTCTTTTCTTTGGGCTTTTCTTCGACTTTGTCTGATTCATACATTTGTCTATGAGATTCAGCCCTCGATCTTCTCTTTGATCTCATTGGGCAATCTCTGGCAATATGACCTTTGATTCCACAGTCATAGCATCTTTTTGTCTCAAAACTCTGATTCTGGCAGTTAACAGCAATGTGTCCTTGAGAACCGCAGTTGTAACACACTCTGTTTTCATACCATACACCATTTTCATACCACACACTTAGATCATAACATTGAATTGCCTTGTGGTAATCATGTCCTTTCTTGTATCCTTGATTTGGCATTTGAGAACTGTGGTCAAACCTGCACCACTTATTACCAACTTTTTGTGAGTTTTGATTTATCAATTTTTGTGGTTTTTCATATTGATTGGATGATTGAACTGATGAGCTTTTATTTTTGTTTTGAACATTTTCTGAATTTTTAACATTTTGTTTTTGTTCTACAATCTTCTGAACAGGTTTTTGCTTTGAGCATTCACCTATTTCAGTAGAGTGTAAAACAATATCTTTAAATCTTTCTTTTAATTCCAAAAACATTTTCTTTTTCTCTTTTTCATCATCAGTTTTATCATCACAATCTTCAATTATGACTTTGTCATAATTTGTGACATTGTTACTTATTGGAACTGAATTGATTGGTTTTGGACATAATTGATCAAACTTTGCTGAAGTTGTCACAAAACCTTTCAATTTCTTTTCAAAATCATCAATTTTATTTCCAGCATTCTCAACTTCTTTCTCAAGTTGAGTGATTTTCTCAAGATGAGAATTTATTGCCTTTTCATTTGCAATTTTATTTTATTCAAAAACAGATTTTTCATTTTCTAAAACTTTTATTTGATTTTGAAAATCTGTTTCTTTTTCTTTTAAAACTTTATTTTCTAATTTCATCCAAGAAACATCTTTATTTTCAATTTTAATCTTTTCAAAATCTTTTTCAATTTTCAATTTTCAATTTTTCATTTTCAAAAACTGTTATTTTATTTTGAAAATCTTTTTCATTTTCTTTTAAATTTTTGTTCTCCAATGTCAAACTCTCTACATCCTTCAAGAGTTTAACATTGTCTGCTTCAGATTTATCACATTTTGAACACACAACTTCACATTTTGAAGTTTCATCCTTCTTGGATTCTTCAATCTTTGATATTCCCTCTGTCTCTTTCTTGTTTGTTTCTGCAAGAAAAATTTCAACAATATCAGCAGGATTCAAATTTTCATCCAAAAAACAACCTCTCTTGAAATCATATTTCATTTTATTTCTTGCGCTAAGACCTTTTCTAATTCTTTTGATTATTTCAAGAATCACATTCAAACTTATATTTTCTGAGTTATTTTCTAATTCTTTTATCAACTCTTTCTTTTTCTTCTCAGTTTCACAATTGTGTGTTCTAAGCTCTCTGATGAAATCATTTGGACTAAATTTTGAGAACCTAGAATCCTTTTTCAGTTTAATCAAAAACTCATTCCACTCCAAAGGTAAAGCATCTGCAAATTTAGATATCTTTTCATCATCTGACATCTTTATCCCATACCTTTTCAAATTATCAAGTAATTCATCATACCGCTTTTCCAGCTCATTAAACTTTTCATATTTCCTACACAAAAAATATTCAGATCTTTTAATCCAAGCATCCTTTTTCTCATCTTCTTTCGTGTAATCCCAATACATATCAAACCATTCATTAATTCTTTCAAGGTTAGCGTTTTCCTTTTCGTCAAACATTTTAACCACAATTTCTTTGTTAAATGACTTGGTTGAAAAATTATTTTTAGCTCAAAGTCCACAAAATTTCAACTTCTTGGTATTTGCACCTTGTAAATCACCTCGAATCTCCTGCAAACACACAAACAAACGATCAGTTTAAACGGACTAAGTACGTAAAAGTGTGTGTTGATGAAATCAATCTAAGACTCGTGTCGAAGATTTGCGGATTCGTTCCAATGTTGTTCGGGTGAAATCACTGAATGAATGGGCTTGATCGGATGTGCCAAGTAATATGGGTTTAGAATGGACTAAACTCTATACTCAAACTTTTAAATGGGCCTCTCAAAGATAATGTCCAACAAAATCTGATATAAGTATTTGCTGATTATTAACAACTAAATGTGATTGGGCCAAGAAACCCACTCAACCGACAAAATCTGTTCACAAATCAATTTTGATTGGGCCGTGATTAAGTGTGAATCTCATTAAGTATAATTGGGCCGTTACAACCTACTTAGCCGACAATCTTAATTCTCATTTCAATGTCATTGGGCCGCAGATTTTAGTGGGCTGACACTAGTATGATGTTATTGGACCAAGATATATAGATCGAATCAACTTTGATTGTTTATTAGAAATGGGCGACAACAGTTGTTTACTTTATAATCCAATTGGGCCGATAACCTTGATCTTAATATTGATTTGGACCATTCACTTCAATTAGTTCACGTGATATCGATGACACGTCTTTTACTTCTTTGATTTTATTGGACCAATGAATTGTTGTTCACATGAAATAATGAATGGTCCTGACATGATTTTAATTGTTCGATATATTTATTCAGTCAACACATGGGTCTGTGATATGTTTCACATGCAGCCGACAACACTTTTACAAACGAAATGATGACCATTCAAACGGAATAGATAGCTTCAAATGAAATATGGCACTTTCAAACGGAATATGGTATTTCGTTTGAATTGGGTGAACGTTTTCAAACGGAATATGACACTTTCAAACGGAATATGGTATTTCCAAGCGGAATTAAGATTTTTTTCAAACGGAATTATGTTTTTTCAAACGGAATTAAGATTTTTCAAACGAAATTATGTGTTTTCAAGCGAAATTAGGTGTTTTCAAGCGGAATTAGGTGTTTTCAAACGAAATCAACCTGATGTCACTCGGTATCGGACACACAAAATCTCAGATTTCTCTCAAACGGCTAGGAATTAGGATCTGAAACTTTGTAGGGTTATAGATCAGGTATTTTCGCACAACATATCAAAAAATCATGTAATTTGGACCGTAAAAACCCGTTCAATTTTGAAAAATTCAGACAAAAACGTGAAAGAATGAGTAGAAGATGAAGAAATGATGAAATTCGGATTTGAAATCGATGAAATCCTGTACAAATCTATGTGTTTGATCAGTGCAATCGAGCTCCTGCTCTGATACCACTTGAAGGATCGGTTTTGACTCCGAACGATTGCAAAACGAACGTGTGACGTGCGGAATCCGTACACGAACATGACCAAACACACGAGAACGTACTATAACCATGATTCTATTGATGAATATGACGAGTACAATGCATCGAGAATTACATTTGAGAACTTTCTCTCTCTAAGCACCAAGATCTAAGTTCTCAAATGGCAAAAAGTCTTGAATCTAACACTATAGCTCCCAATTTATAGGCCAAGGATATAAGGAAGATTTCCTTATTTACAGAAATGCCACCTTGCCTTTTCTATTAAAATATAGCACTATAAGCCTAGATTTCTTCAGTTTCAGCTATGATTTTAGATTGACGGAGGTGATAGACATAAGTGTACCAACAGATATAGGCTTAGAGGTGTTTGGTGCGCAAAAATAAACGTATTTGATCAATAGGGACTAAAAGCGTCAAAAAGGGGCATAAGTTTGCATTTTCGCGCATATCTTACGTTCTGAGTATATCTGGACATCCAAAAATTTATGTAAACATTAAAATATTTTATTTTAGTGATTGGCATGATAAAATTCCATTCGTCATGTAATTTGGATCGTTTTTCGCGTCCGTTCGTGTTTCATATAGTAATTAACCGAATAACGCAACCGTACGACCAAACGAACCGACATCTAAGATGTTTTTGAGCATATTTCATGTTCCCTATACTTTAACTTCATTTTAGAGCTTTGAAATGGGGTTAACGGGGTTTAAACACATCGAAAATGGCTCAAAGGTGTTGTAGGGACCAAACCTGACACTTTTGCAAAGTTTCTGGTCCCTGGTAGGTGGTGGCGCGGCGCCACCACTATAGGGTTTTGCCGTGGCGTGACGCCACGACCTCATCTGGGTAGAAACTTCATTTTTGCACCCAGGTTGAATTTCAGGGGCCTAAGTGTAACTTTTCTCAATACCGTGTGATGGTTTTGGACACCCCTAGTATTCCAAAACCATGTGCTTTATGTGTAAGGTCCAGATCGAAGCTCAATTATCGAGGAACGATCCTAACGGTTCTTGAAATCCTATAAATACCCACTAGTTTTGCTCTCATTTCTCACACTTGATCTAAATTGCTCTAAGTTGAAGCTTTATGCTTCATACCTTAGTATTCTAGATCAAATTCATCCTTGCTTAGACCCCTTGTAAGTGCCCTATTATGGCTAGTTATTTTTATTTGGCTTGAAAGTCGAAAAGTCAAGCGTTGTGATAAACGCTTTGACTTTTAAACGGTCAAGCCATTGTTCGTAACGAACATGGCTACGTGATCGTAATTAGGTAGGTATTAAACCCTCAAAAGGGCACCTCCTAAGTACCACGTTTGCTTAGTTAATTGTCGGGTCAAAGTAATTAAAATAAAAGTCAAGCGAGTTGGTTTTTAAATAAAATTCATAACTAAAGATGTAAAGGCAATAAAATCAGTTTTGTCACTTTAATAACTTGGTAAATATAAATTGAACATGTCTAGGCATGTTCAACCTGACAATTCTGAGTTTAGGCTCGGTTCGGAATCGAAAGTCGCAAAAGTAGACTTTTGCTTTGACTTTCAGTTCTAACCCAATTTAGCTTAGTTTAGATATGCCTTAGGATTCCTTTTGGACGATATTATATGTTAGTGTAACCCTCCAAGGATATACAACTTGGTTCCTTAGAAATCCTAGTTCATTGCATGTTTCCGTTAATTGCCTAAAAGTTGACCATTATGCCCTTTTGATGCAAAAACGAGTTTTTTGAAAATATGAGAGGACAAAAACCTTTATTACTAATTTATAAACATGTCCTAAAAATTTGACATCAGTTTGTGGTCTAAATTAGGAGTTATGCTCAATATCGTAAATTGAAGCCTTTTTATTAATTAAACGGCATATTTGATATAAATCCTATTTAAACTCAAATTTTGACATCAAACCTTTTACCTACTGATGTAATATAATATTTTGGGATTTTTGTAAATTTTTATTAAATTTTAAAATGATCATAACATAGAGTTCTCGCATAGGCTCGGTAATTGACGATAACACCCTTTTTGCTAATAAAATGAGTTTTATACATCCTTTACATATCAAACCTTTTTCTACTAATATTATATATTAAATAAGTTTTTTAAATAGTAAAGGCTGATCAAAATCTCAGATTTCCTTAATCAACCCGAATATCGTCAAATACCGACTTTTATGCGATTTAGGCGCATAGTATGGTTTAAAACCATATTAGACACCTAAAGCTTGATACCTACTGATGTTATGAATAAAATTTTATACTTTGACAGTAAATAAGAGTTTTGAACTCTGATTTCCAAAATTAACCCATAAAGCATATGTGAAATGACCAAAATGCCCCTACGATGCACAATTTGGCCATAAATGATAAATTTCACACATGTGAGATATCTTACTGATATAACTTGATAAAATAAATGTTTTACTGATTATTTAGACCAGAAACTCAAATTATTATTTAACCTCTTTTATAAACATTAAAATGACCAAAATACCCCTACGGGGCATAAATTGGTTTTAAATTCGTTTTGGGCACAATGGAAGGTATCCTACTGATATCACAACATATTTAAGGCATATCAACTTGTGAAACATATTCATTACTCATTGGTTACCTGTTATGAATCTTTCGCGTTCGGTACGGTTTATGTAACTAGTTTGCATAAATTAACCGAAACGGGTCAAAACTTATCATTTTCACTTCAAAATTCAGAATGTGTTTAGTTTACCCATATTATACAAGTCTCCATACTTGTCGGGTCTAAATCACACTCTAATCCGGTCTTCGCTTAATCTTGCGTTTTGAACCGTAAACTTTTCCTTAAAACTAACCGGTCTAAGTTACAACTTAAATAAGACCCGTTAGGAATCTAATAGGTTTATAAAACCTTCGTTCCAGATTGAGAGCCCCAGTAGAGGTACTTGTGCTTGATGATTAGAATATACGGCTGAGTATAAATTGCATTTTAAGCTCAGGTAAATACTTTTAACTTATTTTCCGTTATACGGGCTTGGGATACGGTATTATAAAAATACCGCTTGGTCGGGTGTAGAAACCTTTTAGTCTGAGATGATTAAATTGCATAATCCCATTTTAATCAGTATTGCTTGATAACAAATAACATTGGGGGTTAATGACCGTGTCCTGGATATCCTTGGCTCATTTAAAAAGTGTAAATGGCCACAACTTAAGCACAAGGTGTAGGCATAACACCTCCTGTTGCGTATGTAAAAGATATACTCACTCGTGAGGTAGCTTCTTGTGAGTTATATTTGTGGTGTGTCGATTAATCTTGATCGGTTTGTTTAATCACCGGCCCTAAATGTTGGACAAACATGTAAATCTGATACAAGATTCTATTAATATAATTGTCCCAAGATATAAAAGAATATTTATGCCTTGTGCATTTAAATCTGTCGCAACCCCCGATCCCAGATCCCCGGGAACGGGCGGACGCGATCACAGAGTTCGGTGGTATCAGGGTTATTTAATCTCGCAGCGGAATTTACATCAGGACCGTAGTTAGGAAATGTTTTATCAGAGTAAAACCACCTTCTTTTATATTAATAATAACATGGGCAAAACCCAAGTTTCTTATTACAATACATTATAGGGATAAATCCCTATTTTATTGAATTTAAAACATCGTTTATTAGGTAACTTTTATAGCCACATTTTTCCCAAGCCTTCAGTGCTCTCCAGCTGGCTTTTTACTAATTGGCTTTCACATTGGGTTACCTGAAACATGTTTTAAAAATATTTGTCAGCGGGAAATACTGGTGAGTGAATCCCAGTTTAATCAAGTTTAAAATCACAGTGAACAGTATTGAGAGCGATCACATTGTTTATGTCTACACAATTACTCCATTTGGTACTATCAATCCTGACTTGTGGGTCATATTACCCATTGGCTAACTCATTGTCCAATGGTAACGTATTGTCATCCCGACTTACTACTCGCAAGTAGTACAAATTTTGTATACAAAACCCCAACATACCGGTAGTAATTGAATAACCACAAAGACTCAATCACTGCTAAATTTCATAGTAAAACATTTAAGGTTTGGTAAAACATTACCAAAAAATTAACAAAAAGAGGATAAACTCACATTGCTGTCTTAGGTTTTTCGTAAGGGTTTCCTGGATATAATCTATAATTTATACAAATGTACATTGGTTAGTACCATAACCCTTTGAAAATATTAATAATACCCTCCCCGAGATGGCATTCCAACAACTACGTCGGACAGAACCACGACAGTTGTTACGGAACCCTAAATCAATCAGGCAGCATAACTATTATGAAACTGGGGTTATAATACTTACAACGGAGCAGAACCTCGCTAATTAGGGGTTATAGTACCCCGACTATAATGCTTAATACTTTCAGAATTCGAGATTGAGATTTTAGAATGAGCGATGGAAAACGTAAACTGATGGCCTTCTTATATAGTTGCTGATTCTAGTCCTGTCGCGGCCCGCGTAAGAGATAAGGGACCTTTACGCGGCCCGCGTCAACATTGGTCAATGTTGTAGCTTAGCTGGGTCAGCTACTAGACTCGCCACGATGTTGACACGTGTCAGCACCGGATGCTTCCGCGTTTCATGATCTGTCGCGGCCCGCGTCAACTTAGACGAGGTCTTACGCGGCCCGCTTGAACTAAAGAAGTCAGCGGAGTCAAAGTCTGGTCTTAATACGGCCCGCGTGAAGTTGAGGTGAGGTCTTACGCGGCCCGCCTCAACTCATAATTCAGATTTTTATGTTATTTTTATAAACTATAATGTATTTTGGGCTCGGTTTTCACATACGGGGTGTATTATAGGACATATTGGAACATTTTATAATATACTAAGGCGTCTAAAATATTTATGAGGGCGATGGTTTACCGAGGGTTGTTACAAAATCAATTTTCATAAAGATTTTCAAAAGAGTCAGTTAATTGTATTTACCAGTGTAAACTAACGCATTTTCCAAAAAAGGTTAAGTGACAGGTGTATACGTAAATTGGCTGGGAGCTCAGGGCGTTAATAAGGAATCTTGCAAGTTCTAAACGTCTAAAGTCTGTTGAACGGTGTTTATATTTCTGTTTTAAGATCCTCCTGTGGATCCATCTTACAATCCGTTTGTAATATTTGATGTTACTTTTGAACCGGTTTGTAATATATTTACTTTAGACTTCCGCTATGCATTGAACTGTGATTATTTGACTATGATGATATCAACTACGTCACGATACTCCCCTCCGGGCCCACTGGTAATACGTGGAAATATCGGGGTGTGACAGGTTGGTATCAGAGCCAACATTGAGTGAATTAAACACTAGCCTCTTGTGTTTAATCTCAATGACACAGTAGCACATTCCTTGACTTCCGAGTGTAGACTTGAACTAGGAATGATCTCATCCCTATTATATGTATACATTGTTTTCGATATTTATGCATCTCAGGATCGTGTCGCCGAGCAAAGCTGCCATTGGTGGAAGCTCTCCAAATCCGAAGTTTAAGAATGTAAAGCTTCGTACTACGGCTCGAATTAGCATACGACTAGTATGGAGAAAGGACCTTTTGAACCCATTAAACCATATTTCAAATTTTGTACCCAAGACTTTTGAAACTTCAAATGAGAAGCCAACATCGGAGGAGTTCATACCAGTTGTCCCTGAAGCTCCCGCTCCAAAGATAATACCTATGGATCCAAAGGACTCGTATTTCTTACCTCCAAGTCTTGGAATCCCAGACTTGGAATATACCTATCCTGACCTTATTCATGATTCATATTATTCATTAACCATAAAATCCTTGGATTCCACTTTTGCAAAGATTTCTAATATAGAAGATTTCGACTACCCACAAGAACCTTCTGTACCCATACCGCACTCAGGGAACCAAGGAGAAAACTTTCAGAAATAAAATGAAGAAGAAACTTCCTTGTTATGTTTCATTTCTATAGTAGTCCCTATAAGGACATATATATCCTTTAAGTCCCCGCGTGGGCGAATTTCTTTGTGTAAGACCCGTTTAGGGCAATTATTGTGTTTTATGAAACTTTCTATGAAAAGTTCCTTTTTGAAATTTACTTTGGTATTAAACAGTATACGTCTGTATTATGTCCTAAATCAGAACGTCATTTCAATTTATGATTGCTCTGCCATTATATATCAAAGAAAATCTTAAAGGTATAACCTAGCCTATATGTCATTTTCGACATAGCTAAAATGGTAAAGCCTTTTTAAGATGATAGATCCTTGTTAACACCTAAGAACGTGTTAACACTCTTGACAGATGTGGTTCGAGAAAATCGCAATAGTCATCCTTATATTGGATTCTTCCAATTTCTTATCTAGCCTAGTGATTTAGAAATCATGGCTCAAATCATCAGATAAGATGATCATATCATAAACATCCCTTTGTGATGAAATGCCTACGGGCTATAACTATTGTCCTAAAAGACAAAAGACAGTTGTAGTCTTTGACTCTCTGTCAAGAAAGGTAATGAACTACGTTCAAACCTTAATGCCTCGATCCTATAAGATCATGGCTTATAAATTCAAAACAATTCTCGTGACAAGGCCTTTTGTGCCATTTCAATATCCTTAATAGCTTATACTTGGATTAATTATAATGAAAAAATTAAAATAACCCTGATTATCAAATTAACCAAATATGGTCTATTAATACCATGGTTAATGAATCATCGAAGATGATAATTCCAAAATAGATTCCTAAGCAAAAATTATTGGCGATTGTTTTATAGAAAACAAGCTTCAGCATGTCTGAATCAGATGAAGTCAACAGTCATCCCAATATGAGGAATGACAATACAAGGATGAATGTAACGGCTGTAGAATTACAGACGATGATAGATAAAGTTGTCACTCAAGCCATTGACAGGCAGTTTAAAGATTCAAGTGGTGCTCATAGTGGGACCCAATATGTGCCTCACACAAAATCACCTTCTAAAATACATACATCTTATAAGAATGATTCTCATCATTCTTCAAATCAGAGAAGTGTTCCATCCCGACAAATTGTGCTCAATCAGGAGCCACATATTAAGATCTGCTCTTATAAATACTTTGTCTCTTGCAAACCAAGGGACTTTACAGGAGGAAAAGGAGCCATCGATTGTATGACTTGGCTGGATGAGATGGACACAGTAGTAGACATCAGTGGTTGTGCAGAGCAGGATGTTGTGAAGTTTGTTTCACAATCATTCAAAGGAGAAGCGTTGGCATGGTGGAGGTCATTAATCCAAGCCACGGGGAAGACCCTACTTTATAACTTGTCTTGGGATCAATTTGTTGCACTGATCAAGGAAAACTTCTGTCCTCAGCATGAGGTAGAAAGGATAGAAGCATACTTCTTGAGTCTGGTCATGAAGAATTTAGATTGTCAGGCATATGTGACAAGTTTCAACACTATGTCCCGCCTAGTTCCCTATTTAGTCACCCCTGAACCTAAACACATAGCGCATTTTATTGGAGGCCTAGCACCAGAAATTAAGGGAAATGTTAAAGCATCTAGGCCTACCACATATAGGTCCGTGGTGGACTTATCCTTATCTCTCACTTTAGATGCAATCAGGAATAAGTCTGTTAAGACCTCTAGCGAGGGAAAAAGGAAAGTAGAAGAGGAAAGCTCTCATCGATCTGACAAGAAGAAAAAGGGAAGTTCTGAGTATAGGAAAATTCCGAGTTCAGGAAAAACTCGAGTTAGTCTAATAACAGACCCAAATGCAGTATCTGCAGAAACCAACATTCTGGAAAGTGTACGATTGACCCATGTGCTAAACTGTGTGGAATTTGCAAGACCAAGGGTCACAAGACTTTAGATTGCAAGGAGTTGAAGAACGCGAGTAATGAGGAAGGGCACATCAAAACCAACTGCCCAAAACTTATAAAGAAGCCTGAAGAGGCCAAGAAAACAAACGCGTGAGTCTTCCAGATGAACACCCAGGAGGCAGTACAGAATGATAACATAATAACAGGTACCTTTTCTTATCAATGATTTTATGCGGGAATTTGTTTGATTCTGGCACAGATAAGTCTATTGTGGACAATAAATGTTGTAAACTGTTGTATCTGCCTGTTAAGACTCTAGATGTATAACGCGAGGTAGAATTGGCCGATGATACTTTAGAGACCGCTTCAGCAATCTTAGATGGATGCTTTATATCCATTAGGAATCACTCTTCTCAAATATCCTTATGGCAAGCTTTCAAGCCATCCAAAATCAGCAATATAATAAAGACAGATGTGACATTTTGATCCCCTGTCGAAAAGGTGATGGACTAGGTCCAAACCTTAAATGCCATTAATGGTCTTTTTATGGCCTAGGCTAAGTATAATTGATATATATATATCTAAATAACATTCATTAAGAATGTTCGTACTATATTAGCCTGTATGGTTTAATGATACCATGGTTAGTATATGTTGATGAATAGCGGTTGTTGGATTGCAACTAAGTAATTGTTTCATTTGGTGTTAGGAACCAAGTCTTGAGTATGACAAACTCGGATAAGACAACCGTCAATCGCGCCATTGATGATGCGACGCATGCTAATGATGCTACAATTGTGAACCTCAAAATTGACAAGGATGTTCTCCAAAGCTATGATTGACGCAGCTGTTGGAAAAGCTGTGAGAAAGGTCATGAAAAAGTTCAAGGAGCCCAATACTACTTGATCCAAATCTCATTTAAAACCACACTTCCTTACTCACGAGAAGGATCTTGTTCATGCCTCGGATGCAAAGAATGAACTAAAGAGGAAAAGGAAGGAAGATAACTCCCAGACTTCTAAGAAAAAGGGTAAGCTTGAGTTCAATAAGAACAAACAAAGGTCTGACAAGAAACCTGTATGCAAGACCTGCAAGAAGCACCACCTCGGGACATGCAGATTTGAATCTCAACATATACCTTGTGGGATCTGCAAGTCTAAGGAACATAAAACGTTGGATTGCAAGGACATAAAGGATGCAGTCTGCTTCGGCTGTAACGAGAAGGTCCACATCAAGACTACATGCCCTAACTATGTCAAGGGAAGTGCGGCTAAGGATAGAAAGCCTAAGAATGGAAGCGCTTCAACTCTCCCGATAAATGCCTGAGGCAGTTCACATCAATAATGAAATCATGTACATTCCTTATCATTTATCAGCAATATAAATGCTAAGAGTTCTGTTTTGATTCGGGTACCAATAAATCCTTCATAAATTGTAAGTATAGCAAACTTTTAAAATCTTCCATAAGAACCCTAGATATTAAGCGTAAGGTAAAACTTACAGATGAAAATCATAGGAACCATTTCTTCTGTTCCTGTCAGAAATCTTCAGTCGTAAAATTCTAGAGTACCCTCTCTCCAGAAGAAGTACGTCAGCATATGTAGTTGATATCTGTTTGATCTCTATCGATTGCGAATACCAGACGATATGACAAAAGCACCATATGAGGATTGGTGTACCTTAATATGTTCCATAGATTGCTTCCATGTCTGATCAGTATGGAGGTTTAATGCATGGAACCACAAAGATATTCCAATGGTCATATAGTACTAAAGTCAGCTAATGGTATTCAAAGAAGATATTCAGAATGGAATTGTCCAAGTAAGTGTCTCTGATTAAGGAATCCATGGACTCGTAAAGTAAATGTGTCACTTATCTGACACAGGCAATGATAGATAAACTGGAGCCTGAGATTTGGAAAATCTCTGTAACCTCCTTGTGTCTTGATTATCTTCTCCAAAGACTACCTTGTTTACCTCCTGAAAGGCAAGTAGAGTTAAGATTTATATCCCGCATAGGGCTGCATTGTTGTGAAATCTCCAGGACGACTAGTACCATCATTGGAAGAATCGAAACCCTAATTAAATGTATTTTAAGATAAAGGTTCTTAAAGCCTAATTCAAAATTTTGAGAATTTCGGTATTATAAATTAAGAAATACGGTTCATTATGCTTATGCATTGATTACTACAACCCTATTTAGGCAACAATTAAGAATCGCCATCAGCTGCCCAGGATCGTCGATTTGTTCGACTAGCTGTAAGGATTAGCTATTCCTTAAGATTGGTTTTAAGCAGTGGTTGGAATAACCATCTCACCTTAAATAAGCTATTCTATAACTAATAGTCGATATATAAGTACCAAGGCTGCTCCTTTGGAGACCTTGTATAAATGGGATGTTAGACATCTGTTATTGGACAGAAGTTTGGTAAGTCCAATTACCAGGATTTGAAAGTTGCCTTGGAAACAACGAATAAGATCATGCAAATCCGTAATCGTCTGAAAGTTTCCAGTAATCGACGGAAAATCAAGGATTAATGAAAGTCGCAACCCTCTTAAGTCCTTAATAAGGAATAAGGTTCAATTAAAGGTATCACCCTAAGAAGGGTGTGCTGAAATTTTTTAATTTATCGGGCTAGTTAAGTTCTGATATATAGAATCATTCGAGGAAATCGAATATATCAAGATTGGTAGCCTATAAGCTAAAACTTACCTAAGGAGCTTGATGGAAATCAATGTGTCCCACACAAGTGATTTAAGAATATGTTTCGCCGATAAGTCGAGAAGCATTATCACATAATGATATGCAGGTTAATGAAAATTTATGGTTTGATGAGAAACTAGTATCAAATAAGGATCGGCAGGATTAGAAGCTAAGAAAGAAAACATGAACCTATTATAAAGGTCATTTGGGATGCCCTTAGAGGCCCAAATAGGTTGTGGAAGTTAAATCCATTATCCGACAGAAAGTACATCCATTATTTTAGCAAATCTCGAGGTCAAGATTTCTTTTAAGGGGGTGAGGATGTAACACCTCATAAAATCACGTCCAATGATGTATTGACACGTGTAATAAACCCTAATAAAGTCAAACGTTGAATTTAAGGGACTAATTTTTCGAAAAGTCGAAAACTTTGATTATGAAAGGACTGGAAGTGTTATCATGCTTAAAATAAGTCTCTGAATAACCTTTTACGGTATTTATATTCACAAATGAGCCACTTGTTGAACGAGTGTAGCCGTTTGCGTAATTAATTGAAAGTTTGCGCGACGAGGGGTTAAAAGCGTCAATATGTTTAATTATACCTCTGAATGACCTTTCTTCAAACTCAAAGCATCATGATGTTTAATAATACTTTCAAGAATGCCTAATATGGATTAGATAAGGCTTCGATGATATTAAACGATGATATACTCAAGTTTGAGCATTAGAGGGACTAATTGCGTCAAACTGCAAAAGTATACCAATTCGTATGATATCGAACCTTCCGGAATATGATCATAAGTTAAACATGGCCTAAATATCCTTTACTTAGCTTAGATATAGGCTTAGAGGTGTTTGGTGCGCAAAAATAAACTTATTTGATCAATAGGGACTAAAAGCGTCAAAAGGTGCATAAGTTTGCATTTTCGCGCATATCTTACGTTTACGTTCTGAATATATCCGGACATCCAAAAATTTATGTAATCATTAAAGTATTTTATTTTAGCGATTGGCATGATAAAATTCCATTCGTCGTGTAATTTGGATCGTTTTTCGCGTCCGTTCGTGTTTCGTCGTAATTAACCGAATAACGCAACTGTATGACCAAACGAACCGACATATGAGATGTTTTTAAGCATATATCATGTTCCCTATGCTTTAACTTCATTTTAGAGCTTTGAAATGTGGTTAGCGGGGTTTAAACACATCGAAAATGGCTCAAAGGTGTTGCAGGGACTAAACCTGACACTTTTGCAAAGTTTTTGGTCCCTGGTAGGTGGTGGCGCTGCGCCACCACTATAGGGTTTTGCCGTGGTGCGACGCCACGACCTCATCTGGGCAGAAACTTCATTTTTGCACCCATGTTGAATTTCAGGGGCCTAAGTGTAACTTTTCTCAATACAGTGTGATGGTTTTGGACACCCCTAGTATTCCAAAACCATGTGCCTTATGTGTAAGGTCCAGATCGAAACTCAATTATCGAGGAACGATCCTAACGGTTCTTGAAATCCTATAAATACCCACTAGTTTTGCTTTCATTTCTCATACTTGATCTAAATTGCTCCAAGTTGAAGCTTTATGCTTCATACCTGAGTATTCTAGATCAAATTCATCCTTGCTTGGACCCCTTGTAAGTGCCCTCTTATGGCTAGTTATGTTTATTTGGCTTGAAAGCCGAAAAGTCAAGCGTTGCGATAAACGCTTTGACTTTTAAACGGTCAAGCCATTGTTCGCAACGAACATGGCTACGTGATCGTAATTAGGTAGGTATTAAACCCTCAAAAGGGCACCTCCTAATTACCACGTTTGCTTAGTTAATTGTCGGGTTAAAGTAATTAAAATAAAAGTCAAGCGAGTCGGTTTTTAAATAAAATTCATAACTAAAGATGTAAAGGCAATAAAATCAGTTTTGTCACTTTAATAACTTGGTAAATATAAATTGAACATGTTTAGGCATGTTACACCCGACAATTCTGAGTTTAGGCTCGGTTCGGAACCGAAACTCGCAAAAGTAGACTTTCGCTTTGACTTTCAGTATATGCCTTAGGATTCCTCTAGGACCATATTATATGTTAGTATAACCCTCCAAGGTTATACAACTTGGTTCCTTAGAAATCCTAGTTCATTGCATGTTTCCGTTAATTGCCTAAAAGTTGACCATTATGCCCTTTTGATGTAAAAATGAGATTTTTGAAAATATGAGAGGACAAAAACCTTTATTACTAATTTATAAACATGTCCTAAAAATTTGACATCAGTTTGTGGTCTAAATTAGGAGTTATGCTCAATATCGTAAATTGAAGCCTTTTTTTTTAATTAAACGACATATTTGATATAAATCCTATTTAAACTCAAATTTTGACATCAAACCTTTTACCTACTGATGTAATATAATATTTTGGTATTTTAGGAAATTTTTATTAAATTTTAAAATGATCATAACATAGAGTTCTCGCATAGGCTCGGTAATTGACGATAACGCACTTTTTGCTAATAAAATGAGTTTTATACATCCTTTACATATCAAACCTTTTTCTACTGATATTATATATTAAATAAGTTATTTTAAACAGTAAAGGCTGATCAAAATCTTAGATTTCCTTAATCAACCCGAATATCGTCAAATACCGACTTTTATGCGATTTAGGCGCATAGTATGGTTTAAAACCATATTAGACACCTAAAGCTTGATACCTACTGATGTTATGAATAAAATTTCATACTTTAACAGTAAATAAGAGTTTTGAACTCAGATTTCCAAAATTAACCCATAAAGCATATGTGAAATGACCAAAATGCCCCTACGGTGCATAGTTTGGCCATAAATGATAAATTTCACATATGTGAGATATCTTACTGATATAACTTGATAAAATAAATGTTTTACTGATTATTTAGATTAGAAACTCAGATTATTCTTTAACCTCTTTTATAAACATTAAAATGACCAAAATACCTCTACAGGGCATAAATTGGTTTTAAATTCGTTTTGGGCATAATGGAAGGTATCATACTGATACAACAACGTATTTAAGGCATATCAACTTGTGAAACATGTTCATGACTCATTGGTTACCCGTTATGCATCTTTCACGTTCGGTACGGTTTATGTAACTAATTTACATAAATTAACCGAACGGGTCAAACCTTATCATTTTCACTTCAAAATTCCGAATGTGTTTAGTCTACCCATATTATACAAGTCTCCATACTTGTTGGGTCTAAATCACACTCTAATCCGGTCTCCGCTTAATCTTGCGTTTTGAACCGTAAACTTTTCCTTAAAACTAACCGGTCTAAGTTACAACTTAAATAAGACCCGTTAGGAATCTAATAGGTTTATAAAACCTTCATTCCAGATTGAGAGCCCTAGTAGAGGTACTTGTGCTTGCTGATTAGAATATACGGCTGAGTATAAATTGCATTTTAAGCTCAGGTAAACACTTTTAACTTATTTTCCGTTATACGGGCTTGGGATACGGTATTATAAAAATACCGCTTGGTCGGGTGTAGAAACCTTTTAGTCGGAGATGATTAAATTGCATAATCCCGTTTTAATCAGTATTGCTTGATAACAAATAACATTGGGGGTTAATGACCGTGTTCTGGATATCCTTGGCTCACTTAAAAAGTGTAAATGGCCACAACATAAGCACAAGGTGTAGGCATAACACCTCCTGTTGCGTATATAAAAGATATACTCACTCGTGAGGTAGCTTCTTGTGAGTTATATTTGTGGTGTGTCGATTAATCTTGATCGGTTTGTTTAATCACCGGCCCTAAATGTTGGACACACATGTAAATCTGATACAAGATCGTTATTAATATAATTGTCCCAAGATATAAAAGAATATTTGTGCCTTGTGCATTTAAATCAATTTTCATAAAGATTTTCAAAAGAGTCAGTTAATTGTATTTACCAGTGAAATTGACGTATTTTCCATAAAGGTTAAGTGACAGGTGCTATACGTAAATTGGCTGGGAGCTTAGGGCGTTAATAAGGAATCTTGCAAGTTCTAAACGTCTAAAGTCTGTTGAACAGTGTTTATATTTCTGTTTTAAGATCCGCCTGTGCATCCATATTACAATCCGTTTGTAATATTTGATGTTACTTTTGAATCGGTTTGTAATATATTTACTTTAGACTTCCGCTATGCATTGAACTGTGATTATTTGACTATGATGATATCAACTACGTCACGATACTCCCCACCGGGCCCACCGATAATACGTGGAAATATCGGGGTGTGACACATTGACCGGTACACTTGCCGGTTGTGTGGTCTAGGTTTTAGAGAGTCTTAGTTTATAAATTTAAAACTTAGAGTGTCTAGTTTAGGGTAAAAATTAGTTAGTTTAATTAGACCACTTCAAGCACATCAAGTTTTTGGCCAACTGAAAGATTTCCGAACAACGATTTTGCACAAAAGTTTAATAAAAACCCAGTCTCAACACGTATATATGTAATCTAACAAGGTTTTTGTAAAAACTTATAGCAAAACACCAAGATTTTCAAAGCTTTAAAACTGTTTTTCCAGAAAAACTATGATCTTCAAACTCAAAATCAAGAAAAACTTATGAAAATCTATCAAAACACATGATAAACAACTTGGTTTTAACAAGGAAAAGAGCCAACGCTCTGATACCAATTGTAGGTCCACCCGGAGGATCGAGTACAACCTATTCCCAATTTTCCGAACAAAACCCGAGAGTGCGGAATCCAAGCGGGTTGTTAAACCAAGTAAAGAACACGAATACAAGTACAAGATTCACAGTTAAAGCTTCCTTGTATAAATATCAGTAGAGTTTCAATACAATGTTTACACAATAACAATCTTAAACTCAACTGCTGTGTGTGTGCTCTGTGTGTGTTCTCTGGTGTCTCTACCCAAACAGTCTGCAACATGCTGCCTTTTATACAACCTTATCCACATTATCAGATGAAGAACCTACTGGGCCCAACATGAAGCCCACGAAGAAGTGAACCTCATGAAGAACATGGGTTCTTCGTGAATCCCATTCAGTGAATAAACATACATACTTCGCCATGCAGTTCTTCATCAGACATGGTTCTTCGTCCAGCATCGATTCACGAAAGATATACATCTTTCGTGAGATGTAACAGTGCATGCAGCTGAGGTTCTTCGTCATTCATGATAGGCTGCGTTCTTCGTCAAATATGAATGTGCAGACATGAGCAGGTTCTTGTGATGCTGCAGACATGATTAAACTTGCAGCAAACAGAACTAAACATATTGCACTTCTTGCAACTGTTTACCACACGTACAATGGTGAATACATTCCGAAACACGATGGAGGATATCGTGTTTCGGTCTTCACTTCGTAATTTAGTCGTACCGAACGAGCCGTATCCACATTTATGTATCAACACATCACTACTAAAGGAAGACGAAGGACAATTCCTACTTTTTTATGTTTTGACATAGCGATTTTCACTACTAGAGAAAGACGAAAGATAATTCATACTTCTTTATGTTTTGTGATAGTGATTTTGGAATGAGAATGATATGTTATGGTTTAAAGGTGACGATAATTGAGTTATATATAAAATTTCTGGGTTGAGAAAAATTTTATTAATGTCCCACGGCTAGTAGCCTAACGGCTACCTCATCAATTTCCACACCCGGCCTAACGTCAGTGCTTTAAACAAAGAGGTGCTTGATAGAAGACTTATAACTCAAATGAGCTATTTGTTTGATGGTTTTTATTATTCTTCTAATTTAAACTTTAAGACTAGATTGTTGGTTATTTTGGCAAAAAGTAATAATTCGTTTACGTTATTTTTTTAAATGAACTTGTACATTGACCTAAATTATTGAGTGGATTATTAGATGACATATAATAGAGGTTTTTTCTCTCGTATCTATATATTTGTTAGAATGTATCCTTTTGTTTTCTGGCTTTCGTTCTGCGTCAATGTTAGCGTCAACGTCAACTCTTCGTCTCTTCATCACTACACCAAAATAAATTGCGTATTTACGCCACTATTAAACACATACTATTGAATATATGTTTTGAGGAAGGATATTGTATAAGTCAAGATTTTCGTATGAGATCTACGTGAAAAGGAGAAGAGGACACATGTAATTGGTAAGAAGGGTATTCTGGTCATTCCCCAAGTGAACAACTTCATCTCTTGATTTCCAAACGACTATAACTTTTTCATATGTTAATTTAAAAAAAAATTACACCGTATTAACGAGCATTTCGTTTTCTTTAATTCGAGCAGCCTGTTGCTATCACTACTAAAAAACTGTCTCATTTCTGACAAAGGTTTTAGTCGGAAAACTGTCGGAAAACGGCGTTTCCGACCAATTTCCGACAGAAATACGTTTGTAGGAAAAAGCCTTGTAGGAAAATATTTCCGACAAGCATTCCCACTAAATTCGCGACAAATTTCCGACAAAAAGAAAAAGTTACTATTTCCGACAAAGTTCCGACCACAACTTTCCTACAGCTTTCCGACAGCCGTGTTCCTACTATTTTCCAACCAAAAGGTTCCGACAGAGTCCCGACTACAATTTTCCGCCAGCATTCCGACCGCCGTTTTCCTACTATGTTCCGACCAAAAGGTTCCGACAAAGTCCCG
This sequence comes from Helianthus tuberosus, assembly GCA_030545235.1. Taxonomy (NCBI): domain Eukaryota; kingdom Viridiplantae; phylum Streptophyta; class Magnoliopsida; order Asterales; family Asteraceae; genus Helianthus; species Helianthus tuberosus. The sequence goes on along the minus strand of CM060443.1, from coordinate 222,856,030 downwards.
ACCGCTGTTTTCCTACAGCTTTTTGACCGCCATTTTCCTACTATTTTCCGACCAAAAGGTTCCGACAAAGTCCCGACCACAATTTTCCTACAGCTTTCTGACCACAGTTTTCCGACCAATTTCCGACTAAAAAACTTTTTAATAAAAAAAATATAAAAAAATAAAAAATCCAGATTTTTCTACTAAAAATGCAGAAAAAAAATCCAATAAAAATCCTAAATACGACACGATTATAGAACTGAAAGTTCATCCACAAAATACAAAATGGTTGTCCAATTGTAGGTTCAACAACCAAATATGCCACGGTTTTTAAATTACAACTTCAACCGCAAAAGACAACAAACAAAACTAAACTATGGTGGATGATTGCTAGGATTACCAAACTGCTTGTTCAACTCGGTTATTTGTCGTTGCATATCTTCTCTCATTTGTGTTGCATCTCTTCGACTCGGTTTTGCAACACTTCCGTGTGGGGTTGTTGCGCCTCTTCGAATCATTTATTTAACTTTTCCACTTGGGATTGCAAGTTCCACACCTAAACAACATACATAATATTAGTAAAAAAGCTATATATATAGACACACTAGTAGGAAACCCATGCGATGCAACCCGTTTGACATAATACGTTAATCCAATTATATAATTAACAAAACTCCGCTTACATTAGAAAAAGAAAGCACACTACCTTTTGACGGTTTTGGTGGAGCATTATCGGTATCCATATCCATGTCCTCATCATCACTGTTAGAAGCCGATTTACCTTCTACTTTCTTTCCAGAATCTTGAAGTAAACTATCAATATCCCACATCTACAAACGAATATGTGGATGGTTAGTAACTTCTCCAATCATGAACAACCGTACACACAAAAAACATACCTTCAATATCGAATCATGGGATATGCTTCTGAGAAACTTTCTATCATGATAGAAACAAGAACAAAACACAGATTAGAAGCAAGATTGTACCAAGCTACCGGAGTTTAGGCGTTATTTTAAAAAAAAACCAATTCCATTGATGAAGAACCTTTTGACGGTTTTGGTGGAGCATTATCGGTATCCATACCAAGCAAGATTGTACCAAGCTACCGGAGTTTAGGCAATCCTACTAGATTCCTTGCATCATCCAAATCCTGCAATACATGTTAAAGCATAGATCAATACAAATAGTATTGGCGAGCATACAAGTTTGAGTATAAGTATAAAAATGATTTAAACAGATTTTTTTTCATGACAATAACTAAGCATAAGCATATAAATTTAAACACGTATGATTGCAAGTATAACACGTAGGAGCATATATAGAGATTATTTGTATAAAATTCTAGCATGTATGTGTATTTGATTCAAAGTACATGTATTGCATCCCAAAGGTAATAAAACGTAAAAAGGGATCGAGTATGCTCACATAATTGCTAAGTCTTCCGATTATCCAAGTAGGATGAGTTGATGAGATTAGGAGGATGGAACGCCGAGGTCACCCTATATGGGCAAACGAGAGCGCATGAGTAAACGAAATCACGATGGAGGATTTGAAGTGGAACATGAAGTATAACCAGTGGATATAAATATATATTTATAGCAGATGTATTGTATATAGTTGATGTCAAAAGTTCTAAATTAAGTCTATCGAAAATATTGTAGAAGCATTGTCAAAATAAATATACATTTATATTTATTGTTATAAAAATTATTTGAACTTCGATAAGTGTCGATTTTAGAACATAATTGAGTATCGTGTTATATATTTTTACGAAAAACGGGCAGAGTTTCCTCTGTTTTTGGACGATCCCGACAACTAAAGTTGTCGATATTTTTCAAAACTCAATCAATTCAATAACAATATATATGTAATATATGTCGTATTTTGTCGCGAATGATCACAAATACATATAATTCGTAACGAAAATGTTGGTTCATTTTTGAGACTAAATAATTTCAACACAAATAATATAATGAACTTCAAGGCATTTAGGAGTTTACCGAACATTATTGGACTTGGTATAAACATAAACATCTTCAAATATGCAGGGCATAAAGGAAAGAAAGAGGGAGGTGGTTACCGGAAAAGATATGTCGGACCAGGCGCCACTGCCGTCGCCGCCATGAAGGTGTCGGCCTCATCTTCTTCGTCGTCTCTCTCTCTCTCACTCCGCGATCTCTCTCACTCTCCTCGCTTTCTCTGTCTCTCTCTCGTCTCTTCGTCCCCTATACCCACCGCCGTGCACCACCACTGCAATGGTGGTGCCGGAGATTCAATCGAACAGGGGGGTGTGAAGAGGTGAGGAGCTGTGGTTGTTGTTGTGTAAAGCTGAGACGCCGGTAACGCAGCTCCGACCGCTGAAATTTTCGAGTGAGAGACCGAGGGGTGTTGGGTGTTATGCATAGGAGATTAGGGTTTTTATTAGATCAAGTTGCAGAGAGGAGGAAGTCACAAGTAGGTGTCGGCTGAAGCTTTGAAAGAAAAATGAGGGTTTTGAAAGAAAAGTTGTTTATATAGTTAGGTTAACAATTGGGCTTGGGCCCAGGGCCCACAAGCCCGTTACTAGCATTTTTAAGCGGCCCAAACACGTTTTCAAGATTTGTTTTCAAACCCGAGCGTCGTATAATGTCGTAGAATAATATCTTGAGGTCAAATTACGCAGAATGTCGTTGGAACTCGTTGTGTGACGCGTTCGTTCGCCGTTTGCGTTAAAAGTGCGTAAAATGCGTAGTTTTCCGTTTTTAAACCGTTTTTCGATCAGATTTAAACTGTGTTTCTAAAAATAGGAAACGAACTCGTATTTTATAAAAAAAATATGGAAATACGAGGCGTTACAGCCTGTGGTGGTGGTCCTCCTTGGACTTCTGGCTTGTCATGGCTCTGCCGCCACCGTGGTTCGCCGCCATCGTCAGTGGTGGCCGGCTAGTTATCTAGAGAGAGCAAAGTGAGAGTATAGAAGGAAAGGTATGGTTTTGTGTGTGTGATAAATCTTGGCAGAGGAAAAGATGAGATGGGGGCTAGGGTTAGGGAAAAAATGAAGGAGAAGGAGAAAAAGAGTGGTTTAAATATGTAGGGTTTAAGTGGGTTGGGCCCAAGGCCCGTTAGCTCGTTTTTAGTGTGTTTGTACGGCCTAATTACATTTATAAAACCCGTTTTGAACCCGAACTTCGTGAATTGTCGTAATATGTTTGTTTAGGGTTGAAAACACTTAAAATTATGCCAGGTGTCGATGTTTTGCGGTGTTCGTTTATCAGTTGCGTAAAAATCGAGTAAATGCGTATGTTGTGGTTTCTGGTCCGTTTTTCGACCCGGTTTCTACCGTGAATATAAAATTTTGAAAAAGAAGCTAAATATGCCATAATATATTAATATCGAGACGTAATTCGAGTCTGGTGCTTCCGTTTCGTTGTTGATTGACGTTGTGTTATGGTTTCCGCGTAACTCTCGCGTTTGTGCTCTGACTTGTCCGATAAATTGAATAATTCGCATAATAATAAATGTATGATAAATATAAGTACAAAATTTGTATTGTTATGCGCTGTCAGTATTTCGTTCTGTGCCAGTTCGATGTCATTTAACTGCGTGCTTAAATTCTCGAAAAATCGCCAAATCGCGTAACATGAATCAATTAAACGTTCCTAGGCTTTCCAATAGCCTAATTAAGTTAATTCGTGTCATAAACACTATTTATTATCATCTAAACGTTTATTAATCACGTAATTAGAAGACGTTAATTACCGGTTGTCACATATTATTCCCTTAAACATTTGTTATTCGCATAAACACCTTCGCATAATTAAATATGAAAAAAATAAAGGTTTTGGTCGGAAAATGGTCGGAAATTTCCGACAACTTTCCGACCAATAAAGGTTTTACTCGGAAAAAGGTCGGAAATTTCCGACAACTTTCCGACCAATGTTGTGTTTCGTCGGAAAGTGGTCGGAAATTTCCGACCATTTTCCGACACCAATTTTCGTTTTTTTCACTTTTAAACCTTTAAACATCGTTTTTCCATACTATCTTTTGTACACATTAATTATACATGAAATACTTTTACTTTACGAACTTATACGCATTGTACACGTTTATACATGTATGTACACTATCGGGACCCATTAATTAAAACAGGCTAAGTATGTGTATATATATGTATGTGTGTATGTATGCGTGTGTGTGCACTTGGACAAACACATACTTATACATATATATATATATACATACATACATACATACATACATACATACATATAGACACAAGCATATACATTTACGTACACACATATATCCCCACATGATTATATAACAAAAGAATAAATGTTTTAGTCGGAAAATTGTCGGAAATTTTCGACAACTTTCCGACCAATAAAGGTTTTAGTCGGAAAAAGGTCGGAAATTTCCGACAACTTTCCGACCGATGTTGTGTTTCGTCGGACCAATTTTCGTTTTTTTCATTTTTTCAACTTTTAAACATCTTTTTCCATTCCATCTTTTGTACACATTAATTATACATGAAATACTTTTACTTTACCAACTTATACGCATTGTACACGTTTAAACGTGTATGTACACTATCGGGACCCATTAATTAAAACAGGCTAAGTATGTGTATATATATGTATGTATGTGTGTATGTATGCGTGTGTGTACACTTGGACAAACAAATACTTATACATATATATATATATATATATATACATACATACATACATATAGACACAAGCATATAAATTTACGTACATACATATACCCCCACATGATTATATAACAAAAGAATAATTGTTTTAGTCGGAAAATGGTCGGAAATTTCCGACAACTTTCCGACGAAATGTTGTTTTTCGTCGGAAAGTGGTCGGAAAGTTCAGACCATTTTCCGACACCCATATACGTTTTTTCGGTTTTTTAACATTCTAGCATGGTTTTTTCATTACGTATTTTGTACACCTTAGTTATACATGAAAAGCTCTTACTTTACCAACTTATACGTATAATTTTACCCAGTCTTACGTGCATGTACGTTATCGGGACCCATTACTTAAACTAGGCTTTTACTATTGTATAAGTGTGTATATATGTATATGTATGTATGTGTATGCACCAATACAACTACATACTAATACACACATACATATACATATAGAGACAAGAAATACGTTTATATATATAGATATACACCTCGGTATAATTAAATATGAAAAGAATAATTATTTTAGTCGGAAATTGGTCGGAAATTTCCGACAACTTTCCGACCAAATGTTATGTTTCTTCGGTAAGTCGTCGGAAATTTCCGACCATTTTCCGACACCTATATCTGTTTTTTCGGTTTTTTAACATTCTAACATAGTTTTTTCATTACGCATTTTGTACACCTTAGTTATACATGAAAAGCTCTTACTTTACCAACTTATACGTATAATTATACCTAGTCTTACGTGCGTCTACGCTATCGGGACCCATTACTTAAAATAGGCTTTTACTATTGTATAAGTGTGTATATATGTATATGTATATGTATGTATGTGTATGCACCAATATAACTACATACTAATACACACATACATATACATATAGAGACAAGAAATACGTTTATATATATAGATATACACCTCGGTATAATTAAATATGAAAAGAATAATTGTTTTAGTCAGAAATTGGTCGGAAATTTCCGACAACTTTCCGACCAAATGTTATGTTTCGTCGGTAAGTCGTCGGAAATTTCCGACCATTTTCCGACACCCATATCCGTTTTTTCGATTTTTTAACATTCTAACATAGTTTTTTCATTACGCATTTTGTACACCCTAGTTATACTTGAAAAGCTCTTACTTTACCAACTTATACGTATAATTATACCCAGTCTTACGTGCGTGTACGCTATCGGGACCCATTACTTAAACTAGGCTTTTACTATTGTATAAGTGTGTATATGTATGTATGTGTATGCACCAATACAACTACATACTAATACACACATATAGAAGCAAGAAATACGTTTATATATATAGATATACACCTCGGTATAATTAAATAGGAAAAGAATAATTGTTTTAGTCGGAAATTGGTCGGAAATTTCCGACAACTTTCCGACCAAATGTTATGTTTCGTCGGTAAGTCGTCGGAAATTTCCGACCATTTTCCGACACTCATATCCGTTTTTTCGGTTTTTTAACATTCTAACATAGTTTTTTCATTACGCATTTTGTACACCTTAGTTATACATGAAAAGCTCTTACTTTACCAACTTATACGTATAATTATACCCAGTCTTACGTGCGTGTACGCTATCGGGACCCATTACTTAAACTAGGCTTTTACTATTGTATAAGTGTGTATATATGTATATGTATGTATGTGTATGCACCAATACAACTACATATTAATACACACATATATATACATATAGAAGCAAGAAATACGTTTATATATATATAGATATACACCTCGGTATAATTAAATATGAAAAGAATAATTGTTTTAGTCGGAAATTGGTCATAAATTTCCTACAACTTTCCGACCAAATGTTATGTTTCGTCGGTAAGTCGTCGGAAATTTCCGACCATTTTCCGACCAATTTTTTTCTTCTTTTATTCTTTTTTTTTTGGTCGGAACTTAGTCAGAAGTTTCCTTCAAATTTCTGACCATTTTTTTTGGTCGGTAAATTGTAGGAAAACAGTCGGTAAAACCAAATTATTTTTTTAGTTGTTATTTTGTCGGAAAATGGTCAGAATTTTCCGACCAAATTGGTTTTGTCGGAAATTTTGGTAGGAAATCCCCTATTTTCTAGTAGTGTGTAGTTTTCTTTAAAAAATTAGAGGATTTTGAATACCTGTTATTCCATTACGTGATTACGTGATTTTGAATACCCAGCACATGACTACGTGATTTTGAATACAGATTACGTGATTACACATTCAATATAAACCATTACGTGATTACACATTCAATATGATTTGTTATAAATATGCTTATTACGTAATTACACACATCAATAATAAAAACTTGATTATGTATGTTTTATTACGTGATTAAATCTCTAATATACGACATTATGTGGTTATTATAGGTTGATTTGGTTAATTTTTGTATATAATTTATCCTTAATACGTGATTAGACCTTAAATATAAGGTATTCCATATGAAATATGAAATATTATGTATTACATGTTATGTTTTTACGTAATTATGTAATCACTAGGTCTGGTTTCACATAAAATACTATAATGAAATCACATAATCATGAAATAAGTATTCAAAATCACGTAATCACGTAATAATGCGCAGTCAACTATTGTTACGTAACAATGTAATCACGTAATGGGTGTTCAAAATAACGTAGTCACTTACTGGGTATTCAAAATCACGTAATGAGTATTCAAAATCCTGTAATTTTTTTTAAAGAAAACTATAGCAATAGGCTGCCCGAATTAAAAAGAATGAAATGCCCGTTAATACGGTGTAATTTTTTTAAATATTAACCTATGAAAAAGTTATAGGCGTTTGAAAATCAAGGTGGAAACTAGTTAATTGTGAAAAGACCAACATACCCTTTTAGTTTTTGTTATTTCAATTGTTTGAAACTGAAATTTAACAAATTGCCAGGTGCCTTTTTAGTCCGTAGATCTTGCAAATGAACGACTGATGTTATCGCGTAGACTTCGTACAAATAAGCCTTCTTGTACGTGATTTGTCATCTATATGTTTTATAGTGGTTGCTATTCATGAATAGCATGTGTACAATAACACTTTGTCATGGTAAAAAATCTAGACAATGTAACAAATATTTTATTAATATCAAATGAATTCCACTCCTCAATTATTGCAGCCACTACTCACTCATCAAATATTTATGTAGATGCTTTTTAAAAGTGTTTTCCACAAAGCTTCAATAATCACAAATAATGTTTCATAGGTGGCTCAATTTGATCGGATGGATCGTAATGCTGTAAAAGACGAAAGTAAAGTTAACAGTTTTGGTGGGTAGTGGTGGCTGCAACATTATATTCATGCAGATAAGAGCGTGATTCATGTTTTCCACTGATGAATTACCGTCGGTAAATCTTTATTTGTTTGTTTGTGGAGTTAAATGTCATTTTAGTCCCTGTGGTTTGGGTCATTTTGCCAGTTTAGTCCAAATGTTTCATTTTTAACCTGTGGGTCCAAAAAGGTTTCACTGTTGCCATTTTAGTCCACTGGGTTAACTTCATCCATTATTTCTGTTAACGAGAAGGGCGATTTGGTCATTTTGTATGGCCGAATTGCCTTTCTAGTTAACAAAGTTACATATAAAATGACCGAATTGCCCTTCTGGTTAACAGAAAAAATGGATGAAGTTAACCCAGTGGACTAAAATGGCAACAGTGAAACCTTTTTGGATCCACTGGTTAAAAATGAAACCTTTGGACTAAACTGTCAAAATGACTAAAACCATAGGGACTAAAATGTAATTTAACTCCTGTTTGTTTATTCGGTCTATATGATTTTAATCCTAAACTAAGCTGTGGATTAATTACATCATCTTCTTAGACACGACATCAATTTGATGTCGATCAAATCATTGTAGTTAATTGTGGATTATCGAAAGTGGGAAACAAATCTGATCTCCTTCTCGTTGATATCTCATATTTATAATACAACAGTGGAGAGCCTGTATGTTATGGGATATTATATTATATTATATTAGATATAGATATAGTTTGCAACATATTGATGCAATGGTTGTTGTAATGATATATAGATAAAACTAGGCTAATGCCCGCGTTAAACGCGGCTAAGAACTGATTATTTTTGTTCAAAGCTTATACTATGTAAAAATCGGAATAGAAGAATGCCTGGCGTTCGGTTTCACATAAGGTAGAACCCAATGGTTTGTTACATTCCACTTAGTACGATCAAGGTTGAATAATCTAGTCTTACGTGTGACTCAATTCTCGGGTTTTAGTTTTAAAGGCACACTTGACGAGTGAGCAACCACACAGAAAAATAATGCCATCACCACACATCATTCAATCTGAACAATCATGAACTTGAATATCCATCTTCAACTAAGTCCGCTTGGGGGATGACTCGACTCGACTCATAAGCATAAAAAATACAGACCAATGAGATTCTAATTCTACTTCCTAACAAATATTAATGATAAGTATATCATCCTAACTTCATGGTGCAGAATTCTTCATAATTTATCTTTCTATCCTGGAAAGATATTCCAAATATAAATTATAAATTATAGTTAAAAATAAAATTAAAAATAAAATATGGACTAAAAGCTAGAATGTAAAAGGTTGTTATTATATATTTTAAAATGAATAAATTCAAGTATATGTGTACCTATTAGGAGAGTGGATCATGTCTCGAGAAACAGCAACATCATCGACCCCTCGCTCCTTCAAAACCTAACAACATGACCAGCAATATACAGATGTTGAACAAATCGATTATTTATCTTAAAACCATAAAAATAAAGGTACAAGTAGATCTTAATGAGCCATTTTGACAAACCATTAGTCTATAAATTTTTTTTTCCACGTATTGATAACTAAAATAATGACAACATCCTTACCAATTCCCGTGGGCGAGCAACACCAACACTACTAGAAAATTACCAAGTTTGTGATAACCAAATTTGTAGCAAATTTGTCTGAAATTGGCCTTACCCACAAATTTCCTACAAAAAAATTCATAGGAAATAAACTTGTGGGTAACCGGATTAGCTACAAAAAATACGACAAAATCAACTACAAAATTCCTACAAAATCTCTCGTCGCAAAATTTGCTACAAAATACTGACAAATCGCTCTTCTTGCAAAATTCCGACAATTCTTCCACGTTTTTGCCTTTTTTGTATATTATTTTATGATATTTTATTTTTAAAATTAATAACATTATTAAAAAAATATTCATAATTTTTTATTTTCCCGACAAAATTCCTACAAATTATAAAACGTTCTTGCGACAAAATTCCTACAAATTATAAAACTTTTCTGCGACAAAATTTCTACAAATTATAAAACTTTCTTCCGACAAAATTTCTTACAAATCATAAAACTTTCCACAAGTTTCCTACAAATTTATAAATTTTCTCTAAACAATTTGCTACGAATTATCTACAAAACTAACGGTTTCCAACAAATTTCCTACAAAGTTATCAAAACAGTTTGCGACAAATTTCCTACAAATAAAAAATATATTTTTTAATGTAGGTACAAATTTCCTACAAACAGTTAAAAACGTTCTTGCGACAAAATTCCTACAAATTATAAAACTCTTCTACGACAAAATTCCTCCAAATTATAAAACCTTCTTGCGACAAAATTTCCTACAAATCATAAAACTTTCCACAAGTTTCCTACAAATTTATAAATTTTCTCTAAACAATTTGCTACGAATTATCTACAAAACTAACGGTTTCCAACAAATTTCATACAAAGTTATCAAAACATTTTTCGACAAATTTCCTACAAATAAAAAATATATTTTTTAATGTAGCTACAAATTTCCTACAACTTAGAAATTAAGATTTGTAACAAAATTCCTACAATTTTTGCGACAGATTTGTGACAAAATAACAATATCAGAGAATTTTAAAAAACCATTTTTTGTATAAAAAATGCAGCAAGATATAAAATATTCCAAAAAAATTACAGCAAGCAAAATTATAAAACATTCCAAAACATTTGCAACAAGCAAGATTCTAAAACATTCCAAAAGTTCCAAAACACACAAAAAAAATCCTAATTAAGAGCAAGTTTTTTGATTCAAAACTAATCCAACATTCCAATACTTAACAAAACGAGAGCTTTGTTTACTTCTTTCCGACGTTTTTCACCAATTCTTCCATATTTTTTCGCCATGCATCTTAGTCGGCCCGCTCTTTTTCACGCTCTTGTTGAAATAGTTCGAAACGGGCTTCTATGTTTTGTCGAGCCTCACGTTCTCTTTCTAGTTCCGCCTGAACTTTTTGAAGCTGAAAATTATAAAACCGTAATCATCACATATCAACTCGAACTGGTCGATCAACACAACCCTACAAAAAACTAACTAACAACGTAAAAATCCCTTATAACAAAATACAAACACACATACATATTAAAAAAATGAAATATCATATTAAAATGTTGTTATTTATTTGTACTTAATTATTTTAATAAATTATTAAAAAGTATTATAAGTACGCAATTCCTTATGTTTCTTGCAATTTTACTTTTATTAAACATATTTATACATGAGTGGTAAAAATCATCTCGACTCGTGCTTATTTTGTAAAAACTCCTAACACAAACCAAATAAACCCTGAAAATGAACCCTTCTGACCCAAATCAAAATTGACATGAACCCGTTCTAACCCGAATCAAATTAACCCTGTTTAAAAATAACCTATTCTGACCCGATCCATTTTGACCCGCACGGCCCATTTTGACCCGTGACCCAAACCCGCCCATAGCAAACCTATTCAACCAGCAATGTACTCAATCAATCACAAACAAGCTACCTTCAATACCACCATATGAAACCCATATCAGCAAACTCATTCTTCCCATTTAAAGCCTAAACTATTACCTTCACTAATGGGACTATCTTAAAAATGTTTATGCTATCTAAATAACAAGAATAAATAATGATATCTCTTGCGAGTGTCGGGCATCATCGTTAGAACTGCAAATTGTAGATGATTTTTTTCCGGTCACCAGAAAATCAGGATCATAAGATCCTATCCCGAACATCTTGCGACCCTTACACTTACGATGCAAACTTTTCCACAAGGCTAAATCATCGCAATCCACGTCCCCATACAAATCTTTAAGTTGTTACGAGTATGCGACCTATAATTTTATCAAGTGAAAGTTATCAACCGGTAAAAGTGACACCATAATTCATATATGTTATATTATCACAAAGGATATGGAACTATTCCCTTACTCAGCTTTGATTTTTTACAGTCTTATTTTTAATTTTATTCAAATGAAAATGATTGAGACTAATATTAGATATTAACTCTTTGGTATGGTTTAAGAAAGCACTGAATTTAATAATAAATAATATATTAGAAGATCACCAATCCACCATTATAACTAACATTCTTCCATATAAACTTTTGAAAACTTAAAACTTTAACGTGAGACAAGATAGCTATGTTTTGCCTTCTAAAAGAGAGCTCCTAGGTCAAAGTTGACTTAACGAATGTGCAACTTTCAGTATTCGTTTATAGGTTTCGATTGATGTAAAATATGTATAGTGTCTTTTTGAGAATTTTGGTTGTCTCTTCAGACAGTTATAGCAAGTGTCAGTACTATAAAGAATCAAACCGATATTGATCGAATACCCGCCGCGAAGCTCGAAGGAATTCCACTAGTTATAAATAAATGATAGAAGTGAGCTTACATATGAACGCTTTGCACGATCGGTAACAAACTCCAACGACGCAAAATCATTTTCACTTATCTCCCCATCTTGTAACATTTTTTTTGCACCTCTTAGTGGCGTGGGTCTGTAACAATACTTTCTTGTATCCAACTGTTTTACCCTCTTCTTTGTCCTACACAAAAAGGAGTATTGTAAATTATAAGTGTTAAATATAGAGATGGTTAATAATATTTAGGAAATATGTAGCAACTGGTGTAAATTTGCTACAAATTTCCGACAAATTTAATAATTTATATTTTTTAAATTATTTATTTTTGATGTTGTTACAAATAATATAAAATTTTATAATTTTTGTCGGAATTCTGTCGAAAAGGTTAGAAATTTTGTGACGAAATTGCTACAAAAGCTTATTGTGTGGCAATTTTGTAGGAAATTTGTGGAAACGCATTGGGTTTTTTTTTGTTTTTCTTTTTTTGTCAAAAGATTGTAGGAAAATTGTAAAAAAAATTGAGTTGTGGGAAATTGTAGGAAACTTTTGTAGGAAAAAATGTAGTTTTCTAGTAGTGCAAATACGACGTTCCTGTAGAGGACATAGCTGTTAGTTGTAAATACAGACTCTGTAAAGTGTCAACCAAATCAATAATGTGCTACACACATAACTTATTTTCAAAATAATCATATATTTCTTTGATTATGAGTTTTACTTTTGGTGTTTCCATAGTGACAGGAACAAACAGCAACTGAAAGTCCACCCGTGTCGTCAAAGTTTTTTTTCCTAATAGATATGCACTTTCTCTACAGATGAAGATGTATTTGTTTCAACTCTCTACATGTATCCATAAAGGTACTTATATAACAGGGTTAAATGAGAACCCCCTGGTTCTCTATCAATGTCTAGATAACAATTTCTCACACTACAATCATGCTTTCTCCTTTGTGAACATTTATTTCCTAATATACTATCATAATCAGCTTATGTTGAACTATAAAGTTTAACTTGTCTCATTATCAAGAGGACTAAAAGGCAAAGGTGGAACATTGTTGAGGAAAGTGAAACATGTGTAAAATAAATGAGTGCATGAGACGGTATCTTTCTCTTTCGGTATTTCTTTCAATTCTTCAAGGGAGTGTAGTTCACTCTTGGTCGCTCAGATGCCTGATGGGCATCGGCTGGTCCAGCTAAGTTATTTACAGAAGAATTCACATTTCCATAAGCACTTCTAGTAACTAACTTCCCTGACTGTGGTGTAGTCTACAAGCACACGACAACTATCAAAACATCAATACTGATCAAAAGTTCAAAAGTGACATTATCAAAACATTCCAACTTAAAATACCTGTTTATAAGCTACAAGTGGTTCAATACTATCAACTGGTTATTTTGATTCCCATACTTGGTCATTAGTAGAAATTATTTCTTTATCCAAGAAATATTTCCTTTTTATTAGGATAGAAACACATCTTTTCCATAATTTCTTTATCGATGACACTCTTCCCTAAGTCAATATGTGCTGAAACAAACCAACGTTAAAATGAGAATCACAAAATCATGAAAATAATCTTAAAAATTCCAAAAAACAAAAGCATAAGCCAGATTTTATAAAACGAACTGTCAACAAAAGTGACCCAACTAAACCCTAGATTTATTAACCAGAATCACCAAAACAATAGTTCTTTAAGGCTCATATTTCGAGCGTATAATGATTATTTCTGCTGAAGGAGATGCACGTAGAACTGGCAGCCACACCAAGGCTCTATGCACCCTGAGTTGTTCATCGATTGGAACACAATTATTAAACACTAATCGTACTTTCTTTAGCGTAGGCGATTTAGACACGATCAGCTTCAAAATATCAAATATCCATCTCGTTAGGTAAGTTATTAAAAAGCTGTCATCTTCAACACCTTAAGACCGACAGCCCAATCCGCGTTTAACGCATGCATTAACCTAGTTTTTATATATGCATAATTCAACTGTCTCTTCGCATTGTACTCGGAAGAGGCCTACAAAGACATTTTCTAATCACAAAAGCGTATTAAACTCTGATAAAAGAAGATATGTGTACCAAAAATATAGTTCTGATGCTATAATTTATTTATAAAGTTTAATCATGACTTTGCTTCAGCAACATATTTACCCGCTTTTTAAATGCAAATCGCAAAGTTTGAACTTGTCTTCCAGAGCACACTCTTACATCAAAGCCCAGGCTATCCACACCAATAACAGCTATCTCCTGTCACATCTTATATAAGTAAGAACTTGCTTGTAAACACAAATTATCATCATCAAAAATCTTTTACATAGCTTTGGAAGACAAAGGAACATAAAATGAGCAAATGTTACCTCCACTTGAAGGCCCTTGCATCTTCACATCCTAGTTGAATGGAAAATCATTTTCTTGCCATTTTTATTATGCACACAAAGTTATCATTTCAATCCCACTATTAACAGCGAAGACACCAATTAACAAAATTATCACGATCAACAAATTCAAGTTAAAAGATCAATAATTCAAGATTCACAACTCAAAATCCAAAAATGAACAATTGAATGGCGTGCATGCTTTTAAAAACTAAACAAAACACTAATCAAGAAATATTAAAAATGAAACAAACTTACAACTTTAAACAAACTTACATTCCCAGCGATTAAAGTGTTTGACTGATCGCCGTGTACGTCATCGTTTCACTTGTTTTTGGATGATTTTTTCGCAAAGAATCCCCCAAGCGCTATGGAAACAACCCATGCCGGTTTCTTAAATTTTTCAGTATGTAACCAATAATAAACATATACGTATCGATTTGTTGTGAATCAATAAGGGAAAATAACGACAAATAAAACCAATATAATAGTTACCTTGAATCAATACAATAGTTACCTTGAATCAATACAATAGTTACCTTGAAAATCGGAACCAAGTCTTTAACTGTACAGTTTGCAATTAAGATTAAAACTATAAGGCTGTGCTAAAAAACGATTGAATCAATACAATAGTTACCTTGAACTGGAGTTCGATTAACACCGGAAAACAACCAAAAACATTAGACATCAAAGAGTGTCGCTAAAAGTTCTTTTGAAACTAGAAAAAAACTAAAGGATACTCAACAATGCACCAACAATAACATGATTACCCGAACCAAGACTTTCACTGTACAGTTTGTAATTAAGACTACAACTATAGGCCATTGCTCGGGAAAAAAACGACTAAATCGATACAATAGTTACCTTGAACTGACACCGGTGAGCTTCACTCAAAACTCCAATGCCACGTCTATTTAAGGCCTGTAGTAGGGTATTATGGCAGCTGCAACAGAATTCAATGAGTAAGGAATAATAAACCTGCATAATGAAATTGATATGATGATCCTTATGAACTAAGCCAAGCCCTAGCTAAAGTACTAAGCTCGATTTAGAATTCAAGCCAAGCTCAAGGCTCAAGCAAAGGACTAATGGCTAAACTTCAAAGAATATGTATAAATGAATCTGAGCAATTTTGCTAAAGCAACCAAAGCCGACTTGACTCCGTTTGTAAAGAAGCCGAGCCCCGGATCAAATATTTAATTTAGAACTCAAGCCTAACCAACTCGGTTTAAAATCTGAATCAAGCTTGAGCTGACTTTCATTGGTCAAAGCAAACCTCACTTTCCCATTTGATGCAATTGAAGAGCGGATCGTCTTTGCAGCAACTTCTGTACCACGCCATTTTACTTTATAAACTTCTCCATATACACCCTGCTGACATAAAGAGGTTTCTTTAATGTAAAAATTGTTTTAATAATATAATCTCTTTTTAGCGATTAGATGAAGTATTTACTTCGCCAATAAGAATTGCTTCTTCAAATTCACCTCGCTCTAATATATTCTCCTATTAACACCCATTCCAATATATAGACCACATGAGGAAGCATTCCAAGATTTAGAAAAGCAAAACCATAGAATATCAATTATATAACATACATAATGAAACTCTAACAAATAATCCACAACATGAAACAAAGATCCAAGATTTAGAAAAGCAAAACCAAAGAATATCAATTATATAACAGACATAATGAAAATATAACAAATAATCCACAACATGAAACAAAGATAAATGAATGATTACTCGATGAACCAATTACCATAGACAAAAAGCCATAATTTTAACAAATCACATAAAACGCCAATCTAAACAAATTGATGTAACCCAAAATCTTAACATCAAATCGCTGAAACAAAGTTAAACAAAGCAAGATAACTGTAATATAAACTCACCGCGGAGATTAGGGTTCAGATTCTCCATTCTTGAATGCATCGTCAAGCGAATCTTGAACAGAGACGTAATAATCCCTGTTCTCAAATGCATCGGGCCTTTATAATCGCTACTTCAGACTCAACTTGGTCCTCTAAGATTTACCAAGTTAAGATGTAACACAAAATCGATGAAACACATCTAAGATTTACCAAGTTAAGATGTAAAATCGATGAAATATATAAAAGATTTTGCATAAAATCAATGAAATCATTTAAAAAAGTATATGTGACAACTGTCAAATTCCAGGTATCCGTACAATTATTAAACAATGATTAGTGCTTAATGACTGTGCTGAATTTCAATTGATGATTTGAACTGCTTTCTGATTATTGCCATACACATACATGTGCATCATATATTACAAATGACATCATTATTGCATGCAAACTTTGTTGGTTCAAATGATGCACGAAACACAGTTAGCACAGTTATCAGGTAAATCAGAAATATGCTGACGAAGTTCAGTACATAGACATACAATGTATTGAGACACAGAATGAGCCAGAAACCAAGTGTCACACTAGTATAGTGTGTAGGAAAGTAAGGATCACAAAATTACATTCCTAGAGATAGTTTAACTGCCGGAAAGTGCCTAAAACTCACATAAACTGCAGAATTCTGCAGAAATCAGCAAAATTCAGCATTTAAAAACTCTAATATCATGCATAAATATGGTTAAATGGTCCTGAATGCTTTCCTAAGTGTCGGGAATCAAAACTGTCACAAAAGGTAACATAAAGCACACTAAACTGCATAGTTTAGCACCTTAATGAACCGGTAACCAACCGAACAACCGAACACTACCCGAAACACCAAATTTTCACTAGAAACATTGTTTTAGCATTACCAAGCTAGTTATGGTCCCCGAACATCATAACACATTATATAACAACTAGTAACTAACTAACCTAACTAATACTTGATTTTTAACCATATTAACTAACTATTGGTTATCACCTAACCTAAGACCCCCCACCTATTTACGGATCATATGTGGCCCCCACATGTGATTTTCTTTGTTTATTTTATGAGAACATGTCTCTACTTTACAAGCATAATACACATTAGATCTTTAAGTGTTGATGATTATAAGAACAACCTAAGGTTCATAACCTCTTCATTTCTTTTACAAACTCACAACACAACTTTCTTCTTCTACTCTCCCCTTACTCACGGCCGAGAGCACCACCCTCATCATCAATCATCTTCCATACAATCCATACATATACAAAGTTGTTAGCAGGTGTACAAGGAAGCTTGGAACTATTGGAAGCTAAAGGACCTCTCACACAAGCTTTTATCCACTCCATTTTCATCTAGTGATCATCCCTAGCCTTGAGCTAGTAGTAAGATCATTATTCTACTCTTCATTTTACATCTTTTTTTGGTGGTTAAAAGAAGATACAAGTTGTTAATCATGAAGAACACTATGAATCTTGAACATGAAACTATAACATAAGACTAAATACATAAGAAATCATGATGTTTATGTGTTGTTATGCTTGTTGATTGTTGATTGCTCATGTTATTGATGAAGATCATCATTTGCTAGATAGTGATTAAAGACATAATCTAGCAAGATGAGAGGATGATTATGTTAAGATCAATAGAGCATCCTCATGTAAATCATGAACTTGAAAGTATAAGTTGTTTTTCTTGTTAAGTGATGATCAAAGTAAACATAAAGTCTTGTAAATCTATGATTTCAAGAATGATTTTTCAAGAAATCAAGTTAAAAATACAAAGTTTACTTAATCTTGGTTCTTAAAGAAATTAACCACATTTTTAGTGGTTAAACAAGTGTAGAAATACATATGTAGCAAGAAAAACTCTAGAAGAAACATTTTTAGAAAAAAATGATTTACAAGTTGTAAAGGACTAGTTTCTTTAAAAATGATGTTTTTAATTAAACAATCACACTTTAAAGGGTAACTAGGCTTACTAAACACACTAGTAAGTTAGTATACATTTTTGTAATTTTTCAAGTTCATGAGTTAGTAGTTTATGCTTGATTTTGGCAAATTGGTAAGTATAGATTGATTTGTTGTTGATTATGTTGATTTATAAAAGAAAATGATATGCTTTGAAAGCATGGAAACCTCCATTTTTAGGGGAAACTATGGCAAAATTTTTCTAGAAATTAAACACTTAGAAAAATATTTTTAAACAAATATTTACAAGTATATTTTAAACCATAAATTTTCATATAAAGTTTGGCATAATTTTTGTTACAAAAGTTATAAATATTGGAGGTTGATTTTTGTAAATAAAAGTGACTAAATATGTATTTAGGAAAATATATATTTAGATGTCACCATGTGTGTGATTATTTGTATATTATGTGTATTAGTTATATTATTTTAGGACTTGAAATAATATAACTCACCATTATACTAATAAATTACAATCCAAAATATTACCAAAATTACAAGAATATGAATATATAAATCATACCCAAAATAATGGACAAACCAAACAAGGAATATAACTTACAAAATATTCCAGAAAATTTATTCATAAGTATATTTTGGTAATTAGTATTTTGGACACCAAGAGAACAAAAATATGATTTTTACAATTATTATAAAATATATCATATTTTTGACAAGGAGAAAATATATATTATTTTTGGCAAGTAAAAATATATATTTTCTTGTAATTATTAGAAGATATTTTAATTTTGGGAGAAAATATATTTTCTTGAATAAACATAAAATACATTATTTTTGGGTGAAAAATAAGTTTATATATATTTTCCAAGTTAAACTTGAAAATATATTGTTTTTGAGACTCATATGAAAGTTATAAATATTTTTGTATCGATTTGTTGTGAATCAATAAGGGAAAATAACGACAAATAAAACCAATATAGATCTATTCAAGAAGGAAAGAATACGATATACATGGAAGACCCAATAGGTTAAGAGATGTTACCTTTGTGTTGATGCATTTTTAGTGTCTGTAACTAGTCTTGTTTAACGATGTATTTTGAATGGTCTTTTATTAATTATCGAGTCTGTTTGTTATGTTGACCAAGTCAGATATCCTCCTATCTACTTGTGTACAACTTGTTTGTCTCTTTTGATATGTAAAGTATTATGAACAATGCATGTTGCATTAAAGGGTAGTTTAGTCATTACTATGTTTATATGTTGCTGATTGTTGCTGTCTGATAACAGGAACAAACACAACAGTTGCAGTCCTCGACGAAACAGACCTGTTTCGTCGGAACACTTCATGGCGAAACAGACCATTGTACAAACTTCTGTTTCGTTGAAGGTCATGACGAATCAGACCTTGATTCGTCATGTACTGACGAATCAGACCTTGATTCGTCATGTATTGGGCTGTTCCAGGCCCAAATGTCTGGCCCATGTTCAGATTCGTCAAACACTTGTGTGTTTCGTCGATATCAGTGGTCCAGGGACTATATAAACAACAGTTCTGTTTCATTATCAACCAGAGAGATGGGAAACAGACCATAGTAACAAAACTCTGCCGAAATTCCGTCTGAACTGTGTTTGTATCAGTTGTAATCGGTTCTCATCCCGTTAATCAATAGAGTGTGTATCATTGATTAATCCGTTGTTATTATTGCTATATATGTTTGATTTGGCATAGTTACGTGGATTCCGCACACGTAACCGTGTTTACTATAAACAAGTGATTCGGTTCGTAATCGATCCTCAGATTTCGGGACCTACAAGTGGTATCAGAGCATTGGCTCTTATCCTTGTTTTAAAATCAAACTTGTTCGGTTTTTATCAAGTATTTTGTGTGTGTTTTTTCTGAAAATGAGTTCTTGAAAAATTAATATTTTCTGGAAAAATATTCATAAATCTGCTGTTTTATTGGTGTTTGCTACAGATTTTTATAATAAACCTATGTTAGATTGTTTGTTTATGCTTAAAACCGGGTTTTTAGTGAAAATCTAGTGTATTTTCGTGTTTCGGAAAATTATCGGTGATCGGAAAACTCATCGGAAAACTCATGTTCTTGGTGGTGTTCTTCATATCTTCATATGTGTTCTTATATAAACTGAGTATTTGATCTGTTAAAATTGATTAAAACCATGTGTTATAACTTATAATAATATTACTTGACTTTTGTGTAAAAGGTTATAATTGGTTTCAGTAATAGTCTCTGTTTCGTTGAAAATAAGAAGTTACATACATACCTTGTGTCAGGATAAATATCTTTGTGTCTCATCTTATCCTTTGACTGGTCAGTAGATATTTTACATATCTAAACCAACTGACTTTTACCCAGTTTTGACGAAACAAGCAGCCGACGAATCACATCTGTTTCGTCGCAACATCTTTAACGAATCTAACGTCTGTTTCGCCACAACATCTTTGACGAAACAAATTCTGTTTCGCCACAAATCACAATTATTACAAGTCTGTTTCGTCGTCATTCATTCAGACGAAACAAACCTGTTTCGTGAATTCTGTTTCGTCGAGAACAGATCTGTTTTACACAGAGGACTTATATCAGCTTGCTTACTGTTTGTTTTCAAGAATTTGTGCAGGTACTATTATACATACATCAAATATGAGTTGTACTAGTCCATGGGATTGGAGTATGGATTCTAGACCACGTGAAGATCCGACGTTCGCAGCGGCGTGGGTAAAGAGTGTTTTTGGTCAACCAACTATAAGTGCCGGACAATGGGCTTTGGCATCTAATCAGAACCAAAACATTCAAAATCTTTTGATCAGTGAGAGCGAAACGGGTAGCAACAATCGCCCGCCAAAGTTGAATCATATGAACGAGTTTCCATCATGGAAAGGTCGATTCATTACATATGTTCAAGGTCAAAGCACTGATATTTGGAGGTGTTTCATTACTCCACGCAATGATGCTCTTGAAGTAGCAGCTTCAACGGCCGAAGGTTTTACTAACATGCAGGAAAATGACAAGAAAGCATATGAATTTGAGAAAAAGTCATTTGCTGTTCTTACTCAAGCACTTCATAAAGATATCTATCATCAGTTTTCTTATTGTATGGACACGAAATCCTTATGGGATTGTTTGGTGACAAGAGGAGAAGGAAACGCAGCTTCCAGAAAGACAAGGCATGATTTATTAAAGAAAGAGTTTGAATCGTTCCAGTTCTTGGAAAACGAAACTCTAAATGATATGACCACACGGTTTTATCATTTGATTAGTGAGATGTTTGCCTATGCTGTTTCTGCAACTCAAAAGGAAGTTTGTGCACGATTTGCTGATTCTCTACCACTAAAGTGGAGTCCATACATTGAGCTTCTAAAGCATACAGGTATTCTAGATGCTGACACTATAACTATCTATGAATTTGTACAGAAGCTGGAACATAAAAATGATGAAGAAATCCGAAAAGCGAAACGCATTGCTGCTCCTCAGAATATTGAAATGTATTGTGGTGGAGGTTTTGACCCGTCAGCTAGTCTGAGGCAACCAAAGTTACAAACGGCATTTGTATCAAATACAAACTCTTCTCCGTTTCCTCAACAAACTCAGACTTATTCTGGAGGAGGTTTTATTCCTTTTATACCTCCAGTTTCTACTACTCAACCTCAGGCATATTCAGGAGGAGGTTTTAATCCATCCCTACCACAACCACAAGTCCAACCACAACAACAACAGCAAGCTCATTATACCAACAATCCTCCAACTCCAAACCCTAACACAGTCAAAGTTGATACATCAAACCTCTCAAATGTTAGCATTGAAGTAGCAAAGGAACATATGGAACTTATTAATACCATGGTCAGTGCTTACTGCGGTTTGGTCGCAGGTCAAATTGGAAACATCAATTTAACCAACGAAGACTATCTACAAATTAACCGTGATGAAATGGAGTTGATGGATATAAAGTGGGCATTCGCAAGTGCTGTTAGAAGGGCGAAGGACTTTATGGTTCGAACAGGAAGAAGTTCTTTGGAAAGCAAACAAGATACAAAGTACGGTTTTGATAAAGAAGCAGTTACATGCTTCAATTGTGGGGAAAAGGGTCACTTCAAACGTGAGTGCACTCGACCAAGCAGACAAGGCAATCAGAATCCATTCCGTAATCAGACGAGTACTTCAAATGCTAATCAAGACAATCGTGGAAAAGGGATAGTGGCTGTAAACAACACCACTAACCAGAATCAGTCTGGACCATCAAATGAAAGTCGTGCATTAACCGTACAAGCTGATGAAGGGTTTAATTGGTCTTTACAACTTGGGGAAGGTGATCAAGATAAAGGAGGAACAGCGTGTTATGCAAAGATTATCAATCACATCAAGCACGTTCATAAGGAAGAATTTTCTGATAGTGACGACAGTTCTGGTAATACCGGGAGTTCAGATGAAGAAAGTTCTACTTCGGGTGATTATTGTTCTGAATCTGATGTGAACAAAGAAGCAAGTTCTAATCTTGATGACTTATTGAATAAAGCAGAAGAGTTGAAATGTCAGAAATCAGTTCTGATCAAGAAGGCTGAGGTAGCATCTAAAGAAATGGAGAAGTTCTTTTCTGAAGACGGATCTTTCTCTTATCAGACTGCCTTTATGGCAAATGTCTCAGATTCTACAAGTCAGGTAAAATCTGAAATTCTTATCAACTGTAGAGATTGTGAATATATGAAAAATGAATTTGATAGAATAAAGCTTCACTGTGATTCGATTCATATTCACAATCAGAGTTTAGTTGTTGAAATGGCTAAATGCAAAGAAGCGAATATGGCTTTGGTTCGAAACGAAAAAGAATTTAAATCTATGATTGAAATTCAAAAGAAAAATGTTTCCGAAGTGACAAAAACTGTTTATCATAAACAAGTTAGTATAAATGATTACATTAACATTGTTGAGGAAACTAAAAAGGAACTAGCCATTGCCAAATGTGAGCATGATGCAATCAAGCAAAAATTGGAGAGTTACTCTAACTCCCGATTTGTGCTCGATCACATTATTGATGTTCAACAACTAAAGGGAAACAAGAAAGGTGTTGGGTATAAGAAGTGTCCGCCCCCTTTGAGACATGATTATACTTATATGCCTGATGAAGAAGAAATGCCACGGTTTGAATCCAGTGTGCCTCTTGATTATGAGGAAGTAACTACTGGCCTAGGGTTCAAATCGGACAATTCTCCAAGTAAAAATTCTGAGCAAAAAGGGTCAACATCTACGAAACAAGGTCCTCCAACCATTGAGGACTATGAGTCGTCGGATGATGAATCTGAATCAGATGTGAGTAATCAGGATAAATCACTTGACAAACTTAAAGGAGTAGAAGTTCCAATTGAGAATCATATTCTGTGTGATCCTCCTACCCCTGCTGTTCAATCTGTTGTTCAACAAGTGATAAATCCTGTGTCTACTGTTAAAAGTAATATTGTGTTGTATACTTTGGTTGGTGACTCTAAAATCTATTCAGATAATGATTTTCCAATTAAAAATGTCAATCCTTCATTGATTGATAATGTTTTTGAAAATAACACAAGTAAGTTTGTGGGAAAGTCGATTCCGGGAGTTAATGTGACTCAATGTAATCCAATTCCTAAGACTGAAATTAAAAAGAAATTTGGAAATCAGAAATCACCTTCAAAGCAACAACCTATTGCTTCTAAGGGTAAACAATCAGATCAACGAGCTAAATTGTCAAATGTTTCCAACTCAAAATTTGAAACAAAAGGAGCTCGTTATCAGAAGAAAAACAGCAATGTCAAATTTGTGAAATCGAGGGGTACAGATAAAATTGAGACTTTTGCTAACAAGTCAAACAATGATTTTGTACAAGTCAAAATTTTAAAACGTGATAGTCAAAACAATTACACTCAACATTCAAACGGGTGTGATGAAAAAGCTAGTACCTCGGGTTATACAAATTCGACATCTGATCGTCGATCAAGTTCTCCTAAGTTTGTTGAAAGGAGAACGTGTTTTAAATGTGGAGAGTTTGGGCACATCATCAAAGATTGTGCTAACACTCCGAAAGCGAAATTTGTTGAAAGAGCATCACCTGAATCGATTCACCATAAATGTCGTCCTGTTTCACCTAAACATGATAAAAGAACTATTAAAGAACAGGAATCGAAACAACGACATCAAGATGTGAAGAAAATAGAAAAGGCTTTAAAATTTAAGGTAAATTCTGTTCCAAGGGAACCAAGTTCACTTGTAAAACCAGAAATTTCAAAATTTGTTTACAAAACTCAATCTGGTAAACAAAAACAAACTTGGAAACCTAGGAAGAGTGAAGGTTCAGGGGGAGCTGTTTGTTTGGAAAACCATCAACAAATCGAGATCACTATTCGTGATGCTCAGGGACGACCCAAGACCACTTTGGCTTGGGTCCCCATCCTTAACTAATCATTGGATGATATGTGCAGGATGTTCCAGGAGGAATTATCAATAGTCATTGGATTGTTGATAGTGGGGCATCTAGGCACATGACGGGCGACTTACGGCTTCTATATGATGTGAGAAACATTAAAGGAGGCTATGTTGCTTTCGCTGGAGACAAAGGCGGTTACATCACTGGAGAGGGAATGATTTCCAATGGTGTGGTACGTTTCGATAAGATCAATTATGTTCGTCAAATTGATCATAATCTTCTCAGTGTGTCGCAAATCTGCGATAAAAAATTCACCGTGCATTTCGATGATCCCGGTTGTTATGTGCTTAAACCTGGTTTCACAATTCCTGATGAATGGATTCTCTTATCGGCTCCAAGAATCAATGATCTTTATGTTCTTGATATGAGTCAAGCGATTACGACTTCTGCACAAGTCACATGTTTTGTCTCGAAAGCCACGGAGAAGGAGTCTATATCTTGGCACAGAAGAATGGGACACATTCACTTGAGAAAAATGAACCATTTGGTGAAAAACAATCTTGTGAATGGCGTACCCGTGAGAAGTTTTCATCTACAAGATATCTGTGTTTCGTGCCAGAAAGGGAAACAAACAAAGAAGTCTCACCCTTTGAAGAAAATCAACACTGTTGGCATGCCTCTCGAACGTCTTCATATGGACCTCTTTGGACCTATGAGACACAAAACAACGTTCGGAGATGTGTATTGTTTAGTAGTTACTGATGACTACTCTAGATTTTCTTGGGTAGCTTTTATGGCACACAAGAGTGATACTCCTCAAATCCTCAAGGATCTTCTTACAATGTTGGAAAATCTCTACTCGTTGAAAGTTAAGAGGATCAGAAGCGACAATGGAACTGAATTCAAAAATCGTGTTATGGATGAGTTCTGTACTTCTAAAGGCATTCTTCATGAATACAGTTCTCCTTACACTCCACAACAAAATGGTGTCGCGGAGAGGAAGAATCGGACGATAATTGAAACTGCAAGAACAATGCTGGTAGAGTCGGCGTTTCCTGTTCAGTTCTGGGCAGAGGCTGTGTCGACTGCTTGCTACACATTAAACCGAGTTCTTACGGTTAAGAGACATGGCAAGACTTGTTTCGAACTTCTACAGAAAAGGAAACCAGATCTTTCAATTCTAGAACCTTTTGGTGGTCCATGCACTATGATTGATCCAGATGGAAAGTTTGGAGCGAAAGCTATCGAGGGTTTCTTCCTTGGATATGCTACACCAAATTTTCGTGTTTGGAATCTGACTACCAAAAAGATTGAACTATGGAGTGAAGTAAGGGTTCAGAGATATACAAATCCTGTTAAAGCTCCAGGTGATCCTTGGATGTTCGATTATGATGGGCTATTCAACTCCTTTGACCTGCCAATCTTTGATGAAGATTCTGCAGCTACTAGAATGATATTTGATAGTGACAATGCTGCTGAGTCGTCATTAGTTAGACCTGTTGTTGTTAACTCACAAAGTTCTAATTCGTCTAACAACACGGTTCAAAATGAGGAAGTTGAGAATGCTACTGAATACAATGAGTCATCAGAAGAAGATGAAGAAAATCTGGATGCGACTGAAGGCACTAAATCTCCAGTTGTTCCAGTTCAGGGTATTTCTGTTGATACTCCACATGTGCAAGTCGATGATACTGCTGAAGGAAATGCATCCACTTCTACGCATATTCCAGGTGTAGAGTTGGTTGTTGATCTTAATATTAACAATTTGGGTGTTAATGCTCGTGTTCCTGAAAATCCTGAAATGAGGATACACGATACCCATCCACAGCAGAATATCATAGGAGATGTCCAACAAGGTGTGCAGACACGTAATCAGCTGAGAAACAACCCGAGTGCTGGTTTGTATTCAGCTATTAGAGAATCTGGTCTACAAAATGATTGGTCTTTCGCGTGTTACGTTTCACAAGAAGAACCAAAATCTTGGAAGGAAGCTTTAAAAGATAATTCATGGGTTGAAGCCATGCAGGACGAACTGCAGTAATTTCAAAAGCTTGGTGTTTGGAAGCTTGTTGAAAAACCGGAGAATTACAAGAAAATTGGAACACGATGGGTTTATAAATGCAAGAAAGATGATCGTGGAGTTGTTATTCGCAACAAAGCGAGACTGGTTGTTCAGGGTTTTCGTCAGATTGAAGGCATTGACTACAATGAAGTTTATGCACCTGTTGCACGTCTGGAAGCTATTCGAATCTTCTTAGCTTATGCTTCTTTCAAAGGATTCAAAGTTTACCAGATGGACGTTAAAAGTGCTTTTCTTCATGGTATTGTTCAAGAAGAGGTGCATGTCGAACAACCTCCAGGTTTTGAAGATCCTATTCACCCCGATCGGGTTTGGTTACTCAACAAAGCTCTTTATGGTCTACATCAAGCACCTAGGGCTTGGTACGCAACCTTATCAAACTATCTTCTGGAGAATGGATTTAGACGAGGTCTTATTGATTGCACACTCTTTATCAAAGAACAAGATGAAGATCTTCTGCTGGTGCAGGTATATGTTGATGATATAATATTTGGGTCTACTAATGACTCTTAGTGCAGGCAATTCGAACGTGTTATGCAAGAAAAGTTCGAAATGAGCGCTATGGGAGAGATGAATTTCTTTTTGGGCCTTCAAGTTCAACAAACAGAGTCTGGGATATTCATCCATCAGACTAAATATGTTGGTGACATTTTGAGCCGATTCCAAATGTCAGATGCAACGCCCATTGGTACCCCACTTCCGCAGAATCACGGGATTACTCCGGATTTGAAGGGAGAAAGCATCAACTCCTCGTACTATCGTGCCATAATCGGATCTCTCATGTATCTTACCGCTTCGAGGCCTGATATCATGTACCCAACATGCTTGCTAGCAAGATATCAAGCAAACCCGAAGGCCTCTCATCTGTCAGCTGTCAAAAGGATTCTACGCTATTTGAAGGGATGCCCAGACCTAGGTCTTTGGTACCCTAGGGATGATAGTTTTGAATTAATTGCATACAGTGATTCTGATTTCGGTGGTTGCAAAATAGATGGCAAATCAACAACAGCAGGATGTCAGTTCCTAGGAAATCGCCTGGTCACGTGGCAGTGCAAGAAGCAAACGTGTGTTGCTACATCAACATGTGAAGCAGAATATATTGCTGCCTCGAGTTGTTGCTCCCAAGTTCTTTGGATACAACAACAAATGCGCGACTACGGTTTAGAATTCCTATCTACTCGTATTTTTGTTGATAATAATGCTGCCTTGCAAATCACTAGAAATCCTGTGCGACATTCTAAGACTAAACACATCGACATTAAATATCACTTTATCCGTGATTGTTTTGATAAGAGGTTAATCGATGTCGTTCATGTCCCCACTGATCACCAACGTGCCGACCTGTTTACAAAAGCTTTTGATAAATCACGTTTTGATTATCTACTTTTGGTCAATGGCATTAAGGTGATACCCGAGTAAACTTCTTTGGCTGATCGTTTTTGTAAATATTTTCTTTATAAACTTTGAAAATTCAAAAAGATTTTAGTTTTCGTAAACTTTGCGAATTTTAGGGGGAGATATTTCAAGAAAATACAAAAACATTGCAAAAGTTCAAAATCCAAAAAGATGTTTTTACTTTCTGTCGTTTCGTTTGAAAATTTAAAAAAAATTCAAAAACAATAGAAAAACCAAAAATGAGTTTCTTGGATAAAGGAAAATGATGAAATTCACTGGTGTGGTCGGTCAATGTGCTCAAAATGCAAAATAAAAAGAAAAATGATAAGTATCTCTACTAACGATGTATCGGTAGGCTCACAATCAGACTAAAATGTGCAGGATGATACAAACCTAACAGACTTCAAGTCAGGTGGGAACCGCTCATTGGCATATGGTCTTAGTACCGAAATCTCGTTTGAGAGATTGCCGAGATCTGAAATATTCGGTCTTTATGCTGCTTATCATCTGGGTATCATGGTTGTATCAAACCGTAAAAATAACGGAGACGAAGTCTAAGATCTTCCATGATACTATACATACGTGTACATACTGCATTCGACCTCAATAAGTGATCAACAATCACATGTCCAACAAAATAAGTGATTTTATATCACAGATTCTTTGCGGGAGTCAAGTTCGTCTCTCTGCTGTACGGAAGTACTGACCTGTTCACGGACTTGCTCCTGTGCCCTCATGCATCTGAAAATCAAGTTCCTCATCAATAAGTGATTTTATCACATAGGGCTTGTTTTCAATCAAAATAAGTGAGTCTCTCACATTTTTATACGGTCAAACAGATGATAATCGGTATACTCACCGGTAAGATGAATTCTCGTGCATACCTTGATACGGGAATGTGTCGTGAGTGGATTTACATCGACTTGTAAGTATAATCCTTACCGTTAATCGTATCTCTTAAATTATGATTATGTCTGATCAGTTTGAGCTTATGTGGACCACAATACCGATAATCGAGGTAGTATACTTATCCAGAGCTTTAAACAGAAATCAAAATCATGTTGACTAAGACCGTAAGCTGGTATGATTCCTTGTCCTTGAGATTCGCAAAAAGGTTGCACTTGTACAGTTGTTTAGTGTTTTTAACAGTTTTCCGCATTTTCATTTAGTTTACCGTGCTTTAAATTTGTTTTTAGTATATTTGTGTAAAGTTCGTTTTTGATTAAGCCGAAGTTGTTGCTTGGTGTTTTCTACCGGAAGCCTGAAACCTTCTTCATAAAAACGTTCTTGCAACTGAATGGAATTGTGTCTGCAAAATATTTCCAGCCTGTGTTACTGTTTTGACTGCAAAATATTTCCAGCCTGGGTGTTGCTGTTTTGAAAAATCTGTTGGTGAAACAGACTTGTCGACGAATCACAAGTGTCGACGAATCACAATAGTCGACGAATCAGACCTTAGTCGGCGAATCAAATCTGATTCGTCATAACAGACGACGAATCACAGGAGCCCAAATCTGTTTCGTCATGGGCTAAAAGTTTAGGCCCAAGTTCAAGCCCAAGTTTCTGTTTCGCCGGGCCCATTTCAGTTTCGTCGAATCCTCTGATTCGTCGAGACAAGGCAGTATATATATAGGTCCCACTTGTTCACTTTTTCAAAACATCACAGTTATCTTCTTCTTCACACAACCAAAAACCCAAACCTACGGTTTCTCGTCAAAATCGCACAAAACATCAGTTTTTTACTCAAAATTTTACAAACTTCAAAGGTAGAAACATGTTCTGATTCACATTCCGAACACTTTGAACCGTTCGGTTTTTCATCCGAAACCCTTTGAAACCTTGTTTTTATTTGATTAAATATGTGTTGTTGTTGCATGTTTTATGTTTTATTTCTTAATCTGATAGATTTAGGGTTATCAATGTTTGATTTGCTTTGATTTGTTAGAGGGTTTTTATAACAAAAACAGGGGTTTGTTTTTGAAAATGGTATTATCTGTTTTTACAAGGGTTTTTGTTCGGAAAAACATTTATGGGTGTTTATAAATGGGTTGGGTATAAACAAAGATGATTGAATGTGTTTGTTTTTATATTTGATGTGTGTTTAAACCCAATACGGCGAAACTGATAAAACCCCCATTTTGACGAATCAAAATTAGCCCTAATTCCGGCGAATCAAATATTCGACGAATCAGACGACGAATCAAAGATGACGAATCAGAAATGGAACGAAATAGACTCGACGAATCAAAAAGTCGACGAATCAAACCAGACAATGGTCAACCCTCTGTTTCGTCGTTCAATCTTCTGTTTCGTCGTTGATACTCTGTTTCGTCGTAAATGACTTAGCAGTTTTCTGATGTTGCTGTTTGTTCACAGTAGACATGTTTAAATAGGTTATATGTTATGTGAATACATAAAAGTGTATTCATACATGTCTAAATGCTATGCTATATAAATTGTGACTTATTCTGGACATTTTCATGTACAGATGGCTCCTAAAGCACAGCAAGAAAAGGGAAAACGCAAGAAGGCGATAAAGAAAGAAAATAAAACTGAAGAGGAGATTATGTCAGAAAAACGCCATAATCAAGTTGCATATTTGGATCCGGAAGACAAGCTCACGGAATTTAAAGATATGACGAAGTGGATCAGGGAGTCACGTATCAATCATGCTGTTACATACTCGACACCCGTCTACAAAACTCTAATTAAAGCGTTCTGGGATTCTGCAAGCGTCGTTCAAATCGATGGAAAGGATATTATCAGAGGTCGTGTGAATGATCTGTATGTCGTTGTTACTCCGGAGATATTGAATGAAGTTCTTCAATTACAAGATCAACTGAATGCACCATATTCAATACCAATCATGTGTTCGCGAGGCTGTTTACTAAGGATGAAATGCAAAGGAGATCTTTTCGTCAAACAAATCAACAAAGGTGATCTTCCATTACGATACAAGTTTTTATTACATGTTCTTATTCAGTGTCTCAGCAATAGACGAGCTGGATATGATATGGCGGGAGATGATCTTGTTGGTTTCATGGTTGCTTTAGTGTTAAACAAACCGTTTAGCATCTCGAAGTACATTTTCAGCAACATGAAAGAGAATATGACAAGGACTGGTAGTAGAACCACAGGGAACAAGTTTTGGATGTATCCACGGTTTCTGCAAATGATAATGAATGTTCAGCATCCAGACTTCCTAAAGCTGAAAATGATCTTTTGAAAATAGAGGCAATGAATTTCAACTCGTTAAGGCTAATCAAGACTATGGTGGCCAAAAGATACAAAGAAAGTGTTCCTCCAAGGAAGCTTTTTGGCGCACTAGTGAATCCTGCTTATGTTGCTCCTGCAAATGACAAATGGCGTCATGAAGACAGCCAATCAGACAATGAAGAACCTGAGTTGGAAAGGTTAAGGATAGAAAAATTTGGTCCTGACCCAGTTGATTCAGATGAATCTGGTAGTGATGATGATGAAAGTGGTGGAGATAGTGATGCAGGTGATGCAGGTGCTGTTGGTACATCAAGCAAAGGTGATGTTTCTGGTACATCAGATAGTAGTTCATCAGCAAGTGGTGATGATGGAACTGATTCGAGTTCTAGTGATCATATAGTTGAACCTGGTTACGAAATGTATATTGATATACGTGGAGTAAGAAGGTACAGAAAGATTAGAACAGAGGATGACCCGGAATATGTTCCAGAGGATCCTGAAGGTGAAAGGAGAACAAAAAGAAGAGCAGAGAAAGCTGTTGAAGTACAAAAGAAGAAAGCTAGGAGATATCTGAGTACTTATACTCGGAAATCTGTGCCTCAGGAGTCTTCATCTATTCCTCAGGAGCCAGCTCATCCTGTACAATCTATTCCTCAGGAGCCTGTGCAAGAAACTCCTACTGTAGTTACTTCAGCTATGGAAACTCCAGTTGCTCCAGTTGTTACACCAGCTACTGCTACTCCATCTGTTGTTCCTCAGGCAGTTCCTGTAAGATCTATGGCTTCAGCAATCAGGGCAACTACTTCTGAAATCAGTGCTGAACGTCATAGGACATTTGCTGGATTTTCTCAAGATGAACAGATCAAATATCTGTTTTCTACACTTGAAGCGGCTGCTGATCGTCTTCAAAGGCAATCTCATTTTGGAAATCTCACGAAGCATGATCAACTTAAACAATCTGTGGAACTTAACAAATTGAAGTCAATAGTTGGTCAACAGCAAACAGTTATAGAGCGACAACAAGGTGAAATTGATGTGCTTAAAGCTGAAAATGCTCGCTTGAAGGCTCTTGATGAAGAGAAAGAGAGAAGGCTTGCTATTCTGTGGGATTATCATTGTAAACAACAAGAGGTACTAAAGAAAAAGGATGATGATACGGAAGATCAAGGAAATCCTGATACCTCTGGTACATTGACGGGTGGTCCACGGGACAACCCTTAAGTGTGTTAAAAGATAAGTTAATCCCCCATTTGATCATGTAATTGTCTTGAATTAGATGACTACGTTTGCTTGTGTTTCAGGTACATTTGGGGCTTAAAAGTGTGGAAATTAAGCTTCGAATAGGCGCGACTTAATTAGAGGATTGAAGACGGAG
Organism: Helianthus tuberosus; assembly: GCA_030545235.1. Lineage (NCBI taxonomy): Eukaryota > Viridiplantae > Streptophyta > Magnoliopsida > Asterales > Asteraceae > Helianthus > Helianthus tuberosus. Next base: position 222,823,028 of record CM060443.1, on the reverse strand, counting down.
AATAAATGAAAAAAATAAAATTTTGGAATTGAAGAATTAAGAAGATAACATGATAGAGGATGAAATTACGAGAACGTAGGCGAAAACGGTGAAGAAAACGGAGTTGAAACGAGAAAGTTATGAAGAAAACAAAAATTGATTGCTGAAGCCTACCGTAAGTTACGGTGGTACCGTAATTTACGGTAGACTCTGACAAAAATTGATGCCGTAACTCAGTTTAACTCCACCGTAAACCATTTTAAGCCACCGTAACTTACGGTGGTACCGTAATTTACGGTGGAGGCCAGCGTGAAACTTGTAACTCCCTCATTTAAGGTTGTTTATGGTGCCTTTTCATAATCTAATCATTCCCATTCGTTTTGTAACTCCTAAGGGGCGAATTTGGGGTGTTCTAAGGTGTTCTTGAGTGATCTAAACATGAAGACTTTGTTTTGGATTCGAATGGACAAAGGTTCGATTGTGATGATGGTTCATAACACTATGAGCGGCTAGGTTTGCTTGGCGATCGTCTCGGATGTAAGGTTTTATTTGTGACAATTATGTTTGTTCTTTAATTTCTGGAATATTAGACTGTGCATGTGTTGTTAGTTTATTATGGTGTTTGATTGGTTGTTTGTAAATTGTTGATGTATGTTTGATCATAGTTCTAAACCATACGTTCTTGGTGCCATGGGCAATCGAGATATCATGGGAGGGATTAGGGTTGGATATGTGTTGATTGGTCATCGGGTAACAACCTCGCGTTCTAGGAATCCGAGTACTTAGTTCCCTTTCATCACAAACAATTGATCTTACATGAGCCATGTCTATGTGGTTCTTTCCAGTTGAACATGAACGTTAGTTGTCACTTAAAACTTGAAACTCGGGATGATCACTATCCTCTTATCTTGTTACAAAACTTAACCTTGATTTGTAATCTAATTTAGTTCAGTTTAGAAAATTAAAACCAAACAACCAAATCCGTGAATTTACTTTTCTTGCAATTTAGTTAACATTAGTCATTTAGATAACCATTGAGATAGCACATATTCCACAAACTCCCTGTGTTCGATACCCACTTACCGCTAGCTAATTAGTTGTAACTGGATTAAATTTGCGTGTACCACGACAAGCACGTCAAATTTTGGCGCCGTTGCCGGGGAGTAGTGCGCAACGTGTGTTATCTTGTGTATTAGTTTGAAAAAAATTAAAAGAAAAAAAAATAAAAAAAAAAAAACCAAAAAGATTTCTTTTATGTTCATGATTTACACTTGGTAGTTGAGTTGTGTTGTGCAGGATGACAGGGCATTACACAAATTTCAGCTTATTTACATGTAGATTGTGCGGGGGTCCACGACATCCATGTATTGGTTGCCACGAGGCTCACTACAGGAGGGCACATGGAAAACCGGTGTCTTATGTTTCACAGCTTCCACCTCCATCATACGTTGACGATTATGAATCAGAAATGGAGGATGACTATTATTCATATGGATACGAGCGGGACGAGGAAGTTTATTATGAGGCAAGGATGGATGATCTATGTTTTTGTTGCGGTCGCGATCACACTTATGATTATGATGTGTGCCCGGTGTATTCGGAAAACCCGAAGTATTGGAATAAAAAGATGATGGAAGCACGCATCTATAGACCGTATCAGGGATATCGACAATATCATCCCGAAGAATATTCTGAGCCCGGGGGTGTTTATGTTTATGAGACCGAGGAGGAAAAAGAGCTTGCTGTATTGGAAGTAACTTTGTCCAAACTCGAGCAATATTTAGCAACACCCAACCTGTCCGATGAAGACCGAATCAGCTGCTTAGTTTCTAAGTGTCATACTTTAAAATTGAAGATAGAGATAGAAGAACGCCTCTCACCATTACCTGACGATATTAGAGATTATTCTCACATGAAGGAGGAGGTTGTGGAGGATAATACCACACCAATGAGTCCTTTATCTGATGAAGAGTCACTCGTAGATCAGATGATGTGTGCAGATTATGAGGTAGAGCAGGCTGATGGGATGGATATGTGTACCGAACCTCTTCCCATAATTCAAATTAACAAGTGTGGGGAAGAGGGTTCGAGAAACAAGATGAGAAGGGTGAAACTACCAGACATTAAGGTATATGTCATGAAGTGGACTAGCAAAGCCCGTAGGAGCAGCTTTAACATGCCAAATAGACTGACAAATCTATGGAGATGGCATGTAAATTTCCGAGCATTTGTTGGAAATGCTGCGGGTAAGTGTGCATTAAGACCACCATAACGCATATCAGGTATGGTCTGGCTGAAGACCTTTAAACTTAGCGCTCTCGGGAGGCAGCCCGAGGATGTAGAGTATTGTATTTGTGTTTTGTTTTGTTTTGCTTTGTTTGGTTTGTTTTGGTGTTGTGTTTGTGTTTTGGCAGGTTATTACGTTTCAACCCTCGTGGATGCAATGATTCAAGTGTGGGGATGTTTGGCAACATCCCTGTTGAGATATCAGCGAATCTAAGAGATGTTTTTGAACCGGTCCGATTACCGCAGCTGCATCACTACCAACACTGCTAATTTACTAATCAGGTCGTGTCTTGTTCTCATCTTTTGTGCACCTTTGTATATATTCATGTTTATGATCATGGTTGGGCGGATGGGTGGTGTATTGGTTTTGATGTTATGTGTTGGGTTGTGCTAAGTTGGTGGTGTTTTTAGTTATATATAAAAAAAAACAAAAAGAAAGTTGTGGTTTGAGATGATGAGCTTTTGGTTGATGTTGAAGGGTTTAGCGATCAAGTCTTTCCAAAACCATACATTGGGGTCAATGTATCCCAAGTGTGGGGATGGGGGGGAATTTTGAGGTTTTTAAAAAAATTTTAAATCAAGCAAAACATTGTGAGAATTTGAACACCTTGGATTACACCCGAATGATGCACCGGCAACCCTTGATACCCTTTTATTCTTGGTGAGAGTTGAAGCCACACATGTAAATAAATAAATAATACTTGTCTTTGATGAGAGTGGCAACGGGTGGGGATGCATTAGAACTTGTGCCTTAATACGGTTTGAGTCCTTAGTTGGATATGAATGCGAAAAGGATAAGGGCATTTAGGTAGCCTCATCTTTAGCGTGTGTGAGTGTGGGATTTGGGGGGTTGGACCTCATAAGATATATATATGAGCATGGTTGCGAGAGGGGTGGGGGTTTGGACATTTAGTTGCCCATTTTGTGCTTAAAGCCGATCATTTGTTACCCCTTACCTAGTTCCTCAAAAATTTACCCGACTTGACCCGGTCTTATAGTGTTAGTAGTTGTTATAGTGGTGTTTAGATTTGTTATGTTGAATGTTTCGTTGTTGCTATGTTATGTTTGCTATGTTGTTAAAAAAATATAAAAAAAAAGAAAAGAAAAGAAAAGAAAAGAAAAAGAAAAAGAAAGCAATGAAAAAAAAATGAAAAAGAAGGATGTGTGAGTTATCTTGTATATAGTAGTTATGCGTTATTTATTTCATTGTGTAATAAAAAGACCGGGTAAAGTCCTTCGCTACTACATATATATTCCATTTCCTACCCGTACACCTAGCCACGTTACAGCCTTAAAGCCCCTTTGATTTGCATTCATGTTTGGCGCTTGTTAGGAGGAGGACCGATTTAGGTATAAGCATATAGTTGTGCAATCACCCATTTGCCTTTTGTGTGTCTAGCTCACAATTGCTAGTGCTTACTTGTTGCCGAGAGGAGAGATATAGAGAGGGGTGTGTTAGTTTGGGTGTTAAGAAAGGGTTAGTAAAAGGACTACATGTTTATGCTTGGTTTACGTTGATCACTTGTGAACTTGGAAATGGTTTTTGATGGGTTGCTTGGGGGCAAGCAACGGTTAAGTGTGGGGATGTGACGGGTGGTCCACGGGACAACCCTTAAGTGTGTTAAAAGATAAGTTAATCCCCCATTTGATCATGTAATTGTCTTGAATTAGATGACTACGTTTGCTTGTGTTTCAGGTACATTTGGGGCTTAAAAGTGTGGAAATTAAGCTTCGAATAGGCGCGACTTAATTAGAGGATTGAAGACGGAGAATAAATGAAAAAAATAAAATTTTGGAATTGAAGAATTAAGAAGATAACATGATAGAGGATGAAATTACGAGAACGTAGGCGAAAACGGTGAAGAAAACGGAGTTGAAACGAGAAAGTTATGAAGAAAACAAAAATTGATTGCTGAAGCCTACCGTAAGTTACGGTGGTACCGTAATTTACGGTAGACTCTGACAAAAATTGATGCCGTAACTCAGTTTAACTCCACCGTAAACCATTTTAAGCCACCGTAACTTACGGTGGTACCGTAATTTACGGTGGAGGCCAGCGTGAAACTTGTAACTCCCTCATTTAAGGTTGTTTATGGTGCCTTTTCATAATCTAATCATTCCCATTCGTTTTGTAACTCCTAAGGGGCGAATTTGGGGTGTTCTAAGGTGTTCTTGAGTGATCTAAACATGAAGACTTTGTTTTGGATTCGAATGGACAAAGGTTCGATTGTGATGATGGTTCATAACACTATGAGCGGCTAGGTTTGCTTGGCGATCGTCTCGGATGTAAGGTTTTATTTGTGACAATTATGTTTGTTCTTTAATTTCTGGAATATTAGACTGTGCATGTGTTGTTAGTTTATTATGGTGTTTGATTGGTTGTTTGTAAATTGTTGATGTATGTTTGATCATAGTTCTAAACCATACGTTCTTGGTGCCATGGGCAATCGAGATATCATGGGAGGGATTAGGGTTGGATATGTGTTGATTGGTCATCGGGTAACAACCTCGCGTTCTAGGAATCCGAGTACTTAGTTCCCTTTCATCACAAACAATTGATCTTACATGAGCCATGTCTATGTGGTTCTTTCCAGTTGAACATGAACGTTAGTTGTCACTTAAAACTTGAAACTCGGGATGATCACTATCCTCTTATCTTGTTACAAAACTTAACCTTGATTTGTAATCTAATTTAGTTCAGTTTAGAAAATTAAAACCAAACAACCAAATCCGTGAATTTACTTTTCTTGCAATTTAGTTAACATTAGTCATTTAGATAACCATTGAGATAGCACATATTCCACAAACTCCCTGTGTTCGATACCCACTTACCGCTAGCTAATTAGTTGTAACTGGATTAAATTTGCGTGTACCACGACAAGCACGTCATACATCACAGAAACAGCCAACCACACTTTCTTGTGACATTGTTACAGTTCAACCTACCGTTGTTGAATCATCTCATGGAACTTCTACTGGAAAAGTACAACAGATAGAAGGTACTTCTTCTATATTTAGCAGTGCTGATATTGCTCTACAAGCTGTTCATCCATTTACAGGAGAGTTGCTTGAAGAAGGGGAGTTAATAGAAGATCTTTCTCCGGAGCAATTAAGTATTTTACAGTCTATGAGAGAAGTAGATGATGCTGATATAGACAAAATGTCTACTGAGACTGATACAACGAATGTTGAAGAGATTGATGAAATTGTGTTTGAAGGTGAAGCTCCAAAATCAACATATGTCAGAGAAGATGGTACTGAATTTGCATCATTTGATGAAAATTGGATGAAAGAAAACATTGATGACATAGACGAGCACTTGAAGAATAGGAATTCGTCTGAAAAAGACACAAATGCTTTTTCTGAATGGAGAAAACAGTTTTTATCTAAAGTGTCCAAGCCGTTACCTGAAAAAGCTCAAGTAGATTATTTGCAATTTGAAAAGAAGCCAAGTGGAAGGATCTTATGCTGGATGTTTGTTCAAGATATTCACTGCATTGCTATTAAACGTGAATATGGAATTCTGTATTTCAATTCACTACTGAGCATTCTCTCCTTGCCATTTTATGATGTCTCTGCGTTGACAAGGCTTGAGCTTATCAATCGTGAAAAATACGATGGCGCTACTTTATTTGAGCGTCTGGTGAAAGTAAACAAGAAGACAGGCTGGAAGGATGAATCCTACAAGCCACAATTTCCTGTGTATCAACCGATCAAGTTTACTCTTGATCCGGACACCAACACTTGCAGATATAAACTGGTATATCAGCCTCCGAGGGTAGTAGATAAAATCCCATTGATGCCTATGAAGCAGGATTTTCTTGAAGACATGGCATTGTGGTGCTACGACTCGGATACTCATGAAGCTGTAATTGTGTTTAGAGATGGTCGTGCTAATTACCGGATGTTGGATCCGATGTGGATCGTCAACATGTCTGAAGCTGATATTGGCAGATTATATCGTCATGATATTTTCTATGAAGACCAAGATGCACGTCAAGCGTTAAAGTTTCAGCGAGTAGCTTGTTTTTGCTACTACAGGGGTATTCATTCGGGCAGTTCGTGGTCCGAACAACACTGATGGAAGATTAGAAGACCAAAGACGAGTAACAGACAAGGGGGAGTTTGTTGATGCATTTTTAGTGTCTGTAACTAGTCTTGTTTAACGATGTATTTTGAATGGTCTTTTATTAATTATCGAGTCTGTATGTTATGTTGACCAAGTCAGATATCCTCCTATCTACTTGTGTACAACTTGTTTGTCTCTTTTGATATGTAAAGTATTATGAACAATGCATGTTGCATTAAAGGGTAGTTTAGTCATTACTATGTTTATATGTTGCTGATTGTTGCTGTCTGATAACACGAACAAACACAACAGTTGCAGTCCTCGACGAAACAGACCTGTTTCGTCGGAACACTTCATGGCAAAACAGACCATTGTACAAACTTCTGTTTCGTTGAAGGTCATGACGAATCAGACCTTGATTCGTCATGTACTGACGAATCAGACCTTGATTCGTCATGTATTGGGCTGTTCCAGGCCCAAATGTCTGGCCCATGTTCAGATTCGTCAAACACTTGTGTGTTTCGTCGATATCAGTGGTCCAGGGACTATATAAACAACAGTTCTGTTTCATTATCAACCAGAGAGATGAGAAACAGACCATAGTAACAAAACTCTGCCGAAATTCCGTCTGAACTGTGTTTGTATCAGTTGTAATCGGTTCTCATCCCGTTAATCAATAGAGTGTGTATCATTGATTAATCCGTTGTTATTATTGCTATATATGTTTGATTTGGCATAGTTACGTGGATTCCGCACACGTAACCGTGTTTACTATAAACAAGTGATTCGGTTCGTAATCGATCCTCAGATTTCGGGACCTACACTTTGATGTCGAACTTGTTTAATGAATTTGCGGAAATTGAATGAATTAACAATTTGATTTCGACGGAGGGATGGTTATCATTGCTTCCACCATCTATATCAATATCAAGCATAATCAAATAAAAAACACACTAATCAATTTATTAATATGTAGATATCTCACAAGTACAGAATAAAGATCCAATTCAACGATCCAAAATCCACAATACACAAATCCAAACATCATTCGAAGGTTTGAATATACAAAAATAACAACTGAAAATCGGAACCAAGTCTTTAACTGTACAGTTTGCAATTAAGATTAAAACTATAAGGCTGTGCTAAAAAACAATTGAATCAATACAATAGTTACCTTGAACTGGAGTTCGATTAACACCGGAAAACAACAAAAAACATTAGACATCAAAGACTGTCGCTAAAAGTTCTTTTGAAACTAGAAAAAAACTAAAGGATACTCAACAATGCACCAACAATGACATGATTACCCGAACCAAGACTTTCACTGTACAGTTTGTAATTAAGACTACAACTATAGGCCATTGCTCGGGAAAAAATGACTAAATCGATACAATAGTTACCTTGAACTGACACCGGTGAAGCTTCACTCAAAACTCCAATGTCACGTCTATTTAAGGCCTGTAGTAGGGTATTATGGCAGCTGCAACAGAATTCAATGAGTAAGGAATAATAAACCTGCATAATGAAATTGATATGATGATCCTTATGAACTAAGCCAAGCCCTAGCTAAAATACTAAGCTCGATTTAGAATTCAAGCCAAGCTCAAGGCTCAAGCAAAGGACTAATGGCTAAACTTCAAAGAATATGTATAAATGAATCTGAGCAATTTCGCTAAAGCAACCAAAGCCGACTTGACTCTGTTTGTAAAGAAGCCGAGCCCCGGATCAAATATTTAACTCGATTTAGAACTCAAGCCTAACCAACTCGGTTTAAAATCTGAATCAAGCTTGAGCTTACTTTCATTGGTCAAAGCTAACCTCACTTTCCCATTTGATGCAATTGAAGAGCGGATCGTCTTTGCAGCAACTTCTGTACCACGCCATTTTACTTTATAAACTTCTCCATGGGCATCCTGATGACATAAAGAGGTTTCTTTAATGTAAAATTTTTTTTAAAAATATAATCTCTTTTTAGCAATTAGATGAAGTATTTACTTCGCCAATAAGAATTGCTTCTTCAAATTCACCTCGCTCTAATATATTCTCCTATTAACACTCATTCCAAGATATAGACCACATGAGGAAGTATTCAAAGATTTAGAAAAGCAAAACCATAGAATATCTATTATATAACACACATAATGAAACTCTAACAAATAATCCACAACATGAAACAAAGATCCAAGATTTAGAAAAGCAAAACCAAAGAATATCAATTATATAACAGACATAATGAAAATATAACAAATAATCCACAGCATGAAACAAAGATAAATGAATGATTACTCGATGAACCAATTACCATAGAAAAAAAGCCATAATTTTAACAAATCACATAAAACGCTAATTTAAACAAATTGATGTAACCCAAAATCTTTACATCAAATCGCTGAAACAAAGTTAAACAAAGCAAGATAACTGTAATATAAACTCACCGTGGAGATTAGGGTTCAGATTCTCCATTCTTGAATGCATCGTCAAGCGAATCTTGAAAAGAGACGTAATAATCCTTGTTCTCAAATGCATCGGGCCTTTATAATCGCTACTTCAGACTCAACTTGGTCTTCTAAGATTTACCAAGTTAAGATTTCCGAAAATCGATGAAACACATCTAAGATTTACCAAGTTAAGATGTAAAATCGATGAAATATATAAAAGATTTTGCATAAAATCAATGAAATCATTGAAAAAAGTATATGTGACAACTGTCAAAATTCCAGGTATCCGTACAATTATTAAACAATGATTAGTGCTTAATGACTGTGTTGAATTTCAATTGATGATTTGAACTGCTTTCTGATTATTGCCATATACATACATGTGCATCATATATTGCAAATGACATATCATTATTGCATGCAAACTTTGTTGGTTCAAATGATGCACGAAACAAAGTTAGCACAGTTATCAGATAAATCAGAAATATGCTGACGAAGTTCAGTACATAGACATACAATGTATTGAGACACAGAATGAGCCAGAAACCAAGTGTTACACTAGTATAGTGTGTAGGAAAGTAAGGATCACAAAACTACCTTCCTAGAGATAGTTTAACTGCCGGAAAGTGCCTAAAACTCACATAAACTGCAGAATTCTGCAGAAATCAGCAAAATTCAGCATTTAAAAACTCTAATATCATGCATAAATATGGTTAAATGGTCCTGGATGCTTTCCTAAGTGTCGGGAATCAAAACTGTTACAAAAGGTAACATAAAGCACACTAAACTGCATAGTTTAGCACCTTAACGAACCGGTAACCAACCGAACAACCGGACACTACCCGAAAACCAAATTTTCACTAGAAACATTGTTTTAGCATTACCAAGCTAGTTATGGTCCCCGAACATCATAACACATTATATAACAACTAGTGACTAACTAACCTAACTAATACTTGACTTTTAACCATATTAACTAACTATTGGTTATCACCTAGCCTAAGACCCCCCCCCCCCCCACCTATTTATGGATCACATGTGGCCCCCACATGTGATTTTCTTTGTTTATTTTATGAGAATTTTTCTCCACTTTACAAGCATAATACACATTAGATCTTGAAGTGTTGATGATTATAAGAACAACCTAAGGTTCATAACTTCTTCATTTCTTTCACAAACTCACAACACAACTTTCTTCTTCTCCTCTCCCCTTACTCACGGCCGAGAGCACCCCCAAGCACCACCCTCATCATCAATCATCTTCCATACAATCCATACATATACAAAGGTGTTAGAAGGTGTACAAGGAAGCTTGGAACTCTTGGAAGCTAAAGGACCTCTCACACAAGCTTCTATCCACTCCATTTTCATCTAGTGATCATCCCTAGCCTTGAGCTAGTAGTAAGATCATTCTACTCTTCATTTTACATCTTGTTTTGGTGGTTAAAAGAAGATACAAGTTGTTAATCATGAAGAACCTATGAATCTTGAACATGAAACTATAACATAAGACTAAATACATAAGAAATCATGATGTTTATGTGTTGTTATGCTTGTTGATTGTTGATTGTTCATGTTATTGATGAAGATTATCATGTGATCTTGCTAGATAGTTATCACACCCCGACCGCGTTAAAACAACGAAACCTCGGCGGAAACGTCGGGGAGTGGAGCAACAGAATTATTGTTTCACAACCATGGATTCAAAAGTTTCGTTTTATTTATATGTTGAACATTTACATTGTCTTGAAATTTAAACAAACAAGTTAATCATAGTCTATCATCGTTATTAAGTCACTAAGGCCTCGTCCAGTCCTAAGTGAGCATGCGTCGTAGCAATCAACATCATTCAACAACACCTGAAACATATGTAAAAAAAAGTCAGCAAAGAAATGCTGGCGAGCACATAGGTTTTATGAGAGTGTCGGATTCATGGCTCGTTTACATGTTGCAATACCTCATTAGACTATAATAGTCAAAAGTTAAAAACCTTGTTTTGAAAAGTGTATTGTATTGCAACATAATTAACCAACTCAAATCAAGTTGGTTATATTTTATAAAATCTCGTAGCCATGATTCTTAACCCAAAACATTTGTTTAAGTGAGCCAAATTGTAAATCACCTCGTTAGTAAAACTCGTATGGTTTATATTATTTAGAAAACATCTTTGTGTGACATGATTTTAAAATCGTTTACCCAAGTGAACTAAATAATGCCACAGAATGAAATATGATAAAAACACTTATATATAAGAAGTACCAGCGGCGTATCTACCATGCTTTTATCATGTTACACTCACGTTGCAAAGTTCAACCGAACTTTGTGTTGACCAATTCGTGGTCAAAGCAGAAAGTCAAACACTGTTTGACTTTCATGCTTCAAATACATGAACAAGCATGAAGGAGACTTACAAAGGGTCCAAGCAAGGACGTTTTGATTCAAAATTACTCAGGTATGGAGTATAAACCCCAACTTAGAGCAGATTGAATCAAATTGTGAGTTGCAAGAATGAAAAAGCTTGGGTATTTATAGATTTTGGAGAATCGTTCGGATCGTTTCTCGTAATTCGTGCCTTGATCTTGACCCTCCATGTGTAGCCCATGGTTTATAATACAATGGGACACTAAAAACAATCAAATGGTATTGCAATTCAGTGATCAAAACCATCAAAATATCTGAATTGGACCAGATTCAATGTTTCTGTGCTGAAGGTCTGTCACGCCCCGTGTAATAGCCACACCAGGCTTACGCGCCCCGTGAGGGAAGTTTGACAGATTGTCAAAATTGGTCCCTGCAAGTGCAAAACTTAATTTTTGATGCATTTTTGACATGTTTAAGCCCCGTTAACCCCATTTCAAGGCTCTAAAATGAAGTTAAAGTATAGGAAACTTAAAATATGCTCAAAAAACATCTCGGATGTCGGTTTGTTTGGTCGTACGGTTGCGTTATTTGGGTAATTAAGACGAAAACTCGAACGGACACAAAAACGATCCAAATTGCGCGACGAATGGTATTTTTGCATTCCAATAACTAAAATAAAATATTTTAATGATTACAACAATTTTTGGATGTCCGGGGATGTTCAGAACGTAAGATATGCGCGAAAATGCAAACTTATGCACTTTTTGACGCTTTTAGTCCCTGTTGATCAAATAAGTTTACTTTTGCGCACCAAACACCTCAAAGCCTATTTCTAAGCTATGTAAAGGATATTTAGGGCATGTTTAACTTATGATCAAGTTTTGGAATGTTCGTTACCATACGAATCGACATAGTTTCGCAGTTTTACACATATAGTCCCTGCGATCAAATAGACTTGTTTTCGACACACCAAACCATCCAAAACTTATTTCTAAGTTATGTAAAGGTTATTTAAGGTATGTTAAGCCTATGTCACTATTCCGGAGTGTTTGTCGCATTAAACTGATTATGTTTACGCATCAGTTTGCGTATAACTTTCAAGAAAGCGATTTAAAGCTTGAAATCGAATCTCGAATCAAAACGTAAAATCATCAAACACAAATACACATATAATAACACCAAAACACATTGTTTTATTGATAATTGATATTGTTTTACATTGTACATCGTTAATAGAGCATAGTTGTCACAGTCTCCCCTACTTTAGGAAATTTCGTCCCGAAATTTTAACTAGAGGAAACTTGTGAAAACAAATATGGATATTTCGCTTTCATTTGGTCGTCATGTTCCCAAGGAAACTCTGGGCCACGTTTGGACTCCCAGCGAACCTTGACCAATCGTATTCGTTTATTCTTTAACTGTTTGACTGCACGGTCCATTATCTCCACAGGTTTCTCGACAAAGTGCATCGTTTCATCAATTTGAATTTCGTCGAGTGGAATGTGAAGATCAGTATCGGCTAAAGACTTTCATAAATTGGACACGTGGAATGTTGGGTGAATATTCCCAAGTTCAGGAGGTAGCTCAAGTCGATAGGCAACCTTTCCGATTCTTTCAACAATCTTAAATGGTCCAACGTATCGTGGTGCAAGTTTTCCTTTCTTTCCAAATCTCACCACTCCCTTCCAAGGTGACACCTTGAGTAGGACATGGTCTCCGACTTGAAATTTCAAGGGCTTGCGTCGCATATCCACATAACTCTTTTGACGGCTTCTAGCTGTCACAAGATTATCGTGAAGTTTCTTGATTTTGTCTGTTGTTTCCAGAATGAGGTCAGGTCCAGTAAGCTGAGCTTCACCGATCTCATTCCAACAGACAGGTGAATGACATTTTCGACCGTATAAAGCTTCGAACGGTGCCATATTAATGCTAGCATGATAACTGTTGTAAGAGAACTCGATCAATGGAAGATGAGAATCCCAATTACCACCAAAGTCTATCACGCATGCTCTAATCATATCCTCCAATGTTTGAATTGTCCTCTCAGATTGTCCATCTGTTTGTGGATGATAAGCAGTTCTTAGATTTAGTTGGGTTCCCAAAGCAGATTGCATGGACTTCCAAAAATAAGATGAAAATAGAGCATCACGATCAGATATGATATCCAAAGGAACACCATGTCAAGACACAATCTCATCAACATAAATCTTTGCAAGTTTATCAACAGATAGATCCTCGTGAATCAGTATAAAATGAGCTGACTTCGTTAATCAATCTATGATAACCCAAATAGCATCGTGACCTTTAGATGTACGCGGTAACTTAGTGATAAGATCCATTGCAATGTTCTCCCACTTCCATACCAGTATCTCTGGTTGTACAAGAAAACCAGACGGTCTTTGATGTTCAGCCTTGACTTTGAGACAAGTTAGGCATTTCGATACATACTAGGCAACATCCTTTTTCATACCAGGCTACCAATACTGAGTACGAAGATCCTTGTACATTTTGTCAGCACCAGGATGGATAGAGTATCGGGACTTATGAGATTCGTCCATCACTAAAGTGTGAAGATCATCTTATTTCGGAATCCATAAACGATCCTTGAAATAGAGTAACCCATCGTATTTCATTTCGAGTTTAAGCTCAAGTTGTTGTGGTAATTCCTTACCCATCAAATCTTGTGTGATACATGTTCATTGAGCTTGAGAGACACGTGATTGGATATCAGAGAGAGTTCGAACACAATGAAGCTTGGTTCGTTCCTTTCGACTTAGCGCATCGGCTACGACGTTCGCCTTACCAGGATGGTAGCGAATCTCGCAATCGTAATCATTTAGTAGTTCAACCCAGCGTCGTTGCCTCATGTTCAGCTCCTTCTGATTGAGAATATGTTGGAGACTTTTGTGATCTGTGAAAATCACACATTTCGTGCCATAAAGATAGTGTCTCCAGATTTTGAGAGCAAATACCACAACACCTAATTCAAGATCATGAGTCGTGTAGTTCTTCTCGTGAACTTTCAGTTGTCTTGACACATAAGCTATAACTTTACCTTGTTGCATAAGAACACAACCAAGGCCTAGATTCGACACATCACAATAGACAACGAAATCATCGTTCCCTTCGGGCAAAGAAAAAACAGGAGCATCACAGAGTTTTTGTTTCAGCGTTTGGAACGCTTTTTCTTGTTTAGGTCCTCACTCAAAAGGCTTATTCTTCTGAGTCAAAGCAGTGAGTGGAACCGCGATCTTCAAGAAGTTCGAAATTAAACGACAATAATAGCCAGCAAGACCAAGAAAAGATCGAACTTCTGTAGGTGTCGTAGGTGTATTCCAATCCTTAATAGCAGCAATTTTGGAAGGATCCACATGAATACCCTGCTCGTTAACTATATGACCCAAAAATTGAACTTCCTTAAGCCAAAATTCACACTTGGAGAATTTAGCAAAAAGTCATTCCTTCTTCAAGAGTTCCAGTGTCAAACGAAGGTATTGTTTGTGATTGGCTCGAGACTTTGAATAAATGAGAATGTCGTCAATAAACACGATGATGAACTTGTCAAAATAAGGTTTGCAAACCCTATTCATTAAGTCCATGAAAATAGCTGGGGCATTCATCAAACCAAAATGCATGACAGTGAACTTGTAAAACCATATCTCGTGCGGAAAGCAGTTTTGGGAATATCTTCTTCGAGTACACGAAACTGATGTTACCCAGAATGCAGATCGATATTGGGAAAACATGTAGCACCTTGCAGCTGATCAAAAAGATCATCTATTCGTGGTAGGGGATATCGATTCTTGATGGTAAGCTTATCAAGCTCACGATAATCGATACACATTCGAAAAGACCCATATTTCTTTTTCACAAACAGGATTGGAGCGCCCCAAGGTGAATAACTCGGACGGATGAATCCTTTATCAGATAACTCTTGAAGGTGTTTAGAGAACTCTTGCATCTCAGACGGTGCAATACGATAAGGTGCTTTCACAATCGGGTTAGCATTGGGTACAAGGTCAATATGAAACTCGACTTGACAAACTGGAGGTAAACTAGGCAGTTCATTAGGAAACACCTCTGGATATTCACGAACAATCGGAATATCTTGAATACACTTGCTTTTGCTCTTCTCCTCGGTGACATGTGCCAGAAAAGCAACATATCCTTTTTGTAAATTACTTTGGGCTTTCGTACACGACATGAGTTTCAAACCTCCAGACGGTTTCTCGCCACGAACCTCTAGGACTTAACTAGACGACAGAGGAATACGAACAATCTTAGCGAAACAAACCACCTCAGCATGATGTTTAGTTAACCAATCCATTCCTACGATAATGTCGAAACTCCCAAGTTGCATCGGTGTGAGGTCAATAGGAAAAAGATGGTTATCGAGGTTCAATTGACAATTGCGAATAACAGAATCGAGTGTAAGGGGTTTACCAGTAGCAACTTCGACAGATAAGGGTTTCCTCAGTTTAGTTCTAGGTATTGCAACTAAAGGCACAAAAGATAACGAAACAAAACTCCTATTGGCACCAGAATAAAAAAGAATAGATGCAGGTTGATGGTTAACAAGGAACGTACCGTTAACAACCTCGTTGTCAGCACGCGCCTCGTTTGCATTCAAATTATACGCTCGTCCACAAGCGGGATTAGTGTTTACAATGGCATTTGGGTTTGCAAGCTTCGGACAGTTGTTGCGGAAATGACCAAACTCTCCGCAATTGTAACAGGATCCAGGTGGGAATCTAGCAGCATTCCCCTGAACTGCAGCTTGATTCTTAACAGCTTGATTCTGAGCCAAATGACAAATGTTGGCCAGATGCCCAAGTTTACCACAAGTGGTACACTGTTTGCAAGCTTGTTGGGCAGCATGATGACCATTGCATCGAGCACAGTGAGGTGCTGTACCAGCATATTGTTTCTTCGTAGGAGGTTGAGCTGGTGGGTTCTGAGGATTTTGTGCAGTGACAACAAAGTTCTGGGAAGCCTTGCGCTTCCTCGACTTCTTAGAAGACTCACCTTTCTTACCCTTGCCCTTTCCCTTGTCTTGTGTGGCATCAACTGATTTCTTTTTGTCACCCTTGTGGGTTAGTTTCCCTTTTCTGACTTGTGACTCAGTCAGAGTAGCAGCCAATTCGATTGCTTGACGAACAGTGGTAGGATTACTACCAGTCACAATATCCTGCACAGAATCGGGTAGACCATCGATATACCTCTCAATCGCTTTCTCCAATGGGGTAACCATAGTGGGACACAAGAAACTAAGCTCTTCATAACGATCCGTATACACACGGTGTTCTCCCCCATCTTGTTTCAGATCGTCAAATTCTCGATCCAAAGCTCGAATCTGGTGACGGGGACAAAACTCTTTCATCATGAGAGCTCGAAGCTCTTCCCACTTTTGTGCCAGGGCCACATCGGCACCCCTATCATGCATCACACCGTTCCACCATGTAAGAGCACGCTTCTCGAACACACTTGATGCAAACTCAACCTTACGCTCATTTAGACATTGAACATGTCTAAATGTGCTCTCCAAACTTTCGAACCATTGCAGGAGCGCAGTTGCTCCTTGAGACACAGAAAACTTTAGCGGTTTAGTTGAATTGAAATTCTTGAAACTACACTAAGCATTATTGTTGTTATTGTTGTTGTATATTTGATGAATCTGGGTTACTAGGTTCGGAAGCACAGCAGCCATTTGCTGAGCGACAAGGGCTGCGATTTCTTCGTTAGTTTCGGGTTGTGCATCTCGTCGAGGAGGCGTAATTCTAAAAAGAACAAGGAAACATGAGAAACGAGTGAAGTCGACAATTGGATAAACAAAAGAGGTATTGAAAACATCGACAAAAACACAAGGAAGGCGATCATTCGTTCGTTACCTCTAACAAACAAATGATGCACAGTGACTAATCAAAGTAAATGGTTAATTATAATGTATCGCGAAGACATGCTTTAGCCTATAAGTGGACACTCACCCCAAGAGTTCCCAGGTAAGAGTGATTGGCCCAATTATGTGGATTTGTACGAACACTCTAGCCTTAGACAGAAAACTCAGGATACAGGCATCCACTCTTCTAGATTGCACGTGTTCACACTATAAGACCCAAACCTTGACGAGATTTTGAAAATTCGGAAGGCACTAAGCCAAAAACAATCATCCGGAAGGGTGGGTGATTATTTTCAAAATCATTTTGGAAACTTAGAGGATTCAAAACCATATAACAAATCATCTTAGAACAGATGATTGATTTTCAAAGCGGATTTGTTTTTGTATTCTCGTTGTGGTTATCACCTATGGATAGGTGACGGTATTGTTTTTTTTTTTAAATCTAAACGCAAATTTCTTGCGTAGGGTCCTAGAGAAGTTATAGTCTTGGTCAAAGTATTACTAATAACCTAATTCCCTATAACCATTGGCTCTGATACCAGCTCTTCTGTCACACCCCAACCACTTTAAAACAATGAAACTGCGGCGAAAACGTTAGGGAGTGGAGTAACAGAATTATTGTTTCACAACCATGGATTCAAAAGTTTCGTTTTATTTATATGTTAAACATTTACATTGTCTTGAAATTTAAACAAACAAGTTAAACATAGTCTATCATCGTTATTAAGTCACTAAGGCCTCGTCCAGTCCTAAGTCAGCATGCATCCTAGCAGTCAACATCATTCAACAACACCTGAAACATATGTAAAAACAAAGTCAGCAAAGAAATACTGGCGAGCACATAGGTTTTATGAGAGTGTCGGATTCATGGCTCGTTTACATGTTGCAATACCTCATTAGACTATAATAGTCAAAAGTTAAAAACCTTGTTTTGAAAAGTGTATTGTATTGCAACATAATTAACCAACTCAAATCAAGTTGGTTATATTTTATAAAATCTCGTAGCCATGATTCTTAACCCAAAACATTTGTTTAAGTGATCCAAATTGTAAATCACCTCGTTAGTAAAACTCGTATGGTTTATATTATTTAGAAAACATCGTTGTGTGACATCATTTTAAAATCGTTTGCCCAAGTGAACTAAATAACACCACAGAATGTAATATGATAAAACACTTATATATAAGAAGTACCAGCGGCGTATCTACCATGCTTTTATCATGTTACACCCGTCCCATTACCTAATCACAACCCAAAACCAATCGTTTGTTCAATTCGTTTAACTCGTTTAATTCGTTTAAATCGTTTCAATCGTTCGAAATCGTTCTCGTTTTATTTGTGAAAACTACTTTTGGTCGTCTCGCTTATAAAATTCAAACCTTCGTAACTCGTCCATCGTTCAACTCACATTAACAAACCACCAAAGGGTAAGTTAACAATCACATATTCAGTCCTTACCCACATAACCCCCATACATAACCATGGTGGTAGTCCGATAACGGGATTTGTCAGATCCTATGGTACCATAACCTAATACTGGTCGGTTTGGCCAAAACTAATGAACGTTATTCGTTATGTAACTATGTCCAACAAGTTTGTTCACATTTTGGAAATCATTATTTGTTTAATATAAACCATATTAAACGTTTTTGAAACCATCGTATAAAATATGGAAATCGTTTAACACATATGAATCACCCCAAAACAATCGAAAACAGTAAAATAGGGGAACTATGTACTCACACCGAATTGCAAGTATCCTTGATTAAATGAACTAGCAAAGCTTGAGTAAACCAAGGAATTCAAGTAGCACCTAGTAATCGGATCGCTAGTTAATAAATCAAAACCTAAATCGGAAGATCGGGTAGAATGAGGTTTCGTAAACCAAATGAGTATTGGAACTCATGTGATATGGTTTAACAAAGCCTACATTCTAAATCGGAACCTATCCTAAGTGCTTTCGACCCGTTACGACCCATTAAGGTAGCTTACGCTACTTTAACGCGTCGTTCGCGCAAATGCGCGTTTGAGACGCCTAACTAGTCCTATGATAAGTATCATATGCCTAAATATGTTGCATAATTAGTTTTAGGTGACAAAAGTTAAGTTACATATGCTTAATTACCAATTATGCATGAAAAGGGCATTTTGGTTATTTACCTAAGGCATATAAACTACCTATCATACAACTAATTAAACTAAGTGATCGTAAGGTATAACCTCGGAAGGTTATTCCCTATGCAACTATGGTCACATAATATGCTTGGTAGGATCCTAACGATCGACCAAACGGGTCAGGTTCGAAAGTCTAAGCGGTGGTTAAGACCGCTTATCTTACGACCCTATACAAGCACTAGACTAAAAGTGACGAGTTAAACATGTTGAAACATGTTTAACTAAGTTAGAAAACAAGTTTTGATATCAAAACAAAGTGTTTTGATACCCGAAAATAGCTTCGATGCAAAATACGCATAAACACGTATTTTGACCGAAACTTTGACTCGTCACTTCGACTAATCGACGTGGTAATCAGTGGGTATAGTCACAAGAGACTATAACCATCGTGATTACACTCACGTTGCAAAGTTCAACCGAACTTTGTGTTGACCAATTCGTGTTCAAAGCAGAAAGTCAAACACTGTTTGACTTTCATGCTTGAAATACATGAACAAGCATGAAGGAGACTTACAAAGGGTCCAAGCAAGGAAGTTTTGATTCAAAATTACTCAGGTATGGAGTATAAAACCCAACTTAGAGCAGATTGAATCAAATTGTGAGTTGCAAGAATGAAAAAGCTTGGGTATTTATAGATTTTGGAGAACCGTTAGGATCGTTTCTCGTAATTCGTGTCTTGATCTTGACCCTCCATGTGTAGCCCATGGTTTATAATACAATGGGACACTAAAAACAATCAAATGGTATTGCAATTCAGTGATCAAAACCATCAAAATAGCTGAATTGGACTAGATTCAATGTTTCTGTGCTGAAGGTCTGTCGCGCCCCACATAATAGCCACACCAGGCTTTCGCGCCCCACGAGGGAAGTTTGACAGATTGTCTAAATTCGTCCCTACAAGTGCAAAACTTGATTTTTGATGCATTTTTGACATGTTTAGGCCCCGTTAACCCAATTTCAAGGATCTAAAATGAAGTTAAAGTATAGGGAACTTAAAATATGCTAAAAAACATCTCGGATGTCGGTTCGTTTGGTCGTACGGTTGCACTATTCTGGTAATTACAACGAAAATTCGAACGGTTGCAAAAACGATCCAAATTGCGCGGCGAATGGTATTTTTGCATTCCAATAACTAAAATAAAATAATTTAATGATTACAAAAAGTTTTGGATGTCCGGGGATGTCCAGAACGTAAGATATGCGCGAAAATGCAAACTTATGCACTTTTTGACGCTTTTAGTCCCTGTTGATCAAATAAGTTTATTTTTGCGCACCATACACCTCAAAGCCTATTTCTAAGCTATGTAAAGGATATTTGGGGCATGTTTAACCTATGATCAACTTCCGGAATGTTCGTTACCATACGAATTGGCATAGTTTTGCAGTTTGACACAAATAGTCCCTACGAATAAATAGACTTGTTTTCGACACACCAAACCATCCAAAACTTATTTCTAAGTTATGTAAAGGTTATTTAAGGAATGTTAAGCCTATGTAACTATTCCGGAGTGTTTGTCGCGTTAAACTGATTACGTTTATGCATCAGTTTGCGTATAACTTTCCAGAAAGCGATTTAAAGCTTGAAATCAAATCTCGAATCAAAATGTAAAATCATCAAACACAAATACACATATAATAAAACCAAAACACATTGTTTTATTGATAATTGATATTTTTCTACATTGTACATCGTTAATAGAGCACAGTTGTCACAATAGTGATTAAAGACATAATCTAGCAAGATGAGAGGATGATTATGTTAAGATCAATAGATCATCCTCATGTAAATCA
This sequence comes from Helianthus tuberosus, assembly GCA_030545235.1. Classification (NCBI taxonomy): domain Eukaryota; kingdom Viridiplantae; phylum Streptophyta; class Magnoliopsida; order Asterales; family Asteraceae; genus Helianthus; species Helianthus tuberosus. The sequence goes on along the minus strand of CM060443.1, from coordinate 222,802,033 downwards.
TGAATTTGAAAGTATAAGTTGTTTTTCTTGTTAAGTGACGATCAAAGTAAACATAAAGTCTTGTAAATCTATGATTTCAAGAATGATTTTTCAAGAAATCAAATTAAAAATACAAAGTTTACTTAATCTTGGTTCTTAAAAAAATTAACCAGATTTTTAGTGGTTAAACAAGTGTAGAAATACATATGTAGCAAGAAAAACTCAAGAATAAACATTTTTAGAAAAATGATTTACAAGTTGTAAAGGGCTAATTTCTTTAAAAATGATGTTTTTAATTAAACAATCACACTTTAAAGGGTAACTAGGCTTACTAAACACACTAGTAAGTTGCTACACATTTTTGTAAATTTTCAAGTTCATGAGTTAGTAGTTTATGCTTGATTTTGGCAAATTGGTAAGTGTAGATTGATTTGTTGTTGATTGTGTTGATTTATAAAAGAAAATGATATGCTTTGAAAGCATGGAAACCTCCATTTTAGGGGAAACTATGGCAAAAAAAATTTAGAAATTAAACACTTAGAAAAATATTTTTAAACAAATATTTACAAGTATATTTTAAACCATGAATTTCCATATAAAGTTTAGCATAATTTTTGTTACAAAAGTTATAAATATTGGAGGTTGATTTTTGTAAATAAAAGTGACTAACTATGTATTTAGGAAAATAGATATTTAGATGTCACCATGTATGTGATTATTTGTATATTATGTGTATTAGTTATATTATTTTAGGACTTGAAATAATATAACTCACCATTATACCAATAAATTACAATCCAAAATATTACCAAAATTCCAAGAATATGAATATATAAATCATACCCAAAATATTGGACAAACCGAACAAGGAATATAACTTACAAAATATTCCGGAAAATTTATTCATAAGTATATTTTGGTAATTATTATTTTGGACACCAAGAAAACAAAAAATATGATTTTTATAATTATTATAAAATATATCATATTTTTAACAAGGAGAAAATATATTATTTTTGGCAAGTAAAAATATATATTTTCTTGGAATTATTAGAAGATATATTAATTTTGGGAGAAAATATATTTTCTTGAATAAACATAAAATACATTATTTTTGGGTGAAAAATAAGTTATATATATTTTCCAAGTTAAACTTGAAAATATATTGTTTTTGAGACTCATATGAAAGTTATAAATATTTTTGCCAAGGAAAAATTATAAGTAATTTTTCTATGAAATATTTCTTAAAATATATATTTTGGAAATATATATTGATGTATTTTTATTAGAAATATTATTCCGGAAAAGTTAACACAAAAATTAAGTATAAGGATACTTAATAAACACAATAGAAATACGTATTCTCGTACGTATAAATACACACTGGAATACGCCACCGATACTTGGCAGAAATATACAAGGATAAGAATACGAATACTAAAACACCCATCCTTGGGGAAATATTCATGTACAAATACATAAGTATGACAAGTTAAAATATATTATTTTAACTAACATTCCAAAATGAAGTAAATATAATTTAAGTTAAAATATTTATTACTTTAACAAATAATTATATAACTTGGAACAATATTTAAGACATAAAGGAACGTAACTCAAAGACACTAATTAATACTAAGTCAAGGCACGACCCGCTCGTCTATTAAACCGTTGTACGTTGTAGGTAGTCGTGTACACCAGCAGAAGCTTTGAGTTACAGTTGGATACGAAGAACGCAGGATTGTGAGTTCATGTCCCCCTTTTCTTTTAACTGTTTTTGTTTTATAACTTCGGGGGTGAAGTAAATGTTACAAAATGTTTACAAATGATTACAATTGGTATGGTTAGCTAAGGAATGTACTGTTAGATCATGTGAATGGGTAGGCGCACTCTTAAGACCATTAATCCTCGTATTTGGACCGAGGGGCATGAGTGATAGATATATTTGGGTGTAGCGAGCCCACACCCATGTGGACCGGGGTTTGGCCCATGAGGTGACTATGTCTTACAACCGGAGGCCCGGTACAAAATCTGCTAGGTTTGAGCCTTCCTATGCAGTTGCACACACGTTAATGGCCTTGCAAACCATTAATTGATCTGTTTCCTTGTTTGCTTTCATACCAGATTTACAAAACATACATTCTTACAATGATTACAAAGGTTTATTCGCGCACACATACAAACACATGAACTCGCTCAACTTTTGTTGATGTTTTCAAACTACATGTATTTCAGGTAATTAAATGTGGATCTGGCGGGCGTTTGGAGGTTTCAAGTGATGTTGGGAATAAAAGATGTCATCCGGTGTCTAAGGGTTTGGATAGTGTGTCTTATCCTGGATAAGACACATCATTCAAAGCCTGTTTTTTATTAATGTCTTTTGTCGAGTCCTTATGGAACTCTAAACAATTTGCATGGTTTGTAATTTGGATTTGAAGTCTATGTTTGGATTCTAAAACAATGTTGTTGTGATGTTTTAAAACTTAATCAATGGATGAACATCTTTAGCTTTATCATATAGTTGTTTGTTATGGTTGAATGCAATGATATTAAGCAAGTCACACATAATCACGCTTCTTCAAAAGTCAGGGCGTGGCAGTTTGGTATCAGAGCTTCGATTGTAGCGAACTAGGATTCCTTCTCGAGTCTAGACTACAATCATGAGGGCTCTCACGAAAATATTTTTACAACATTTTTTCATTTCATACCCAAAATGCCCAGATCCATGGAACACACATTTTTACAAAAAGAAAGACAAGAAGCACAATGCAAGGCTATATTGGTGGTTTAGTCTGGGGTAGACTAAGGAAGGATAGAAAGGATTCGTGAGGAATAATGAGGATACATTATTTCATGATACATTGTCTTTGATTGCATAACTAAATGATAGTGGTTAATATATGCGCATATGTTATGATTGTTCTGTTACAGACACTATGTCTTCATCCGAGAGCGGATTGTCCTATCCCGATGACCCTATGGCTATTGTTTCCAATGACGAGATCGCACCAGAGTGTTGATACATAATTGTGGATACGACTCGCTCGGTTCGAGTACATTACGAAGTGAACACCGAAACCCGATATCCTTTGTCGTGTCTCGGAACGTAATCAACTGTTTACGTGTTGTAAACAGATGCATAAGTGCAACCTGTTTGCTGTTTGCTGCTGTTAATATTATATCTGTTGCTGCTGAACACCAGTTGACGAAGAACCATCTGTCCATCTCACGAAGGACCTGCATGGTGGTCAAGTGCATGACGAAGAACATCATGATGAAGAACATTCTTCGTCATGATACATGCTGGACGAAGAACATCAACATCAACATGACGAAGAACTTGCATGTGAACTTGATGAAGATCTGAAGAACCTTTGACGAAGAACATACTTCGTCATGCATGATTGTGACAAAGAACACATAGTGGTTCGTCAATGGCTTACGACGAAGAACCTCTATTCTTCGTCAGCCATGATTCTTCGTCAAGGTCCTTCATCGCTGCAGATCTTTCGTCGATCTGCAGCCTATATAAATAGCAGACTGAAGACAGAAGAGATAGCACAAGATAACAGAGAAAAGTGAGAGAGTTTAGTGTGAGAACTTTATATTGTGTAATCTTGTAACCTGAACTCTACTGATATACAAGTGTGTGTGTTAATCATTGAATCTTGTTGTCGTATTCATATTCTCTGCTTGGTTTACCTACTCGGTTGGATTCCGCACAACCGGGTTTTTTTCGGTAACAAGGAATAGGTTTAACTCGATCCTCCGGGTGGACCTACAAGTGGTATCAGAGCCTTGGCTCGATTCCTTGTTAAAACCAAGTTGATACTTGTGTTTGAATAGATTTTCATGTGTTTTTCCCAGATGTGTTCTTGAAAGTTTGAAACAAAGGTTTATTATTTTCTGGAAAAAACAAGTTTAAAACCTTGAAAATCTTGGTGTTTTGCTTTTAGTTTTATCAAAAACCTTGTTAGATTGCATGTTTACATGTTAAAAGTTTGGTTTTTATTGAAAGTTTAAGCAATATCGTGTTCGATAATTTTTCCGGTCACCGGAAAACTCATCTTGTTCTTCATGTCTTCATTATATTCTTGATGTTTCTGGGTTTTTGGTTTTAGAAGATTGCATGTTTGGAATTTTTTTTAAATTAAAATATTGTTACTATGGTAGTTGGTAAAAAAAAGTTGGTCTTCAAATGATGGTCTCTGTGATAGAGGGTAAGGTGTGATTGAAAGTTGTTTTACCAACCATCTTCTGTGTCAGAAGATAAGGTCTATTTTTTTAAAAATATCTTTTATTTGTCAACAAAAGACTATTTTTATTAGTTTTTGGTTTGGTTGAAAAACTATATCCTTCGTCAAGATTGGTTTTAACGAAAAACCCATCTTTCATCACTTTGTCTTTTACAAAAAAAAACCTAGTCTTTCTTCGGTTAAGGTCTTTCGCGAAGAGCCAAGTCTTTCGTGGGTCACCCTTACATTTTTTTTAATAGAAGCTTTCAAAAATTGTCTTAACGGTTTGTTTTAAGTGATTTAAGCATGTATTCATTATTATATATCCAAAATGAGTTCATATTGGTGGGGTATTCCATCCAATACGGAGAGCAAGTATAGAAACACGGGTTTATCTCCATCATGGGCCGAATCTCCCGCACCCGCATCTTCGTCTATTCCATCTCAAGCGAATCAAATTTTGACAAGTCAATGGGCGTTCGTTTCAATTCAAAATCAAAGTATTCAAAGTATACTTTTAAGCGAAAGTGAAACCGGAAGCATTATTCGTCCACCGAAGCTAATGCACATGAATGAATATCCTGGATGGGAAGAAAGATTCCATATGTATGTTCTTGGATAAAACACAGAATTGTGGTTATGTTTTACTACAGATTTCGATCAAGCACTTGATGTTGCCGCTTCAACTGCCGCGACATTTGCAGATCTTACGGCAGACGAGAAAAAGGCATATGATTTAGAAAAGAAAGCATATTCTATTCTAACTCAAGCGTTGAGCAAGGATATATATCATCAGTTTGTCAGCTTCAAGACGTCAGAGCGGTTATGGGATGCATTGAAGACGAGAGGTCTAGGAAATGAAGCGTCACGCATATTGCGACATGATCTACTCAAGAGGGAGTTTGATGGCTTCACATGTATGGAAAGGGAATCTTTGGGAGACTTGACAAGTCGATTTTATCACTTGTTGACTGAGTTAAGTAACTTTGGGGTCGTAGTGACTCTAGAAGAAGTTGTCATCAAGTTTGCCGACGCATTACCAGCTCAATTGAATGGTTTCTTGGAAATCTTGAAATACAATGGCAATTTGGCTGCGACAAACATCAATGATTTCGTTCAGCTCTTGGAGAACAAAGACCAAGAAAAAATCAGGAAGGCCAAAAGGATTCGAGTGCAACAGAATCCTGATATGTATTATGGAAACTGTGGAGGTTCTAGCACTGCTGCAAGACCTGCTCCACATGCTCAGCTTCAAACCGCCTTTGTATCAAGAGATATGTACGAAAATCCACTACCAGTTTCCTCAACTCAAACGGATTTTGTCTCAAATACTGACATGTATGGAAATCCACAACCAGAAGTCTCAAAGAAAAGCTATAAATCTACCGGAGCAAGAGATATGTACGGAAATCCACTACCAGTTCCACAACAAGCTTGTTATGGAAGCACTTCATCTGCTGGTCAGTTATCCAATCCAAATATAGTTTGGCTCGACACTTCAAGTTTCTCGAAAGTAAGTGTTGAAGAAGCTAAGGATCATATGGAGCTATTAAACACATTGGTGAGCGCGTATTGTGGGTTAATAGCAGGTCAGATTGGAAACATCAATCTAACACAAGAAGATTATCAGCAGATTGATAAGGAGGAAATGGATATGATGGACATCAAATGGGCTTTTGCTAGTGCGGTTAGGCGAGCTAAAGACTTCATGGAAAGGATTGGTAGAACCAGCTTGGAAAGCAAGAAAGACACCAAGTATGGGTTCGATAAACAATCAGTCAAGTGCTTCAACTGTGGTGAACGAGGTCACTTCAAGAGAGAATGTACCAAACCAGCTCAACATGGGAACCAGAATCCTTTCAGGAATCAAGGCAACCAGCAGAATCAGAATCAGGATCAAAACAGGAATAACGAGCGAACGTTAATGCCTGTGAACAATCCAAATCAAGCAGGAGCATCAAATGCCAACCAGGCTCTTGTGGTACAAGTCAATGAAGGTTGTGACTGGTCGATTCAGTTGGGAAGTGATGTTCAGAATGGAACAACTTGTTTTGCTGAGGTTGTCAAGGATCTGAAACACACCAGTGGTGGAGAACCTTCCGCCAGTGGTGGAGAATCATCTGAAGATGAAGACAGTTCTAGCTATAGTAGAAGCTCAGATGAAGAAACCTTAACTTCAGGCGATGATCTTTTGGATGAAGCATCAAGTGTGACAGTCGATGCAGATATTGATGAATTGTTGGGAGAAGCTGTAGCAGGGAATCATAGAAAATCAATCTTGGTGGATGAAGCTGCTTATTCTTCTTCTTCTTCTAATCATTCAGCCTTTATGGCTAATGTGGGCGATTCATCAAACCAGCTATGTGTCGATGATCCAACTTCTGATAAATGTGATAAATGTGTTAGTTTAGGTGATAAATTGTCGGACTTGAAAAGCAAATATGATGATTTGCAAAGCAAGTATGACGTGCCATACATCCACAATCAAAAGTTGATAGTGGATCTTTCGAAATGCAAAGAGGCTAACATGTTTTATGAAAACCATGAAAAAGAGTTTAAATCGGTGATTGAAAATTTAAGGGAAGAATAAACCGAGCTAACTAAAATGGTTTCAAGAAAACAAACTGACATAAACTGTTATATCAATCGTCTCGAGGTCATGCAAAAAGAGTTAGCCTGTGTAAAGTGTGAAAGTGAGGCGATCCAGCTTAAGCTAGATAGTTATTCAAACTCTAAGTATGTGCTGGATCACATCATTGACATACAGAAAGAGAAAAAGGATGTCACGTGCATTGGATGTAAGAAATGTCCACCACCTGTTAGACACAATTATGATGCAATGCCTGATGAGGAGAATAGAACTTATTTTGAGCAATCTGTTCCTTGAGACATTGAGGAATTTGCAACAGGACTTGGATACAAAACGAAAGTATCATCAGATTCGGATGTATCAGCAGATACAGATGTATCAACTGCTGAACAAAATCAGGATCCTCCAGTCATTGTTGAGGATGCTGATTCTTCAGATGATGAATCCGATGATACTGACTCAGCACAGTCTGATGCGGTAATCAAAGAAGAGGACATACCTCTCGAGAATCATATTTTATGTGATCCTCCTGCAAAACCTGCTAAGACTGTTCTGGTCGAGTCCACTTCCTCACAAGAGTCTGAGAGTGTAAATTTGCTGTACACTCTTGTTGGTGATGATAAAATCTATTCTAACAAAGATTTTTCGATTAAAAATGTAAATCAATCTTTAATCAGTAAAGTTTTTAAAGATTCGACACGTAGGTTTTTGGGAAAGTCGGGTTCACACGTTGTGGTAACACAGTGCCCTTCGATTCCAAAAGCTGAAGTTCGAAAACAATATGGAAATCAAGGATTGCCAATAGTGAAAAAGCAGCAAAATCATACCAACCCAAAAGGTAAATCAACGACTCAAGGTCGAAAGGAACCGAATCAAAAGAAGAACAAAAAGGTGAACTTTGTGAAATCAAAGGGAACGGATAAATTGCAAAATTTTGCACATAAATCTAACTTAGATCATGTCAATCAAGTTAAATTTTTGAAAAGAAATGAACAAAACAGTTCAAAACTGTCACACCCCCAAAATCCACATGCGGAGTATCACCGCTTGGAGGCGTGACATGACCAGGATCGAGCCACCAATCATATTGAACAACGTATTTTAGTAAATAAAACCAATCATAATACAATTGGTGACCAAAAGGAAGTTAACCAAGTTCAATTTAAACAGCGGAAGCATAAGACGTTAAACCAAAACATAAGTTCGTAGTTCATAAGTTTAGAGACCCAAACATAAGTTTCATAAGTTCATAAAGTTTATTCATTAAGTACGGGACATATCAGTTCGCATCCCACAACGACCACCTCCATATGTAAGCTCCCTAGCATCTAGCGACCTGCAAAGCATGTAGCAACGAGTCAACAACAAAGTTGAGTGAGTTCACGGTTGGTTGTCCATTTTAGAGTTGTTTCCAAAAACGTAGTTTAATCTCATTCAGCTATCCAGCCGTGGGGTTACCCCATAGTTCGAAAACGTTTATTAGTTAACCATCCCATGTCCACCTTCCCTGGCTATTCAGCCCGGCACTCCGGCCGTGGGGAGCTACCCCATAATTTTAAACTACCAGACTCGTTTATCATATCGACTACTAACGAAAATTAATTGTGCCCTAGCGTCGGTGTCTATCATCACCGACGTGCCATAGTCCATTAGTACACACCCGTCCAACTGGCACGGCGTGCGGTTTGTTAAACCTAATAGCGCTATTAACTAATGACCTGCTCGCCATAGCCTCGGCGATTAAGTCGATACAAAAAGGGAGGGACTTCCCTGATAGAGTTCTAGTCTAGTAAGTCTAATCCGTCCCAACAGGACGAGGAATTTACATTCCTGAACACGTCTCAAAGGACGAGGAATTCACATTCCTGAACGCGTCCCAAAGGACGAGGAATCCCTATTCCTGTACCCATTCCCATTCCCACCGGGAATTTACCATTCTTTGTGGAAAAGTGTGAACTCACCTCGGTTGCTCGGTTTGACTCTCAAAAATAGCTAACAGTCAAGGTCGGTCAATCACATCCTAGTATGATTACCAGTTAGTCATTTAGTGGTTTTCAAATAGAGCACAAAATTCCTACACGTATCTATCACATAACACGCATCACGTTAACGGTTTATGCCCATATAAACTTCCCATCTATTCCCCATTCATAAACAAACATACGACATTGCACATAACACTTTTATTGACATATAACATGTTATATCATTCACAGACAACATACTCGACATTTAGATACGCAAATTACAACTTATGTCATTTCAGCATTAATATTCAAAACTGGGCTGTTTTCGGGGATTTTAATAAAATAGTTAACTTATTCCAAAAATTCTCAAACTTTTACAGAATGTCGTAAACGATCGAAATATTATTGTGTAAAAATATCGGGGTTCAATTCATTACCAATATTTTATAAAAATCATTTTCCCGGACTGCACTCAGATTTATCTTTTTCAGACTGCAGTCCACGGGATAATTTATTAAAAATTCTTCGAGAGTCCGATTTACGAAATTCCAGTGGGGTAATTACAAATACATCAGTTATCATCTACTGTACAAATTTCATGAGCTGATTCATCATAGATTTCCAGTTATGACCAAAAACACACCACCCATTTACTGCAGCAAAAACTCAGCTTCAGCTGCTGTTTTTAAAAGGGTCTTTAAAAATAGTAAACGAAGTCCAAAAATTATGATTCCAGTGCCATTAGAACTGTATTTCATAATACATAAATCTAGACTTCAGAAAATACATTTTCTGCTTTATTGAGGTTCGGTTACAGCCAACTGAAGTTGGCTGTAATCATCTAACAGCAAACTGTTTTCAGCCTTTAACATTCTAAAGTGTGTTCGATTGATTCCGTTAACATGTTTAGTGATCACAACAACATCAAACATCAATATTAACAAGTAAATCAGCAAATAATCAGTACATATCAAAACAAATTCATACTAACATTATGACATCATGTTTCATCTTTAATGAAGCTTTATGTTCATCTTCTTGGTTCTTGTTACTTTAGTGTTTAACATAAGCATTTTACTACAACTTTTAATCATGATACAAGATGAACAAAGGTGTAATAAAGAACTTACTACTAACACAAGGCTAGGGTAGTATCTAATGAAGAAGATGATGAGAAAAAGATGATGAACAAGCAAGAACAAGGCTCCTTTGAAGCACCCCAAGATGCAAGCTCCTATAGCCCTTCTTCTATATTTGAATGAGACTTGAAAGTGGATGGAAGTGGTGGTTTAGGGGTGGTGATGGTGGCGGTTTGGGGTGGAGCCGAAATAGAGAGGAGAGATGGGAAAGATGGAGTGAAGATGTAAGATTTGAAATGATTTAGAATGATCTTGCAAGTCATCCTCCCCATACTTATAAGATTTCCTCATAATATTATGGCCAAAGAATCAAGCAACAATCAATTAAAAATCTTGAAATGAATCTAGTGAGATTTGGGGTGGGGCCCCCTTGTGACCGATTTCATACATGGGGGGGGGGGGGGGTTAATTGTAATATTTTGTAACTAGGTTGGTAATTATTAGTTAAATCCCAAGTATGCACTTGCATATATTAGTTACTTGATATTTAGTGGGTGTTATGACTAGCCAAGAATAATAACACAAAGTGTTTGACAAATATTTGGTGTCCCGGATAATGTCCGGTTGTTCGGTCGGGTACTGTTTCGTTAAAGTGTTTAATTGTTCCGTAAGGTGTCTTATATATATATATATATATATATATATATATATATATATATATATATATATATATATATATATATATATATATTGTAACGCAATTTATTCCTGACACATAGGAAAACATACCGGACTATTTAGTAACCTTTCTGTATACTACTAGTATGTTAACACACACATGTAAGTAAAACATAGTAATCAGAGAGCAGTTAAATGATTCAGCACAGTCATCAAGCACTTAAATTTTCATTAATAAATTGTACGGATACATGGAATTACGAGGGTTGTCACATTCTCCCCTTGTTAAGAAAATTTCATCCCGAAATTTAGTGCGTAGTTACTGAGGAAGCTAGTTAAGTTGCGGTGTTTATGGCTTTTCCTGGGGTGTCACATCATCCCCCCGTTGATTTGGAATTTCGTCCCGAAATTCTGCAGTAGCTTCAGTCTCAGTAGTGGTTGCATTTTTCTTAAACAGTTGGGGGTACTTGAGTTTCATTTGATCTTCTCGTTCCCAGGTGTACTCTGGGCCACGACGGGAATCCCAACGAACTTGAACAAGAGGTATCCTGGTGCGCTTGAGAATCTTAACATCTCGATCCGTAATCTCTACTGGTTCTTCGACGAATCGTAGCTGGTCGTCGATAGTGAGCTCCTTTAAAGGAACTATGAGGGTCTCATCTGACAGACACTTCTTCAGATTTGACACATGGAATACGTCGTGAACTCCGCTGAGTTCTTCGGGTAGATTCAACCTGTAGGCGACTTTACTAATTTTCTCAATGATTTCAAAGGGTCCAACGTATCGCGGGTTGAGTTTGCCTCGTTTTCCAAATCGAACTACACCTTTCCAAGGTGAGACTTTGAGTAGCACTCGATCCCCAACCTGGAACTCGAGTGGTTTTCTCCCCTTATCAGCATAGCTTTTCTGACGCTCACGAGCTGTCGCCATTCGTTGTCGTATCTGAGCAATTCTCTCGGTGGTATCTACCACAAGTTCTGGGCCAGTGATTTGGCTGTCACCAACTTCTGCCCAACAGAGAGGTGATCGGCATTTGCGTCCGTATAATGCCTCAAATGGAGCTGCTTGAATGCTGGTGTGGTAACTGTTGTTATACGAAAACTCCACTAACGGGAGATGTTTTTCCCAGCCGTTGCCGAAATCAATTACACATGCCCAAAGCATGTCTTCTAGGGTTTGGATGGTGCATTCAGACTGCCCATCCGTTTACGGGTGGTAAGCTGTGCTCATGTCTAATCGTGAGCCAAAAGATTTGTGCATCGCTTGCCACAGTTCTGAAGTAAAACGTGCATCACGATCAGAGATAATAGAGGTTGGCACTCCGTGCCTTGATACTACTTCCTTTAGGTAGACGTCTGCTAGAGTGGAGAACTTATCCGTTTCCTTGATAGCCAAAAAGTGTGCAGATTTTGTGAGTCGATACACGATCACCCAAATAGTATCATTTCCACGTTGAGATCTAGGCAGACCAGTAACGAAATCCATGGAAATTTTGCTCCCATTTCCATTGTGGTATCTCTGGTTATTGGAGTAGGCCCGACGGTTTCTGATATTCGGTCTTGACTCTCGCACAAGTCAAATATTTGCTAACGTAGGTTGCTATGTGGGCTTTCATACTAGGCCACCAGTATGTAGTCTTTAGGTTGTGGTACATCTTATCCTAACCAGGATGTATTGAATAACGAGAATTATGTGCTTCATCCATCACAAGCTCGCGTAGGTCTCCATACAATGGAACCCAGATGTACCCGTTAACATAGTAGGCGCCGTTTTCCTTTCGTTCTAGCCGCTGCCTCGATCCTCGTAAGGACTCAGCCCTGACGTTCTCTGCTTTCAATGCTTCAACCTGAGCATCGCGAATCTGAGCGGGAAGGTTGGATTGGATGGTAAGCTGTAAAGCACGTACACGCTTAGGTATAGTATCCTTTCGACTGAGGATATGCTCGAGACTCCTGTGATCGGTGTAAATGGTGCACTTGGTACCGTACAGGTAATGTCTCCATATCTTAGGCGCGAAAACAACTACTCCCAGCTCCAAGTCGTGCGTAGTGTAGTTCCTTTCGTGAACTTTAAGTTGGCGTGATGCGTAGGCAATGACCTTGTCACGTTGCATCAACACGCAACCAAGTCCTTGGATGGAAGCGTCGCAATAAACCACAAAATCATCTGTGCCTTCAGGCAATGAAAGGATAGGCGCGCTACAAAGTCTGTCTTTTAAGTGCTGAAATGCGGACTCCTGTGCATATCCCCAATGGTAAATGACACCCTTCTGAGTCAGTGAAGTGAGAGGTTGCGCAATCCTTGAGAAATCCTTGATAAATCGTCTGTAGTAGCCCACCAGACCCAAGAATTGGCGGATTTCTGTTGGTGTGCGGGGTGCAGGCCAGTTCTTGATCGAGTCAACCTTGGATGGATCAACATGAATCCCATCCTTGGTTACTATGTGGCCCAGAAAATGGACTTCGCGAAGCCAGAAGTCACATTTCGAAAATTTGGCATACAGTTGCTCTGCTCGAAGAAGTTCCAGCATAAGTCGTAGATGATGCTCGTGTTCCTCCTGACTCTTAGAATAGATCAGGATGTCATCGATGAAAACAATAACGAACTTATCCAAGTAAGGTTTGCATACTCGGTTCATGAGATCCATGAAAACCGCTGGTGCGTTCGTTAATCCGAAAGGCATAACCTGAAACTCGTAATGGCCGTAACGAGTTCTGAATGCTGTTTTAGAGACATCATCGTCTCGGACTCTCAGTTGATGGTAACCCGATCTCAGATCAATCTTGGAGTAATAGCTCGACCCTTGCAGCTGGTCGAATAAGTCATCAATGGGCGGGAGAGGATAACGATTCTTCACGGTCACCTTATTGTGTTCGCGGTAGTCGATGCACATTCTGAAGGTACCGTCTTTCTTCTTCATGAATAGTACTGGAGCTCCCCATGGCGAAGAGCTAGGACGAATAAAACCTTTTTCCAAAAGTTCTTGTAATTGCTTGGACAGTTCTTCCAGTTCGGTTGGGGCTAAGCGATAAGGTGCTCGAGCTATGGGCACTGCTCCAGGAGCTAGCTCGATTTGAAACTCGACTTGTCGATGAGGCGGAAGACCAGGTAATTCCTCAGGAAATACCTCAGGAAAATCACGTACAATAGGTATGTCTTCTATTTTCCTTTCTTCCGAGGATGTATCAGAAACGAGGGCTAGAATAGCGGTATGGCCCTTTCGCAAACAATTCTGGGCCTTAAGGAAAGAGATGATACCTACGACTGCACCACTCTTGTCGCCATGGATCACAAGGGGTTCTTTACCAGAACAAGGGATGCGAACAACCTTCTCATTGCAAAGAATTTCCGCTTGCTGATGAGATAACCAATCCATCCCAATAACAACGTCAAAACTACCCAGAACGATAGGAATAAGATCGATAGAGAAAGTCTGACCAGCTAAGACAAGGTTACAACCCTTAACTATGTGTGTGGCCTCGAGACTTTTACCGTTTGCCAGCTCTACCATGAGTTTGGTGTTCAAAAGCGTTGGGGTGCGCTAACTTTTAAGGATACATAACTAGCATCGGCACCTGAATCGAATAAAATAGTAACAAAGCAGTCATCCAGAAGAAACTTACCCATCACAACGTTGGGATCGTTCTTCGCGTCACCCTCAAGGTTTCAAGGAGTGATCACCAAGGATCGAGAGTCGAGCCTTCCAAACTCTCTATGCTAGAGGGTGTTCGTTTCAGTGTCTTCGCATGGAGAAGCGAGAACGAAATGTCACTGTGGTAGGAGAATGACGGTTTGGTCTAAGCAAATGGTAGAATTTAGACCTAACATAAATCAACATTCATGTGTCGGTACAAAAGCTAGTGCTAAGATTCCGCATTTTTAAGAAAAACTATCATGAAATTAAAGTACGTCTCTTGTAGTGTAAGGTGGGTCAGGTAAACGTACAAATTATCGTGCTCGCCAGTGGGTTAAGTGATCCATATCTCCGTCCCCAAATGTCCTGAAGACTATTTCACCAGTAATGGTATTCATTCGCTGAGTTGGGTATACGAGAGAGTTAATAAACCATCCAACAGGGTAATAAGGTAGTCTTGTGATCGGTGAAAATCGTAGTATGGTTGTTGGCGTTTCGTTAAATCAGTTGCCAATCAAAGAAACAGGGAATTAATGAGGTTCATGCGAAGAATCGGGCGAAAACAGGGGTCCACCATTAACAGAAGAATTCAACCAAGTAATATGTTGCTTAGAAGCAATTCTTGTAGCGAGGTGTGGCAGCATGACACAAAAAGGGAAGTTCGTTGCATCACGGTCACGAAAGTATATCACTTGTCCAAAACAGAGTTTGGTTGGTAGGGTTGCGAGTTGCAAAGCGACGAACGCGTATAACTGTGGCTGCTTCGTTTCTGGTAATGACGACCAGTGGGGATGATGAGGTTCGTCAGCAGGGATATGTGGGCATAGTTCTCCTAAACCCGAGTTTGTTTGAGCCAGGTCTGGTCTTCGTGAATGTTGACGTACAAGCCGAATGTACGGAGGGTCAGATGGTGGTACGGTTGCGTTATTTGGGTAATTACGACGAAAACTCGAACGGACACAAAAACATCTCGGATGTCGGTTTGTTTGGTCGTACGGTTGCGTTATTCGGGTAATTACGACGAAAACTCGAACGGACACAAAAACGATCCAAATTGCGCGACGAATGGTATTTTTGCATTCCAATAACTAAAATAAAATATTTTAATGATTACAACAATTTTTGGATGTCCGGGGATGTTCAGAACGTAAGATATGCGCGAAAATGCAAACTTATGCACTTTTTGACACTTTGAGTCCCTGTTGATCAAATAAGTTTACTTTTGCGCACCAAACACCTCAAAGCCTATTTCTAAGCTATGTAAAGGATATTTAGGGCATGTTTAACTTATGATCAAGTTTTGGAATGTTCGTTACCATACAAATCGACATAGTTTCGCAGTTTTACACAAATAGTCCCTGCGATCAAATAGACTTGTTTTCGACACACCAAACCATCCTAAACTTATTTCTAAGTTATGTAAAGGTTATTTAAGGTATGTTAAGCCTATGTCACTATTCCGGAGTGTTTGTCGCGTTAAACTGATTATGTTTACGCATCAGTTTGCGTATAACTTTCAAGAAAGCGATTTAAAGCTTGAAATCGAATCTCGAATCAAAACGTAAAATCATCAAACACAAATACACATATAATAACACCAAAACACATTGTTTTATTGATAATTGATATTGTTTTACATTGTACATCGTTAATAGAGCATAGTTGTCACAGTCTCCCCTACTTTAGGAAATTTCGTCCCGAAATTTTAACTAGAGGAAACTTGTGAAAACAAATATGGATATTTCGCTTTCATTTGGTTGTCATGTTCCCAAGGAAACTCTGGGCCACATTTGGACTCCCAGCGAACCTTGACCAATCGTATTCGTTTATTCTTTAACTGTTTGACTGCATGGTCCATTATCTCCACAGGTTTCTCGACAAAGTGCATCGTTTCATCAATTTGAATTTCGTCGAGTGGAATGTGAAGATCAGTATCGGCTAAACACTTTCATAAATTGGACACGTGGAATGTTGGGTGAATATTCCCAAGTTCAGGAGGTAGCTCAAGTCGATAGGCAACCTTTCCGATTCTTTCAACAATCTTAAATGGTCCAACGTATCGTGGTGCAAGTTTTCCTTTCTTTCCAAATCTCACCACTCCCTTCCAAGGTGACACCTTGAGTAGGACATGGTCTCCGACTTGAAATTCCAAGGGCTTGCGTCGCATATCCACATAACTCTTTTGACGGCTTCTAGCTGTCACAAGATTATCGTGAATTTTCTTGATTTTGTCTGTTGTTTCCAGAATGAGGTCACGTCTAGTAAGCTGAGCTTCACCGATCTCATTCCAACAGACAGGTGAATGACATTTTCGACCGTATAAAGCTTCGAACGGTGCCATATTAATGCTAGCATGATAACTGTTGTAAGAGAACTCGATCAATGGAAGATGAGAATCCCAATTACCACCAAAGTCTATCACACATGCTCTAATCATATCCACCAATGTTTGAATCGTCCTCTCAGATTTTCCATCTATTTGTGGATGATAAGCAGTTCTTAGATTTAGTTGGGTTCCCAAAGCAGATTGCATGGTCTTCCAAAAATAAGATGAAAATAGAGCATCACGATCAGATATGATATCCAAAGGAACACCATGTCAAGACACAATCTCATCAACATAAATCTTTGTAAGTTTATCAACAGATAGATCCTCGTGAATCAGTATAAAATGAGCTGACTTCGTTAATCGATCTATGATAACCCAAATAGCATCGTGACCTTTAGATGTACGCAGTAACTTAGTTATAAGATCCATTGCAATGTTCTACCACTTCCATACCGGTATCTCTGGTTGTACAAGAAAACCAGACGGTCTTTGATGTTCAGCCTTGACTTTGAGACAAGTTAGGCATTTCGATACATACAAGGCAACATCCTTTTTCATACCAGGCTACCAATACTGAGTACGAAGATCCTTGTACATTTTGTCAGCACTAGGATGGATAGAGTATCGGGACTTATGAGATTCGTCCATCACTAAAGTGTGAAGATCATCTTGTTTCGGAATCCATAAACGATCCTTGAAATAGAGTAACCCATCGTATTTCATTTCGAGTTTAAGCTCAAGTTGTTGTGGTAATTCCTTACCCATCAAATCTTGTGTGATACAAGTTCGTTGAGCTTGAGAGACACGTGATTGGATATCAGAGAGAGTTCGAACACAATGAAGCTTGGTTCGTTCCTTTCGACTTAGCGCATCGGCTACGACGTTCGCCTTACCAGGATGGTAGCGAATCTCGCAATCGTAATCATTTAGTAGTTCAACCCAGCGTCGTTGCCTCATGTTCAGCTCCTTCTGATTGAGAATATGTTGGAGACTTTTGTGATCTGTGAAAATCACACATTTCGTGCCATAAAGATAGTGTCTCCAGATTTTGAGAGCAAATACCACAGCACCTAATTCAAGATCATGATTCGTGTAGTTCTTCTCGTGAACTTTTAGTTGTCTTGACGCATAAGCTATAACTTTACCTCATTGCATAAGAACACAACCAAGGCCTAGATTCGACACATCACAATAGACAACGAAATCATCGTTCCCTTCGGGCAAAGACAAAACAGGAGCATCACAGAGTTTTTGTTTCAGCGTTTGGAACACTTTTTCTTGTTTAGGTCCTCACTCAAAAGGCTTATTCTTCTGAGTCAAAGCAGTGAGTGGAACCGCGATCTTCAAGAAGTTCTAAATTAAACGACGATAATAGCCAGCAAGACCAAGAAAAGATCGAACTTCTGTAGGTGTCGTAGGTGTATTCCAATCCTTAATAGCAGCAATTTTGGAAGGATCCACATGAATACCCTGCTCGTTAACTATATGACCCAAAAATTGAACTTCCTTAAGCCAAAATTCACACTTGGAGAATTTAGCACAAAGTCGTTCCTTCTTCAGGAGTTCCAGTGTCAAACGAAGGTGTTGTTTGTGATTGGCTCGAGACTTTGAATAAATGAGAATGTCGTCAATAAACACGATGATGAACTTGTCAAAATAAGGTTTGCAAACCCTATTCATTAAGTCCATGAAAATAGCTGGGGCATTCATCAAACCAAAAGGCATGACAGTGAACTTGTAAAACCATATCTCGTGCGGAAAGCAGTTTTGGGAATATCTTCTTCGAGTACACGAAACTGATGTTACCCAGAATGCAGATCGATCTTGGAAAAACATGTAGCACCTTGCAGCTGATCAAAAAGATCATCTATTCGTGGTAGGGGATATCGATTCTTGATGGTAAGCTTATCAAGCTCACGATAATCGATACACATTCGAAAAGACCCATATTTCTTTTTCACAAATAGGACTGGAGCGCCCCAAGGTGAATAACTCGGACGGATGAATCCTTTATCAGATAACTCTTGAAGGTGTTTAGACAACTCTTGCATCTCAGACGGTGCAAGACGATAAGGTGCTTTCACAATCGGGTTAGCATTGGGTACAAGGTCAATATGAAACTCGACTTGACAAACTGGAGGTAAACTAGGCAGTTCATTAGGAAACACCTCTGGATATTCGCGAACAATCGGAATATCTTGAATACACTTGCTTTTGCTCCTCTCCTCGGTGACATGTGCCAGAAAAGCAACATATCCTTTTTGTAAATTACTTTGGGCTTTCGTACACGACATGAGTTTCAAACCTCCAAACGGTTTCTCGCCACGAACCTCTAGGACTTAACTAGATGACAGAGGAATACGAACAATCTTAGCGAAACAAACCACCTCAGCATGATGTTTAGTTAACCAATCCATTCCTACGATAATGTCGAAACTCCCAAGTTGCATCGGTGTGAGGTCAATAGGAAAAAGATGGTTATCGAGGTTCAATTGACAATTGCGAATAACAGAATCGAGTGTAAGGGGTTTACCAGTAGCAACTTCGACAGATAAGGGTTTCCTCAGTTTAGTTCTAGGTATTGCAACTAAAGGCTCAAAAGATAACGAAACAAAACTCCTATTGGCACCAGAATAAAAAAGAATAGATGCAGGTTGATGGTTAACAAGGAACGTACCGTTAACAACCTCGTTGTCAGCACGCGCCTCGTTTGCATTCAAATTATACGCTCGTCCACAAGCGGGATTAGCGTTTACAATGGCATTTGGGTTTGCATGCTTCGGACAGTTGTTGCGGAAATGACCAAACTCTCCGCAATTGTAACAGGATCCAGGTGGGAATCTAGCAGCATTCCCCTGAACTGCAGCTTGATTCTTAACAGCTTGATTCTGAGCCAAACGACAAATGTTGGCCAGATGCCCAAGTTTACCACAAGTGGTACACTGTTTGCAAGCTTGTTGGGCAGCATGATGACCATTGCATCGAGCATAGTGAGGTGCAGTACCAGCATATTGTTTCTTCGTAGGAGGTTGAGCTGGTGGGTTCTGAGGATTTTGTGCAGTGACAACAAAGTTCTGGGCAGCCTTGCGCTTCCTCGACTTCTTAGAAGACTCACCTTTCTTACCCTTGCCCTTTCCCTTGTCTTGTGTGGCATCAACTGATTTCTTTTTGTCACCCTTGTGGGTTAGTTTCCCTTTTCTGACTTGTGACTCAGTCAGAGTAGCAGCCAATTCGATTGCTTGACGAACAGTGGTAGGATTACTACCAGTCACAATATCCTGCACAGAATCGGGCAGACCATCGATATACCTCTCAATCGCTTTCTCCAATGGGGTAACCATAGTGGGACACAAGAAACTAAGCTCTTCATAACGATCCGTATACGCACGGTGTTCTCCCCCATCTTGTTTCAGATCGTCAAATTCTCGTTCCAAAGCTCGAATCTGGTGACGGGGACAAAACTCTTTCATCATGAGAGCTCGAAGCTCTTCCCAATTTTGTGCCAGGGCCACATCGGCACCCCTATCATGCATCACATCGTTCCACCATGTAAGAGCACGCTTCTCGAACACACTTGATGCAAACTCAACCTTACGCTCATTTAGACATTGAACATGTCTAAATGTGCTCTCCAAACTTTCGAACCATTGAAGGAGCGCAGTTGCTCCTTGAGACACAGAAAACTTTAGCGGTTTAGCTGAATTGAAATTCTTGAAACTACACTAAGCATTATTGTTGTTATTGTTGTTGTATATTTGATGAATCTGGGTTACTAGGTTCGGAAGCACAGCAGCCATTTGCTGAGCGACAAGGGCTGCGATTTCTTCGTTAGTTTGGGGTTGTGCATCTCGTCGAGGAGGCGTAATTCTAAAAAGAACAAGGAAACATGAGAAACGAGTGAGGTCGACAATTGGATAAACAAAAGAGGTATTGAAAACATCGACAAAAACACAAGGAAGGCGGTCATTCATTCGTTACCTCTAACAAACAAATGATGCACAGTGACTAATCAAAGTAAATGGTTAATTATAATGTATCGCGAAGACATGCTTTAGCCTATAAGTGGACACTCACCCCAAGAGTTCCCAGGTAAGAGTGATTGGCCCAATTATGTGGATTTGTACGAACACTCTAGCCTTAGACAGAAAACTCAGGATACAGGCATCCACTCTTCTAGATTGCACGTGTTCACACTATAAGACCCAAACCTTGACGAGATTTTGAAAATTCGGAAGGCACTAAGCCAAAAACAATCATCCAGAAGGGTGGGTGATTATTTTCAAAATCATTTTGGAAACTTAGAGGATTCAAAACCATATAACAAATCATCTTAGAACATATGATTTATTTTCAAAGCGGATTTGTTATTGTATTCTCGTTGTAGTTATCACCTATGGATAGGTGACGGTAATTTTTTTTTTAAATCTAAACGCAAATTTCTTGCGTAGGGTCCTAGAGAAGTTATAGTCTAGGTCAAAGTATTACTAATAACGTAATTCCCTATAACCATTGGCTCTGATACCAGCTCTTCTGTCACACCCCAACCACTTTAAAACAATGAAACCGCGGCGGAAACGTTAGGGAGTGGAGTAACAGAATTATTGTTTCACAACCATGGATTCAAAAGTTTCGTTTTATTTATATGTTAAACATTTACATTGTCTTGAAATTTAAACAAACAAGTTAAACATAGTCTATCATCGTTATTAAGTCACTAAGGCCTCGTCCAGTCCTAAGTGAGCATGCATCCTAGCAATCAACATCATTCAACAACACCTGAAACATATGTAAAAACAAAGTCAGCAAAGAAATGCTGGCGAGCACATAGGTTTTATGAGAGTGTCGGATTCATGGCTCGTTTACATGTTGCAATACCTCATTAGACTATAATAGTCAAAAGTTAAAAACCTTGTTTTGAAAAGTGTATTGTATTGCAACATAATTAACCAACTCAAATCAAGTTGGTTATATTTTATAAGATCTCGTAGACATGATTCTTAACCCAAAACATTTGTTTAAGTGATCCAAATTGTAAATCACCTCGTTAGTAAACCTCGTATGGTTTATATTATTTAGAAAACATCGTTGTGTGACATCATTTTAAAATCGTTTGCCCAAGTGAACTAAATAACGCCACAGAATGTAATTTGATAAAAACACTTATATATAAGAAGTACCATCGGCGTATCTACCATGCTTTTATCATGTTACACCCGTCCCATTACCTAATCACAACCCAAAACCAATCGTTTGTTCAATTCGTTTAACTCGTTTAATTCGTTTAAATCGTTTCAATCGTTCAAAATCGTTCTCGTTTAATTTGTGAAAACTACTTTTGGTCGTCTCGCTTATAAAATTCAAACCTTCGTAACTCGTCCATCGTTCAACTCGCATTAACAAACCACCAAAGGGTAAGTTAACAATCACATATTCAGTCGTTACCCACATAACCCCCATACATAACCATGGTGGTAGTCCGATAACGGGATTTGTCAGATCCTATGGTACCATAACCTAATACTGGTCGGTTCGGCCAAAACTAATGAACGTTATTCGTTATGTAACTATGTCCAACAAGTTTGTTCACATTTTCGAAATCATTATTTGTTTAATATAAACCATATTAATCGTTTTTGAAACCATCGTATAAAATATGGAAATCGTTTAACACATATGAATCACCCCAAAACAATCGAAAACAGTAAAATAGGGGAACTATGTACTCACACCGAATTGCAAGTATCCTTGATTAAATGAACTAGCAAAGCTTGAGTAAACCAAGGAATTCAAGTAGCACCTAGTAATCGGATCGCTAGTTAATAAATCAAAACCTAAATCGGAAGATCGGGTAGAATGAGGTTTCGTAAACCAAATGAGTATTGGAACTCATGTGATATGGTTTAACAAAGCCTACATTCTAAATCGGAACCTATCCTAAGTGCTTTCGACCCGTTACGACCCATTAAGGTAGCTTACGCGTTTGAGACGCCTAACTAGTCCTATGATAAGTATCATATGCCTAAATATGTTGCATAATTAGTTTTAGGTGACAAAAGTTAAGTTACATATGCTTAATTACCAATTATGCATGAAAAGGGCATTTTGGTCATTTACCTAAGGCATATAAACTACCTATCATACAACTAATTAAACTAAGTGACCATAAGGTATAACCTCGGAAGGTTATTCCCTATGCAACTATGGTCACATAATATGCTTGGTAGGATCCTAACGATCAACCAAACGGGTCAGGTTCGAAAGTCTAAGCGGTGGTTAAGACCGCTTATCTTACGACCCTATACAAGCACTAGACTAAAAGTGACGAGTTAAACATGTTGAAACATGTTTAACTAAGTTAGAAAACAAGTTTTGATATCAAAACAAAGTGTTTTGATACCCGAAAATAGCTTCGATGCAAAATACGCATAAACACGTATTTTGACCGAAACTTTGACTCGTCACTTCGACTAATCGACGTGGTAATCAGTGGGTATAGTCACAAGTGACTATAACCATCGTGATTACACTCACGTTGCAAAGTTCAACCGAACTTTGTGTTGACCAATTCGTGTTCAAAGCAGAAAGTCAAACACTGTTTGACTTTCATGCTTGAAATACATGAACAAGCATGAAGGAGACTTACAAAGGGTCCAAGCAAGGAAGTTTTGATTCAAAATTACTCAGGTATGGAGTATAAAACCCAACTTAGAGCAGATTGAATCAAATTGTGAGTTGTAAGAATGAAAAAGCTTGGGTATTTATAGATTTTGGAGAACCGTTAGGATCGTTTCTTGTAATTCGTGCCTTGATCTTGACCCTCCATGTGTAGCCCATGGTTTATAATACAATGGGACACTAAAAACAATCAAATGGTATTGCAATTCAGTGATCAAAACCATCAAAATAGCTGAATTGGACTAGATTCAATGTTTCTGTGCTGAAGGTCTGTCGCGCCCCACGTAATAGCCACACCAGGCTTACGCGCCCCACGAGGGAAGTTTGACAGATTGTCTAAATTCGGCCCTACAAGTGCAAAACTTGATTTTTGATGCATTTTTGACATGTTTAGGCCCCGTTAACCCAATTTCAAGGCTCTAAAATGAAGTTAAAGTGTAGGGAACTTAAAATATGCTCAAAATCATCTCGGATGTCGGTTCGTTTGGTCGTACAGTTGCGTTATTCTGGTAATTACGATGAAAATTCGAACGGACGCAAAAACGATCCAAATTGCGCGGCGAATGGTATTTTTGCATTCTAATAACTAAAATAAAATAATTTAATGATTACAAAAATTTTTGGATGTCCGGGGATGTCCAGAACGTAAGATATGCGCGAAAATGCAAACTTATGCACTTTTTGACGCTTTTAGTCCCTGTTGATCAAATAAGTTTATTTTTGCGCACCATACACCTCAAAGCCTATTTCTAAGCTATGTAAAGGATATTTAGGGCATGTTTAACTTATGATAAACTTCCGGAATGTTCGTTACCATACGAATTGGCATAGTTTTGCAGTTTGACACAAATAGTCCCTACGAATAAATAGACTTGTTTTCGACACACCAAAGCATCCAAAACTTATTTCTAAGTTATGTAAAGGTTATTTAAGGAATGTTAAGCCTATGTCACTATTCCGGAGTGTTTATCGTGTTAAACTGATTACGTTTACGCATCAGTTTGCGTATAACTTTCCAGAAAGCGATTTAAAGCTTGAAATCAAATCTCGAATTAAAATGTAAAATCATCAAACACAAATACACATATAATAACACCAAAACACATTGTTTTATTGATAATTGATATTTTTCTACATTGTACATCGTTAATAGAGCACAGTTGTCACAATAGTGATTAAAGACATAATCTAGCAAGATGAGAGGATGATTATGTTAAGATCAATAGATCATCCTCATGTAAATCATGAATTTGAAAGTATAAGTTGTTTTTCTTGTTAAGTGACGATCAAAGTAAACATAAAGTCTTGTAAATCTATGATTTCAAGAATGATTTTTCAAGAAATCAAATTAAAAATACAAAGTTTACTTAATCTTGGTTCTTAAAAAAATTAACCAGATTTTTAGTGGTTAAACAAGTGTAGAAATACATATGTAGCAAGAAAAACTCAAGAATAAACATTTTTAGAAAAATGATTTACAAGTTGTAAAGGGCTAATTTCTTTAAAAATGATGTTTTTAATTAAACAATCACACTTTAAAGGGTAACTAGGCTTACTAAACACACTAGTAAGTTACTACACATTTTTGTAAATTTTCAAGTTCATGAGTTAGTAGTTTATGCTTGATTTTGGCAAATTGGTAAGTGTAGATTGATTTGTTGTTGATTGTGTTGATTTATAAAAGAAAATGATATGCTTTGAAAGCATGGAAACCTCCATTTTTAGGGGAAACTATGGCAAAAAAATTTTAGAAATTAAACACTTAGAAAAATATTTTTAAACAAATATTTACAAGTATATTTTAAACCATGAATTTTCATATAAATTTTGGCATAATTTTTGTTACAAAAGTTATAAATATTGGAGGTTGAGTTTTGTAAATAAAAGTGACTAACTATGTATTTAGGAAAATAGATATTTAGATGTCACCATGTGTGTGATTATTTGTATATTATGTGTATTAGTTATATTATTTTAGGACTTGAAATAATATAACTCACCATTATACCAATAAATTACAATCCAAAATATTACCAAAATTCCAAGAATATGAATATATAAATCATACCCAAAATATTGGACAAACCGAACAAGGAATATAACTTACAAAATATTCCGGAAAATTTATTCATAAGTATATTTTGGTAATTATTATTTTGGACACCAAGAAAACAAAAAATATGATTTTTATAATTATTATAAAATATATCATATTTTTAACAAGGAGAAAATATATTATTTTTGGCAAGTAAAAATATATATTTTCTTGGAATTATTAGAAGATATATTAATTTTGGGAGAAAATATATTTTCTTGAATAAACATAAAATACATTATTTTTGGGTGAAAAATAAGTTTATATATATTTTCCAAGTTAAACTTGAAAATATATTGTTTTTGAGACTCATATGAAAGTTATAAATATTTTTGCCAAGGAAAAATTATAAGTAATTTTTCTATGAAATATTTCTTAAAATATATATTTTGGAAATATATATTGATGTATTTTTATTAGAAATATTATTCCGGAAAAGTTAACACAAAAATTAAGTATAAGGATACTTAATAAACACAATAGAAATACGTATTCTCGTACGTATAAATACACACTGGAATACGCCACCGATACTTGGCAGAAATATACAAGGATAAGAATACGAATACTAAAACACCCATCCTTGGGGAAATATTCATGTACAAATACATAAGTATGACAAGTTAAAATATATTATTTTAACTAACATTCCAAAATGAAGTAAATATAATTTAAGTTAAAATATTTATTACTTTAACAAATAATTATATAACTTGGAACAATATTTAAGACATAAAGGAACGTAACTCAAAGACACTAATTAATACTAAGTCAAGGCACGACCCGCTCGTCTAATAAACCGTTGTACGTTGTAGGTAGTCGTGTACACCAGCAGAAGCTTTGAGTTACAGTTGGATACGAAGAACGCAGGATTGTGAGTTCATGTCCCCCTTTTCTTTTAACTGTTTTTGTTTTATAACTTCGGGGGTGAAGTAAATGTTACAAAATGTTTACAAATGATTACAATTGGTATGGTTAGCTAAGGAATGTACTGTTAGATCATGTGAATGGGTAGGCGCACTCTTAAGACCATTAATCCTCGTATTTGGACCGAGGGGCATGAGTGATAGATATATTTGGGTGTAGCGAGCCCACACCCATGTGGACCGGGGTTTGGCCCATGAGGTGACTATGTCTTACAACCGGAGGCCCGGTACAAAATCTGCTAGGTTTGAGCCTTCCTATGCAGTTGCACACACGTTAATGGCCTTGCAAACCATTAATTGATCTGTTTCCTTGTTTGCTTTCATACCAGATTTACAAAACATACATACTTACAATGATTACAAAGGTTTATTCGCGCACACATACAAACACATGAACTCGCTCAACTTTTGTTGATGTTTTCAAACTACATGTATTTCAGGTAATTAAATGTGGATCTGGCGGGCGTTTGGAGGTTTCAAGTGATGTTGGGAATAAAAGATGTCATCCGGTGTCTCAGGGTTTGGATAGTGTGTCTTATCCTGGATAAGACACATCATTCAAAGCCTGTTTTTTATTAATGTCTTTTGTCGAGTCCTTATGGAACTCTAAACAATTTGCATGGTTTGTAATTTGGATTTGAAGTCTATGTTTGGATTCTAAAACAATGTTGTTGTGATGTTTTAAAACTTAATCAATGGATGAACATCTTTAGCTTTATCATATAGTTGTTTGTTATGGTTGAATGCAATGATATTAAGCAAGTCACACATAATCACGCTTTTGCAAAAGTCAGGGCGTGGCAGTTTGGTATCAGAGCTTCGATTGTAGCGAACTAGGATTCCTTCTCGAGTCTAGACTACAATCATGAGGGCTCTCACGAAAATATTTTTACAACATTTTTTCATTTCATACCCAAAATGCCCAGATCCATGGAACACACATTTTTACAAAAAGAAAGACAAGAAGCACAATGCAAGGCCATATTGGTGGTTTAGTCTGGGGTAGACTAAGGAAGGATAGAAAGGATTCGTGAGGAATAATGAGGATACATGATTTCATGATACATTGTCTTTGATTGCATAACTAAATGATAGTGGTTAATATATGCGCATATGTTATGATTGTTCTGTTACAGACACTATGTCTTCATCCGAGAGCGGATTGTCCTATCCCGATGACCCTATGGCTATTGTTTCCAATGACGAGATCGCAC
This sequence comes from Helianthus tuberosus, assembly GCA_030545235.1. NCBI lineage: Eukaryota > Viridiplantae > Streptophyta > Magnoliopsida > Asterales > Asteraceae > Helianthus > Helianthus tuberosus. Next base: position 222,774,631 of record CM060443.1, on the reverse strand, counting down.
CAGAGTGTTGATACATAATTGTGGATACGACTCGCTCGGTTCGAGTACATTACAAAGTGAACACCGAAACCCGATATCCTTTGTCGTGTCTCAGAACGTAATCAACTGTTTACATGTTGTAAACAGATGCATAAGTGCAACCTGTTTGCTGTTTGCTGCTGTTAATATTATATCTGTTGCTGCTGAACACCAGTTGACGAAGAACCATCTGTCCAGCTCACGAAGGACCTGCATGGTGGTCAAGTGCATGACGAAGAACATCATGATGAAGAACATTCTTCGTCATGACACATGCTGGACGAAGAACATCAACATCAACATGACGAAGAACTTGCATGTGAACTTGATGAAGATCTGAAGAACCTTTGACGAAGAACATACTTCGTCATGCATGATTGTGACGAAGAACACATAGTGGTTCGTCAATGGCTTACGACGAAGAACCTCTATTCTTCGTCAGCCATGATTCTTCGTCAAGGTCCTTCATCGCTGCAGATCTTTCGTCGATCTGCAGCCTATATAAATAGCAGACTGAAGACAGAAGAGATAGCACAAGATAACAGAGAAAAGTGAGAGAGTTTAGTGTGAGAACTTTATATTGTGTAATCTTGTAACCTGAACTCTACTGATATACAAGTGTGTGTTGTTAATCATTGAATCTTGTTGTCGTATTCATATTCTCTGCTTGGTTTACCTACTCGGTTGGATTCCGCACAACCGGGTTTTTTTCGGTAACAAGGAATAGGTTTAACTCGATTCTCCGGGTGGACCTACAAGTGGTATCAGAGCCTTGGCTCGATTCCTTGTTAAAACCAAGTTGATACTTGTGTTTGAATAGATTTTCATGTGTTTTTCCCAGATGTGTTCTTGAAAGTTTGAAACAAAGGTTTATTATTTTCTGGAAAAACCAAGTTTAAAACCTTGAAAATCTTGGTTTTTTGCTTTTAGTTTTATCAAAAACCTTGTTAGATTGCATGTTTACATGTTAAAAGTTTGGTTTTTATTGAAAGTTTAAGCAATATCGTGTTCGATAATTTTTCCGGTCACCGGAAAACTCATCTTGTTCTTCATGTCTTCATTATGTTCTTGATGTTTCTGGGTTTTTGGTTTTAGAAGATTGCATGTTTGGAATTTTTTTTTAAATTAAAATATTGTTACTGTGGTAGTTGGTAAAAAAAAAGTTGGTCTTCAAATGATGGTCTCTGTGATAGAGGGTAAGGTGTGATTGAAAGTTGTTTTACCAACCATCTTCTGTGTCAGAAGATAAGGTCTATATTTTTTTTAAAATATCTTTTATTTGTCAACAAAAGACTATTTTTATTAGTTTTTGGTTTGGTCGAAAAACTATATCCTTCGTCAAGATTGGTTTTGACGAAAAACCCATCTTTCATCACTTTGTCTTTTACAAAAAAAAACCTAGTCTTTCTTCAGTTAAGGTCTTTCGCGAAGAACCAAGTCTTTCGTGGGTCACCCTTACATTTTTTTTAATAGAAGCTTTCAAAAATTGTCTTAACGGTTTGTTTTAAGTGATTTAAGCATGTATTCATTATTATATATCCAAAATGAGTTCATATTGGTGGGGTATTCCATCCAATACGGAGAGCAAGTATAGAAACACGGGTTTATCTCCATCATGGGCCGAATCTCCCACACCCGCATCTTCGTCTATTCCATCTCAAGCGAATCAAATTTTGACAAGTCAATGGGCGTTCGTTTCAAATCAAAATCAAAGTATTCAAAGTATACTTTTAAGCGAAAGTGAAACCGGAAGCATTATTCGTCCACCGAAGCTAATGCATATGAATGAATATCCTGGATGGGAAGAAAGATTCCATATGTATGTTCTTGGGTAAAACACGGAATTGTGGTTATGTTTTACTACAGATTTCGATCAAGCACTTGATGTTGCCGCTTCAACTGCCGCGACATTTGCAGATCTTACGGCAGACGAGAAAATGGCATATGATTTATAAAAGAAAGCATATTCTATTCTAACTCAAGCGTTGAGCAAGGATATATATCATCAGTTTGTCAGCTTCAAGACGTCAAAGCGGTTATGGGATGCATTGAAGACGAGAGGTCTAGGAAATGAAGCGTCACGCATATTGCGACATGATCTACTCAAGAAGGAGTTTGATGGCTTCACATGTATGGAAAGGGAATCTTTGGGAGACTTGACAAGTCGATTTTATCACTTGTTGACTGAGTTAAGTAACTTTGGGGTAGTAGTGACTCTAGAAGAAGTTGTCATCAAGTTTGCCGACGCATTACCAGCTCAATGGAATGGTTTCTTGGAAATCTTGAAATACAATGGCAATTTGGCTGCGACAAACATCAATGATTTCGTTCAGCTCTTGGAGAACAAAGACCAAGAAAAAATCAGGAAGGCCAAAAGGATTCCAGTGCAACAGAATCCTGATATGTATTATGGAAACTGTGGAGGTTCTAGCACTGCTGCAAGACCTGCTCCACATGCTCAGCTTCAAACCGCCTTTGTATCAAGAGATATGTACGAAAATCCACTACCAGTTTCCTCAACTCAAACGGCTTTTGTCTCAAATACTAACATGTATGGAAATCCACAACCAGAAGTCTCAAAGAAAAGCTATAAATCTACCGGAGTAAGAGATATGTACGGAAATCCACTACCAGTTCCACAACAAGCTTGTTATGGAAGCACTTCATCTGCTGGTCAGTCATCCAATCCAAATATAGTTTGGCTCGACACTTCAAGTTTCTTGAAAGTAAGTGTTGAAGAAGCTAAGGATCATATGGAGCTATTAAACACATTGGTGAGCGCGTATTGTGGGTTAATAGCAGGTCAGATTGGAAACATCAATCTGACACAAGAAGATTATCAGCAGATTGATAAGGAGGAAATGGATATGATGGACATCAAATGGGCTTTTGCTAGTGCGGTTAGGCGAGCTAAAGACTTCATGGAAAGGATTGGTAGAACCAGCTTGGAAAGCAAGAAAGACACCAAGTATGGGTTCGATAAACAATCAGTCAAGTGCTTCAACTGTGGTGAACGAGGTCACTTCAAGAGAGAATGTACCAAACCAGCTCAACATGGGAACCAGAATCCTTTCAGGAATCAAGGCAACCAGCAGAATCAGAATCAGGATCAAAACAGGAATAACGAGCGAACGTTAATGCCTGTGAACAATCCAAATCAAGCAGGAACATCAAATGCCAACCAGGCTCTTGTGGTACAAGTCAATGAAGGTTGTGACTGGTCGATTCAGTTGGGAAGTGATGTTCAGAATGGAACAACTTGTTTTGCTGAGGTTGTCAAGGATCTGAAACACACCAGTGGTGGAGAACCTTCCGCCAGTGGTGGAGAATCATCTGAAGATGAAGACAGGTCTGGCTATAGTAGAAGCTCAGATGAAGAAACCTTAACTTCAGGCGATGATCTTTTGGATGAAGCATCAAGTGTGACAGTCGATGCAGATATTGATGAATTGTTGGGAGAAGCTGCAACAGGGAATCATAGAAAATCAATCTTGGTGGATGAAGCTGCTTATTCTTCTTCTTCTTCTAATCATTCAGCCTTTATGGCTAATGTGGGCGATTCATCAAACCAGCTATGTGTCGATGATCCAACTTCTGATAAATGTGATAAATGTGTTAGTTTAGGTGATAAATTGTCGGACTTGAAAAGCAAATATGATGATTTGCAAAGCAAGTATGACGTGCCATACATCCACAATCAAAAGTTGATAGTGGATCTTTCGAAATGCAAAGAGGCTAACATGTTTTATGAAAACCATGAAAAAGAGTTTAAATCGGTGATTGAAAATTTAAGGGAAGAATAAACCGAGCTAACTAAAATGGTTTCAAGAAAACAAACTGACATAAACTGTTATATCAATCGTCTCGAGGTCATGCAAAAAGAGTTAGCCTGTGTAAAGTGTGAAAGTGAGGCGATCCAGCTTAAGCTAGATAGTTATTCAAACTCTAAGTATGTGCTGGATCACATCATTGACATACAGAAAGAGAAAAAGGATGTCACGTGCATTGGATGTAAGAAATGTCCACCACCTGTTAGACATAATTATGATGCAATGCCTGATGAGGAGAATAGAACTTATTTTGAGCAATCTGTTCCTTGAGACATTGAGGAATTTGCAACAGGACTTGGATACAAAACGGAAGTATCATCAGATTCGGATGTGTCAGCAGATACAGATGTATCAACTGCTGAACAAAATCAGGATCCTCCAGTCATTGTTGAGGATGCTGATTCTTCAGATGATGAATCCGATGATACTGACTCAGCACAGTCTGATGCGGTAATCAAAGAAGAGGACATACCTCTCGAGAATCATATTTTATGTGATCCTCCCGCAAAACCTACTAAGACTGTTCTGGTCGAGTCCACTTCCTCACAAGAGTCTGAGAGTGTAAATTTGCTGTACACTCTTGTTGGTGATGATAAAATCTATTCTAACAAAGATTTTCCGATTAAAAATGTAAATCAATCTTTAATCAGTAAAGTTTTTAAAGATTCGACACGTAGGTTTTTGGGAAAGTCGGGTTCACACGTTGTGGTAACACAGTGCCCTTCGATTCCAAAAGCTGAAGTTCGAAAACAATATGGAAATCAAGGATTGCCAATAGTGAAAAAGCAGCAAAATCATATCAAACCAAAAGGTAAATCAACGACTCAAGGTCGAAAGGAACCGAATCAAAAGAAGAACAAAAAGGTGAACTTTGTGAAATCAAAGGGAACGGATAAATTGCAAAATTTTGCAAATAAATCTAACTTAGATCATGTCAATCAACTTAAATTTTTGAAAAGAAATGAACAAAACAGTTCAAAACTGTCACACCCCCAAAATCCACATGCGGAGTATCACCGCTTGGAGGCGTGACATGACCAGGATCGAGCCACCAATCATATTGAACAACGTATTTTAGTAAATAAAACCAATCATAATACAATTGGTGACCAAAAGGAAGTTAACCAAGTTCAATTTAAACAGCGGAAGCATAAGACGTTAAACCAAAACATAAGTTCGTAGTTCATAAGTTTAGAGACCCAAACATAAGTTTCATAAGTTCATAAAGTTTATTCATTAAGTACGGGACATATCAGTTCGCATCCCACAACGACCACCTCCATATGTAAGCTCCCTAGCATCTAGCGACCTGCAACGCATGTAGCAACAAGTCAACAACAAAGTTGAGTGAGTTCACGGTTGGTTGTCCATTTTAGAGTTGTTTCCAAAAACGTAGTTTAATCTCATTCAGCTATCCAGCAGTGGGGTTACCCCATAGTTCGAAAACGTTTATTAGTTAACCATCCCATGTCCACCTTCCCTGGCTATTCAGCCCGGCACTCCGGCCGTGGGGAGCTACCCCATAATTTTAAACTACCAGACTCGTTTATCATATCGACTACTAACGAAAATTAATTGTGCCCTAGCGTCGGTGTCTATCATCACCGACGTGCCATAGTCCATTAGTACACACCCGTCCAACTGGCACGGCGTGCAGTTTGTTAAACCTAATAGCGCTATTAGCTAATGACCCGCTCGCCATAGCCTCGGCGATTAAGTCGATACAAAAAGGGAGGGACTTCCCTGATAGAGTTCTAGTCTAGTAAGTCTAATCCGTCCCAACAGGACGAGGAATTTACATTCCTGAACACGTCTCAAAGGACGAGGAATTCACATTCCTGAACGCGTCCCAAAGGACGAGGAATCCCTATTCCTGTACCCATTCCCATTCCCACCGGGAATTTACCATTCTTTGTAGAAAAGTGTGAACTCACCTCGGTTGCTTGGTTTGACTCTCAAAAATAGCTAACAGTCAAGGTCGGTCAATCACATCCTAGTATGATTACCAGTTAGTCATTTAGTGGTTTTCAAATAGAGCACAAAATTCCTACACGTATCTATCACATAACACGCATCACGTTAACGGTTTATGCGCATATAAACTTCCCATCTATTCCCCATTCATAAACAAACATACGACATTGCACATAACACTTTTATTGACATATAACATGTTATATCATTCACAGACAACATACTCGACATTTAGATACGCAAATTACAACTTATGTCATTTCAGCATTAATATTCAAAATTGGGCTGTTTTCGGGGATTTTAATAAAATAGTTAACTTATTCCAAAAATTCTCAAACTTTTACAGAATGTCTTAAACGATCAAAATATTATTTTCTAAAAATATCGGGGCCCAGTTCATTACCAATATTTTATAAAAATCATTTTCCCGGACTGCACTCAGATTTATCTTTTTCAGACTGCAGTCCACGGGATAATTTATTAAAAATTCTTCGAGAGTCCGATTTACGAAATTCAAGTGGGGAAATTACAAATACATCAGTTATCATCTATTGTACAAATTTCATGAGCTGATTCATCATAGATTTCCAGTTATGACCAAAAACACACCACCCATTTACTTCAGCAAAAACTCAGCTTCAGCTGCTGTTTTTAAAAGGGTCTTTAAAAATAGTAAACAAAGTCCAAAAATTATGATTCTAGTGCCATTAGAACTGTATTTCATAATACATAAATCTAGACTTCAGAAAATACATTTTCTGCTTTATTGAGGTTCGGTTACAGCCAACTGAAGTTGGCTGTAATCATCTAACAACAAACTGTTTTCAGCCTTTAACATTCTAAAGTGTGTTCGATTGATTCCGTTAACATGTTTAGTGATCACAACAACATCAAACATCAATATTAACAAGTAAATCAGCAAATAATCAGTACATATCAAAATAACTTCATACTAACATTATGACATCATGTTTCATCTTTAATGAAGCCTTATGTTCATCTTCTTGGTTCTTGTTACTTTAGTGTTTAACATAAGCATTTTACTACAACTTTTAATCATGATACAAGATGAACAAAAGTGTAATAAAGAACTTACTACTAACACAAGGCTAGGGTAGTATCTAATGAAGAAGATGATGAGAAAAAGATGATGAATAAGCAAGAACAAGGCTCCTTTGAAGCACCCCAAGATGCAAGCTCCTATAGCCCTTCTTCTATATTTGAATGAGACTTGAAAGTGGATGGAAGTGGTGGTTTAGGGGTGGTGATGGTGGCGGTTTGGGGTGGAGCCGAAAGAGAGAGGAGAGATGGAAAAGATGGAGTGAAGATGTAAGATTTGAAATGATTTAGAATGATCTTGCAAGTCATCCTCCCCATACTTATAAGATTTCCTCATAATATTATGGCCAAAGAATCAAGCAACAATCAATTAAAAATCTTGAAATGAATCTAGTGAGATTTGGGGTGGGGCCCCCTTGTGACCGATTTCATACATGGGGGGAGGGGTTAATTGTAATATTTTGTAACTAGGTTGGTAATTATTAGTTAAATCCCAAGTATGCACTTGCATATATTAGTTACTTGATATTTAGTGGGTGTTATGACTAGCCAAGAATAATAACACAATGTGTTTGACAAATATTTGGTGTCCCGGATAATGTCCGGTTGTTCGGTCGGGTACTGTTTCGTTAAAGTGTTTAATTGTTCCGTAAGGTGTCTTATATATATATATATATATATATATATATCTTTGTAACGCAATTTATTCCTGACACATAGGAAAACATACCGGACTATTTAGTAACCTTTCTGTATACTACTAGTATGTTAACACGCACATGTAAGTAAAACATAGTAATCAAAGAGCAGTTAAATGATTCAGCACAGTCATCAAGCACTTAAATTTTCATTAATAAATTGTACGGATACATGGAATTACGAGGGTTGTTACATTCTCCCCTTGTTAAGAAAATTTCGTCCTGAAATTTAGTGCGTAGTTACTGAGGAAGCTAGTTAAGTTGCGGTGTTTACTGGCTTTTCCTGGGGTGTCACATCATCCCCCCGTTGATTTGGAATTTCGTCCCGAAATTCTGCAGTAGCTTCAGTCTCAGTAGTGGTTGCATTTTTCTTAAACAGTTGGGGGTACTTGAGTTTCATTTGGTCTTCTCGTTCCCAGGTGTACTCTGGGCCACGACGGGAATCCCAACGAACTCGAACAAGAGGTATCCTGGTGCGCTTGAGAATCTTAACATCTCGATCCGTAATCTCTACTGGTTCTTCGACGAATCGTAGCTGGTCGTCGATAGTGAGCTCCTTTAAAGGAACTATGAGGGTCTCATCTGACAGACACTTCTTCAGATTTGACACATGGAATACGTCGTGAACTCCGCTGAGTTCTTCGGGTAGATTCAACCTGTAGGCGACTTTACCAATTTTCTCAATGATTTCAAAGGGTCCAACGTATCGCGGGTTGAGTTTGCCTCGTTTTCCAAATTGAACTACACCTTTCCAAGGTGAGACTTTGAGTAGCACTCGATCCCCAACCTGGAACTCGAGTGGTTTTCTCCCCTTATCAGCATAGCTTTTCTGACGGTCACGAGCTGCCGCCATTCGTTGTCGTATCTGAGCAATTCTCTCGGTGGTATCTACCACAAGTTCTAGGCCAGTGATTTGGCTGTCACCAACTTCTGCCCAACAGAGAGGTGATCGGCATTTGCGTCCGTACAATGCCTCAAATGAAGCTGCTTGAATGCTGGTGTGGTAACTGTTGTTATACGAAAACTCCACTAACGGGAGATGTTTTTCCTAGCCGTTGCCGAAATCAATTACACATGCCCAAAGCATGTCTTCTAGGGTTTGGATGGTGCATTCAGACTGCCCATCCGTTTACGGGTGGTAAGCTGTGCTCATGTCTAATTGTGAGCCAAAAGATTTGTGCATCGCTTGCCACAGTTCTGAAGTAAAACGTGCATCACGATCAGAGATAATAGAGGTTGGCACTCCGTGCCTTGATACTACTTCCTTTAGGTAGACGTCTGCTAGAGTGGAGAACTTATCCGTTTCCTTGATAGCCAAAAAGTGTGCAGATTTTGTGAGTCGATACACGATCACCCAAATAGTATCATTTCCACGTTGAGATCTAGGCAGACCAGTAACGAAATCCATGGAAATTTTGCTCCCATTTCCATTGTGGTATCTCTGGTTATTGGAGTAGGCCCGACGGTTTCTGATATTCGGTCTTGACTCTCGCACAAGTCAAACATTTGCTAACGTAGGTTGCTATGTGGGCTTTCATACTAGGCCACCAGTATGTAGTCTTTAGGTCGTGGTACATCTTATCCGAACCAGGATGTATTGAATAACGAGACTTATGTGCTTCATCCATCACAAGCTCGCGTAGGTCTCCATACAATGGAACCCAGATGCGCCCGTTAACATAGTAGGCGTCGTTTTCCTTTCGTTCTAGCCGCTGCCTCGATCCTCGTAAGGACTCAGCCCTGACGTTCTCTGCTTTCAATGCTTCAACCTGAGCATCGCGAATCTGAGCGGGAAGGTTGGATTGGATGGTAAGCTGTAAAGCACGTACACGCTTAGGTATAGTATCCTTTCGACTGAGGGCGTCGGCCACAACATTGGCCTTGCCTGGATGGTCTTTGATAGTGCATTCATAATCATTCAAGAGCTCGACCCATCGGCGTTAACACATGTTTAACTCCTTTTGCTTGAAGATATGCTCGAGACTCCTGTGATCGGTGTAAATGGTGCACTTGGTACCGTACAGGTAATATCTCCATATCTTAGGCGCGAAAACAACTGCTCCCAGCTCCAAGTCGTCCGTAGTGTAGTTCCTTTCGTGAACTTTAAGTTGGCGTGATGCGTAGGCAATGACCTTGTCACGTTGCATCAACACGCAACCAAGTCCTTGGATGGAAGCGTCGCAATAAACCACAAAATCAACTGTGCCTTCAGGCAATGAAAGGATAGGCGCGCTACAAAGTCTGTCTTTTAAGTGCTGAAATGCGGACTCCTGTGCATCTCCCCAATGGTAGATGACACCCTTCTGAGTCAGTGAAGTGAGAGGTTGCGCAATCCTTGAGAAATCCTTGATAAATCGTCTATAGTAGCCCGCCAGACCCAAGAATTGGCGGATTTCTGTTGGTGTGCGGGGTGCAGGCCAGTTCTTGATCGAGTCAACCTTGGATGGATCAACATGAATCCCATCCTTGGTTACTACGTGGCCCAGAAAATGGACTTCGCGAAGCCAGAAGTCACATTTCGAAAATTTGGCATACAGTTGCTCTGCTCGAAGAAGTTCCAGCATAAGTCGTAGATGCTGCTCGTGTTCCTCCTGACTCTTAGAATAGATCAGGATGTCATCGATGAAACAATAACGAACTTATCCAAGTAAGGTTTGCATACTCGGTTCATGAGATCCATGAAAACCGCTGGTGCGTTCGTTAATCCGAAAGGCATAACCTGAAACTCGTAATGGCCGTAACGAGTTCTGAATGCTGTTTTAGAGACATCATCGTCTCGGACTCTCAGTTGATGGTAACCCGATCTCAGATCAATCTTGGAGTAATAGCTCGACCCTTGCAGCTGGTCGAATAAGTCATCAATCCGCGGGAGAGGATAACGATTCTTCACGGTCACCTTATTGTGTTCGCGGTAGTCGATGCACATTCTGAAGGTACCGTCTTTCTTCTTCATGAATAGTACTGGAGCTCCCCATGGCAAAGAGCTAGGACGAATAAAACCTTTTTCCAAAAGTTCTTGTAATTGCTTGGACAGTTCTTCCAGTTCGGTTGGGGCTAAGCGATAAGGTGCTCGAGCTATGGGCACTGCTCCAGGAGCTAGCTCGATTTGAAACTCGACTTGTCGATGAGGCGGAAGACCAGGTAATTCCTCAGGAAATACCTCAGGAAAATCACGTACAATGGGTATGTCTTCTATTTTCCTTTCTTCCGAGGATGTATCAGAAACGAGGGCTAGAATAGCGGTATGGCCCTTTCGCAAACAATTCTGGGCCTTAAGGAAAGAGATGATACCTACGACTGCACCACTCTTGTCGCCATGTATCACAAGGGGTTCTTTACCAGAACGAGGGATGCGGACAACCTTCTCATTGCAAAGAATTTCCGCTTGCTGATGAGATAACCAATCCATCCCAATAACAACGTCAAAACTACCCAGAACGATAGGAATAAGATCGATAGAGAAAGTCTGACCAGCTAAGATAAGGTTACAACCCTTAACTATGTGTGTGGCCTCGAGACTTTTACCGTTTGCCAGCTCTACCATGAGTTTGGTGTTCAAAAGCGTTGGGGTGCGCTAACTTTTAAGGATACATAACTAGCATCGGCACCTGGATCGAATAAAATAGTAATAAAGCAGTCATCCAGAAGAAACTTACCCATCACAAAGTTGGGATCGTTCTTCGCGTCACCCTCAAGGTTTCAAGGAGTGATCACCAAGGATCGAGAGTCGAGCCTTCCAAACTCTCTATGCTAGAGGGTGTTCGTTTCAGTGTCTTCGCATGGAGAAGCGAGAACGAAATGTCACTGTGGTAAGAGAATGACGGTTTGGTCTAAGCAAATGGTAGAATTTAGACCTAACATAAATCAACATTCATGTGTCAGTACAAAAGCTAGTGCTAAGATTCCGCATTTTTAAGAAAAACTATCATGAAATTAAAGTACGTCTCTTGTAGTGTAAGGTGGGTCAGGTAAACGTACAAATTATCGTGTTCGCCAGTGGGTTAAGTGATCCATATCTCCGTCCCCAAATGTCCTGAAGACTATTTCACCAGTAATGGTATTCATTCGCAGAGTTGGGTATACGAGAGAGTTAATAAACCATCCAACAGGGTAATAAGGTAGTCTTGTGATCGGTGAAAATCGTAGTATGGTTGTTGGCGTTTCGTTAAATCAGTTGCCAATCAAAGAAACAGGGAATTAATGAGGTTCATGCGAAGAATCGGGCGAAAACAGGGGTCCACCATTAACAGAAGAATTCAACCAAGTAATCTGTTGCTTAGAAGCAATTCTAGTAGCGAGGTGTGGCAGCATGACACAAAAAGGGAAGTTCGTTGCATCACGATCACGGAAGTATATCACTTGTCCAAAACAGAGTTTGGTTGGTAGGGTTGCGAGTTGCAAAGCGACGAACGCGTATAACTGTGGCTGCTTCGTTTCTGTTAACGACGACCAGTGGGGATGATGAGGTTCGTCAGCAGGGATACGTGGGCATAGTTCTCCTAAACCCGACTTTTTCAATTCGATCAATATTGAAGAAGTTGTAGTAGATGCTGCGGCACAGATGTTCTTCGAGAGTGACAACGCAACAGATTCACCGTTGGTTCGTCCAATTATTGTCAACAATCAAGAACCAGCTTCAGTGAACAATAATGCTCTCGACAATGAGGATTTTCACGATGCTAACGAACTGAACGAATCTTCAGAGGATGATGAATTTCTCGATGCAGACCAAGAAGCTCCTGCAACTGCTGTACATGGTACTTCTGAGGCTACACCCCCTGGGGACGCCCCTAAAACAGCTAAAGCTACTGCATCATCCTCTTCGCCGGTTCAGGGTATTGATTTGGTTGTTGATCTTAATTTCAACAATCTGGGTATAAACATTCATGTTCCTGAAAATCCTGAAATAAGGATCTACAATACCCATCCTCAACAAAACATCATCGGTAATGTACAAAGTGGCATACAAACAAGAAACCAGTTGCGAAACAACAACAATGCGGGCATGTATGCAGCTATTCGAGAATCGGGTTTGTAGAATGATTGGTCCTTCGCGTGTTATGTATCTCAAGAAGAACCAAAATCTTGGAAAGAAGCGTTAAAAGATAATTCTTGGGTTGAAGCTATGCAGGAGGAACTGCAGCAATTCTAGAAGCTAGGTGTCTGGAAACTCATTGATAAACCTGAAGATTACAAGAAGATTGGTACCCGTTGGGTTTATAAGTGCAAAAAGGATGACCGTGGGATTGTCATTCGAAACAAAGCAAGATTAGTCGTTCAAGGTTTTCGTCAGATTGAAGGGATCGACTACAACGAAGTTTATGCACCTGTTGCATGTCTTGAAGCAATTCGAATCTTTCTAGCCTAAGCGTCCTTCAAAGGATTCAAGATCTACCAAATGGACGTGAAATGTGCATTCTTACATGGTGTGGTTGAAGAAGAGGTGTACGTCGAACAACCTCCAGGTTTTGAAGATCCTATTCACCCTGATCGGGTTTGGTTGCTGAACAAAGCTCTCTATGGTCTACATCAAGCACCACGAGCTTGGTAAGCAACCTTATCTAATTATCTGCTGGAGAATGGATTTCGCAGAGGTCTTATCGATTGCACTCTTTTCATCAAAGAACAGGATGGAGTTCTTCTCTTGGTTCAGGTATACGTAGATGATATTATTTTTGGTTCTACTAACGATGTTTTGTGTAGGAATTTCAAGCGTGTTATGCAGGAGAAATTTGAAATGAGCGCTATGGGGGAGATAACTTTCTTTTTGGGCTTACAAGTGCAACAAACTAAGTCTGGGATATTCATCCATCAGACTAAGTATGTGAATGACATCCTGAACCGATTTCAGATGTCTGACACATCGCCCATTGGTACCCCACTGCAGCAAAATCATCGAATTCATCCTGACTTGAAGGGTGAAGTTGTTAGCTCTTCAGATTACCACGCTATGATTGGATCTCTTATGTACCTCACAGCATCAAGACCAGATATAATGTACCCAATGTGCCCACTTGCCAGAGATCAAGTTAATCCGAAGGCCTCACATCTTGCAGGTGTTAAAAGGATATTCCGCTATTTGAATGGATGCCCAGACACCGGTCTATGGTACCCTAGGGATGATAGCTTTGACTTGATCGCTTTCAGTGATTCTGATTTTGGCGGATGCAAAATCAACGGCAAATCCACAACGGCTGGATGTCAGTTTTTAGGAAATCGCCTAGTCACATGGCAGTGCAAGAAGCAGACTTGTGTCGCTACATCAACATGTGAAGCTGAATACATTGCTGCCTCAAGTTATTGCTCCCAAGTCCTGTGGATTCAACAACAAATGCGCGACTACGGTTTTGAATTTCTAACTACTCCTATTTTTGTTGATAATTCTGCTGCCTTACAGATCACTAGAAATCCTGTGCAGCATTCAAAGACCAAACACATCGAAATCAAATATCACTTCATACGTGATTGCTTTGATAAAAGGCTTATCGATGTTGTTAAGGTCCACACCGATGACCAACGTGCCGACCTTTTTACCAAAGCATTTGACAAATCACGATTTGACTTTTTATTAATGGTAAACGACATTAAGGTCAAGCAAGAGTAAACCGACATCGGAAAATCATTTTTGTAAATATCTTTGTGTTTTTAATTTATCATAGTTTTTACATTTTAAGGGGAGTAAATCCAAATTTAAAAAATTCAAAAACATCAAAAAATTTCAAAAACACAAAAACAATAGAAAAACAAAAATGAGTTTCCTGGCGAGAAAAAGAGAAAATGATAGTACATCAGTGGTCTGCCGAAACCTCTTTAAACCTTAAATGAAAAATGATAAGCAACTCTATATAAGATGTATCGGTGGGCTCACAATCATTTTAAAGTGTGCAGGGTGATATAAACCTAACTCGACTGAAGACTGTGTGGGAACCACTCATTGGCATATGGTCTTAGTACTGAAATTTCGTTTGAGAGATTGCCGAGGTTCTGAGATATGTGGTCTTTATCCTGTTTATCATCTGAGTATCATGGTTGTATCTTTTACCGAAAAATAACAGAGACGAAGTCTAGATCTACCATGATACCATACATACGTGTACATATTGCATATGACCTCAATAAGTGATTAACAATCACATGTACACACAAAATAAGTGATAATATATCACAACTTTTATGCGGGAGTCAAGTTCGTCTCTTTGTCTGTAGATGGTACTAACCTGTTCACGGACTTGCTCATGTGCCCTCATGCATATGAAAATCAAGTTCCTCATCAATAACTGATTCTACCACATAGGGCTTTTTTTCAATAAAAAATAAGTGAGTATCTCACATCTTTTTATACATCAAAACAGATGGTAAATGGTATACTTACCAGTAAGATGAACTCTCGTGCATACCTTGATACGGGAATGTGTCGTGTGTGGATGAACACCGGTCGGTAAGTATAAATCATACACTAATCGTATCCCCTCGCCACGATTACATCTGATAAGTTGAGTTTAAGTGGACAACAATACCGATAATCGTTATAGGATGCTTATCTTAATGTTAATTAACTGAACAACAAGAGCTTTTTGGCGTGACCATACACTGATATGATTATCTTACCCTCGAAACTCACAAAAAGAATGTCTGTATATATTTATTTAATGCTTTCAGTTTCTGCATCTCTGTATATATTTATTTACTGCTTTCTATCTTTACATTTGAAATATTCAAAATTCCAAAAAGATTTTAGGTGTGTTTTAATATAAACTTTATAAAAAGCCAAAAAGATTTTATTTCTATCTTATTTTTGATTGCCCGATGTTGGGTTTCGAGTCTTTTCCACCTGAAATCTGAACCAAAACCAAAACAACTGAATCTTCGTAAACGGTCGAAATTTGCAAGTTTTGAAAGTTAAACACCAAAATTGAACAATTTGTTAAACTTTTAAACTGTCGGACGGTAGTTGATTGAAAAATGGTCACATGTGTGTCGTTTGTTTATGTTAACTATATTCCAAGCGTTTGTTCTCATTATGTGTTTAGCTTTCTTGTATGTGCAGATGCGACATTCAAACCAGCTAAAGGCGAAGAGAACGGGTTGGATAACAAGCTTTGGAATGAAGACACAACATGGAAGCTCTCAAGATGATTGAGTTGCCGCTGACCACTCATAAACACCACAAGGATCTAAAGAATTGAAAATCAAAAGATTCACGAGCATAACTCAAGGGAGAGTTTATTTTAAGGGGGAGTTTGTTAACACACTTCCTAAATAAAAGAGGGAGTTTGTTGATACACTTTCTACTTACGTCACGTGAAGACATCTGAAGATCCGGCGACAATGTGAAGAACGAACCATCACGAGCAGCATCCAAGGGGGAGTTTGTTGATACACAATTGTGGATACGACTCGCTCGGTTCGAGTACATTACGAAGTGAACACCGAAACCCGATATCCTCCGTCGTGTCTCGGAACGTAATCAACTGTTTACGTGTTGTAAACAGATGCATAAGTGCAACCTGTTTTGCAACTTGTTTGCTGCTGTTAATATTATATCTATTGCTGCTGAACACCAGTTGACGAAGAACCATCTGTCCAGCTCACGAAGGACCTGCATGGTGGTCAAGTGCATGACGAAGAACATCATGATGAAGAACATTCTTCGTCATGACACATGCTGGACTAAGAACATCAACATCAACATAACGAAGAACTTTCATGTGAACTTGACGAAGATCTGAAGAACCTTTGACGAAGAACATACTTCGTCATGCATGATTGTGACAAAGAACACATAGTGGTTCGTCAAAGGCTTATGACGAAGAACCTCTATTCTTCGTCAGCCATGATTCTTCGTCAAGGTCCTTCATCGCTGCAGATCTTTCGTCGATCTGCAGCCTATATAAACAGCAGACTAAAGGCAGAAGAGATAGCACAAGATAACAGAGAAAAGTGAGAGAGTTTAGTGTGAGAACTTTATATTGTGTAATCTTG
This sequence comes from Helianthus tuberosus, assembly GCA_030545235.1. NCBI lineage: Eukaryota > Viridiplantae > Streptophyta > Magnoliopsida > Asterales > Asteraceae > Helianthus > Helianthus tuberosus. The sequence goes on along the minus strand of CM060443.1, from coordinate 222,758,070 downwards.
TAACCTGAACTCTAATGATATACAAGTGTGTGTGTTAATCATTGAATCTTGTTGTCGTATTCATATTCTCTGCTTAGTTTACCTACTCGGTTGGATTCCGCACAACCGGGTTTTGTTCGGTAACAAGGAATAGGTTTAACTCGATCCTCCGGGTGGACCTACACAGAGCCGGAGATCTTTACATCAGATACTGAGAGCGACCCAGATATGCTATCAGACGACGAGGACGACTTTCAGCCATTCACGTTGCCTGACTTCGGAGATGACTTACCCCTTGCTGATGGTATTCCATACGAGGATCCTTTTGTTGTTCCCATTCCAGTCCATGATCATCTTATCATCGGGCATCCCGATGGTGAGCATATTGTGGCACCGATCCTCGCTCCCGTTCCTCTCGTGGTCACCCGTCCTGAGGATTGGTCTTTTGATGATTTGTTTGATGATGACGTTGATCTGTTTATTGATGGTCCTCCTGATGACGCCCATGGTGATGGAGAGATAGACGAGGATATCGTTGCTATTCCACCTCTCGAGATTCCTGTTATTGAGTTATCCTCTGATACGAGTTCACACTCTGTTTTCGACTCCTTTGAGTCTGTGACTTCTTCAGCCTTGCAAGCAGTTGGATTACAGCGCTATGCCACTGATTCTGATGATGATACGGTCATGTCAGCTGTACTATCTCCTCCACACGACCTCGAGCCTGGTCTTGAGCCAGATTTTGTTCCTATTGATCAGCCTGATGTTGCACCTGCTGATCCTGAGCCCATGCCTGATCATGACCTTATTCCTTTTGGCTTACTACACATTGCACCCCTCATACCTGACCCAGTTCCTGCACCCGTTGACCCTCCTGTTATTGAGCCACTTATTCCTCCACCTGCACCCGCTGATGTTGCTCCTTTTCATCCTGTGGAGTCCGATGTCCATCGTGTTGATTTACCTATCATTTTCTTGTAGGATATACCCGCACCCTGTCCAGGGGAATGTACTTCAGGCCAGCAGCCTAGACATGATCCTTATATTTCAGCAGCTTTTCCACAGATCCCTCAGTCTACACCGTTTTCTCCTTTTACTTCTTCACCACTTGATGAGCCACTCCGATGGTTCCCACCGTACTATATGCCGATTTCAGATCCCTACCATCCCTATCATTTTGTTGGCTATACACGAGATGAGTTACTTTTATCACTTCAGCTCCAGTTTGAGATTATGAGTCGCAGGATTTTGGAGCTTGAGCTGACTCCGCGCCCCCTACCGTGTCCTTGTCAGCCTACTTTTGTTCCCCCTCGTTCATCACCGTCTCCATTTTCACATCCACCTGCACCTCTCACTCCTTTTCCAGAGTTTGATGCTCGATTTCTTACGGTCGAGCAGCAGATCAGTTATCTGTTGCGTCAGGTCTATGAGCTTAAGGAGGAGCTTGCGCATGTGCGCAGCTTGCTTTTCTTTCCTCCACCTCCTCCTCCACCACCATCAGCATAGTGGTTTTTGGTTTTATGTAGGTTGCAGTACTTTTGATGAGAGCATCGCTATTGAGCCGAGCATGTGAAGCCTTTTGGAGACCACCTTTTGATTGTGTGACTTTTGTAGCATGATAGACTTGTTGGACAAAGGTAGTGTGACCCTGTGTTCCTTTTGATATGATACACCTTGTATAGCATGTAACAATACTTTTTGGTCGATGATTAATGAAAGCTCAATCATCATGTTCTCATTAATTACGTTGTTGATTTACATGTTTGTGCTATGATTGTGATGTTATATGCTTGCCTGCTATAATAAATGCTATTATATATACGTACTATTTATTATTTTGCGAATAAGACCTGACCTGTAAAATCTTCTTCTTAGAAGATGCCTCCTCGTAGGAACACTCAGTTGCCCACAACCGAGGCAGAATTACACGAACGAATTTCACAGGCAATCGCACAACATGAGGCCCTACGCTTCGAACACATCGGAGGAACCTCAGGGAATAACCCATCTAACAGTAATGTTTAAGTCACCTAAGACACATTACAATACGTTTGGACATTCCATGTATGCTTTGCTAATGTTTCTGTACTTACAACCAGTTTCTAGACTACAAGCCTCTGAACTTTAACGGTACTGGAGGTGCTGTAGCTTTTGTGAGATGGACTGAGAAGATGGATTCTGTGTTGCGGATGAGAAAATGTGCGCCAGAGCATCAAGTTACGTACATCTCTGGACTGTTCCTAGATGGAGCTCTGTCATGGTGGAACCTTCAGGTTCAGACTCTAGGTGAGGCTGCAGCGTATGCTTTGACATGGGATAAGTTGAAAGAGCTGATGCGTAAGAAGTATTGTTCGAGGGCAGAAATTTAGAAATTGGAAACTGAATTTTGGAATCTAAAGATGGATGGTCCTAAGATAGCTGAGTATGTTCAGAGGTTCCATGATTTGTCTCGAGTGGTCCCCTACTTGGTAGAACCAGAGTTTAAGAGGATTGAACGTTTCATTTGGGGATTGGCGCCCCAGATTTTAAGCATGGTGATGACATCCAAGCCTCCAACCATCAATGAGGCAATTGACTTGAGCGTGGCACTGACAGAGGAAGCCCTTAGATTGGGAAAGTTCTCAATTTCTTAGACAAAGAAGAAGGAGACTCATGTGGAGTCGTCTGGATTGAACAAAAGGAAGTTTTCGAATTTCAAGAAGGGTACCCAAGGAAACAACAACAATGCTAATAAGCGGAGAGATGCGAACCCACCAGTCGAGGTCAAGACCGATGCTGCTAATGCTGAGAGCAGAGGAAAAGGGTATATGGGCACCCTGCCTGAATGTGATGTATGTCAGTTTCATCATGCTGGTCAATGCAGAGTTGGAAAGGGTGAAACATGTGGAAAAGTTGGTCATTCTAAGGAAACATGCTGGTATGGAAACGGACGTGGGAACGGTGGGCAAGGAGGAAATGGTAATGTCAATGGCAACCGTGGTGGAAACGGTTATGGGAATAGAAATCAGGGAGGTAATGGAAACTGGAATGGAAACGGGAATCAGGCGGGAAATGGAAACCACGGAGGGAATAATAACAACAATCAAGGTGGAAGTGGGAATGGTCGCGGCCAAGATTGTTTTGGTTTCAGTGATATAGGGCACTTCAAGCGGGATTGCCCAAAGAATAACCAAGCTCAGGGAAGAGTATTCAACATTGGAGCTAGGGAAGCTCGCCAGGATCCGAACGTAGTCACTGGTCCGTTCCCTATTAATCAACATTTTGCATCTGTGCTATTTGATACCGGTGTCGATTATAGCTTCGTATCTCTAGAGTTTAAGTATATACTTGGGTTATGTTATGGGTGAATTTCTGCTAATATATCCTGACTAATATTCTGGCTTTGATTGTTTATTTGTGATCAGGATACCGGATCAGGATATTGGTAACATCCTGATACGATATCCTGGTAGTAACCAATTAGCTCACATGCATATTATTGTAACAAGTCTCTAACGGTAAGTTGGACTTCTTCTCCTAGAGACTCGGGCAAATCAGTTAGTTTGAAGACGTTGAAGCTGTAAGACCAGGACTGCAACGTTCATATGGGGAATATCCGCTAAATCCCGGAAAATAGGATATTTAGTTAGTTTCCTTTTACTATAAATAGATTGATCGGATCAGATTAAGGCACACACTCTCTCGCACACTTTTTCTCTCCTATTACAAACAATCACTACACACAAACACTTGTACTCGAATTACATTGTAACACCTAGTTGATCCGCATCATATCCTACACTGTATCCTGATATTTGAAGTAATAGAAGAACAAGGTAGCTGCGATTACCAGCTCCCGAGGTTTTGTGCCGGCGATCTAGATTGATCAAGGGCTTTCCTCGTACATCCTGTGTCACCCTTTACATTTTCGCTCATTGTTTGATCATAGATACAGCTCTATATCCTGAGCCGTATCCTGAAACTGTTTTTCCAAATAACTTAACTAGCATATTTTCAACACACATTTCTAGCACACTACCTCACTTAACTAATTTGATCACTTAATTGCTTCAGTAACTTTTGACCAAAACAATTTGGCACCCACCGTGGAGCAAGTGGTGCTATTTCTACTAAAAGCTTTTGCAAAATCGTTACTTGGTTTTCTATTTTCAAAACTTTTTGCTACATTATTTTCAATGGCCTCGAGATCAAACATGAGCTCTTCCACCGTGTCTGCTACAACCTCTGCAACAATTGGTACGGTACTTCCACCATCTCCTCCGAGAATGCAAGCCTCTTCACAGGGAACTGAAAGTCATGTGGCTCGGGATGTTATTCCCGCTCGCAATATCCAGGGATCTGCTCCTGTTTTGGCTTCTAACGAAGAAATTCTAAATTTGTTTGGTAGTGTACAGGAACAGATGAGGCAGCAGCAGGAAACTAATCAGATGCTGATAAGAGAAATACAACTTTTAAAATCCGGCCCAAGTAGGCCTGCTGAAGATACTGTCACTCCCTTGCAACCCATGGCTTTGAACTTCAGTTCTGCAGTTTATACTGAGGATAACCGAGGGAATATTGTGCCTAGCCATTCCCAGAATCATATCCCTGAGATACTATCTTCAGTAAGAGTATCAACTGTGAGGAGCTCAGGATATGCTTCAGGATATGGCCAGAATCCCCAGACAGGTAATATATCTAATAATAATAATAATACACTTGCTACTAATGGTGTTGGATCTTTACAGGATGCAGGTATGACATCAGCATTTTCCAGAGAGCTTCAAAAACTGAAAGACATGATATCCAGTGTGCCAGGGGTGGTCCAGCCAATTCTAGAAGTGTCCCAGGATAGCCACAGGATATCACGGTTTGCATATCCTATTTGTGATGCTAAAATCCCAAAAAGATTTCAAACCCCCAACATGAAAATCTATGATGGAACTACGGATCCTGAGGAGCATATTGCCTAGTATAGGGAAAGGATCGAAATCAACCATATCCCTCCAGATATTAAAGAAGCATGCCTGTGTAAGGGTTTCGGTTCTACCTTAATAGGATCAGCCTTAAAATGGCTATTAAACGTTCCTCCTCACTCAATTACTTCCTTTGATCATTTAGTTAATTTATTTAATAGTCAATTTTCTTGCAGCCGGAGTTTTGAAAAACTAACCAGTGATCTTTACAGGATAACTCAAGGACCTCAGGAATCCTTGAGGGATTATGTGAACAAGTTTAGTCGGGAATCTTTGGATATCCCGCATCTTGATGTTGCAACAGCTGTGCAAGCCTTCAAGATGGGGTTGCAAAAGGATTCTCAATTTTACCAGGATCTTGTAATGAATCCCTGCAGGAATCTGGATGAAGCTCGTAACAGGGCTTTAAGATACATTCGGCTGGAGGATGACAAAAAGATACAAGAGAGGATGAACTCGTCCACAACCTACGAGTCAACCAACAGGAAATCAGAATCCTTGTATAAACCATATCGCTCAAAGCCATATGGCAGAAATGACAGCAAGAAGGTGAATGCTGTTGAAGATGAGGATCCTGAGGAATATCCTGAGTTGTCTGAATATTTTTTTCCGTTAATATACCTGAACTAATGTATGTTATGCAGGGTTTAGGAGACAAAGCAAGATGGCCCCGGAAAAATCAACAAAAGGCTGATTGGAAGGACAAGTCCAAATGGTGTGCTTTCCATGAGGACTTTGGACATGTTACCGAGGATTGCATCGCTTTAAGGAAAAAAATAAGCTATCTCTTAAGCAAGGGATATCTGAAGGACCTCTTGGGAAGAAAGAAGAATAAGGGTCAGGATCCTGAGAAGGATCCTGAACGGGCAGCATCACCTCCTGCGGATGCAAAAATAATTAACTTTATTTCAGGAGGATCCGACATCTGCGGCACATCATATTCTGTGGCGAAAAGGCACGCAAAGGAAGCCAAAGCAGATAGGGGAGATAAGCCAACCAGGATGTCAACCCTCATGACTGACAAACTGATCACGTTCGATAATGATGACAGGGATACTGTCCAGGATCCCCATCATGATGCTTTAGTAATAACGTTATATGTTGCTAACCATTTTGTGCGTAGGATATTAGTGGATAATGGCAGCTCAGTCAACATAATTCAACTGGAAACATTGAAGAGGATGAATGTATCCCCGATGGATATTACTTCGAAGTCCACTGTGCTCGTTGGTTTCAGTGGAGAAGCTAGGAATACCGTAGGAGAGATAAAGTTGCCCGTGTATATTCAAGGCGTCAACTCAATGCAGCGCTTTTGTGTCATGGACTCTCTATCCTGCTATAATATTGTATTAGGTAGGCCTTGGATCCATGATATGAAAGCTGTTCCGTCAACCTACCATCAATGCATCAAGATCCCTACTCCTTGGGGAGTTGTCAAGGTGGAAAGTGATCAACAGGAAGCAAAGGAGTGTTATTCTTCTTCAATGAAATCCTCAACAAAACCGAGTGCAATATAGCAATTAAAGATGCGAGGCCAGGATATCATGGAGGCTTCAGAACAGGATGTAAAGAAAATTTTCCTGGATCAGGATAATCCGGATATCTTGGTGCTCGTGGGAACCAATATCCCTCAGGATATTGAAGATCGATTGACTAATTTTTTGAAATGCAGGATATCAACATTTGCGTGGAAGCACGAGGATATGACAGGTATTTCCAAGGATATTATAACACATAAGCTCGGTATTGACAGGTCATTCAAGCCTATCCAACAAAAGAGAAGGAAGTTTGCTCCGGAGCGAAATATGATTATTCAGGAAGAAGTAGAGAGGTTATTGAAGTCCAAAATGATCAGAGAAGTCAAGTTTCCGAGATGGCTAGCAAATGTAGTGGTGGTGCAGAAGAAGAATGGGAAATGGAGAGTTTGTGTAGATTACACAGACTTGAACAAATCTTGTCCCAAAGACCCATTTCCTCTTCCTCATATTGACTCAATGGTGGATGCTACTGCCGGCCATGAGATGTTAACCTTCATGGATGCATCCTCAGGATTCCAGCAGATCCAAATGGAACCTTCTGACAAGGAGGATACTGCCTTCATGACACCAACAGGTATTTATTGCTACACTGCTATGCCCTTTGGTTTGAAAAATGCAGGTGCAACATATCAAAGATTGGTGAACATGATGTTCAAAGACAAGTTGGGGGACACTATAGAGGTGTACATCGATGACATGGTAGTAAAATCTAAAAAGGCTGAGAATCACCTCCAGGATATTAAGGGAGCATTTGATATCCTGGATCAGTATAACATGAAGCTTAATCCTACTAAGTGCCATTTCAGAGTGGGGACAGGAAAGTTTCTAGGATATATGGTGACTAAAAGAGGGATAGAAGCAAGCCCAGAAAAGATTAAAGCCATCTTGGATATCAAATCACCTTCTAACATGAAAGATGTTCAAAGACTGACAGGACGAGTGGCAGCATTGAATAGATTTATTTCAAGATCCTCAGAAAAATGAAAGGAATTTTATGATATCCTAAAGAAGAACAAGAAGTTTGAATGGGGAGTAAATCATGAAGCAGCCTTGCAGGATTTGAAGTGGTGTCTTTCAACCGCACCTCTATTGATGAAGCCTGAGGATGGTGAACCATTATCCCTGTATCTTGCAGTATCGAGGAATGCAATAAGTGTTGTCCTTGTAAGGGATCATGAAGGTTAGCAGTATCCTGTTTATTATGTTAGTAAAAGTTTATTAGATACTGAAACTATGTATTCTCATTTAGAGAAATTAATATTAGCCCTAGTTATGGCGTCAACGAAACTTAGACATTATTTTGAAACACATAGGATTCATGTTAAAACCAACTATCCTGTAAAAAACGTGCTTAGGAAACCAGAGATGTCAGGTAGGATGGCTAAGTGGTCAGTGAAATTAAGTGCATATGATCTAGTGTATGAACCTAGAAATGCCATAAAGTCTCAGGCTTTAGCTGACTTTGTGGCTGATTTCAGTAGTGATATTCAAAGTGAAGTAGACCTAGAAGTTCGACAGCTAGGAGAAAGCTTAGAATCCTGGACGTTATACACTGATGGTGCATCTAATGTAAGAGGTGTAGGTTTGGGTATACTACAAAAATCGCCACAGGAGGACATATTACCCCGGGCTATTAGATGTGAGTTTCCTGCCACTAATAATTGTGACAAATGGCAAATAACCAGAAATTCCGTACAGTCTAATCACTATTCTTAGTATATAATCTCATGCAATTAGCGTAATTTAATTACGTAACTTTGTCGTACATTAGATGACAGTGTTAGGACAAGAAAGCAATGATATAACATATGTTGGTTTTCGTCGTATTGCGAAACCAATTAAACAATGTCCTAAAAGTGTTGATAAAAAGTGTTGCGCGCACTATTCACGGTTACACTATTCATGCCAGCAAAACCGTGAAAACAGAACGAAACAAGGAAAAACGACACACGAATAACATAACTGAGTCCGTTTATTTAAGAAAACACTAATACGAAAATAAATCTTACAAAGATACAAGACTTTCCGGTACAACGCCATAATCGCTAAATCGTCCGTTTCGCTAAAAATAAGACAATTTTAACTCGTCCAAAATAATAATTTAGCATTTCCCGGACTCCGAAAATATGACAAATGATGACAAACATATGGAAACAATATGAGGATATTAATGGGGTATTCAAAACATAAGCTTTCGAAGCTGCGTTGCGACCCCCACAACCTGTCCGTTTCTGCACCGACAAGCTAATAAACGACATTTCCGACGCCGAAAACAACCAAATGAAAGCTTTGGTGAACTAGTTAAGCTTATTTTGGGATTCAAAATAACTTCGTACATCTTTTAAATGCGGAATAACAACTTACGGCAAACTTTCGACGGTACGCCACAAAAGTGCCGTAAACTAGCCAACGACGAAACGAAAAGCATTCAAAGTATCAAAACATGATTTCTATTAGTTTAGTGCACTAGTTAATGTTAATTTATGTTCCGAATCCCTAATTACCCCCTAATGGTGAAAGTTTACCCCTAATCACCATACTTAGCCTAATTACCAAAATATCTAGATATTTTGGTAACTTTTATAAAAAAAAATGTTACACTTTACCCCCCCCCCCCCCCCTTATGTGAACCGCCCCCATGTGGGACCCACCCCCCTTGGCCACTTGGTTAAATATCTAAGATATTTACCTTAGTCTTGCAAGTAGTAAATATGAATTATTAACAACATGTAATCTTGCTTTTACTAAACCATTTCAAGACCATTTTACACCATATTTTTCATACACAAAAGCTCCCATCATCTTAATCTTTTTCGGCCAAGAACACCCACAGACCAACTTCATTTTTAAGCCACTTTTTGATGATCAAGATGCATTTCCATGGAACCTAAGAAGATCTAAGGCAATCACAAGTTGAAGCATCCATTTTCATTCATCTAGGGGCTTTCAACCATCAAAAGTTCATCATCTTTGCTTTTCATTTTCATCAAGATCATCCCTAGCCACTAGAACTAGAAGTGAGCATTCTATTTTTTTTTACTTGTTTATGTATATATTGCTTATGAACAAGTTATAACTAAAATATTCACTAAAGAATAAGATGAATATACATAAAAGCAAACTAAAAATCATAATATATATGATTATTTATGTTGTGATTTGAACCTTGTTACTTGTTTATTTGATCTAGTTATGATTAACATCATATGAAAAACTTGTTAGATAATGTTTAAAAACATAATCTAACAAGTATACATGAAAGTATTAAAAAGGGTTATATGAAACTTAATGTTTAATGAATGAACATATATTTTTGATGTTATAAAAGTGTGTAAAGTATTTTACTAAGAATCATGCTTTTTGAAAGATTTATAAAAGAAATATACAAGATGGTTTTCTATAAAAGTTTGGCAAAACTAGAAGTAAAGTGTGATTTTTAAACTAGTAAACATATGTAAAGATCATACTAAAACCCTACATGTTTATGAGTTCATCTTGTTAAAAAGTTTGTTATGAATCTCATGTGTTTTTGTTTAGAAAATGATATGTTAATAAACATGGCAAAGTTCATATATCAAAGGAACTATGGCCAATTTTTCTTAGAAATCATATGCTAGAAAAATTATCATTTTTAACAAAGTCTTTACAAGATTAGAAAGTGGTCTTTCTAAAAACAAAAATAGATATAAATATATATTTTTGGGAAAATATATATTAGTGATCTTAACAAGTTATGTACTATGTGTTTATTATTTGTATTAGTTATGTACAAAAGTTAGGGATTTGATAACAATGATACAAATAAATACAAGACACATTTACAAGTAAAGATTTACAAGAATACATATATACACACTTGAATACAATTTGCGGATCATTCGGACATCAGATACAACTTATGGACAATTCGGACGACGGGCGAATCTGTGAACATATCGCCATTCCGAGGACTTACTACGACGTTTAGTCGATCTTTTGACGCGGACACCAAAATTACGTTACCATTAACAAAATTCGGACATTTTTAAACTTATAAAAACTATTATGTTTTTATTAACTAAAAAGTATACTTAGTTATTTTTATAAGAATGTTTTTATAAAAATGAAAGACTTATACTTTCAAATGGGCTATTTTATACAAATGGGCTTACACTTCTTAATGGGCTATTTTATACAAATGGGCTTACACTTCTTAATGGGCTTATCTTCATAATGGGCTTAACATAAATACATGGGCTAAGCCCAATATCAAAACTCATGGGCTAAGCCCAAAACAAAACATATGGGCCAAGGCCCAATAACATTAAGCCCAATAACATTTGGGCCAACACTATTTAGGCCCAACACTATTTAGGCCCAACACTATTGAGGCCCAATACTATTTAGGCCCAACACTATTTGAGCCCAATAACATGAATTCTTGGGCTAAGCCTAATGTCAGATAATTGAAGAAAATACAATTTATTCAGACAAGATCCGATGATACAACTCACGAGATACAAGAATATATATTTGGTGAAATATATAAACTAAACAGTTATCAATTAATACATCTAAGACACAGTTCAATGGATAACAAGAACATACAAGTCTTAACACATATTCAAGATAAAAGACTTGTACTCAAGTCATTACAAGACCGAAGTGTCTAACAAATATAAGAACATTTGTAGGTCGCAACATTGTTCAGAACGACCACGCGTAAGATCACGAACACGTACCATTCATGGACGCAATACTGTGAGTTCATGTCCCCTTTTCGTCTTAAATACTTTTCAAGCTTTACAACTATCGGGGAAAATACATGTACAATAGTATGATAAGTCAAGGAATGAAACACCTTAGATCATGTGAGAAATTAGGGCCATAACTAAAGCACCATTAATCCAGTTTGGACCAAGGAACAAAGGGTTAGATCTAATGGGTTTTGGCGAGCCCCACTCATGGCCATTCATTTGCCTAGGAGTGCGTTTGTGTCCCCATGACAGGTGTCGATACAATTAAAATCGTCTAGGGTTGGATTGCTTCCTATTTCGTCACACATATTAATGTCCTTGCAAAACATTAATGATCACGATTTCATTGACGCTTTTCATACTACATTTGATACAAATACATCTCACATTTTACAGATACATCTTATATCCAGTTTGGATACAATTACAACTGAGACAAATACATCTTACATACTGTTTTGATACAGATACATTTTATACAGCTAAACTGCATGAACTCGCTCAACTTTTGTTGATGTTTTCAAACTTACATGTATTTCAGGGAATTAGTGGACCAATGCAAAGATTTCAGTTCTAGGAAAACAAGTATCAAGACTCCATGCCAACTATTGAAGGGTTTGCCTGTTATATACCGCCTCTTTGCGGTGATATAGTGGTCAAAGCCTTGACATTTTAAGACGTACATTTTGATGTATGAAACAGTGACAACTTATTTTTCATTTGATGGTGTGTAAACAATGTTCTTAACTTATGTTGCGATCTTTTGAACAATTATGACAATGGCATTGGAGCATGTTTTATTCATTTAATATGTTTACTTATATCGTTATGCAATGAGAACCAAACAGATCACACCTCGCGCTTCCGCTACGAGCGGGTGTGACAATAATGAAGCAGAATATGAAGCTTTAATTGCAGGATAAGAATTGGCTAAAAGCATGAATATTAAGAGTTTACAAGTACTTGTTGGTTCCTTGTTAATCACTAACCATTTTAATGGAACCTATGCAGTTAAAGGGTAGAAGTTAGTCGAGTATCTCGAAATTCTCAAAAAAATTAGCAGGATATTTCGATATTTTTACACTTGAACAGGTACCAAGAGAGGATAATGCTGAAGCTGATGCCTTGGAAAATCTAGGATCATCAGTCAGGATACCGGAAGGAACCCGAATACCGATATTACATATCCTATATCCTGCGACGGATCCTCAGGATAAGGAAGTAGTAAGTGTTCAGGATCCTGGTGATGAATATCCTGAGGAGGATCCTAAGTCTTGGATGGCTCCAATCATAAGATATCTTAAAGAAGGACACATCCTAAAGGATGAAAATCCTAAGGCCTTTAGAATGAAGGTATCACGATTCACTATTATAAATAATGTTTTGTATAAGAGATCTCTTGCAGGACCATATCTGAGGTGCTTGGAGGATCCCGAAACTAAAGAAGTGCTTCAGGATATACACGAAGGGGATTGTGATAACCATACTGGGGGCAGATCGTTATTCTCAAAGGTATTAAGAACAGGAAATTATTGGCCGACGATGAGAAGAGATGCTGCAGAATATGCTCGAAGATGTGATGCGTGTCAAAGACACAATAATATATTACATCAACATGCTGAACCACTTTATCCTATCGCTTCCCCTTGGCCATTCATGAAGTGGGGAATGGATATAGTAGGGAAATTGCCAAAAGCTCCAGGAGGAAAGGTCTTCATGCTGGCAATGACTCATTATTTCTCTAAGTGGGTCGCTCTAAGTGGGTCGAAGCTGAAGCATTTGTTCAAGTTAGAGATTAAGAAGTGGTATCCTTCATAAAAAAAGGAATATCTTGACTAGGTTTGGAGTACCAGCTGAGATAATTTGTGACAATGGATCTCAGTTTATAAGTAAGAGGACTACTGACTTTTGCAAGAGTTGGGGAATCAAAATGATCACATCCACACCGGTACATCCTCAAGCAAATGGACAAGCAGAATCCTCAAACAAGATAATTGTCAACAATTTGAAGAAAAGGCTTGGAGCTAAGAAGGGAAGATGGGCAGAAGAATTACCCTTTGTTTTATGGGCTGATAGAACAACGGTGAAAAGTGCAACTGGCCAAACCCCATTTTCCTTGGTATTTGGAGCAGAAGTGGTGATCCCGACAGAAATGGTAATACCTATAGCAAGATCCAACCTCCGGGATCCTGAGCAGAATCCTGAAGTCCTTTGCCAGGAATTGGATACGGTTGATGAGACAAGAAACGCTGCAAGGCTAAGGATGGCAGCATATCAACAGAGGATATCTAAAGCGTATAACAAGAATATAAGGACTAGAAGGTTCTAGGTTTGAGATTGGGTATTGAGAAAGGCTTTTCAGAATACTACTAATCCTGCTGATGAAAGTTGGCCCCGAAATGGGAAGGACCCTATGAGATTGGATCAGAATCAGGAAAAGGAGCATACCGACTCAAGAATATGGAGGGGGATATGCTACCAAGATCCTGGAATGCTATACATCTAAAGCTCTATTTCAAGTGAGTTTGGAATTTAAATTCTAACTCAGGATGGTATGGATTCTATCTCTTTTAATATGTTTTGATGTTGTTTATTGTTTTGAACCCATTACTGACTTAACCATCGGAGGGGTGTTAGCCAGGCTAACACCCACCTTAGCTTACAATTGTTTTGCAGTATATGCTTCGGGATATATCTCCAGGATACACATTCAGGATACTTCGAAAGATTAGAGGATTGACCCCCTCTCTCACGTTTAAGGGATCCTGATCCCTTCACAGGTTTAAAGGTATTCACCTTTCTCTTGAATTGGGTTTAAACACCCCGCCTGGAGCGCAAGTTATCCATGGATAGTTCAAGATAGCGGGACCAGTCCATGTAAAAGTGGCTGACAATTTCGTTATTGTTGGCTATATCCTGGATCCTAAAGGTATATGAGGATTGATCGCCCTCTCTCACGGAAGGGTATTTTCATACTCTCTAAGGTTTAAAGGTTATCACCTTTCTAAGTCTTGGAGTTTATACACTCCCGCCTGTAGCGCATGAAAATATGGGTTTATCCCCAGGATACTTATGGGATTTTCCCCAGGATACTAAGGATTTATCTCCAGTATATTTTTAGGTTTTACCCCTATAACACAAGAACTGTCCAAACAGTTGGAGCTGAAATTCAAAAATTTTCTAAGTGTTCAAAGACTTCATGCACAGGGGACATTCCTACTGAGGCGATTGTGTAGAGCTCAAAAGATCAAATTTGGACCTAGTGTACTAAGTATCTCAGACTGGTGACATCTTAGTGGAAGAAGTTGCAAAAGGATTGAAGTTCGATACTAGGGTTACACTCTATTCCTGGTATGATCTTTCCTTTGTGAACATTACATAAGTCATTTGAACTTTTTGAAACTATGTTTGGAAAAGGTTTAAATATCCTGATTAAGGATATATTCTTAAAATGTGCTTTCGGAATATGTTTCAGGATATTTGGTTGGAATATTTGGGATATAATGCTTGGGTTAAAAACTAATACTCTGGTCAAACAAGTATTATCAAAACGAATTTTAAAAAATAAACTATCATTTTTTCTTTAAAGACTTTATCTAAATTGTTTAAATTTTGAAAAACCCTATTTGACGAAAGTCTTTGTAGGATATCGCCGAGAATGTTGATCAGGATATTTTCAAAAAATAATTGCACTAGTTTTGCAAAGTTGAAATCTAAACTAAGCGATGTCTAACAAAAGATTGAAGAACAACAGCAAATAAGTTAAAAGAAGGTGGTATTATCTAAAATAAGCGATACTAGTTGATAACCAAAGGCTTCATCCTAAAACCTAGGACCCATCCACCTTTGGTTATCAAATCGTTTTAATCCAGGAAAAGAAATTGTTCAAAGGACAAGAAATAAAATTGTTTAAACAAACATAACCATCAAATTTAAAAGAAATGAGTTTTAGGGGGCAACGCCTTCTTCGATCATCGAGTCTTCACCAGCATCCGCCTCAGGATTAGCTTGAACCTCCTTCTCAGCCTCGTCACCAGCACCTGTTAGTTTTTCCATCGCTTTTGAAGACCCCGTTTTGGTCAAAAATCAAGCTAAGATAATGCAACCAAACTTTCTGTTGTGAGGTGTGATGCTTGAATCAATGAACAATGCTATGGATCACTCAGAAATGTATTGAACAAATGACACAATGATTTATACGAGGAAAAAGCCCTTGATCAAGAGTTGATCTCCGGCATAAAAAACCTCGGGTGATGGAAACTACCGATTACCAACTCAGATTAAACAAACAAGGTATTACAACTTTGGATGATAGCGAGCTAGTTACAAGGATCACTAGAGTGTAATGTGCAAAAAAGTGTGTAATCGCCAAGTAAACTGTCGAGAGCTAATGGGAGCAGTTACGAGTGTGTGTGTTAAGCTAAAAATAGCCAAGTGTCCTAATTTAGCTCGCTATCCCCTTATAAATTTAGAAAATATCTAAAGTAACTAACTATCCGCATTTCATGCAAGCCTCCCACGAACTCCATAACGTCCATATTGGTCAAGCACGTGCGGAATGAAAAGGGAATATGCTCCAGGAATATCGCCAAGACCAAGTCCAAGCTCGTACTCCTGCAAAACAACATCATATTCAAAGCAGACACTCATTAGTGTAAGGATCCTCATGATGATCCTGGATCCTGATCCTACAATACTCTTTGAGGATCACTAATTCAAACAGAATCAAGGATCCCTAAGCCCAAGAGTAATTGAGGATCACTGATCATTGGAAAATCCTCCCCTAACAATTGCTCCCAAAATATAAGGAGTAATGTGTAAATAAACGAGTTATATTTTCTCATTCTTATCCGTAACAAATCAACGGATATATAGCCGTTGAAGTCTGACTAGCCGTTGTGTTAGTGCATTTATGTCTATCGCCTCCGTCATCTGAAACCGTAGCAGAAACTGTTAAATTCTAGGCTTTATGTTGTAATAGTTAGAAATATCTAGAAAAGGGCAAGGTGGCAATAGTGTAAATAAGAGGAAAGCTCTTATAAGCCTTGGCCTATAAATAGGTGAGTTAGGGTTAACTTTTGAAGACTTTACACATTTGCACTTTGGAGAGCTCTAGTTCTAGAGAGAGAAAGTGTTGTGTACGTGATTCATGGTTCTTGTACGCTATCAAATCTTCAATAGAATCACAGTTAGAATTACTGTTCGTGTGTTCGGTCACGATCGTTCAAGGATTCCGCACTTCGAACGGTCGATTCGCTATCGAAACGGAGACGATTCCGGACCTAACAAGTGGTATCAGAGCAGGGAGTTCGATTGCTCAGATCAAACGCATGATTTCGTTCAAGATTTGATCAGATTCAGAGCCTAAATCATCCAGATTTGTCAAATTTCTCATATTTTCTTGTTCTTCACGTTTTTATCTGATTTTTGTTGATTTGAACAGGTTTTTACGGTCGAAAATGGTTGAATTTTGGATATGTTGAGCGAATCTACCTGATCTACAAGCATACAAAATTTCAGTTCGAAATTCAAAGCAAGTTAGGAGAAATAGAGAATTTTGTGGTTCGAAAAATGTTAAAAGTTGCTGCTGTTGTTCTTGATGTTCTCCGCGCGGATGGCAATCCGTGCGGATGACCATACGCGTTGACTGATTGTTGACCTATCCGTACGCATAGGTTGCACGCACGGATGACATAATATGTATTGACTTTGTTGTTGACTCTGTCATACGCACGGATAGCCTCATTTCCCATACGCACGGTTGGCAATCCGTGTCACTTGGTCAAAGTCATTTAATCGATTGTCAGTCAACATTATCAGCATTTCATGTGAAACATTAAATTCATTCGGTGTGCATGTGATTGTCTGTTGTCATCAGGTATCACCTTCATTAATAACAACATCACGTGACAGTCTTTATTGCTTTATCATAATAACAGGCCATCATTAAATGAGTACATGTGATTTGTCAGTCTGCTAGAGTTGTGAATTTGTGCATTCAGTGTCTTCACGTGAACTTGTGCATTCGGTGATTATTACATGTGATTGTTTTAGAATTTTAAAGACTAGTGCATGTGATATTATTTGTTTGGTCGAATAAGAGTTGTGTCACACGTGCGGTTGGTATTACACACGGATAGCATAAGCCATACGCACGGATTGAGTCATACGTACGTACGAGCCATACGCACGTACGAGCCATACGCGTGGATAGCCATACGCGCGGATAGCCCACCCGTACGCATCACCACCCGTGCGGATAACATCATCCGGATCCTCATCCGCACGCACAACAATCCGTGTTGACTTTTATTTGACCATACGGACGGATAACTTGTACGCACGTATTAGCTTTTCTCATCACAGCAATCCGTGTCATAGCACATTACTTTTTCTGGCCACTTAAGTCAACAAAGTATTTTGCCATAAATTGCTTGCATGTGAATTCCCTGTGCATTCTTAGTTTGGTCAAATAGGATCATGATTTGAGTTTCTTTGTCGGCCACTTAATTGTTTATTGATATCAAGATTATCACGTGAAGGATTATTGGCATCTTGCATATGAAAGGGCATTAATTGTTGGTATCGTGTCAACCGTTCAAACAAGGTTTGTCGTTTAGTAAAGTGGTTTGTGTCAAAGGTTTGTCAACCGCACGGATCCCCACCCGTACGCATCAACTTCATACGCACGGATTCCCACCCGTACGTATCACCACCCGTGCGGATCACCACCCGTGCGGATACCCACTCGTGCGTATTGTCATCCGGATCACCATCCGGACGAATTATCATCCGGACCAACTCATCCGTTCGAGACACTTCATCCGAATTGGGCCAACATCTTTCATTTGAATATTGATCCATCCGAACGAACCAAATTTTTTTTTTTTACAATCATTTGAGAAATTTGATTAAACTCATTTTGTTTGTGTTTCAGGTGATTCAAGATGGATAAACTGTTTGATGAACAGGAAAACGAAAATCTTAAAAATTTAAACGTTTGGACTTTCGGATCTTGGATTGATAATAAGGATGTTTGGATTAAAAGATTCGAAAATTTTTTATGTATGAAGAATGAATCAGTGGAGATGTTGAAAGAAAGGTTTTATAAGCTAATCATCAAGTTAGAAAAACATAAGATATATCATACAAATGATGAAAGAATTTCAAAATTTGTTGATGCTTTACCTTTGGAATGGGATAAATTCGTAAATAACCAAAAACGGAATTCTAGCTTTTCACACTTTGATTTAAGAAGTTTTATCAATGCAATTACAAATCATAGGAGTGATGAAGATTCAAGAAAAAGGAAATTATTGGATGAAATAAAAGAAGAATAAAGAAAGATAGATTTGGATGTAATCATTGAAATGAGAAAACGAATCACTGTGTGTCTTGCAGCAAAAAATGATATGAGATATGATATTAAGAGAGGTTGTTTTATTGATGAATATGCAAACCCTCTTGATTTTGTTAAAATTTTTTGTGCAGGAACATTCAGGATGGAATCAAAGAAAGAAGATGATACAGGAAAGATGAATGAAAAATGCTCAAAATGTGATAAACTTGGAGCAGACAATGCCAAATTCTTGAGTGATGTGGAGAATTTGACTTTGGAAAACAAAGCTTTGAAAGAAGGGAAGAAAGCTGATGATGAACAGATTCTGGAGTTCCGCTTGAACTGCGAAAAACTGAAATCTGAAAATGACAAACTTTTGAAGAATGTTGAGAGTTTGTCATCAGAAAACAAAAATTTTTAAAAATTAGAAAATGATTTCAAAAGTCAGATAAAGATTTTAGAAGATGAGAGAGATATTTTTGGTAAAAATAATCTCGAAAAACAATGTGCGATAAACTCTCATCTTGATAAAATCATTCGACTTGAGCATGAATCTGAAGATGCTCGTAATAAAATTGCTGAATTAGAAAATAAGTTGAAAAGTTTTGGGACTTCTGCACCATATGTGTGTCCAAAACCAATCAACGTTATTCCAATAAGTGACAATGTCACAAATTTTGACAAAGTCAAAATGGAAGATTGTGATGACACAGCTGATGATGAAATAGAAAAAGAAAAGAAAAGAAAAATATTTTTAGATTTACAAGAAAAATTTAAAAATACTGTTTTGCAATCTACTGAAACAGGTGAATGTTCTAAGCAAAAACCTGTTAAGAAGAGTGTAGAACAAAAACAAAAAGTTAAAAATTCGAAAAATTTTAAAAATGAAAATAAAAGCTCATCAGTTCAGTCATCAAATCATTATAAAAAATCACAAAAATTTGTAAATGAAAATTCACAAAATGTTGGTAATAAGTGGTGCAGGTTTGACCACAGTGCTCAAAAGACAAATCCAGCAATGAAGAGGAGAAATGATTATCACCAAGCCAAACAATGTTATGATCTAAAGGTTTGGACTGACAGAAGTAGATGGTACGATAACAGAGTGTGCTACACTTGTGGTGTGAATGCAATATTAAAGGTCATATTGCCAGAGATTGCCCAAAGAGATCGATGGGGAGATCAAGGGTTGAATCTCAGAGAACGGTAAAGAAACCAGTCACTGTCAAGCCCAAAGAATAGAAAGTGGAAGAAAAGAAAGTAAAGCTTTCACAGGGGCAGAGAGACAGACTGAGGAAGAAGAGGAAGAAGGCGAGAGAGTATTTGGAGAAGATTTTGTCTTCAGGTTCACCGGTTGGTTCGAATAAAAGTTCTGATGAATCGATTCACTCGACTGCAAAGTCAAGCAAATCGAATTCTTCAGATACAAATCTGAGGACAGAAAAGAAGAAAAAGAAGAAAGTTATTGGTGATGAATCTGGCTCTTCCAAGTCAGACAAGCCAAGTTCGGGCAATGAATCTGATTCCACAAAATCAGATGAGCTACAAGTTGAGGTAAAAAAGGAAGAGACAGTTCCGTTAATGAATGATGAGAACTTTCCACCATTACGAGCCGCAAACCTAAAATCAAAAGGTGTTGATGCTGGAAAAATGTTTAATAGCAATGTTAAACATATTTTTATCAAGATGGCTGATGGAAAGGAAAAAGGAGTGAAAGAGTTTTATGAAGAAAAGAGAAAAGCTCAAAATACACCTAAGACTGGTCAGGCTTGGGTGTCAAAATCTGTTGGTTGAATTCCTGACTTGTCGGAGCTTCCAGGTTGGTAAGTGTGAAGCCGGTATCGGCATCATTCTTGAGAAATTCACAGGATGGTAACTGTGATATTTCGTCTTACAAGTGGTTAATCAAGGACATTAAGTTGTACTTGATTTTCTACAAGTGATAGTGGTGTTTGACCTAATAATGTTAAATTTTCAAAATGGTTAAAAGAGATCAAGGTGATGAGATGACCCCGAACCCACAAGTGATGGGTAAACAAACTAATTTTTCCGGAAAAACCATTCTGATTAAAACAAACTTAAGTGTTTTGAAATCATTATGGGAAAATAGTTTGTTGTAAGGGGGAGTTCTGATTGAATACGCCGAAACCCTCACGGCTGAACAAACATGATTACCTTCACAAGATTGAAAAACGGTTTTCAAACTGTCGAAAATCAATGGGTTGTAAATCATGGGGGTACGTTATATTTTCTGCAAATCAGAGCATGAAAAGCAGAAAATGGATGGCGAGACAAAGCTATCTACATCGGGTTGTCAAATTTTCTTTAAATGGTTTTGAATTTTAGGGGGAGTAATATTGTCAGAAAATCCAAAAACATCTGAAAATTTGAAAAGGCCAAAAACATGATAAAATTCAAAAATGAGTTTTTGTGTAAAAAGAGGAAATGATAGTACATCAGTAGACAGTTACTGTATGCTAAAGAAATAGAAAGTTTAAATGTGTTAAACGATCTCACCGTGGATGTATCGGTAGATTTTTATACATTTAGTAAACTTTTTCGGGATATAAACCTAAATTCAAACTTGCTTATTTCGTGGGGAACACTACTTGGATATATAGGTAACCCCTGAAATTTCGTTTGAAAGGTCTCATAATCTGATATACTAGGTCTTTATACTCAATGATGTCTGGGGTATTATTCCGGGACTTCTGCTGAACGGTAGTTCTGACCTAGTCCTTGGATAATACTTTCTGCAAATGCTTGAAACATAGCATAAACCCTCAGCATGCCGATGAAACAATAAAATTGATAGTCGCTGCTGTTGTAGCTAAAAGATCCTCTAAAAGGGGACATTCCGTAAAGTCGAAGCTGATATCTCTCTGCGTATACGGAAGTATCGATCTGAGATCCCTCGGCCCTCACATACCTAATTTATGTACAGATATCATTGTAGTATACTCACCTGTAAGACTGATTATTGGGATTCTGGATACGGGAGTATATTCAAGAGGTGGGACACATGAATGAGCCAAGTTCATAAAACAACTAAGTCGTATCCTGAATCAGTTGAACTTTGTGTGAAAATTTAAGTGGATCAGTATATCGACAATCTAAGTGAATTGTTTAATTCTTAATGTGTAAATAAGCTCAACGGTACTTGTGACTTGTTATAAACTGATATGATCCTCTGACGCATACTCAAACAAAAATATTGTCTGTAAATATGTTTGTACATATTTCTTTACTACTTTATATTTTCAGAAAAATACAAAAAGATTTTTTGATTCTGCTTTATTTTCGACAACCGATATCTGAGTGCTAAGTTTCAAAATCTAAGAATGCTGATCGTGTTTCTGAAAATAAACAAGTTCATTAATTTGAAACTTGAATTTTTAATCAAAAATCAAAAACAGTTTGTAATATCTCCAAGGTCATTAGTTTGGACTTGGATGATTAACTGTGAGGGAGTTGGATTTTTAGATTGTTAAAATCTGTTATAAAGAGTCAGTTTTCGATGTTGGATTCTTAATACTGCCAAATCTTTGAAGATTGTTGATAGGGAGAGAGTATCAAATATTCCTGGATATATTCATATTATTATATCTTAGTCCCAGGATCTTGATTTAGAAAGTTTGATAGAGCCAGGATACGATTCCTGGACAATTGGTCAATCAAAATATTGTTACTTATAAATGTTTGAGGATTGCAGATTCCAGACTACGATCCCAATAGCCGAGTCTAAGGGGGAGTCTGAAGACGAGCTCAACGCAAAAGGAAGCGTGCATTCAAGGACCCAGGAACTATTCTGGAGGAGCTTGTAACCGGAAAGCCAGGTGTCGATCCCAAAGCACGGAAGCTTGACGAAAGGGGGAGCCTGAAGAGTTTACCAAAAGGGGGAGCTGAAGCTGAGTACAGATCCACCGGGATTCTGTTCGAGCAAGAGGGAGTCTAGGTTTTTAAAGTCGTAAAACCTTCAAGAAGACTCAGAGAGAGAGAAAGATCAGAAACTACGAGTCTGAATGTTTGAGATTGACTGTGGCAATATCCAAGGGGGAGTCTGTTAGTGCATTTATGTCTATCGCCTCCGTCATCTCAAACCGTAGCAGAAACTGTTAAATTCTAGGCTTTATGTTGTAATAGTTAGAAATATCTAGAAAAGGGCAAGGTGGCAATAGTGTAAATAAGAGGAAAGCTCTTATAAGCCTTGGCCTATAAATAGGTGAGTTAGGGTTAACTTTTGAAGACTTTACACATTTTCACTTTGGAGAGCTCTAGTTCTAGAGAGAGAAACTAGAGAGAGAAAGTGCTGTGTACGTGATTCACGGTTCTTGTACGCTATCAAATCTTCAATAGAATCACAGTTAGAATTACTGTTCGTGTGTTCGGTCACGATCGTTCAAGGATTCCGCACTTCGAACGGTCGATTCGCAATCGAAACGGAGACGATTCTGGACCTAACACGTTGCCATCCTTACGTCACTGAAGTGACTATCCTGCAAAATTGAAGTTAGAGATAAGGGTTAGGAGGCATTAAAATTCATGCGTTTCATCCTTTAAATCCTCATTCGAAGACTTGATCAGGTACTTCTCTTTCCTTTCTCTTTTCATCTTCTCATTCTGTTTCTTCTTCTTCGCCATCATCATGACCAAGATGATGCTAAGATCCTCACCGGCTAAGGATTACAAAAAGGACAGTCCCTTAAAGACCCAAGATCATTGAAGACTCTGCGAAAGAGAGATGCTGCTTTACTGATCCACAGATAGACAGAATCCGCCATTGTTTCCCGGCGAAGACCGTTTTCAAAACTTTTGATCCCACCGTCCTGAGCGACTTTGCTTCTGAAACCTGGGTGGCTTTTCTGGTCACCCCATTCACGATAGGATACTCGTATCCTTTCCCTGATTTCACCCAATCTTTCTTCTCTCTCACCGGCATCTCCTATATCCAAGCAATGCCAATGATATGGAGGGTCTTGTATACCCTTGAAAGGATCATTGTGCATGAAGATATTGATCTGGGAATGTCGGAGTTAGCAGAAATGTATGACCTTGTGAGCCACGGATCTCATCGATATCTATTCAAACATAAACCTGGTGAAGAACACCCCATCTTCAAAGCCACTAAGAATGACACCAACTGGAAACGGCGATTCTTCTTTGTCAGAAGGGATTCTATCCCTGATGGAAAGGATCTGCCTAGAAAATGGACCACTCATGGTAGGATAGAGGATCCTGAGAAGGATCACAGGATAACCTTGTTTCTGCTGAGGGTCACTAATATCCTTTTGTTTCTATCTTGCAGCTATTACTGTTTCACACCTTATTACAACACCTGCAACGAAGGAAAGGCTTGCTGCTTTCTGGAGGCTTGATCCTGCAATAAGATCATTTTAAGCAAATACCCAAGATTCTCAAGAGGAATCCTCAGGTTCTGTTACGATGTCAAGTAAGTATCCCATTTTGTGCATAACTAAATGTTTAAATAAAAATGAAATAAGGATACTTATCTGTTTTGGATGTGTAGGTGCTGGAAAATCATCGAAGTCTGCTACCCGTTTCAATGTCACAGATCTCACCACTATTGGTCCCAGGTCTGGGAAGAAAAAGGCTGCTGCTAGCCCAAGTACTGCCATTCCCAAGCCTACCGCCGCCAAGGGAAAGAAGAGGAAAGCCTCTAAGGCTGACAATCTAGAAGGCTTGCCTCTAATCCGCCATCAGTTCCTTGAGTACTTTGCTGATGTAAGGATCACTGACTTAGCTTAGTTATCCTGCCCACTTGAGGATCATGTGATCCAAAACTTTACATTGTCTTTTTGCAGAAATTTACTGAAATCGAGGACTATGTAGGCAGTATTGAAGAGGTTGAGCAAAAGTGTGTGGAACTCCAAAAGATCATGTTGGCCAAGGATAAGAAGATTGCCTCCCTCGAAAATGTTGTCAATTTGGTGAAAAGAGAACTTGTCCTGGCTCATATCACTGCTGACCAAGAGAAGGCTGAAATCACAAATGATGCCAAAATCTCCGCTGCCATTGCTATGTACAGAACCAAGTTGCAAATGGCCCAAGAAGCTCAGGATCCTGACTTTGACAAGGGAAACTGAGACATAGAAGGCTGGAAGGCAAGGTTAGCTGAGCTGGATGACGAAGAAGAGGCTGGTGATATCCTAGCAATCGAGGCTGGCAGCAGTGGGGTTAAGGATCATGCGGGTTGTTTTGTTCAAAAAAATCTGTTGAGGATATTGCAACCAAACTCTCTGTTACAGGGTATGATGCTTGAAATGTATAACAATGACAAGGATCACTTCAATGTAAATCGCACAAACAACACAAGGATTTATACGGGGAAAAGGCCCTTGATCAAGAGTTGATCTCCGGCACAAAAAACCCCGGGTGATGGAAACTACCGATCACTAAGCTCAAATAAATGAATAAATGTTTACAACTTCGGATAGTAACGAGCTAGGTACAAGGATCACTATCGTGAAATGTGTAAATGTGAGTGAAAACGAATGTATGTTCGTCGAGAGCTTCAAGTGTGCGAGTATATGAGTGTGTGTAGTTGTCAAAATGACTAAGTGTTTTTCTACTAGCTCGTTACCCCTTTTAAAATAGAAATTTAACTACCAAACTAACTATCCGACTTTTGTGCCAAGCCCCCACGTTCTCCATAACGTCCATTTTTGGCCAAGCACATGCAGAATAGTTTGGGAATATTCTCCAGGAATGTCGCCAAGACTTGGTCAAGCTTGTTATACCTGCGAGATAGTACAAAACATAAGTAAACAATCATCAGTACGAGGATCCTTAAAGTGATCCATGATCCTGATCCTGAAGCTCTTCTGAGGATCACCACCTGTCACAGAAGTAAGGATCACTAATTAGGATAACGAATAAGGATCACTAATTGTTAGAAAATCCTCCCCTAACAATTGCCCCCAAAATATAAGGAGTAATTTGTAAAATTAGCGAGTTATGTTTTCTTGATCTTATCCGCAACTAACTAACGGATATATAGCCGTTAAAATAGAACCAGCCGTTACGATCATGACATCACAGAAGTGACTACCCTGCAGAATCATAATTATAAATAGAGATATAGATAGGATCATTATGCATTCAAATTCGAAAGAAACTCCCTTTAAATTCTCAATAGACGATCAACCAGGTATTTCTTTCTCCTCTTTCTCCCTTTCTTACTCTGTTTTTCTTTCTTTATCACCACCGCTTTGAGAATGTTGCTCCGAAGCTCACCGGGCAAGGATCACAAAAAGGATAGCCCTTTGAAGAGTCAAAAGATCATCAAAGACTCAGTGAACGAGAGGTGTTGCTTTAACGATGCACAGGTAGATAACATCCGTCACCGTTTTCTGGCGAATGCCACTACAAATAAATTGCCATATAGTGGCATACAAAAAATGCCATTAAAAGTCCAAAAAGTGCCACTAAATACCCATATAAGAATGAGCGGCACACAAAAAAAGTACCACTAGAAGCAGTGCCACTAAAGCATTTTAGTGGCACTTTTTTTCTGCCACAATATAAAAAAAGAGTTTTTGTGGTACAAATTTTGTGCCAGTAAAGCTAAACTTAATTACATATCCATATTACTTTTAGTGGCACTTTTTTTCAGGGCACAAATTGTGTCAATAAAAACCATTTTTAGTTAAATATACACTAAATTAAATGCCATTACATATGTTTATCTTATTACATTAAATCAATTTACAATAGTTAATTTACAATATAATATAAAAATAAACTATAGAACGTAGGAATCATAATACCATAACTTCATTTATAAGTTCAATCAGATACATAATCTAAATGTTAGTAAACAATTGTGTAATAAGTGTCAAACATATTTCAAATGTTTACAAGTTCTTTCCGTTAGAAATTTTACTATCAAAGACTTAGCTCCATGCAAGCCATGAATATGGTTATCTCTATTCCTTTATGTTTCACATGCTGTCAAATCTGCCATCATCAACCATATAAGTATCAAATATTATACACAACTACAAAAAAAAAAGTTGCAAGCTTTAAGCTATAATTATATAAATCAGATATTATATGGTGAGATAAACTAAATAACATCATGCTTTCGGTCTCCTTTCTGTTAAACTGTTATAGAACAATTATATGAGTTTTGAGGTTTAATCTTTGAGGATTATGTTCCAATTATGTTATGAATATATTGATTGATAAATTTACATTAGTTCTCACACAAGAGCTTAATATAGAATATATGTTCAGTTGATTCCAAGAGGACATGAATTATTATTTAATTACACTATTTCTTTGGTTATTTCATCTGGGATTATGTTTATCCAAGTCAATGATCAGCCGGGGCATATTCACTAACAAGTGACAGGGGCGTAGGCCAAGGTGAGTAAAACCCTAGATCAGTCATTTTTTTATGGGCAAAGTGAAAGAGAAACATATGATTTAAACCATCATCCACTTAATTTATTTAGCTGTAACAAAATAAACAAACCTATGCATCATGAAGTCCATGGTGCTCATACCAAAGTGAAAGGCGAAGACTTGAGGCAAATTTTCCAGCTTTCCATGGATAGCCTCCCATGAAAGATTCCACCAGCTCTTTATCTTCAATAAGTACTCCAATCTGGATTGGCAAAGTCTAATATTAATTCAAACTAGGTTTTAATGCTGCGCGCCGCGTTGCTGCGCGACAAAACTAAGTCATTGTAAAACTATTTATTGCGACTAAATACTTGGTTGTTATTAAAGTTGTGCTATTTAGTGTCTTATTTTTAAGTTGACAAGTGGAGTTTTCATACAACAGAGCCATTGGCAGCAAACGAGTTAGTAACTCCTGACGATTGCGACTATTGCGATGTCTAAGCATCCACTAACCCAGCAAATAAGGAATAAGAATTGTAAAAATACAATCAAAAAAACGTGTGAAAGAGGAGAAAAAGGAAGATGATGTGAAGTTATGTAAGCATAAAATGGAAAAAAAAAACCCCATGATTTGAACTTGAGTCTCTTTAAAACACATACAACCACAAAACCACTCCACCATGATGAATAATCTAACTAACTTTGAAGAAAATAGATATATATACACACTTAAAAAGGGTATAGAGGAAAAAAGTAAACAAAAGATGATTTGAAGTTAAGACAACCAATAAGAAAAGTTTACTATTCATTATGATGTGACAGCTACTATTCATTAGCTTTGTTTTTTAATATATGTATAATATAATGTAGTTCATGAAAAATTGTGATTGCAAATAAATTACCTCATATGACCGAAATTTGTAATCCAAGTAACCTCCTATTATTGACTTTAGGAGATCCAACCAAGACTGTGTCGTCATTTAATATATTGATTTCTTTTAATAAAAAAACACTAAATCCTTATTAATACATTTAAAAAATATGCACAAAAAGTGTTGGCGGGTCACCCAAATGACCCGCTCCAACCAAAACTCATTTTGACTTGTTACCCAAACTGCCCCAAACCGTCCATCTTTCCATTTATAATCAAAACATATATAACAAAGAAGCATGTGAATCGTCCGATTTGGGATTCTTAAAGAAACAACAATATTACGTGTAATATATAAGAGAGCCACTTGAAAATTTAAACCTAACCTGACAGCAACCACTACAAGAAACGGGCACCTTTAGCGGTGCCAGGTGTCACGCTACAAGCACTGTTTGTCGCCGCTATTGGTATTAGCGGCGACATGTCGCCGCTAAAGGGTCGCCGGTATAGATCGACCGGTATTGCCTGTTTTGTCGCCGCTAATGACACCCTCGCCGCTATTGCCTTTAGATTTTTAGCGACAGCATGTCGTCGCTAAAGGGTCGCCGGTATTAAGTTGGTCGGTAATGGTTAAGGATCAATAGCGGCGACGAAATCGCTGCCGTTTGCGGCTGCGTTTGCAGTTAAACGCGCCGTTAAAGGGCTGAGAAATCGCTGCCTTTAGACTTTTAACACGCCGTTAAAGGGCTGCGAAATCGCTGCCTTTAGACTTTTAACACGCCGTTAAAGGGCTGCGAAATCGCTGCCGTTTTGCAGCTGCGTTTGCAGCCGTTTAAAGGCCCGTTTACGACTGCAAATGCGCTGTTAAACGGCAGCGATTTCGCAGCCGTTTGCAGCTGCGTTTGCCGCCGTTTAAAGGCCCGTTTATGGCTGCAAATGCGCCGTTAAACGGCTGCGATTTCGCAAGTTTTTTTTATTCTAATTTTCATTTTAAATGTAACAATTGGGTAAAAACAACAAAAAATGTATTGTTTTAATACTAAAAGAACTGATATATATAGTTTTCTACTCTGTTTTATCTCTTTCATATAGACTTTATATTATATACATTATTTTACTGACAAAATAATAATTAACAATAAGCTAAAGCATTTTTTATAAATGAATTGATTTGGTATTAAAAAAACAAAATGATGCAAAATAGTAATAATGTATAACAATTTGTGAGGATATTAGTAGGGTTGAAGAGAAAAAGGGTGTTGAACGATTTGTGAAAACATGATGTGACAACTGCATTAGGAGCTTTGTGAGTGTTTTTAACCTTTTACATTGAAGATGGTCTAATATATTTTCATGGATAAGCTTTTTTGTATCATACTATACTTTACACAGTTCCTGCCAAACACTTTTTGCATAAATGACAGCTGCAGCTAATTGAAGCAAGCTAATTTTGCCAGCCATTCCTCAGCCTTAACATATAGCAGGCTCCTATGGACAACAGTCTAAAATCTAAGTCATTTATTGAGATATTAATGATTTTTTTCTGCAAATGGAAATCACGTTGGAAGGTTACAGTTGAAGTGATAATAGTTTAGTAGTAAAGCCTAGGGTATCAGTACAGTGAATAACAAGCTAGGATCATAACTGTATATTGTTTTAACTTTTCATAATCTAAACTATCAACAGTCAACAATAGACATAAAATGCAGTAGGCAAAATGTTGCATTATATTGCGAGGTTGCACAGCGGATAACAAGCTAGGATCAAAACTCTATATTGGCTGCGAAATCACTGCCGTTTGGGGTTGCGTTTGCAGCCGTAAATGGGCCTTTAAACGGCTGCAAACGGCAGCAATTTCGCAGCCATTTAACGGCGCGTTTGCAGCCGTTTAAAGGCCCATTTACGGCTGCAAATGCGCCGTTAAACGGCAGCGATTTCGCAGCCGTTTGCAGCTGCAAAATCATCGTAAACGGGCATTTAAACGGCTGCAAATGCAGCCGCAAACGGCAGCGATTTCGCTACCATTTGCAGCCGTAAACGACCCTTTAAACGGCTGAAAATGCGCCATTAAATGGCTGCGAAATCGCTGCCGTTTGCGGTTGCGTTTGCAGCCGTAAACTGACCTATTTAATGACAACCCAACCAAACACGTTTTGTCTATTAAACATGTTAGGGCGTGAAATAACTTTTGCAAACGATTTTATTTTAATTTCGAGTCCAGAATCAACACTCTTAATAAAGAAGTCCCAATGTTATGTCCTTTGATGTAGAATCTCATCTGGGTCAAACAACACATTTTTACTTAAGATATAGATTATGTTGTAAAAATAATGTTTTTCTAGTTAGTATCAAGGCATCATTTTCTTATAAAATATATACAAAATAGAGAACAAGTGTTCATGTGTCAAACCAAGCTGGTCCCTTCAACCTGTACTAAAAAAATAAACGATGTCAAATTTGAACAGTTTTGACCCATTAACGAATCCGCCCATGAAGCCATCTCTAAGTTATAAATTTCTAACATACTAGCACCTGAAATTATCTACAACATTTCATAAAAGTGTGTTTGCCTAATCACCTTAAACAACTAAAACGAAAAGTGACGACACACTTAACCTTCATGTTGTAGAATACAAAAATATTGTATGACCATCTATGAGAACACACACATCAGATTAAATACTCAACAAAACAGAAATATACACAATGGTAGAAATACCGAAAAAAAACTTACAGAACTCCTCTTTCTATGCACATGTCAGCATCATGGTTCAGGTCATAACTAATCGTCTAGATAAGCAGCCATGGCAGATAATCCCCGTGCTCCGTTTTCTAAACACATCTGAGCCTGTTTTCCTACAACCTTTTTTATATCCTTTCATTTTTTGTAAAACAAGAAGTGGATTTCCACCATGATCCAAACTAGCCCAGAAATAAGTAAAAGGCTCAAAATTGTTAAGTACAATGTCATGGAGGAATGAATGTAGGTGAAAATAAGCTATCGACTAAATAAACGATAAACTCAAAAACTAACCAACAGAGAGGCATCTACTATTCCATAACCCTTGGTAACACTATACTCCCCGTCTCCAAGGTAAATAAAACACTTCTGTTTATTGTAATACCAATGGAATTAGTTTTGGTCTAAAGCATCCTTGTTTTATAAAACTTTAAACTGTGTATACTTAACAAAGTGATTATATCATACTTTAACTGGGCTAAGCATACTTTTTTTCCAAAGTCCTTTAACATTTTCAGTTAAAACAAAGTCAATCCTTGACCGGTCTAGCAACTTTAAAATAAAAGCTTCAACCTAGATATTGCACTTAAATTCATAATATAAAAATGAGAAAAATGCAGAAGCATATATTGTTTTATCTAGATCTATTTCATCCGCAAGAACCACATATTTTGACTTTGACCATCATCTTCTCAATTAATTAAGTACTTCTAATTGATATGGCATTAAATCTGAACAAAAATAAAAAAAATACAATATTATGTGTGATGATCAAGACAGGGGCGGACCTAGTGTGGTCCTAGGCGTAGCCCGGGCTACGGCTCAACTTTTACCCGCTAGTGTAAATTTTTTTTTTTTTTCGTTTTTTATACTAAGGACACCCCTCAATAAAATTTACAAACTGAAATTAAGCCCAATTTATTATGATTATATTGGCCCAAATAATCAAATGATAGCCCAATACTAGTTAACCCAAATAACAAAATAATAACCCAATTGAACAGAATTATGATTTGGGCGGCAGATTATATGCGGGGATAATCAAAGGTCACGAACAACAAACAGGCGGAACACGGGAACAGTCGAACAGAATTGGGCAATTCGCTGAAGTGCTGAACTGCTGTTGTCGAACAAGAAGTCACGAAGTCAGTCTCGCAGTCGCAGATTTGCTGTTGTCGAACTCGAACAGTCGCAGATTTGCTGTTGTCGAACACGAAGAACACAGAACAGTCTCGCAGATTTGCAGGTTTGTTTGTTGATTGTTTCACTTTGATTCTTTCATCTTTGATAGTTTGATTAGTTTTATCACTTTATGAAATATGAATATTAAAGTTTGATTAGGTTTGTTAGTCGATTGTTACTCTCAGACTTTCAGTTTGATACTTTAGTTGATTAGGTTTGTTAGTTGATTAAGTGAAGTAAAAGACGACGATGTGATGGAACGATTTCAAGCTATGAAAAAAAGAAGAGGACAAATCTATTAGGTATTTGTTTTACTTTATTTTATGTATTGTTTTTTTTTTAATATTATATGATTGCACGGTAAAAAAATTTTTTTTTGGGATACCCCTGAATTTTTGTTCTAGTTCCGCCACTGGATCAAGATGATAAAAACAAGTATTATTAACATAACAATTTTATTTATTTAGAATGGCTGGTTCACACCCCCTTTAAACCTAGTGAAATCTCGTTGATCATGAATCAAAATATCAAATTGTAGGATAATTACGTGTATAGATTTCACATTTTCTTCCTTACATAAACTAAGAGATGTGTATGTGCATTAAGTGCCGCTGGCGTCGTAACTCTGCATATAATGTTAAGTCAGATTTAAGTCGAATTCATATTAAGCTCAAGCTCGGTTCAACTTGACTCTCCTTTTAGATGAAAAAAACTATTAATCATGAAATTCAAATCGAACAATAACTGTTCCCATACATGGTAAAATCAGTACAAGAAATTATGAATTCGACCAAATATTGAGAAAACTAACAAGAAAAACATAGTTGTTCATCATATATAGACGGAAAAGAAAGATAATTGTACCATCCAAACAGATTCGATAATAGAAGCCATTGATAGAATAGGGGTCGATTTAGTGTGCCAAGAGACATCGCTTTTGATGATGATGATGATGATGATGATGATGATTTCAAGTGCTTCTATCCTACACACAAAAGAAACTTTACAAATTAGGGCACCAAATAAGATATAACAATATAAGGGTTGTTCATTTCAATATTACCTCTTGAACCTAACATGGTTACAGGTTGTTAAACGAATATGAAGGGGCTACTGAACAAGAATGAAATAGCCTTCTCAATATGTGGTGTGGTGGTGGTTTAAAGATTTGGAATTATCAAGATTGACAGAAGGAGCATGAGAAGAAAACCATTAGATTTGGGGGTGGAGTCGTGGGGGATTTGAGGGGAGTGGGAGACACGGTTAGGGCTAGAATCAAGTTAGGGAGGGAAAAGAAATTTAGAGGTGAAAACAATTAGAGGGAAATTAGAATATTTCATGGGTTTCAAGGAGGGAAACTTTTTAGTGACATATGTAAATTGCCATTAAAACATAAAATTAGTGGCACAAATATAAATGACACTAAAAATGGTTGCTAAGCATATTTGGCATACATTAAGTGCCACTAAAAATCTATATTAGTGGCACAAAAGTTAAATACCACTAAAAGTGTGTGCCACTAAATGACATTTTTTTTGTAGTCCTTTTTCAAGCCCTTCGATCCTACTGTCCTAAGCGACTATGTTTCAGAAACATGGGTTGCCTTTCCAGTTACTCCATTTGCCATAGGGTACACCTATCCTTTCCCAGAATTCACACAATCCTTCTTTTCCCTTACCGGCATTTCTTATATCCAAGCCATGCCGATGATTTGGAGGGTTTTGTATACCCTAGAGAGGATCATTGAGCAGGAGGGTGTTGATTTAGGAATGTCGGAATTGGTGGAACTGTATGATCTTACTACCTTTGGTTCCCATCGTTATTTGTTCAAACGAAAACCCGGTGCAGAACATCCCCTTCTTAAAGTCACCAAGAATGACAAAGATTGGAAACGTCGCTTCTTCTTTGTAAGAAGGGATACCATTTCAGATGGAAAGCATTTACCAAGGGAGTGGTCCACCAATGGTAGGACAGAGGATCCTGAGAAGGATCACCAGGTAGTCTTGTTTTTGTAATAGGATCACTAACCCTTTTTGTCTTGTATCATGCAGCTATTTCTGTTTCACATCTCCTCACAACACCCGCAACCAGGGAAAGGCTTGCTGCTTTCTGGAAACTCGATCCTGAAACTAGAACTTTCAAGACAACAACCCAAGACTCTCAGGAGGTATCCTCAGGCTCTGTTACGATGTCAAGTAAGTATCTTTGTTTTAAAATTTATATAAATAGTGAAATATAAGTTAAGTGAAGATACTTATCTTGTTTTGGTTGTGTAGGTGCTGGAAAATCTGCCAAAGCTGCTTCAAGGTTCAGTGTCACCGATCTCACCACTGTCAAATCCTCTAAAAGAAAGGTTCCTGCCAGCCCGACAGCCTCAATCCCCAAGGGACCCCTCAAAGGAAAGGGAATCAAGAAGAGAAAGGCCTCCGAGGCTGAGGATTTGCAGGGTCTGCCCCTTATCCGCCACCAATTCCTCGAGTATTTCAATGATGTAAGGATCACCAACTCTGCCTTGGTATCCTACTTGTAAGAGGATCACCTGATCTTGAACTGCTTTATCTTTTTCTTTTGCAGAAATTTGCTGAAATTGAGGATTATGTGGGGAATGTCGAGGAGCTGGACAAAAAGATTGCTGACCTCCAACAGGTCGCCATGCTCAAGGATCTTGCCCTTGCTGACCTTCGGAAGGAACTCCAGGATACCAAACAGGAGATGGCCAAGGTGCTGGTTAATTTTGACTATGAAAGGCAGGAGATCACAGATGATGCCAAAGTCTCTGCCGCCATAGCAATGTACAAAACCAAGCTGCAAATGGCCTTGGAAGCTCAGGATCCTGCCTTCGACAAAAGCAACTGGGAAATTGAAGAATGGAAGGCAAGGCTGGCTGAATTGGGTGATGAAGAGGAGGCTGAAGAGATCCTGACAATTGAGGCTGGAAGCAAGGATGAAGCTGGTGAAGCAAGTGGAGCCGGAGGTGGTGATGCAGCAAAGGTTTAGACTGCTTGATTGGGCGATGATGGACATTTCTAGACGTAGCCGGAGCCCAATTTTTAAATTTGGTAGTAGCTTTTTTGTGGTTGTGATGTTTAAAACAATGATGGTCTGTACTGAACAATAGGTTTTAGGATCACGGATCATGTATGACCCTTTGGACAATAGGCAGGATCGCAATTGGTGGAGGGATCCTCTGTTTGGGGGATGAAGCCATTGTGATCCTGCCGCCTTTATATTCCTGCACTACTTTTGAACTTATTATCATGGACACCCTTTACCTACCCCAGCGGACGGGCCACGTTTTGCTGGTAGATGCTCGGGTAGGTAATTTTGACAACCTTTTAAGGGTTAGTCTTTTGTTAATAAATAAAATCTTAACTTTTGTCGCTTATCTTGTGTTGTTATCCTTGTTAATATCTTACTTTCCAACTGTTGTAATGTTCATTCTGTTTATACTTATCAAGCCTTGAAAAATTAAAAAAGATATCCAAAAAGTTTAGGATATGATCAAGGATCACATATCCCATAACCGATAAGTTCTAAAAAGTGATATAGTTTAAGAATCACAAGTTCAGTTGTCAAGTATAAGGGTTATTCAAATAAATAATGAATAGAATTAAAAATATTTAAGGATCATACCTGAGGGTCCAAGTTAGGATCCTAACCATAATAAGGATAACTATAAGATAAACCTTAGAATAAAGTAAGGATCAAGGATCCCTAGTTGCCTATCTTCAAGAACCTGAAATAGATCATAACTTGGGACTAAGCCAACATAAGAAAAGAGTTAGCAACTGGGGACAAGCCCAAGGATAACTGGGGACAAGCCCAAGGATAACTGGGGACAAGCCCAAGGATCGTATGTAGACTGGAGTATGGCCCTAACTGGCGACTATCCAAACTTAGTGACATGAAAATGCCAAAACCTTAGCTAACGTGAAAACTTTAGAAACCTTAGCTAATGTGAAAACGTTAGAAACCTTAGGAACGGATGTATGGTACGTCTACCATTATACGTAGGATCCTAAGCATAGCCAGTACAATGGAATTATCAGCCCCTAAAACGAGTACTGGTCCCACTGCCTTGAACTATACCAGGATCATCGTGCGCTACAGGCGGAACTGGGGTCAAGCCCAAATAACTGGGGTTAAACCCAAGGAACGGATTGCTTCAGTGGATAACCAATGTTATGCTAAGGATACCTGAACTTTCAAAACTTAAACTCACGTGAGAGATGGATAAAGGATACATGATCCTTATCCTTATATGAGGAAATAAAGAAATGAAATAGTTTAAGTTTAGGATATTACCTAAGTAAGGATCACCGATACTTTGAGGATCCTTTAAGGATACCCCTATCCTGAGGATCATCTGTGCCATGTGGATCCTGCTCACATAAAATATTTCTTCAAGTGGACAGCATTCCAAGCTCTTGGTAGCAAATCACCTTCCATGGTTAGCAATCTATATGCCCCCTTTCCTGCTTCAGCTTCAATCAAATAAGGGCCTTCCCATTTTGGAGCCAATTTTCCATCAGCAGGATTGGTGGTATTCTGAAATTCTTTCCTTAATACCATATCTCCAACTTGAAACCTCCTGATCCTGACATTTTTGTTGTAAGCACCAGCCATTCTTTGTTGATAACTGGCCATCCTTATCCTAGCGAGATCCCTGATTTCTTCAATAGTATCCAGGTCTTGAACCAAGTTCTCATCATTTTCCTTAGGGTCACGGGTACTTGTTCTTGCAGTTGGAACCACCATTTCTGTTGGGATCACTGATTCTGCCCCAAATACCAAAGAGAATGGCGTTTGACCAGTAGCATTCTTAGGGGTTGTTCTATCAGCCCAAAGCACATAGGGTAGTTCTTCTGCCCATTTCCCTTTCTTGGATCCAAGCGTCTTCTTCAAATTGTTGATGATGATCTTGTTGGATGATTCTGCCTGACCATTAGCTTGTGGGTGGACTGGTGTTGATGTTATCATCTTAATCCCCCAGCTGTCACAAAAGTTAGTGGTTCTGCCCCCAATAAATTGGGAACCATTATCACATATTATCTCAGAAGGAATTCCAAATCTAGTTATAATATTTCTTTTAATGAAGGATATAACTTCCTTTTCTCTGACTTGGGCAAAAGCTTCAGCCTCTATCCACTTGGAGAAGTAATCAGTCATAGCTAACATGAATACTTTCCCACCAGGTGCCTTAGGGAGCTTACCAACTATATCCATCCCCCATCTCATAAATGGCCAAGAGGAGGATATAGGATGCAATAATTCAGCTGGTTGATGAAGGATATTGCTGTGTCTCTGACAAGGATCACATCTTTTAGCATACTCCACAGCATCTCTCTTCATGGTTCGCCAGTAGTATCCTGTCCTCAGGATCCTTGAGAATAATGCCCTGCCCCCAGTGTGGTTTCCACAATCTCCTTCATGGATGTCTTTTAAAACTTCTTGGACTTCAGGATCCTCAATGCATCTCAAGTATGGTCCTGCAAGAGATCGTCTATACAACATACTATTTATAATTGTGAATTGAGATACCTTAGTTTTGAAAGCCCTAGGGTTTTCTCCTGTAGGAATCTCTCCATGTTGTAAGTATCTCATAATTGGTGAGATCCATGATCCTGATCCTGATCCTGAATGGGATCGAGTATCCTCACTAGGGATTATTGCAGAATCATTTCCTATTTCCATAGCCACATGATCCTCAATAGTCGGGGTCAGGATATGGATAATAGGGATCTTGATATCCTCCGGGATCTTCAAGGATGATCCTAAATTAGCCAATGCATCAGCTTCTGTATTTTCTTCCCTTGGTACCTGTGACAAACTAAAGGAAACAAAAGAGAGTGCCAAACTTTTGACTATCTCCAAATATTTGGTTAGCTTTTCACCTTTAACAGCATAGGATCCATTAAAGTGGTTTGTAATTAACCAAAGAATCTACGTGTACCTCAAGATACCTGATTCCCATATGCTTAGCAATTTGCAAACTAGCAATTAAGGCTTCATATTCAGCCTCATTGTTAGTGGTTTGGAACTCACAAGCTATAGAGTGGGGTATTATGTCCCCCTGTGGCGATTTTAGTAGTATTCCAAGCCCTGTGCCTTTGACATTTGAGGATCCATCAGTATAGAGTATCCAAGGATCCTTGGTCTCTTCTAGCTGCTGGACTTCTAGCTCAGCTTCTTCTTGTAAATCACTACTGAAATCAGCCACAAAGTCAGCTAATGCTTGGGATTTGATGGCTATCCTAGGCTCATATCTTATATCATATGCACTCAGCTTCACTGCCCACTTAGCCATCCTTCCTGACATCTCTGGTTTCCTGGGGACATTCTTAATTGGAAAATTAGTTTTAACAATGATAACATGAGTTTCAAAATAATGTCTTAACTTAGTAGATGCCATAATTAATGCAAGAATAAGCTTTTCAAGGTGTGAGTACCTGGATTCGGCATCAAGTAAACTTTTATTTACATAATAGACAGGATGTTGTGTAACTTGATGATCCTTAACAAGGACCGCACTTACTGCTTTTGAGGATACTGCAAGATACAAGGATAACACATCGCCTTTTTCTGGTTTCATCAAAGCCGGGGCCGAGGATAGGTAATCTTTGAGGGCTCTTAAAGCATTTTCATGCTTCTCCGTCCACTCAAATTTCTTGTTCTTCCTTAGGATATCATAGAATTCTTTACACTTCTCGGAGGATTTAGATATAAATCTGTTCAAGGCTGCTATCCTGCCTGTTAGCCTTTGAACATCCTTAGCATTTGTCGGAGATTTGATGTTCACTATTGCTTTAATTTGTTCCGGGCTAGCTTCAATGCCTCTCTTTGTCACCATATATCCTAAGAATTTACCTGCTTTAACACCAAAGTGACATTTTGAAGGATTAAGTTTCATGTTATATTTGTCAAGGATATCGAATGCTTCCTCTAAGTCTCTAAGGTGATCCTCAGCTTTTAAGGATTTTACCACCATATCATCTATGTAAACCTCCATAGTTTGTCCAATCTGATCCTTGAACATCATATTCACCAGCCTTTGATATGTTGCACCTGCATTTCTTAGTCCGAAGGGCATAGCAATATAGCAGTATATACCAGTTGGAGTCATGAAGGCTGTATCCTCTTGATCGGATGGTTCCATTTGGATTTGTTGGAATCCAGATGAAGCATCCATAAAAGTTAACAGTTCATGACCCGCAGTTGCATCCACCATGGAGTCAATGTGGGGTAATGGGAAAGGATCCTTGGGACATGCCTTATTTAAATCGGTAAAATCGACACATACCCTCCACTTTCCGTTTTTCTTTTGAACAACAACCACATTGGCCAACCATCTTGGGTACTTGACCTCTCTAATCATACCTGCCCGGAGCAATTTCTCTACCTCTTCTTGGATAATGGCATTCCTTTCCGGTGCAAACTTTCTTCTCCTTTGATGGATTGGTTTGAAGGATCTGTCAATGCCGAGTTTGTGAGTGATAACATCTTTGGATATACCAGTCATATCTTCGTGTTTCCATGCAAAGGTAGTCTTTCTCCTTTTGAGGAAGGATACGAGGTCTTCTTTCATTTCTCCAAGGATCCCTGATCCGATATAGATTTTGGATTCAGGATCATCAGGATCCATGAGGATTTCTATCACATCCTGCTCTCTTGCCTCCAAGACATCCCTTGGGGGATACTTTGATTGCTATTGCTCCCTTGACATCGAGGCTGGTTTCATCGATGAAGTGTAACAATTCTTAGCCTCCTGCTGATCACTATCAATCTTCACTATTCCCCAAGGACTAGGGAGCTTCACACATTGATGGTATGTAGATGGGACTGCTTTCATATCGTGTATCCAGGGCCTGCCAAGGATAACATTACAACAAGATAAACAGTCAATAACACAAAATTTTTTATAAGAGTGTAAGCCTTCAATATATATTGGGAGTTTAATGTCCCCCAGGGTGTTCTTAGTTTCGCCACTAAATCCCACAAGCACGGAGGATCTTGGTATGATATCTGATTCAGGAATTCCCATCTTCTTCAGAACATCAAGCTGGATAATGTTCACTGAGCTTCCTCCGTCTATAAGGATCCTGCGGACAAAATGGTTAGAAATGAAAAGAGTAATAACTAAACCATCGTGATGAGGATCCTGGATATCAACTCGATCATCCTCATCGAAGGTTATGACTTTTCCTTCGGAGACACTTGATGTTCGAACAGGTCTTTCTCCATTATCCATTTTAGTTTCCTTTGCATGCCTTTTAGCTGCTGAGAAGGATGTGCCGCAAATGTCTGATCCTCCAGAAATAAAGTTTATCACTTGTGCATCTGCTGGAGGGGCTGGAGCCTTCTCAGGGATCCTTTCAGGATCCTGAGTCGTTGACTTTTTTCTTCCCAACAATTCTTTTAGATGCCCCTTGCTCAACAAGTATCCAATTTCCTTTCTTAGTGCAATGCATTCTTCTGTGAGGTGCCCAAAATCTTCATGGTATGCACACCACTTTTATTTATCCTTAGTTGCAGCTGGCCTATCATTTTTTCTGGGCCATCTAGCTTTATCACCTAGACTCTGCATCGCAAGGATTAGTTCATTGTTATCGACACTAAAACAATATTCAGAAATTGGAGGATAATCCTCATCATCCTCTTCTTGATCAATAGAATGCACGTTCTGGTTATCAGATCTGTTGTAGGATCTGAACTTGTTGTTCCTGAATGAGGATCCTTGCTTATCCTGCTTTGAGGATCCTGCTAACCTCTCCTGGATCCTCTTGTCATCTTTTAGTCGAATGAACCTAAGTGCTCGGGTTCTTACCTCATCTAAGTTCCTGCATGGTGTCATAACAAGATCATCATAGAAAGACGAATCCCTAAGCAATCCCATGTTAAAGGCCTCAACAGCCGTGGCTATATCTAAGTTGGGAATGTCTAAGGATTCTTTACTGAATTTGGTAATGTAATCCCTTAACGATTCATTATGACCCTGGGTTATCCTATATAGATCACTAGTTAATCGTTCAAATTTCCTACTACAAGAAAACTGATTATTAAATAGGTTAACTAGATTAGCAAATGAGGTAATAGAGTAGGGGGGAAGACTTAGCAGCCATTTGAGAGCTGATCCAGTAAGAGTGGATCCGAATCCTTTGCACAGGCATGCTTCCTTTAACCTTTCTGGGATTGGATTGATCTCCATCCTCTCCCTGTATTGTGCTATGTGTTCTTCAGGATCCGTCGAACCATCATACAGTTTCATTGTAGGCACGTGGAACCTCTTGGGTATCTCAGCATCACAGATTGGTGGTGCAAAACGAGATATCTTGTGGCTCCCATCTGCAATCTCTGGGATAGGTTTGACTACTCCCGGAACACTTGATATCATATCCTTTAGCTTTTGCAATTCTCTAGCCATGGCATGATTGATACCTGGATCCTGCATAAGACCATGGTTAGTAGTATGAGAATTATTAAAAGTGTTACCTCCCGTTGGATTCAAGTTAGGAAGAATGGATGTTAATCCATATTGTTGGGGCTCTGGAATGATCGAGGGACCAGTAGAGGCATTGGTCTGCATTGGAATAAAATCTCCCTGATGGACATCTGAACTTCCTGTTTGCAAACTCCTCAAGGATCCTGGCATCTGGAAGGATCCCTGAAATTGGGACGATCCTGGAACAAAGGAGGATCCTTGAACCTGGGATGATCCTGGAACAAAGGAGGATCCATGAACCTAGGATGATCCTGGAACAAAGGAGGATCCTTGAACCTGGGATGATCCTGGAACGAAGGAGGATCCTTGAACCTGGGATGATCCTGGAACGAAGGAGGATCCTTGAACCTGGGATGATCCTGGAACGAAGGAGGATCCTTGAACCTGGGATGATCCTGGAACGAAGGAGGATCCTTGAACCTGGGATGATCCTGGAATGAAGGAGGATCCTTAAACCTGGGATGATCCTGGAACGAAGGAGGATCCTTGAACCTGGGATGATCCGGGAACGAAGGAGGATCCTTGAACTTGGGATGATCCTGGAACAAAGGAAGATCCTTGAACTTGCTGCATTCCTGAATATCCTCCTGAGCTCGTGAGGGATCCCATATGCTGAGGATAGGATCTCGCTGGCTGGAAATATGAACCTGATGCCTGGGTCACTGTTGTTGTTCTGTAGTGCACTCCTTTCGGTCCACCCACATATTGAACGTCTGGAGCCACTGATGGCTGAGAAGTAATCACCGGAGTATCAAAATTCAAGGATTTTGGCACCAATGGGGAATGATCCTCTGCCGTTGTCTTTTGTTTCTTGAGATCTCCGATTTCTTTGAGAATCCTCTCATTGGTCTTATCCTGTTGCCGTATCTGATCCTTCATCTGCAAAATTAAAGTAAACATATCACTAGTAGTGGGAGTGTAAGAAGCAGAAGAAGTTGGAGGTTTTGAAAAAATGGGAGTTGGTTTCTTCGCAGCATTCTCAGCATTCTTCTGGGATCCAGAAGGTGGTGGAGGCAAAGGGGGAACACCTTGTGAAGAAGTGAATGTGGGCATCAAATTTGAAGCATTCTTCGCTGAGGAAGCCATTTGCTTGATTGTAGTGAACAGAAATAAGCACAAAAATGCATATTTTCCTAAGGACAAAGCACCAATTGCCCCACGGTGGGCGCCAAACTGTTTTGGTCAAAAAAATCTGTTGAGGATATTGCAACCAAACTCTCTGTTACAGGGTATGATGCTTGAAATGTATAACAATGACAAGGATCACTTCAATGTAAATCGCACAAACAACACAAGGATTTATACGGGGAAAAAGCCCTTGATCAAGAGTTGATCTTCGGCACAAAGAACCCCGGGTGATGGAAACTACCGATCACCAAGCTCAAATAAACGAATAAATGTTTACAACTTCGGATAGTAACGAGCTAGGTTCAAGGATCACTATCGTGAAATGTGTAAATGTGAGTGAAAACGAATGTATGTTCGTCGAGAGCTTCAAGTGTGCGAGTATATGAGTGTGTGTAGTTGTCAAAATGACTAAGTGTTTTTCTACTAGCTCGTTACCCCTTTTAAAATAGAAATTTAACTACCAAACTAACTGTTTTGGTCAAAAATTACCGAAGTAATTAAGTGATCAAATTAGTTAAGTGAGGTAGTGTGCTAGAAGTAAATGTCAAAAATGTGTTAATTAAATTACTTGCAAAAACAGTTTAAGGATACGGCTCGGGATATTGAGCTGTATCGACGATCAAACAATGAGCAAATAATGAGCAAAAAGTAAAGGAAGTGACACGAGATGTACGAGGAAAGCCCTTGATCAATCTAGATCGCCGGCATAAAACCTCGGGAGCTGACAATCGCAGCTGCCTTGTTCTTCAATTGCTTCAAAAATCAGGATACAGTGCAGGATGTGGTACGGATCGACTAAGTGTTACAACGAAAATGAAATACAAGTGTGGTGTTTGCAACTAGCTAGAATGTGATTGTGTTCGAGAGTGTAAGTGTGAAATGATGTGTTCTAAGTTGATCCGACCTCATCTATTTATAGTAAAGATAAGATAACTAACTACCCTAAACTCGCGG
Organism: Helianthus tuberosus; assembly: GCA_030545235.1. Taxonomy (NCBI): domain Eukaryota; kingdom Viridiplantae; phylum Streptophyta; class Magnoliopsida; order Asterales; family Asteraceae; genus Helianthus; species Helianthus tuberosus. The sequence goes on along the minus strand of CM060443.1, from coordinate 222,714,782 downwards.
GATTCACCGAATATTCCTTCTTGGTACGTTGCAGACCTGGTCTTTCGGGCTCAACGTCTCTTTCTCAACAAATTCGTCCGAGTCTTGAGGAGAAGAAGTCCTTGTGACCGTTAGCAAGCCTCTGCCCTTAACCTGCACGTGGTTAATTCAATAAGCTTCAGGATATCGCCCAAGATGTCAGCAATATCCTCTTCCAGCATCCTGATTACAAATAAACAAACAAAGGCAGGATATTGGTCAGGATACATATGTTAAGAAAATGACCCCTAACAATTGTCCCCAAATATATCAGTTGGGATACCGATCCAACGGATATATTTCAAAAACCTTATCCCACAACTCAAGGCATTTAAAATGAAGCGACGGTCAAGATCACATCATAACTTCCAACGCGTTTTTTACTCCATGGAGATCCACAATGCCCCTATATCTTCTCTTTTCTTGTTTGAAAAGCAGATATCTTCAACAGACCCTTCAGGTAATTCTCCATTTTCGACTTTCTTCCTGTCAATTTACTTCATCTTTCTAGCAATGGCCGCCGAGACCTTCACCCAGCAGAATCTTCTCAAAAATCCCGAAAAGGAGATCTGCGCCTTTGACAACGCAGATATTGCAGCTTTAAGAGCCTCCGACGCTTTCCCTGATAGCACAGTCTTTAGGCCATTTGATCGGTCAATCCGATCGGATGTTAGTTCTACCGAATGGATCTGTTTTCCAGCATATCCTTTTTCACTAGGCCTTCGATACCCCTTCCCAGAATTCATGATGCAATTCTTTCGTATTACTGGCATCTCTTTTGCTCAAACCATGCCCATGGTTTGGAGAGTACTAATTGTACTCAACCAAATCAAAAACCTCCACTGTTCTGACCTCTGCATCGAGGATCTACCTATTGCTTATCGCCTCCGATCCCACGGCTCTAGCCGGTTTTTGCTTTTTTCAACCTCCAGCAAACCCCTGATCCTCAAAGCCACCAAAAATGAAGACGGATGGCAACGCAAATTCTTCTTTGTCAAACGAGATTCCATTGCTGAGGGTACTAACCTTCCGGTGGAGTGGTTAACCACCGGTAGGATCAAAAATATCCTTACAGACGATTTAATTGTTATCCCCTATTAATATTCTTCTTTATGCAGTGAACTTTAAGGAAGTTGCTCCTCCTACCGCCGAGTCAGAAGAGAGAATCAACACCGTTTACCGGTTACCTGCAATAGACAGGACTTTTACCACACACGTTCCGAGTTCAAGTCAGTACTCGTCATCCGAGATGTCTGGTAAGAATTCCTTTCAGAATAATTAGTCAAAACAATATAATGATAAAGAATAAAACTTTTTCCTTTACACAGCGCCAGCTAAGATCCCTGAAGTCTTTGATCTTGAAGAACTGGATAGCTATTCTGACCAGATCCAAGTCAAGAAAGAACCTGGCTCCAAGACCACTGCTACATCCAAACCCAGCAGCTCCAAAGCCATCATCATTCCTAAACCTTCACCGGCTACCAAACCTCGGAGTTCGAGTTCCCGCAAGAGGAAAGAACCTGATTCTCCTGTCGTTTCTGACACATTTCCTTATGAAAAGCATGGATTCATCGAAGCCAGCGGTTTTATGACTTCTTTTCTTAACCAAGTTAGTATCTTTATATCATATCCTGCAATTTAGACTGCTTTCATAGACTTAATAATAATATTGATCCCTGTCCTTTTACCTTTGCAGGGTCTTGAGCGTTTGGTTCACCTATATCAAGAATCCTGCAAGCTTAACAAAACACTTGAATCCAAGCTAAAGGAAGCAGAAATCACAATTTCAGACCAAGGTATGATCGCGGCCGCCAAGTCTCGTCATTACGAGGAGAAATACAAAGCTATGACCCAGGAACACCAAGTTGCTCTTAACAAGGCTACTCTTCAAGCCCAAGCTGATCTGGAAGCTGCCCACGTGCAGTACGAACAGGATATGGTCAGTTACCGAGAAAGCCTCAAAAGTTCCGTCGTCGTTTCTCTTCTCCAGGCTAGGTTGAAGATGGCTCACGAAGCCAAAACATTAGGCTTCGAATGCCCTTCTTGGGACGTTGGAGCCTGGGAGACCAAACTGAAGAATCTTGGTGGTACCTCTTCCAAATCAATTGTCGATGATCCTTCTAAAGTAGTTAAAAAGGCAACCGATGCTGACAAGGATGCTGAGGCGGATCCCAGGATGAATGTTGCTGAAACCGCTATGGAGCAAGAAGGCACTACCCCCTAGAGCTTATTTTTATTCGAACAATTTTATGTCTTTATGAACAATTTTCATTTCTATCTCTAAACAATTTGATAACCGAAGGCGGATGGGTCCTGGGTTTCAGGATGAAACCTTCGGTTATCAACCAGTATTGATCGCTTTAAGAATAATTTCATCTTTTGACTTATTTTTCTGTTGCTTTGCATTATTTAGTGTAAGTTTTAGCTTTGTAAAAATTTCATACTGTTATTTTACAAAATATCTTGACCAGTATGCTTAGAAACATACTGCAGAAGTCTTTTAAATGGATCTTCCATACGTTCTTTTAATTTTGTAAAAATTTCTTTAGAAAGTAAAAAATAGTTTATCTTTTTAAAACCAAGTTTTGATGATGATCAGAGTTTCAAGCCAATGCTAGTTTCAAACATCCCAGTCAAATATCCTTAAAAGGACTTTGAGGATATGTGTCAAGATACTTAATGTTGATGCACTTTGTGTGGACGCGACTCGGCTCGGTTCGACTCGGCCTTGAAGACTTGAAGACACGAAGATCGAGACAAAGCTACAGCCAAGGGGGAATTTGTTGGTGCACTTGTGTCTGTACTTTGTCTGTATTTCGTCATGATACAAAACGATGTCTTTAATGTAAGGTTGATGTAAGTTTGACCAAGTCAACCATCCTCCTGGTTTGACTTGGCCAAACAGTTAGCACATTGTGGGTAACATGCTTGTGTCGAAGGATGTCATCGAAGGATGGTTTGTATCCTTCGATGACCTCGAAAGATAAACATTCGATAGATACACATGGACCTCGAAGGATATAATCCTTCGAGGTATGTATGGATCTTTCGGTAGATTTCTGGTCGATAGATGATCCTTCGACCAGATTACCTTATCCTTCGAGCATGTTAGCTGTGTCGGGTATAAATACCCATGTAGTGTGTTGTGTTCAGTTAGACACAGAGATGAGACACAAGAGAGAGAGAGGAGCACATACACACACTTTGAGAGTTTATAGAATACTTCTGTAAACATTGAGCTTGTAACCGGACCTTTCATTCGTATTAATACAAGTGGTGCTAATCGGTGAATCTTGCGTGTTTGTGTTTGTGCTTGTTCTCGTATAAAGTCTCGGTTGCATGCTAGCTTGGATTCCGCACTCGCTAGTGTGTTTGATATAACAAGGATAAGGTTTTATCTCATCCTCGAGAGGGACCTACAAGTGGTATCAGAGCTTTGGCTCTTCTCCTTGTTAAAACCGAGGTGTTCTTGGGTGTTTTTCGGATTTTGAAAAGTTTTTTTTTTCTGAAAAACTTTGTTTTATCGGGTTAAATCTTGTTCGGAAGTTTGTAGTTTTACCGGAAAACCCTTTGTGTTCATAATATCTTCAAGTGTTCTTCAAAGTTTACATCTTTTGATCTTGTTTAGTTATTTTTGAAAGTTGTTGGTGTATTGGAAAAGGGAACTGATTAAAATAATCATACAAAATCTGTTTTTGCAGAAAATGATGGTCTGAACCATACTTTCTGCCGAAAGATTTACCAACCCGTCACCTTTTTCACCAACTTGTCTTCCGTTGTCAACTGTGTCAGAACCGATCGAAAGATATCCTTCGAAGTCGAAAGATCATCTTTCGACCAAAGGAGGTTCGACAGATAGTCATCATTCGAGCATCCTTCGAAGTGTGAGACTTATCTTTCGTTCCAAGGAATATTTTCGAAACATACATCTTTCGGTCTTCTGCGCATTTTCGAAAGACTAGGATCCTTCGATTGGGGAGTCTTTCGAAGTCATCTTTCGTGTTCATCTTTCGATCTACAGTACATTTTCGAAGGATAAGGATCCTTCGTTGGAGAATCTTTCGAAAACATTGTTCGAAACACAACAGTGATCTTTCGAACCCTGTTGATCTTTCGAACAGGTGTTGATCCTTCGATCCTTAGTCTGTTTATGTTTAACAGTTTTGTGTTTCAGGTCTTTCGATCAAGGATCATTCGGCTGGTTGTTTCACTTCGAGATTTTAACATAGTTTGTGAAAATTAAATTTTTAAAAGGAGAAAACTTATTTTTCAAATTTTAAATCAATTTTCACTTAATATATTAATTTTCATAAAATGGGAACAAACGGTCAGTGGGATCCAACCGCGTGGACTCAAATAACTTCGACTCCACAATCATCAGCTATGCAATCTACGCAATCTACGTCAGATTTCGACAAAACTGCATGGATGCGAGCTATTGCCCCACCTCAAGCTGCAATGATAACTGCAAATCAATGGGCTTTGGTCACAAATCAAAGCAACAGCATTCAATCTATGATGCAGAACGACAGTGAAACTGGTACAAGCACAAAACCGCCAAAGTTAAATCACATCAATGATTGGGGATGGTGGAAAGAAAGGCTGAGAACTTATGTTCAGGGACAAGGTCAAGATCTATGGATGTGCTTCTTCTCAGCTTTTGAAAATGAGCTGGAAGTTGCAGGATCTAATCCACAAACTTACAGCACTTTGTCTGAAGAAGATAAGAAGAAGTTTGAGTTAGAAAAGAAAGCATTCATGATTCTCACACAAGCTCTTCACAAAGACATTTATCACCAGTTTGTTTACTGCACGACTACTAAAAGCTTGTGGGATATGCTCACGTTACGGTGTGAAGGAAATGCTCAATCTAGAAAGATCAAGCAAGAATTACTGAAGAAAGAGTTTGAAGGATTTACATGTTTGGAGAATGAGACTTTGGGAGAGTTATCTACAAGGTTCCATCATTTGTTGAGTGAGATGTTTGCTTTTAAAGTCACTGCCACTCCACAAGAATTGGTGAAGAGATTCGCTGATAGCTTACCAGCAAAGTGGAGCAGTTATCTTGAAATTCTCAAAGAAAACGGTGTTTTAGAAACAATCACCGTTTATGAATTAATTCAAAGATTGGAGAATAAGGATGTAGAAGAAAAGCTGAAGGCAAAAAGAACACAAACTCCTCAAAATCCAGAAATGTACTTTGGGATTGCAGGAGGTATCAGTGGAGAAAGACCAGCTTCTCAACACGCGAAGCTTCAAACAGCTTTCGTCTCTAACACCGGACCTTCAACAACAGATCAGTTTGATCCTTCAGCCTACACGATGTTTTCAAGACCGAATGTGCAACCGACAGCTCAGCAGCAACAACCGCAACAGCAAGGGTTTTATGGAAGCTCTTCAAACTTTCAAGCCACTTCAAATCCTAACACAGTCAGATTAGACACTTCCAACTTTTCCAAAGTCAGTGTCGAAGTAGCCAAGGAGCATATGGAGATGTTGAATACCTTGGTTAGTGCTTATAGTGGATTGATCGCAGGTCAGATTGGGAATGTCAATTTAACCAATGAAGATTATCAGCAAGTGGATAAAGAAGAGTTTGAAATGATGGATATCAAATGGGCTCTTGCTAGTGCAATTCGAAGAGCAAAGGAGTTTATGGAAAGGACGGGGAGAACCAACTTGGAAAGCAAGAAAGATACCAAGTATGGGTTCGACAAGCAAGCTGTAACGTGCTTTAATTGTGGCGAACGGGGTCATTTCAAAAGGGAATGCACAAGACCAGCTCAGCATGGAAATCAAAATCCGTTCAGAAATCAAGGCAACCAGAACGGGAACAATGTTCGTACGTTGATACCTGTCAACAACCAAGGCCAAGCAGGGTCATCAAATACCAACCGGGGGCTGTTGGTTCAAATAGATGAGGGTTGTGATTGGTCGCTTCAGCTTGGAGAAGGAGGAAATGGTGGAACGGCATGTTTTGCTGAAGTCGTAAAGGATTTAAAGCACGCCAGTGGTGGAGAATCTTTCACCAATGGTGTTGCATCTTCTGGAGATGAAGACAGTTCTGGTTATAGTGGAAGCTCAGATGAAGAATCCTCCACTTCAGGAAATGATCATGTGGATGAGACATCAAGTGCGTCAGTCGATGCAGATATTGATGAGCTTTTGAAAGAAGCTGCAGCAGGAACTGAAAGAAGATCTAATCTAATGGATCAAGCTGCTTACTCTTCGTCTTCTCTCCATTCAGCCTTTATGGCTAATGTCGACAGTTCATCAGGTCAGGTATGTGTCGATGAACCCACTGTAGCTAGTTGTGATAACTGTGATAATTTGCGTGTCAACAATGCTGATTTAGAGGCAAACATGTCTGAGTTGCAAGGCAAACATGACGCTTTACAAGCTAGTTTGTTTGACTTGCAAGACAAACATGTTTCGATGAATGATGAGTGTTGTGAATTGCAAAGCAAACACGAGGCTTTGCAAGAGAAATATGATATCACATGCAAACACAATCAAGAATTGATTGTAGATCTTTCTAAAGCAACTGAAGCTAACTTGTTTTTAACCAGAAATGAAAAGGAGTTTAAAGCAACAATTGCGTCATTAAAACATGATGTTTCAGAATTACAAAAGGCTTTTTTGCGAAAACAACATGCTAACAATAATCTTATTGACACAATTGAAAAGCAAATGGTAGAGTTAGCAACAGCTCGATGTGAATGTGAGACAATTAAGCAGAAACTGGAAAGCTATTCCAATTCCCGCTTTGTATTGGATCACATCATTGATGTTCAAGAGAGAAAGAAAAAGGGGGATAAACCATGTATTGGATTCAGATCATGTCCTCCCCCAATGAATCACAATTACTCCAAATCGCCTGATGACGAGGATATGCCCCGTTTTGAACCTACTGTGCCACTCGGTCTAGATGACTTTGCAGCAGGCCTCGGGTTCACAACTGGTACATCATCCTCGGGTCAATCAGAATCTGAATCTGAGAATGAGACAGATTCATCGTGTGTTAAGGAACAGAGTCCTCCCATTGTTGAGGATGCTGATTCTTCGGATGATGAATCTGAAGAAATTGTGAAACAACAGTCTAACTCGGTTACAACAGATATTCCAATCGAGAATCACATCCTGTGTGATCCACCAGTGAAACCGAGTAAGACTGAAATGTCAAAACCAATGGAGTCCCTTGTTTCTACAAGTGAAGAGAATAACTTGTTGTACACGCTCAAAGGAGATGACAAAATTTACTCTAACAAAGATTTTCCACTTAAAAATGTAAATCAAGATTTAATTGAGCAAATTTTTGAAGGATGTACTGACAAGTTTTTGGGGAGCAAAAGTGGCAAAATTACCGTCACTCAATGTGATCCAATTCCGTGTGACCAAATTAGAAAACAATACGGAAACCAAAAACCACCAGTTGAGCGAAAACAACAAGTCAACTCCGGAAAGGGTAAGGTACAGGGAAAGAAGGCTCAGAACAAGAATGTTCAAGCACCTAAGTTTCAACAACAATGGGTGCAAAACAAAAGAGCTCCTGTTAAGAAAAGAGAACCGAAAGTGAACTTTGTTGGATCCACGGGTTCAGACAAACTTGAAACATTTCAGGATAAATCTAACCTTGATTTTATAAAACAAGTTAGAATTTTAAAACGAAATGAACAAAATAATTACACCCAACACACCAACGGATGTGATTTAGGTCCAAGCACGTCTAGATCACAAAGTTCATGGTCTGGTTCTCAGTCTGGTCATCAACATGTTTCTCCGAGGTTTGTAGAGCGGAGAATGTGCTTTGAGTGTGGCACAATTGGGCATATTGTAAGATACTGCCCATACCTGCAAAAGTTGAAGGCAAAAACAAGTGCTCCCCAAGAAACCAATTACCAAAAACGTTCATTTTCCCCGAAACAAGACCCACGTGTCTTGAAAGAGAGGGAAAAGAAGTTAAAACAAAAGAATCAAAAGGTAATTGAAAAGGCCTTAAAATCAGAGGTCAAAGAAGAAAAACCTGTTCAAGCAAAACCTAAAACTGTAAAACCAGTAAATGCTAAAATAATTAATGCAAATACTGGTAAAGGACAAACAGCTTGGAAACAAAAACAGGTAATTCAGTCAGGGGGAGCACCACAGGTTCTTTTTCCTAATCATCAAGTGATTGAAATCACTTTTCTTGATGATCAAGGACGACCCAAGTCCACAAAGGCTTGGGTCCCTCTCTCCAACTAATTTTTGAGTGAGTGTGTAGGATATTCCAGGAGGAACTTTCGATAGTCGTAAGATTGTTGATAGTGGAGCATCCTTGCACAAAATAGGCAACAGAAGAAATTGCTGCCTTTGATGGAGAGAAAAAGTAAAGGGAAACAGAAATGTCTGTTGAAAGAGATTGAAAAGCTTCGACAAAATGGAAATCTTTTCAAAATGTGAATGTTCAAGGCTTTGATCGGGTCCCCGGGATAGATTCAAATCAAAATGTACGCACCTGCAGCACGGTTGAAGTTCAAAATCAACAAGATGAACGTGCAGTGTACATTTCTCCACGGTGTGATTGAAGAAAATGTGTTGGTTGATCAAACTACACCGGGTGTGCGGACGCCTTGGCGTGGATTGAACAACCGCACACTACTTCTGAACGAGAAAGACAAAGATCTTCGCTGGTGCAATGTGGAAGACCAGCCGGACCCAAAGGTTTCTGATCTTGCTGCTGTCAGGAGATCTCTTAGTAGTTACAAAAATCGACTTTGAAATCCACACCGAGTGGATATTCAGTTTGGGAGAGCTCTCAGATTCCTTGCAATGCACGATGCAGTTGCAGGATACGGTTTTAAAATTCTAATCTCTCTTTTACTTGTCGATTATTAAGCTCCTTTGTGAATTATTATCTCGTACAGCACTCTTTGGCCAGACAATGTTGTCATGGTCCGCACCGCTTTCCGACATGCCAACTGATTTTTCCAAAATTTCGCTAAATCATTTCTGATTAAAACTTAATTTTGGTAAACGGCATTGAGGAAAAACATGAGTTAACCAACATCGGAAAATCATTTTTGTAAATACCTTTGTGTTTTAAATTTATTTAGTTTGTTGATTTTAGGGGGAGTAAATCCAAAATTTGAAAATCCAAAAACATCGAAAAATTTCAAAAACACAAAAACAATAGAAAAGCAAAAATGAGTTTCCTGGCGAGCAAAAGAGAAAATGATAGTACATCAGTGGTCTGTCTAAACCTCTTTAAACCTTAAATGAAAAACGTTAAGCAGCTCTATATAAGATGTATCGGTAGGCTCACAATCATTTTAAAGTGAATTTATTTAGTTTGTTGATTTTAGGGGGAGTAAATCCAAAATTTGAAAATCCAAAAACATCGAAAAATTTCAAAAACACAAAAACAATAGAAAAGCAAAAATGAGTTTCCTGGCGAGCAAAAGAGAAAATGATAGTACATCAGTGGTCTGTCTAAACCTCTTTAAACCTTAAATGAAAAACGTTAAGCAGCTCTATATAAGATGTATCGGTAGGCTCACAATCATTTTAAAGTGTGCAGGGTGATATAAACTTAAATCGACTGAAGACTGGGTGGGAACCATTCATTGGCATATGGTCTTAGTACCGAAATTTCGTTTGAGAGATTGCCGAGGTTCTGAGATATTCGGTCTTTAAGCTGCTTATCATCTGGGTATCATGGTTGTATCTTTTACCGAAAAATAACGGGGACGCAAGTCTAGATCTTCCATGATACTATACATACGTGTACATACTGCATACGACCTCAATAAGTGATCAACAATCACATGTCCAAGCAAATAAGTGATAATATATCACATTTATCCGGGAGTCAAGTTCGTCTCTCTGCTGTACGAAAGTACTGACCTGTTCACGGACTTGCTCCTGTGCCCTCATGCATATGAAAATCAAGTTCCTCATCAATAAGTGATTATATCACATAGGGCTTGTTTTCAAATCAAAATAAGTGAGAATCTCACATCATATACGGTCAAACAGATGATAATCGGTATACTCACCAGTAAGATGAACCCTCGTGCATACCTTGATACGGGAATGTGTCGTGATGTGGATGAACACCGGTCGGTAAGTGTAAATTATACCTTAACGTATCCCCTCGCCATGATTACAAATGATAAGTTGAGCTTATGTGGACAACAATACCGATAATTGTTATAGGATGCTTATCTTAATGTTAACTAATTGAACAACAAGAGCGGTTTGGCATGACCGTACACTGATATGATTCTCTTACCCTCGAAACTCGCAAAAAGAATGTCTGTAAATATTTATTTAATGTTTCCTGTTTATGCATCTTTGTATATATTTATTTATTGCTTTCCGTCTTTATTGATTGAGATTTGATCTCATATGTGTCGTTAGTTTAAATGTTAACTATATTCCAAGCGGTTGTTCTCATTATGCGTTTAGCTTTCTTGCATGTGCAGATGCTAAAGGCGAGGAGAACATGTTTGATGAAAAGCTTTGGAATGAAGACACGAAGTGGAGGCACTCAAAGGATAAAATGATCGAGTTGCCGCTGTCCCTTCATCAACACCACAAGGATCTGAAGAAGTGACAAGTCAAAAGATTCATGAGCATGACTCAATGGAGAGTTCAATCTAAGGGGGAGTTTATTGACACACTACCTAAGTTAAATGGGGAGTTTGTTGATACACTCTCTACTTATGACGCGTGAAGACTTTGAAGATCCTCCGACATGAAAGTCACAAAAGACGAACCATCACGAGTAGCGTCCAAGGGGGAGTTTGTTGATGCACTTTGTGTGGACGCGACTCGGCTCGGTTCGACTCGGCCTTGAAGACTTGAAGACACGAAGATCGAGACAAAGCTACAGCCAAGGGGGAATTTGTTGGTGCACTTGTGTCTGTACTTTGTCTGTATTTCGTCATGATACAAAACGATGTCTTTAATGTAAGGTTGATGTAAGTTTGACCAAGTCAACCATCCTCCTGGTTTGACTTGGCCAAACAGTTAGCACATTGTGGGTAACATGCTTGTGTCGAAGGATGTCATCGAAGGATGGTTTGTATCCTTCGATGACCTCGAAAGATAAACATTCGATAGATACACATGGACCTCGAAGGATATAATCCTTCGAGGTATGTATGGATCTTTCGGTAGATTTCTGGTCGATAGATGATCCTTCGACCAGATTACCTTATCCTTCGAGCATGTTAGCTGTGTCGGGTATAAATACCCATGTAGTGTGTTGTGTTCAGTTAGACACAAGAGAGAGAGAGGAGCACATACACACACTTTGAGAGTTTATAGAATACTTCTGTAAACATTGAGCTTGTAACTGGACCTTTCATTCGTATTAATACAAGTGGTGTTAATCGGTGAATCTTGCGTGTTTGTGTTTGTGCTTGTTCTCGTATAAAGTCTCGGTTGCATGCTAGCTTGGATTCCGCACTCGCTAGTGTGTTTGATATAACAAGGATAAGGTTTTATCTCATCCTCGAGAGGGACCTACACTTAACATGATGTTATTAAAAATTTAAATGAGGCTTGCAAAGGAAAGATCATACCAGACATAGGATATAAACCTATTACCAAACTTCAATCCCTTTGCAACTCTTCCAATGAAGATGTCCCCAGTGCAAGGTACTTAATGCATTAGTCGCAAACTTCATTCTTTTAACTTTACACCACCATCTTGGCAGGGATGTCCCCTGCGTACAATGTCTTCAAGTATCTTAGAAATCTATTTAATGTCAGTTTCCATGGCATAAGCAATTTTTCTCGTTCCGAGGGTATAACCCAAGGATGTACTGGAGATAAATCCTTTGTATCCTGGGGAAAATCCCAATTTTTCATGCGCTACAGGCGGGAGTGTATAAACTCCAAGACTTAGAAAGGTGAAAACCTTTAAACCTTAGAGAGTATGAAAATACCCTTTCGTGAGAGAGGGTGATCAATCCTCATATACCGTTAGGATTCAGGATATAGCCAATGGTAACGAAATTGTCAGCCACTTTTACATGGACTGGTCCCGCCACCTTGAACTATCCCTGAATAACTTGCGCTCCAGGCGGGGTGTTTAAACCCAATTCGGAAGAAAGGTGAATACCTTTAAACCTGTGAAGGGATCAGTATCCCTTAAACGTGAGAGAGGGGGCCAATCCTCTAATCTTCTGAGTTATCCCGAGTGCATATTCTGGAGCTATATCCTGAAACATATCTTGCAAAACAAATGTAAACTAAGGTGGGTGTTAGCTTGGCTAACACCCCTCCGATGCTTAAGTCAGTATCAGGTTATAAAGAACAAATTACACCAAACACATTTAAAAGAAGTAAGAATTCATACCATCTCGAGTTAGAAATTAAATTCTAGACTCACTTGAAATAGAGCTTAAGGTGTATAGCATTCCAAGATCTCGGTAGCATATCTCCCTCCATATTCTTAAGTCTATACGCTCCTTTCCCTGCTTCTGATTCAACTTCATATGGTCCTTCCCATTTTGGAGCTAACTTGCCATCGGCAGGATTAGTAGTATTTTGGAAGGCCTTTCTTAATACCCAATCTCCAACCTTAAATCTTCTGGTTCTAATATTCTTGTTATATGCCCTGGATATTCTCTGTTGATATGCTGCCATCCTTAGCCTTGCCGCATCTCTCTTTTCATCTATAGTGTCTAAATCCTGACTCAAGGCTTCAGGATTCTTCTCAGGATCACTTAAGATAGATCTTGCAGTAGGTATTGTCATCTCCGTTGGAATCACTGCTTCTGCTCCAAACACCAACGAAAATGGGGTTTGACCTGTTGCATTCTTTATCGTTGTCCTGTCAGCCCATAAAACAAAGGATAATTCTTCTGCCCATCTTCCTTTTTTGGCTCCAAGCCTTTTCTTTAAGTTGTTGACAATTATCTTGTTAGAGGATTCTGCTTGTCCATTTGCTTGAGGATGTACCGGAGTTGATGTGATCATTTTGATTCCCCAACTCTTGCAAAAGTCAGTAGTCCTCTTACTTATGAACTGAGAGCCATTGTCACAGATTATCTCAGCTGGTACTCCGAATCTGGTCAGGATATTCCTCTTGATGAAGGATACTACTTCTTGGTCTCTTACTTGAACAAATGCTTCAGCTTCAACCCACTTAGAGAAGTAATCCGTCATTGCTAGCATAAAGACTTTTCCTCCCTGAGCTTTCGGTAACTTTCCCACTATATCCATACCCCACTTCATAAATGGCCAAGGGGAAACAAAAGGATATAATGGTTCAGCCGGTTGATGCAGTATGTTACTATGTCTTTGACATGACTCACATCTTCGAGCATATTCTGCGGCATCTTTTCTCATTGTTGGCCAATAATATCCTGTTCTTAATATTTTTGAGAATAACGATCTGCCCCTAGCATGGTTACCACAATCCCCTTCATGTATATCCTGAAGGACTTCTTTGGCTTCAAGATCCTCCAAGCATCTCAAATACGGTCCTGCAAGAGATTTCTTGTATAAAATATTATCTATAATAGTGAATCGTGATACCTTCATCCTAAATGCCTTAGGATTTTCATCTCCAGGAATGTGTCCTTCTTTGAGATATTTCATGATTGGAGCCGTCCTGGTTCTAGGATCCTCTTCAGGATATTCCGCCCCAGGATCCTGAATACCAGCTACTTCTTTTGTCACACCCCCAAAATCCACACGCGGAGTATCACCGCTTGGAGGCGTGACTGACCAGGATCAAGCCACCAATCATATTGAACATGTGAGTAAATAGTAAAAGTCATTCATCAATACGAAAGGTGTTTTCAAAACCAAACATCAATAAGTGTGTAGCGGAAGCATAAGTATGTAAACCCAATGAAAAATGTAAATTCAAATGTTTAGATAATTAGCATGGCATCCTTGATCCATGTCCCACAACGACCTGCTCCTCCCTGTGCAAGCTCCAAATGTACCTAAGGTCCTGCAAGGCATGCAGCAGAGAGTCAACAACTAGTTGAGCGAGTTCACAGTTAATAAGTTCGTTATAACAAATCATATATGCATTTAGTGGGGGCTTCCCATGTAGGTATGTGCTAATAGTGGGGGTTTCCCATGGTCGTATGTACTACTGGTGGGGGTTTCCCACGTTTTTACTTACTAGACTATTTGCAACCATGTGTTCTTCTAAATCCGAGAACAGGAATACGTACAAGGTCACGTAGGATTTACGTGAGTGCCCTTCCCCGAGGACAGTGGTACGTGTGGGGTTTACGTAGGTTTTACGTAAGTGTCCTTCCGACCCGGAAGACAGTAGTAGGTATTAGTTTACGTAGGTTTTACGTAAGTGTCCTCCCGACCCGGGAGACAATGGTAGATACTAAGTTACGTAGGTTTTACGTAAGTGTCCTGACTATCCTGAGGACGATGGTCTATAGTCTAGCGATATCGTAAGTACGAGTAGTTATCCATTTCAAATAATCCAACCCAATTCCCAACCCGGGAATTCCCATGCCTTGGCTGTGTGAACTCACCTTGGTTTGCTCGGCAGATACACAAAAGGGTTTCTTGAACTATGAGTGGTCAACCACGTCCTAACAGGGTTACCATATAAGTCAGGTTTTGAATCAAGTAGCGCACACAGGTATCACATAGATTGCATATATAAGAAACACATACGGATCATAGCATCATGCAACATCACGTTCAACAGATAAGACATATTGACATTAAGTGATTGGGCTCGCCCAAGTCTAATGACCTTGTGCGAGTAATTCGTCGAAGCCCATTACTACCCGGCCCAAAAGCATGTAACCCAAATAACTCCGTAAGCATAACACGGCCCAAACGAATAATCTTAAGCCTTGTGCGACTAGTAGTGTTTTCCAGCCCAACACATATAACCTACGGCCCACACAACAAATAAATAATAACCTTGTGCGACTTAAGTATTCTTGTGCGGTTGTGTTAATTCGGCCCAAATGTATATCCGGCCCAATGTTCCATTAACATAACCACTTGTGCGATCCACTAAGACTTGTACGACTGAAGACCCTTTGTGCGACTGAACATCTTGTACGACCAAGAGGTCTTGTGCGAGTAGTCGGCTTGTGCGATTAGGGTGTCTTGTGCGACCAGTTTTTAATGATTCGAATAATATGGAAGTTTGTTACACAGCTTCTATCTTGCCACCAATTGCAAAGTTTCCTTTTATTTATCAATTAACAACTTTACAGTTTCACATTTAGCTCATATCAGATCAAATAAGGGTATTTACTTTCTAATTTATATAAACCCTAAATGGTGCAAGATCATTGTATGAACAATAATTTATCACATCATCACATTCCATCAGATTTACATGATCAAACAACAGGTTATAAACATCACCATGCAACCAAATATTCGATTAACATCATCAATTCAAAGCATAGAAACATCACAGCCGGTTTAAACGAGTATTCTGTTCTCATTCATCATCTTAAATTCCACATCATAATACACAACACTAACCCATTCGAACCCAAACATAGACATGGCCGATTGCATACATTCATATTAACATAACAATACATTACTATGTAATCCTCAAATCTCATAAAAATCAACATACATGTGAGCCGATTAACAAGAGCACTTATCATTCAACATCACAATCTATCCTATTAACCGAAATCCTAGATCATCATGCAACTATATTAACACACACCTCAAAACATCAACAAACATGTATTCGATAAACTCAACACTAACCGGATGATTGAGGGTTAATCCGAGCAAAGAAAGATCTTGAGTGGAGAGGGTGTTCGGCTGCCTTCTTTTTCGTGAGGGAGAGAGAGGAGAGCTAGGGTTTGTGGGTGTGTTGTGTGATTGTTTTGCAACAAGTGAGAACAACTTTCTAAGGGTGTGTATACGTATGGTGAAGTGGGCCGAACCCTTAACATGGCTGCCCATTCGGTTCAAGTTCAAGAGAAGTGGGCCGAGGGTAGTTAAGCCCAAAGGCTTGTGCGATTCGAATAGCGTTGTACGATCGGCTTAATACTATACAATACACATTATCACATAATCATAACAACATAACATTTAATCAATCACAAGGTTCATATACTCACACAATGTTCACATACGTTACATGAAAGTATAAAGAAGGTTCTGAAATACGAGTTGTCACATTATCCCCAACTAAAAAGAAATTTCGTCCCGAAATTTGGTACGCACTCACTGAGGAAGCTAGGTAAGTTGTATCGTTCACTGATTTTCCTGGGGTGTCACATCCTCCCCCCGTTGATCTGGAATTTCGTCCCGAAATTCCGCAGTAGTAGCTTCAGCCTCAGTAGTGGTTGCATTAGTTCCGAATAACTGGGGATATTTGAGTTCCATTTGATCTTCACGCTCCCAGGTGAACTCTGGACCGCGGCGGGAGTTCCAACGAACTCGTACAAGAGGGATTCTCGTGTTTTTGAGGACCTTAACATCCCGGTCCGTGATTTCAACTGGTTCTTCGACAAAGTGCAACCGCTCGTCGATAGTGAGTTCCTTTAAGGGAACTACGTGGGTCTCATCTGACGTACACTTCTTCAGATTCGACACATGAAAGACGTTGTGAACTGCACTGAGTTCAGCTGGTAGGTTCAATCTGTAGGCCACCCTGCCTATCTTCTCAATAACTTCGAAAGGTCCGACGTATCGTGGATTGAGTTTGCCGCGTTTGCCAAAACGAACCACACCCTTCCAGGGCGAAACTTTGAGTAGCGCTCGATCCCCAACCTGGAATTCGAGCAGTTTTCTATCTTTATCGGCGTATACTTTCTGACGGTCACGTGCTGCCGCCATGCGTTGTCGTATTTGAGCAATCTTTTCAGTAGTATCAACTACCATTTCTGGACCTGTGATCTGACTATCTCCCACCTCTGCCCAACAGAGAGGTGACCGGCATTTACGCCCGTACAATGCCTCGAATGGTGCAGCTTTAATGCTTGTGTGGTAGCTGTTATTGTATGAAAATTCCACAAGTGGCAAATGTTTTTCCCAACCATTACCAAAATCAATTACACACGCCCGAAGCATGTCTTCTAGAGTTTGAATAGTGCGCTCAGACTGTCCATCCGTCTGAGGGTGATAAGCTGTGCTCATGTCTAAGCGAGAGCCAAAAGATTTGTGCATTGCTTGCCACAGTTCTGAAGTAAAACGTGCGTCATGATCAGAGATGATGGAGGTGGGCACCCCGTGCCTCGAGACCACTTCTTTTAAATAAATGTCCGCTAAGGTAGAGAACTTGTCTGTTTCTTTGATAGCCAAGAAGTGAGCAGACTTTGTGAGTCGATCCACGATCACCCAAATAGTATCGTTCCCACGCTGAGATCTAGGTAAGCCAGTAACAAAATCCATGGAAATTTGTTCCCATTTCCATTGTGGTATCTCAGGTTGTTGGAGTGGTCCTGACGGTTTCTGATATTCTGCCTTGACTCTCGCACAAGTCAAGCATTTGCTAACATATGTGGCTATGTGGGCCTTCATGCTAGGCCACCAGTATGTAGTTTTGATGTCGTGGTACATTTTATCCGCACCTGGATGTACCGAGTAGCGAGACTTATGAGCTTCATCCATTACGAGCTCGCGTAGATTGCCATAGTGTGGTACCCAGATGCGTCCTGTTACGTAATAAGCACCATCTTCCTTCTGTTCTAAGCGTTGCCTTGAGCCACGTAGGGCTTCAGCCCTGACGTTGTCTGATTTCAATGCTTCTACCTGAGCATTTCGTATCTGAGAAGGAAGGCTAGACTGAATAGTGAGCTGTAGAGCTCGCAGGCGCTTAGGCACGGTGTCTTTTCGACTGAGGGCATCAGCCACAACATTGGCTTTGCCTGGGTGGTACCTGATTGAGCATTCGTAATCATTTAGCAGTTCGACCCATCGTCGCTGTCGCATATTCAGTTCCTTCTGTTTGAAGATATGTTCGAGGCTTCTGTGATCAGTGTAAATAGCACATTTGGTACCATACAGGTAGTGTCTCCATATCTTAAGTGCAAAGACAACCGCTCCCAGCTCTAGGTCGTGTGTAGTGTAATTCCGCTCGTGAATCTTAAGTTGGCGCGAAGCATAAGCAATGACTTTACCCCTTTGCATCAATACACATCCAAGACCTTGGATAGATGCGTCGCAGTAGACTACAAAATCGTCCGTGCCTTCAGGCAATGAGAGGATAGGTGCACTACAAAGTCTATCCTTTAAATGCTGAAACGCTGTTTCCTGTGCATTACCCCAACGGTAAACCACACCTTTCTGCGTCAGTAGTGTGAGCGGCTGAGCAATCTTCGAGAAGTCTTTAATAAACCTTCTGTAGTATCCCGCCAAACCCAAGAATTGGCGTATTTCTGTTGGTGTGCGAGGAGCGGGCCAATTCTTGATCGAATCCACCTTGGATGGATCGACATGAATCCCATCCTTGTTTACCACGTGGCCTAAGAAGTGGACTTCATGAAGCCAGAAGTCGCACTTTGAAAACTTAGCGTATAGTTGTTTCGTTCGAAGGAGTTCCAAGATAAGTCGTAAGTGCTGCTCGTGTTCCTCCTGACTCTTCGAATAGATCAGGATGTCGTCGATGAAGACGATAACAAACTTGTCGAGATAGGGTTTGCACACCCTGTTCATAAGATCCATGAAAACCGCAGGCGCGTTCGTTAGCCCGAAAGGCATGACCAGAAACTCGTAGTGGCCGTAGCGTGTTCTGAATGCTGTTTTGGAGACGTCCTCATCCCGGACTCTCAACTGATGGTAACCTGACCTCAGGTCTATCTTGGAGTAGTAGCTCGACCCTTGCAACTGGTCGAATAAGTCGTCAATACGCGGAATTGGATAGCGATTCTTCACAGTAACCTTGTTCAGTTCACGGTAGTCAATGCACATTCTGAATGTACCGTCTTTCTTCTTCACGAATAGTACTGGAGCTCCCCAGGGCGAAGAGCTAGGTCGTATGAAACCCTTTTCCAATAGTTCTTGCAGTTGCTTAGACAGTTCTTCCAGTTCGGTTGGAGCTAAGCGATAAGGTGCTCGAGCTATGGGTGCTGCTCCTGGAGCAAGCTCAATCTGAAATTCGACCTGACGATGAGGCGGTAGCCCAGGTAACTCTTCAGGAAACACTTGAGGAAAGTCGCGCACTACAGGAATATCCTCAATCTTTTTCTCTTTCTTCGATGTATCCGTAACGAGAGCTAAAACAGCTGTGTGGCCCTTTCGTAAACATTTCTGAGCCTTCAAGAAAGAAATGATGCCACTCACGACACCACTCTTGTCGCCTTGGACTTCGAGAGGTTCTTTACCAGAACGTGGAATACGAATGATCTTCTCCTTGCATAGGATCTCTGCTTGTTGTTGGGATAACCAATCCATACCGATGACAATGTCGAAACTACTCAGAGTTATAGGAATGAGATCGATGGAGAAAGTTTGACCAGCGAGGATAAGATTACAACCCTGAACTATGTGTGTGGCCTCTAAACTTTTACCGTTAGCTAACTCTACGATATGTTTGGTGTTCAAACGTGTTGGTGCGCGTTTAAGCATTTGGCTAACATTCAGAGACATATAACTAGTATCCGCACCCGAATCAAATAGTACAGTAACATAAAAGTCGTCGAGAAGAAACTTACCCATAATCACATTAGGATCGTTCCTTGCATCAGCCTGACCAATCACAAATGCACGACCCCTAGCAACATTGTTGTTGTTGTTGTTTCCCCCATTGTTGTTGTTCCCATTGCCCTGGTTGTTGTTGTTATGCTGGTTCTGGTTCAACTGAGGGCAATCCCGCTTAAAGTGACCTTCAGCCCCGCACTGAAAGCATCCCCTGATTCCTGGTTGTTGTTGTTGTTGCGGCTGGTTTCGTGGAGCTGGTGGCTGTTGTTGCTGGTTCTGATTTACAGGTCGTGGGCTCCTACAATCCTTGGCCTCATGACCCATCCTGAGACATCTTTGACAGCGACCCTTGTTGCACTGGCCACTGTGGTGCCTGTTACAATTGTGGCACTTGGGGTGGTTTCCTCGATAAACTCTCTGTCCGTGACTACCAGATGACTGCTGACTCGGACCCTGATAATCATTGGTCTTGCGTTGCTGGGCTTGAGACTGAATGGTAGCTGAACCTTTGCTGGAATCCCCCTCCCATTTCCTCTTATTGTCACTGGGGGTAGCAGGAGTAACTGAAGTGGTAGCGGTAGTAGTAGCGTTGATGCGTTTAGGCAACCTGTTCTGCTCCACCGCCTGATCAGTGAGACGGTGAGCCAACTGAACAACCTGCTGGTAGGTAGCATGGTTTGCTGAAGTCACATGACTTTGGATCTCCGGTACTAGACCCTTAAGATAGAGTTCGATACGCTTGTCCGCCAGAGTAGGACACAGTAATGCAAGCTCATTCGATCTCTTGGTGTACGCCTCAATCTCAGACCCCGTCATCTTGAGATTGAAGAACTCGACTTCCAGCTTATGAATGTCGTCACGGCTGCAGTATTCCTCCTTGATCATTTCCTTAAAGTTGTTCCATGGGGTGGCGTTAGCAGCAACCAACCCCAGTATTTGGACCTGAGCTTTCCACCATGTGAGGGCTAAACCCTCGAGAGTGCCAGTAGCATATTTCACCCTGCGTGCCTCAGGGCATTCACACATCTCAAACACAGACTCTAGCTTCTCGAACCAGTGGAGAAGACCTACGGCTCCTTCCGTGCCGCTAAAAGTAGTAGGACGACAGTCCATGAATGTCTTGAAAGTGCAAACAGGTGGTTGACCTGTTGTGTAAGAATCAGTGTAATGTTAAACACAAGAGTTGGTTTAGGGATGTAGGATCTAAGGATCCTAGTGTGGGTTGTAACTGCAGGGTATACCTCCTGCTTGTGCAGCTGCAACCGCCGCAGTAACTCGTTCGTTAATGAGGGCCGTCAACTGGTCCTGAGTCATGTTGATACGTCCAGACATGATCTTCATAGTAAAGATAACGTAAGTGAGAGAGGTTCGCGAATAGTGCGATGACAGAAGAGAGTAAGCACACGGGTGTTCTCATGCACTAACAAATAGTGAGCAATGTAATCTAAGCATACTACGAACAAAGTTCTATGTAATTCTAGCATGTAGGAAATAAACGTAAACCTTATTACCTAGGATGTTGAGTCTTGCACGTGGAGCGAAGCGTCGTTGTGGATCGTTGAGCACTGTTCTGGTTATAGTCTGGTTTTAACAAAAATCGTTTTCCCTTTATTAAAACCGAGTTCTCTATAACCAATGGCTCTGATACCAATCTGTCACACCCCCAAAATCCACACGCGGAGTATCACCGCTTGGAGGCGTGACTGACCAGGATCAAGCCACCAATCATATTGAACATGTGAGTAAATAGTAAAAGTCATTCATCAATACGAAAGGTGTTTTCAAAACCAAACATCAATAAGTGTGTAGCGGAAGCATAAGTATGTAAACCCAATGAAAAATGTAAATTCAAATGTTTAGATAATTAGCATGGCATCCTTGATCCATGTCCCACAACGACCTGCTCCTCCCTGTGCAAGCTCCAAATGTACCTAAGGTCCTGCAAGGCATGCAGCAGAGAGTCAACAACTAGTTGAGCGAGTTCACAGTTAATAAGTTCGTTATAACAAATCATATATGCATTTAGTGGGGGCTTCCCATGTAGGTATGTGCTAATAGTGGGGGTTTCCCATGGTCGTATGTACTACTGGTGGGGGTTTCCCACGTTTTTACTTACTAGACTATTTGCAACCATGTGTTCTTCTAAATCCGAGAACAGGAATACGTACAAGGTCACGTAGGATTTACGTGAGTGCCCTTCCCCGAGGACAGTGGTACGTGTGGGGTTTACGTAGGTTTTACGTAAGTGTCCTTCCGACCCGGAAGACAGTAGTAGGTATTAGTTTACGTAGGTTTTACGTAAGTGTCCTCCCGACCCGGGAGACAATGGTAGATACTAAGTTACGTAGGTTTTACGTAAGTGTCCTGACTATCCTGAGGACGATGGTCTATAGTCTAGCGATATCGTAAGTACGAGTAGTTATCCATTTCAAATAATCCAACCCAATTCCCAACCCGGGAATTCCCATGCCTTGGCTGTGTGAACTCACCTTGGTTTGCTCGGCAGATACACAAAAGGGTTTCTTGAACTATGAGTGGTCAACCACGTCCTAACAGGGTTACCATATAAGTCAGGTTTTGAATCAAGTAGCGCACACAGGTATCACATAGATTGCATATATAAGAAACACATACGGATCATAGCATCATGCAACATCACGTTCAACAGATAAGACATATTGACATTAAGTGATTGGGCTCGCCCAAGTCTAATGACCTTGTGCGAGTAATTCGTCGAAGCCCATTACTACCCGGCCCAAAAGCATGTAACCCAAATAACTCCGTAAGCATAACACGGCCCAAACGAATAATCTTAAGCCTTGTGCGACTAGTAGTGTTTTCCAGCCCAACACATATAACCTACGGCCCACACAACAAATAAATAATAACCTTGTGCGACTTAAGTATTCTTGTGCGGTTGTGTTAATTCGGCCCAAATGTATATCCGGCCCAATGTTCCATTAACATAACCACTTGTGCGATCCACTAAGACTTGTACGACTGAAGACCCTTTGTGCGACTGAACATCTTGTACGACCAAGAGGTCTTGTGCGAGTAGTCGGCTTGTGCGATTAGGGTGTCTTGTGCGACCAGTTTTTAATGATTCGAATAATATGGAAGTTTGTTACACAGCTTCTATCTTGCCACCAATTGCAAAGTTTCCTTTTATTTATCAATTAACAACTTTACAGTTTCACATTTAGCTCATATCAGATCAAATAAGGGTATTTACTTTCTAATTTATATAAACCCTAAATGGTGCAAGATCATTGTATGAACAATAATTTATCACATCATCACATTCCATCAGATTTACATGATCAAACAACAGGTTATAAACATCACCATGCAACCAAATATTCGATTAACATCATCAATTCAAAGCATAGAAACATCACAGCCGGTTTAAACGAGTATTCTGTTCTCATTCATCATCTTAAATTCCACATCATAATACACAACACTAACCCATTCGAACCCAAACAAAGACATGGCCGATTGCATACATTCATATTAACATAACAATACATTACTATGTAATCCTCAAATCTCATAAAAATCAACATACATGTGAGCCGATTAACAAGAGCACTTATCATTCAACATCACAATCTATCCTATTAACCGAAATCCTAGATCATCATGCAACTATATTAACACACACCTCAAAACATCAACAAACATGTATTCGATAAACTCAACACTAACCGGATGATTGAGGGTTAATCCGAGCAAAGAAAGATCTTGAGTGGAGAGGGTGTTCGGCTGCCTTCTTTTTCGTGAGGGAGAGAGAGGAGAGCTAGGGTTTGTGGGTGTGTTGTGTGATTGTTTTGCAACAAGTGAGAACAACTTTCTAAGGGTGTGTATACGTATGGTGAAGTGGGCCGAACCCTTAACATGGCTGCCCATTCGGTTCAAGTTCAAGAGAAGTGGGCCGAGGGTAGTTAAGCCCAAAGGCTTGTGCGATTCGAATAACGTTGTACGATCGGCTTAATACTATACAATACACATTATCACATAATCATAACAACATAACATTTAATCAATCACAAGGTTCATATACTCACACAATGTTCACATACGTTACATGAAAGTATAAAGAAGGTTCTGAAATACGAGTTGTCACATCTTTATCCCGAGGATTCGTTGCAGGATATAAGACATGTACTATTGGTATTTGTGTCCCTTCAGGTATCCTGACCGACGATCCCAGATTTGCTAAGGCGTCTGCTTCAGCATTATCTTCCCTTGGTACCTGTTCAAGTATAAAAACATCGAAATATCCTGCTAATTTTTTGAGAATATCGAGATATTCGATTAATTTCTCTCCCTTAACTACATATGATCCATTAAAATGGTTAGTAATTAACAGAGAGTCAACATATACTTGCAAATTTTTGATACTCATGCTCTTAGCCAACTCTAATCCTGCAATTAAAGCCTCATACTCTGCTTCATTATTAGTAGCAGGAAATTCACACCTAATAGTCTGGGGTAATATGTCCCCCTGTGGCGATTTTAGTAGTATTCCTAATCCTACTCCTCTTACATTAGATGCACCATCAGTATATAATGTCCAGGATCCTGAGGATTCTCCTAGTTGTTGAACTTCTAGATCTACCTCATCCTGAATGTCACTACTAAAGTCAGCCATAAAGTCAGCTAAAGCCTGAGACTTTATGGCATTCCTAGGTTCATATACTAAATCATAAGCACTCAACTTTACTGACCACTTGGCCATCCTGCCTGACATCTCTGGTTTCCTAAGCACATTTTTAATAGGATAGTTTGTTTTAACATGAATCCTATGTGTCTCGAAATAATGCCTAAGTTTCGTTGATGCCATAATTAATGCTAGTATCAATTTTTCTAAATGAGAATACCTAGTTTCAGCATCTAACAAACTTTTACTAACATAATAAACAGGGTACTGCTGACCTTCATGGTCTTTTATAAGAACGGCACTTACAGCATTCCCTGATACAGCAAGGTACAGGGATAGTGGTTCACCATTTTCCGGCTTCATCAATAGAGGTGCGGTTGAGAGATACCGTTTCAAATCCTGTAGGGCTGCTTCATGCTTTTCCCCCCATTCGAATCTTTTGTTCTTCTTTAGGATATCATAGAAGTCTTTGCATTTCTCCGAGGGTCTTGAGATAAATCTGTTTAGAGCTGCTACTCGGCCTGTTAATCTTTCTACATCCTTCATATTCGAGGGTGATTTTATATCCAGGATAGCTTTAATCTGCTCCGGGCTTGCCTCTATCCCCCTTTTCGTCACCATATACCCAAGAAACTTTCCTGCCCCCACTCCGAAATGGCACTTAGCAGGATTCAGCTTCATATTATACTGATCCAGGATATCAAATGCTCCTTTAAAATCCTGGAGGTGATCCTGAGCTTTCTTTGACTTTACTACCATATCGTCAATGTATACTTCCATGGTGTCCCCCAGTTTGTCTTTGAACATCATGTTTACCAATCTTTGGTATGTTGCACCTGCATTTTTCAAACCAAAAGGCATAGTTGTATAACAATAAATACCTGTTGGCGTCATGAAGGCGGTATCCTCCTGGTCAGAAGGCTCCATTTGTATCTGTTGAAATCCTGAGGATGCGTCCATGAAAGTCAGCATTTCATGCCCAGCAGTGGCATCTACCATTGCATCAATATGGGGGGAGAGGAAATGGGTCTTTAGGACAAGCTTTGTTCAAGTCTGTGTAGTCTACACAAACTCTCCATTTCCCATTCTTCTTCTGTACTACAACCACGTTTGCTAGCCACCTTGGGAACTTAACCTCTCTGATCATTCTTGACTTTAATAATCTCTCAACTTCCTCTTGGATAATCGTGTTCCGCTCAGGAGCAAACTTCCTTCTTTTTTGTTGCACAGGCTTGAACGACCTATCAATTCCAAGCTTGTGAGTGATGATATCTTTGGATATGCCAGTCATATCCTCATGTTTCCATGCAAACGTAGACATCCTGCATTTCAAAAAGTTAATTAATTGTTCCTCAATATCCTGAGGGATATTGGTCCCTACAAGCACCGAAATATCGGGGTTATCCTGGTCCAGGATAACTTTCTTCACATCCTGCTCCGGATCCTCCACGATATCCTGGGCCCGCATCTTTAATTGCTATGCTGCACTAGTTCTGGCTGAGGATTTCATCGAGGAGGAGTAGCATTCTTTCGCCTCCTGCTGATCGCTATCAACTTTAACAACTCCCCAAGGGGTAGGTATCTTGATGCATTGGTGATATGTTGATGGCACGGCCTTCATATCGTGAATCCATGGTCTTCCTAGTATGATGTTATAGCAGGATAGAGAGTCCATCACACAGAAACGTTGTATCGAGTTGACTCCTTCAACGTACACCGGCAACTTTATCTCTCCCACTGTGTTTCTGGCTTCTCCGCTGAATCCAACAAGCACAGTGGACTTCGAAGTTATATCCATTGGAGACACATTCATTCTTTTAAGTGTCTCTAGCTGGATTATGTTGACGGAGCTGCCATTATCAACCAATATCCTGCGTACAAAATGGTTAGCCACATATAACGTTATTACCAGAGCATCATGGTGAGGATCCTGGACAGTATCCCTGTCATCAGCATCAAATGTGATCACTTTGTCAGTTGTGAGTGTAGCCATCCTGACAGGTTTGTCTCCCCTTTCGGCTTTGGCTTCCTTTGCGTGTCTCTTTGCTGCCGAATACGAAGTTCCACAAATGTCGGATCCCCCCGAAATGAAGTTGATTATCTTGGCATCCGCGGGAGGTGATGCAGCTCGCTCAGGATCCTTCTCAGTATCCTGACCCTTATTCTTCTTCTTTCCTAAGAGATCTTTCAGATATCCCTTGCTTAGAAGATAGCTTATTTCTTTCCTTAAAGCAATGCAATCCTCAGTCATATGTCCGAAATCTTCGTGGAAAGCACACCATTTCGACTTATCTTTCCAGTCAGCCTTTTGTTGATTCTTTCGAGGCCATCTAGCCTTGTCTCCTAGACCCTGCATAGCATACATCAATTCAGGAATATTAACAGAAAAGCAATATTCAGACAACTCAGGATACTCTTCAGGATCCTCATCTTCGACAGCATTCACTCTCTTGTTTTCATTTCTACCATATGGCTTAGGCCGATATGACTTAAATGAGGATTCTGACTTCCTGTTAGTCGATTCATAAGTGTTGGATGAGTTCATCCTTTCTTGCATCTTCTTGTCATCTTCCAGACGGATATATCTCAAGGCCTCGTTACGAGCTTCATCGAGATTCCTGCAGGGATTCATTACAAGATCCTGATAAAACTGAGAATCCTTTTGTAATCCCATCTTAATAGCTTGCACAGCTGTTGCAACATCAAGATGTGGGATATCCAAGGATTCTCGACTAAATTTGTTCACATAATCCCTCAAGGATTCTTGAGGCCCTTGAGTTATCCTGTAAAGATCACTGGTTAGTTTCTCAAAACTCCGACTACAAGAAAATTGACTGTTAAATAAATTAACCAAATGAGCAAATGAAGTAATTGAGTGAGGAGGAACGTTCAACAGCCATTTTAAGGCTGATCCTGTTAGAGTAGAACCAAATCCCTTGCACAAGCACACTTCCTTGAGCTCCGGAGGGATAGGGTTAATCTCCATTCTTTCCCTATACTGGGCAATATGCTCCTCAGGATCCGTAGTCCGGTCATAAAGCTTCATGTTGGGAGTTTGGAATCTCTTTGGGATCTCAGCATCACATATAGGGTATGCAAAACGAGATATATTGTGGCTATCTTGAGATACTTCCGGGATCGGCTGGACCACCCCAGGTACACTAGATATCATGTCTTTCAACTTCTGAAGTTCCCTGGTAAGTGCTGATGTTACACCTGTATCCTGCAAGGATCCACCACTGTTAGTAGCATGAGTATTATTATTATTAGACACGTTACCAGTTGGAGGATTCTGCCCATATCCTGAAGCATATCCTGAGCTCCTTATGGTTGACATCCGGGCCAAGGAGGGTATTTCAGGAGTATGATTCTGAGGAAGACTGGGCACGATACTCCCCCTATTATCCTCGGTGTACACAGCTGAGCTAAAGTTCAACGCTCTGGGGTGTAACGGGGTGACATTGTCCTCCGCAGATCTGCTCGAGCCAGCCTTCAGGAGTTGTATCTCCCTCAAAAGCATTTGGTTTGTTTCCTGTTGCTGCCTCATTTGTTCCTGCACACTTCCAAATAAGGTTAAAATTTCATCATTAGAAGCTAAAACGGGAGCAGATCCCTGGACACTCCGAGTTGGGATAACATCTTGAGATTGTGTAGAGGCTGGCATCCTTGGAGGAGGTGGTGGAAGCACCGAACCGGTAGTGGCAGAAGTCATAGCAGACACAGTAGAGGAACTCATGTTTGATCTTGAGGCCATTATAGATAATGTGGCAAAAAGTTTTAAAAATAGAAAACCGATTAGCGATTTGACAAAAAGTTTTAGTAAAAAGAGCACCACTTGCCGCACGGTGGGCGCCAAATTGTTTTGGTCAAAAATTACCGAAGTAATTAAGTGATCAAATTAGTTAAGTGAGGTAGTGTGCTAGAAGTAAATGTCAAAAATGTGTTAATTAAATTACTTGCAAAAACAGTTTAAGGATACGGCTCGGGATATTAAGCTGTATCGACGATCAAACAATGAGCAAATAATGAGCAAAAAGTAAAGGAAGTTGTTAGGGGAGGATTTTCTAACAATTAGTTATCCTTATTCTTTATCCTAATTAGTGATCCTTACTTCTGTGACAGGTGGTGATCCTCAGAAGGGCTTTAGGATCAGGATCATGGATCACTTCAAGGATCCTCATACTGACGATTGTTTACTTATGTTTTATAACATCTCGCAGGTATAACAAGCTTGACCAAGTCCTAGCGACATTCTTGGAGAATATTCCCGAAGTATTCTGCACGTGCTAGATCAAAACTAGACGTTATGGAGAACGTGGAGGCTTGGCCCGAAAGTCGGAGAGTTTGTTAGCTAGATATTTTTCTTATTTTAAAGGGAGTAACGAGCTAAGTGAGAGAGTTAGTGACACTTAGTCATTTTTTGGCAGTTACACACACTCATACAAGCGCTCATACAAGCTCTCGTTCAAACACTCAGCGATTTCATACACTTTTTACACACTTCACCGTAGTGATCCTTGTACCTAGCTCGTTACTATCCGAAGTTGTAAACATTTAACCATTTATTTTAGCTTGGTGATCGGTAGTTTCCATCACCCGGGGTTTTTTGTGCCGGAGATCAACTCTTGATCAAGGGCTTTTTCCCCGTATAAATCTTTGTGTTGTTTGTGCACTTTACATTGAAGTGATCCTCATCACTGTTATACATTTTAAGCATCATTCCCCTAAACAAAGAGTTTGGTTGCAATATCCTCATCAGATTTTCTGACCAAAACAGTTTGGCGCCCACCGTGGGGCAATTGGTGCTTCGTCCTTAAGAAAATACGCATTTCTGTGCTTAATTCGGCTCACTACAACCAAGCAGATGGCTTCCTCACCGAAGAATGGTTCAAACTTGATGCCCTCATTCACTTCCTCACAAGGCGTTCCTCCTTTGCCTCCACCACCTTCTGGATCCCAGAAGAATACAGAGAATGCTACGAAGAAACCGACTCCCATTTTCTCAAAACCACCTACTTCTTCTGTTTCAACTAATCCTACTACTAATGATCTCTATGCCTTGATTTTGCAGATGAGGAATCACGCACAAGAGCAGGATAAGACCAACGAAAGGATCCTCCGGGAGATTGATGAAATTAAGAAACAGAAGAAAACGGCAGAGGATCATTCTCCACTGATGCCCAGATCTTTGAATTTTGACACTCCGGTGGTTACTTCTCAGCCGTCAGTGGTTCCAAACATTCAATATGCGGGTGGACCAAAAGGAGTGCACTACGGAACAACAGCTATGACCCAGGCACTAGGTTCATATTTCCAGCCAGCAGGATCCTATCCCCAGCATATGGGATCCCTCACGAGTACAGGAGGATATTCAGGAATGCAGCAGTTTCAAGGATCCTCCTTCGTTCCAGGATCATCCCAGGTTCAAGGATCCTCCTTCGTTCCAGGATCATCCCAGGTTCAAGGATCCTCCTTCGTTCCAGAATCATCCCAGGTTCAAGGATCCTCCTTCGTTCCAGGATCATCCCAGGTTCAAGGATCCTTCTTCGTTCCAGGATCATCCCAGGTTCAAGGATCCTCCTTCGTTCCAGGATCATCCCAGGTCCAAGGATCCTCCTTTGTTCCAGGATCATCCCAGTTTCAGGGATCCTTCCAGATGCCAGGATCCTTGAGGAGTTTGCAAACAGGAAGTTCAGATGTCCATCAAGGAGATTTTATTCCAATGCAGACCAATGCCTCTGCTGGTCCCTCGATCATTCCAGAGTCTCAACAATATGGATTAACCTCCATACTTCCTAACTTGAATCCAATGAGAGGTAACACTTTTAATAATTCTCATACTACTAACCATGGTCTTATGCAGGATCCAGGTATCAATCATGCCATGGCCAGAGAATTGCAAAAGCTAAAGGATATGATCTCGAGTGTTCCGGGAGTAGTCAAACCTATTCCAGAGATTGCAGATGGGAGTCACAAGATATCTCGCTTTGCACCACCAATCTGTGATGCTGAGATACCCAAGAGGTTCCATGTGCCTACAATGAAACTGTATGATGGTTCGACGGATCCTGAAGAACACATAGCACAATACAGGGAGAGGATGGAGATCAATCCAATCCCAGAAAAGTTAAAGGAAGCATGCCTATGCAAAGGATTCAGATCCACTCTTACTGGATCAGCTCTCAAATGGCTGCTAAGTCTTCCTCCCTATTCTATTACCTCATTTGCAAACCTAGTTAACTTATTTAATACTCAGTTTTCCTGTAGTAGAAAATTTGAACGATTAACTAGTGATTTATATAGGATAACCCAGGGTCATAATGAATCATTAAGGGATTACATTACCAAATTTAGTAAAGAATCCTTAGACATTCCCAACTTAGATATAGCCACGGCTGTTGAGGCCTTCAAGATGGGACTGCTTAGGGATTCGTTATTTTATGATGATCTTGTTATGACACCATGCAGGAACCTAGATGAGGTAAGAACCCGGGCCCTCAGGTTCATTCGGCTAGAGGATGACAAGAGGATTCAGGAGAGGATAATAGGATCCTCAAAGCAGGATAAGCAAGGATCCTCATTCAGAAACAACAAGTTCAGATCCTACAACAAATCTGATAATCAGAACGTGCATTCTATTGATCAAGAAGAGGATGATGAGGATTATCCTCCAATTTCTGAATATTGTTTTAGTGTTGATAACAATGAACTAATCCTTGCCATGCAGAACCTAGGTGATAAAGCTAGATGGCCAAGAAAGAATGACAGGCCAGCTGCAACTAAGGATAAATCAAAGTGGTGTGCATATCATGAAGATTTTGGGCACCTCACAGAAGAATGCATTGCATTAAGAAAGGAAATTGGATACTTGTTGAGCAAAGGGCATCTAAAAGAGTTGTTGGGAAGAAAAAAGTCAAGGACTCAGGATCCTGAAAGGATCCCTGAGAAGGCTCCAGCCCCTCCAGCAGACGCACAAGTGATAAACTTTATTTCTGGGGGATCCGACATTTGTGGCACATCCTTCTTAGCAGCTAAGAGGCATGCAAAGGAAACTAAAATGGACAATGGAGAAAGACCAGTTCGAACATCGAGTGTCTCCGAAGGAAAAGTCATAACCTTTGATGAAGAGGATCGTATTGATATCCAGGATCCTCATCACGATGGTTTAGTTATTACTCTTTTTATATCTAACTATTTTGTCCGCAGGATCCTAATAGACGGAGGAAGTTCAGTGAACATTATCCAGCTTGATGTTCTAAAGAAGATGGGTATCCCTGAATCAGAGATCATACCAAGATCCTCCGTGCTCGTGGGATTTAGTGGCGAAACCAAGAACACCCTGGGGGACATTAAACTCCCAATATATATTGAAGGCTTACACTCTTATCAAAAGTTTTGTGTTATTGACTGTTTATCTTGTTGTAATGTTATCCTTGGCAGGCTCTGGATACACGATATGAAAGCAGTCCCATCTACTTACCATCAATGTGTGAAGCTCCCTAGTCCTTCGGGAATAGTAAAGATTGATAGCGATCAGCAGGAAGCTAAGAACTGCTACACTTCATCGATGAAACCAGCTTCGAAGTCAAGCGAGCAATAGCAATCAAGGTATCCTCCAAGGAGTGTCTTGGAGGCCAGAGAGCAGGATGTGGTAGAAATCCTCATGGATCCTGATGATCCTGAATCCAAAATCTATATCGGGTCAGGGATCCTTGGCGAAATGAAAGAAGACCTCATATCCTTCCTGAAAAGGAGAAAGACTACCTTTGCATGGAAACACGAAGACATGACCGGTATATCCAAGGATGTTATCACTCACAAGCTCGGCATCGATAGATCCTTCAAACCAATCCATCAAAGGAGAAGGAAGTTTGCACCAGAAAGGAATGCCATTATCCAGGAAGAGGTAGAGAAATTGCTCCGGGCAGGTATGATTAGAGAGGTCAAGTATCCAAGATGGTTGGCCAATGTGGTTGTTGTTCAAAAGAAAAACGGAAAGTGGAGGGTATGTGTCGATTTTACCGACTTAAATAAGGCATGTCCCAAGGATCCTTTCCCTTTACCCCACATTGACTCCATGGTGGATGCAACTGCGGGTCATGAACTGTTAACTTTTATGGATGCTTCATCTGGATTTCAACAAATCCAAATGGAACCATCCGACCAAGAGGATACGGCCTTCATGACTCCAACTGGTATATATTGCTATATTGCTATGCCGTTCGGATTGAGAAATGCAGGTGCAACGTACCAAAGGCTGGTGAATATGATGTTCAAGGATCAGATTGGACAAACTATGGAGGTTTACATAGATGATATGGTGGTAAAATCCTTAAAAGCTGAGGATCACCTAAGAGACTTGGAGGAAGCATTCGATATCCTTGACAAATATAACATGAAGCTTAATCCTTCAAAATGTCATTTTGGTGTTAAAGCAGGTAAATTCTTAGGATACATGGTGACTAAGAGAGGCATCGAAGCTAGCCCGGAACAAATCAAAGCAATAGTGAACATCAAATCTCCGGCCAATGCTAAGGATGTTCAAAGGTTAACAGGAAGGATAGCAGCCTTGAACAGATTCATATCCAAGTCCTCCGAGAAGTGTAAAGAATTCTATGATATCCTAAGGAAGAACAAGAAATTTGAGTGGACGGAGAAGCATGAAAATGCTTTAAAAGCCCTCAAAGATTACCTATCCTCGGCCCCGGCTTTAATGAAACCAGAAAAAGGTGAAGTGTTATCCTTGTATCTCGCAGTATCCTCAAAGCAGTAAGTGCAGTCCTTGTTAAGGATCATCAAGGTACACAACATCCTGTTTATTATGTAAGTAAAAGTTTACTTGATGCCGAATCCAGGTACTCACACCTTGAAAAGCTTATCCTTGCATTAATAATGGCATCTACCAAGTTAAGACATTATTTTGAAACTCATGTTATCATTGTTAAAACTAATTTTCCAATTAAGAATGTCCTCAGGAAACCAGAGATGTCGGGAAGAATGGCTAAGTGGGCAGTGAAATTGAGTGCATATGATATAAGATATGAGCCTAGAACAGCCATCAAATCCCAAGCATTAGCTGACTTTGTGGCTGATTTCAGTAGTGATTTACAAGAAGAAGCTGAGCTGGAAGTCCAGCAGCTAGAAGAGACCAAGGATCCTTGGATACTTTATACTGATGGATCCTCAAATGTCAAAGGCACAGGGCTCGGAATACTACTAAAATCGCCACAGGGGGACATAATACCCCATTCTATAGCTTGTGAGTTCCAAACCACCAATAATGAGGCTGAATATGAAGCCTTAATTGCTGGTTTGCAAATTGCAAAACATATGGGGATCAGGTATCTTGAGGTATACGTAGACTCTTTGTTGATTACAAACCACTTTAATGGATCATATGCTGTTAAAGGTGGAAAGCTAACCAAATATTTGGAGATAGTCAAAAGTTTGGCACTCTCTTTTGTTTCCTTTAGTTTGTCACAGGTACCAAGGGAAGAAAATACGGAAGCTGATGCATTGGCTAATTTAGGATCATCTTTGAAGATCCCACAGGATATCAGGATTCCCATTATCCATATCCTGACCCCGGCTATCGAGGATCACCAGACTATGGAGATAGGAGATGATTTTGCAGTTGTCCCTAGTGAGGATACTCAATCCTATTCAGGATCTGGATCATGGATCTCACCAATTATGAGATACTTACAACATGGAGAGATTCCTACAGGAGAAAACCCTAGGGCTTTCAAATCTAAGGTATCTCAATTCACAATTATGAATAATATGTTGTATAGGCGATCTCTTGCAGGACCATACTTGAGATGCATTGAGGATCCTGAAGTTCAAGAAGTTTTAAAAGACTTCCATGAAGGAGATTGTGGAAACCACACTGGGGGCAGGGCGTTATTCTCAAGGATCCTGGGGACAGGATATTACTGGCCAACCATGAAGAAAGATGCTGTGGAGTATGCAAGAAGATGTGATCCTTGCCAGAGACACAGCAATATCCTTCATCAACCAGCTGAATTATTGCATCCTATATCCTCCTCTTGGCCATTTATGAGATGGGGTATGGATATAGTTGGAAAGCTCCCTAAGGCACCTGGTGGGAAAGTATTCATGCTAGCTATGACTGATTACTTCTCCAAGTGGATAGAGGCTGAAGCTTTTGCTCAAGTTAGAGAAAAGGAAGTTATATCCTTCATTAAAAGAAATATTATAACTAGATTTGGAATTCCTTCTGAGATTATATGTGATAATGGTTCCCAATTTATTGGGGGCAGAACCACTAACTTTTGTGACAGCTGGGGGATTAAGATGATAACATCAACACCAGTCCACCCACAAGCTAATGGTCAAGCAGAATCATCCAACAAGATCATCATCAACAACTTGAAGAAGAAGCTTGGATCCAAGAAAGGGAAATGGGCAGAAGAACTACCCTATGTGCTCTGGGCTGACAGGACAACCCCTAAGAATGCTACTGGTCAAACACCATTCTCTTTGGTGTTTGGGGCAGAATCAGTGATCCCAACAGAAATGGTGGTTCCTACTGCTAGAACAAGTACCCGTGATCCTGAGGAAAATAATGAAAACTTAGCTCAAGACCTGGATACTATTGAAGAAATCAGGGATATGGCTAGGATCAGGATGGCCAGTTATCAACAAAGAATGGCTGGTGCTTACAACAAAAATGTCAGGATCAGGAGGTTTCAAGTTGGAGATATGGTATTAAGGAAAGCATTCCAGAATACCACCAATCCTGCTGATGGGAAGTTGGCTCCAAAATGGGAAGGCCCTTATTTGATTGAAGCTGAAGCAGGAAAGGGGGCATATAGATTGCTAACCATGGAAGGTGATTTGCTACCAAGAGCTTGGAATGCTGTCCACTTGAAGAAATATTTCATATAAGCAGGATCCTTATGACATAGGTGATCCTTAGGAAAGGGATATCCTTAAGGGATCCTCAAAGTACCGATGATCCTTACTTAGGTAATATCCTAAAATTAAGCTATTTCATTTTATTATTTTCTCTTATAAGGATAAGGATCATGTATCCTTTATCCATCTCTCACGTGAGTTTAAGTTTTGAAAGTTCAGGTATCTTTAGCACAACGTTGGTTATCCACAGAAGCAATCCGTCTTTGGGTTTAACCCCAGTTATTTGGGCTTGTCCCCAGATTCCGCCTGTAGCGCACGATGATCCTAGTGTAGTTCAAGGCTTTGGGACCAGTACTCGTTCTAGGGGCTGATAATTCCATTGTTCTGGCTATGCTTAGGATCCTACGTATAATGGTAGACGTACCATACATCCGTTCATAAGGTTTCTAACGTTTTCACGTTAGCTAAGGTTTCTAACGTTTTCACGTTAGCTAAGGTTTTGGCATCTTCATATCACTAAGTTTGGATAGTCGCCAGTTAGGGCCATACTCCAGTTTACATACGATCCATGGGCTTGTCCCCAGTTATCCTTGGGCTTGTCCCCAGTTATCCTTGGGCTTGTCCCCACTTATCCTTGGGCTTGTCCCCAGTTGCTAACTCTTTTCTTATATCGGCTTAGTCCCAAGTTATGCTCTATTTCAGGTCCTTGAAGATAGGCAGCTAGGGATCCTTGATCCTTATTTCACTCTAAGGTTTATCTTACAGTTATCCTTATTATGGTTAGGATTCTAACTTGGATCCTCAGGTATGATCCTTAACTTTTTTGGTTTTATTCATTATTCATTTGAATAACCCCTATACTTGACAACTGAACTTGTGTTTCTTAAACTATACCATTTTTTAAAAACTTATCGGTTATGGGATATGTGATCCTTGTTCATATCTTAAATTTTTTGGATATCTTTTCTAGTTTTTCAAGGCTTGATAAGTATAAACAAATTGAACATTATAACAGTTGGAAAATAACATACTAAAAAGGATAACAACACAAGATAAGCGACAAAAGGTTAAGTTTTTATTTATTAACATAAGACTAACCCTTTAAAGGTTGTCAAAATTACCTACCCGAGCATCTACCAGCAAAACGTGGCCCGTCCGCTGGGGTAGGTAAAGGGTGTCCATGATAATGAGTTCAAAGATAGTGCAGGAATATAAAGGCGGCAGGATCACAATGGCTTCATCCCCCAAACAGAGGATCCCTCCACCAATTGCTATCCTGCCTATTATCCAAAGGATCATACATGATCCTTAATCCTAAAAACCTATTGTTCAGTACAGACCATCAAACTAAAAAATGGGCTCCGGCTACGTCTAGAAATGTCCTTCATCGCCCATTCATGCAGCTCACACCTTGGCTGCATCACCACCAGCATCATCACCACCAGCCTGATCCTTCCCACTGCCACTTGCCTCAATTGCCAGGACATCAGCTGCCTCCTCCTCATCATCCTCAAGATCAGCCAACCTTGCCTTCCAGCCTTCAACATCCCAGCTGTCTTTGTCAAAAGCAGGGTCTTGAGCTTCCTGGGCCATCTTCAACTTAGTCTGATACATTGTGATGGCAGCAGAGAGCTTGGCATTTTCGATGAGGTCATGCTTTTCATAATCAAAGTT
The DNA here is from genome assembly GCA_030545235.1 of Helianthus tuberosus. NCBI lineage: Eukaryota > Viridiplantae > Streptophyta > Magnoliopsida > Asterales > Asteraceae > Helianthus > Helianthus tuberosus. The sequence continues at coordinate 222,677,941 of CM060443.1, read as the reverse complement.
AACCAGCACCTTGGCCATTTCCTGCTTGGTATCCTGGAGTTCCTTCCGAGCATCAGCAAGTGCAAGATCTTTGAGCACGGCAACCTGTTGGAGATCAGCTATTTTCTTGTCCAGCTCCTCAACATTGCCCACGTAATCCTCGATCTCAGCAAATTTCTGCAGAAAGAAGATAAGGCAGTTCAAGGTCAAGTGATCCTCATAAGAGCAGGATACCTAGGCAAAGTTAAGGATCCTTACATCATTGAAGTATTCAAGGAATTGGTGGCGGATCAGTGGTAGCCCTTGAAGATCCTCAGCATCAGAAGTTTTCCTCTTCTTAACACCCTTTCCTTTAGTGGGTGCCCTTGGAATGGAGATGCTAGGACTGGTAGTGGACCTCTTCTTCCTGGGTCGTACGAGATCAAGGTCAGCTGTGTTGAATTGGGAAACAGGCTTGACAGGTTTTCCAGCGCCTACACATTCAAAGCAAGATGAGTATCCTTATCCTATTTCAATTTATCTATTTATATTTATATTTAAACTATGCAAAAGACAGGATACTTACTCGACATGGTAATGGAACCTGAGGATACTTCTTGTGAGTCTTGGGTGTCTATCTTGAATGTCCTTGTTTCAGGATCAAGCTTCCAAAAAGCAGCGAGCCTATCCTTGGTTTCAGGTGATGTGCGGATATGTGAGACAGAGATAGCTGCATAACATAAGACAGAAAGGGGTCAGTAATCCTTATACGAAAACAAGAATGCCTGGTGATCCTTCTTATGATCCTCCAGCCTACCATGGGTGGACCATGCCTTAGGGAGATCTTGACCGTTTAGAATGGAATCCCTCTTGACAAAGAAAAAGCGACGTTTCCAGTCTTTGTCATTCTTGGTGACTTTCAGAAGAGGATGATCTGCACCGGGTTTTCGCTTAAGCAAATAACGATGGGAACCAAAAGTATTAAGATCATACAGTTCCGCCAACTCTGACATGCCCAAAGCAATGCCTTCCTGTTCGATGATCCTCTCTAGGGTATACAAGACCCTCCAAATCATCGGCATGGCTTGGATATAAGAGATGCCGGTAAGGGAAAAGAAGGATTGTGTAAACTCTGGGAAAGGATAGGTGTATCCTATGGTGAATGGAGTGGCTGGAAATGCAACCCATGTTTCTGAAACATAGTCGCTAAGGGTAGAAGGATCAAAGGGTTTGAAAAAGGCATTCGCCGGAAAACAGCAACGGATTTTGTCTATCTGTGCGTCGTTAAAACAACACTTTTCATTCGATAAGTCCTTGATGATTTTCTGACTTTTCAAAGGGCTATCCTTCTTGTGATCTTTGCCCGGAGAACTTCGGAGCAACATCTTTGATGGAAAGATAAAAACAGAGCAAGAGAGGGAAGAGGATAGAGAAAGAGAATACCTGAACGTCTTCGGAATGTGGATTATAAAGGGAGTTTCTCTGAAAATTTGAATGCATTTGATCCTATCTATATCTCTATTTATAATCATGATCTTGCAGGTTGTCACTTCCGTGACATCATCATCACAACGGCTAGTTCAAAATTAACGGCTATATATCCGTTAGTTTGTTACGGATAAGATCAAGAAAACATAACTCGCTAATTTTACAATTTCACTCCTTATATTTTGGGGGCAATTGTTAGGGGAGGATTTTCTAACAATTAGTGATCCTTATTCTTTATCCTAATTAGTGATCCTTACTTCTGTGACAGGTGGTGATCCTCAGAAGGGCTTTAGGATCAGGATCATGGATCACTTCAAGGATCCTCATACTGACGATTGTTTACTTATGTTTTATAACATCTCGCAGGTATAACAAGCTTGACCAAGTCCTAGCGACATTCTTGGAGAATATTCCCGAAGTATTCTGCACGTGCTAGATCAAAACTAGACGTTATGGAGAACGTGGAGGCTTGGCCCGAAAGTCGGAGAGTTTGTTAGCTAGATATTTTTCTTATTTTAAAGGGAGTAACGAGCTAAGTGAGAGAGTTATTGACACTTAGTCATTTTTTGGCAGTTACACACACTCATACAAGCGCTCATACAAGCTCTCGTTCAAACACTCAGCGATTTCATACACTTTTTACACACTTCACCGTAGTGATCCTTGTACCTAGCTCGTTACTATCCGAAGTTGTAAACATTTAACCATTTATTTTAGCTTGGTGATCGGTAGTTTCCATCACCCGGGGTTTTTTGTGCCGGAGATCAACTCTTGATCAAGGGCTTTTTCCCCGTATAAATCTTTGTGTTGTTTGTGCACTTTACATTGAAGTGATCCTCATCACTGTTATACATTTTAAGCATCATTCCCCTAAACAAAGAGTTTGGTTGCAATATCCTCATCAGATTTTCTGACCAAAACAGAAGTGACACGAGATGTACGAGGAAAGCCCTTGATCAATCTAGATCGCTGGCATAAAACCTCGGGAGCTGACAATCGCAGCTGCCTTGTTCTTCAATTGCTTCAAAAATCAGGATACAGTGCAGGATGTGGTACGGATCGACTAAGTGTTACAACGAAAATGAAATACAAGTGTGGTGTTTGCAACTAGCTAGAATGTGATTGTGTTCGACAGTGTAAGTGTGAAATGATGTGTTCTAAGTTGATCCGACCTCATCTATTTATAGTAAAGATAAGATAACTAACTACCCTAAACTCGCGGGATTCACCGAATATTCCTTCTTGGAACGTTGCAGACCTGGTCTTTCGGGCTCAACGTCTCTTTCTCAACAAATTCGTCCGAGTCTTGAGGAGAAGAAGTCCTTGTGACCGTTAGCAAGCCTCTGCCCTTAACCTGCACGTGGTTAATTCAATAAGCTTCAGGATATCGCCCAAGATGTCAGCAATATCCTCTTCCAGCATCCTGATTACAAATAAACAAACAAAGGCAGGATATTGGTCAGGATACATATGTTAAGAAAATGACCCCTAACACTAACTATCCGACTTTTGTGCCAAGCCCCCACGTTCTCCATAACGTCCATTTTTGGCCAAGCACGTGCAGAATAGTTTGGGAATATTCTCCAGGAATGTCGCCAAGACTTGGTCAAGCTTGTTATACCTGTGAGATAGTACAAAACATAAGTAAACAATCGTCAGTACGAGGATCCTTAAAGTGATCCATGATCCTGATCCTGAAGCTCTTCTGAGGATCACCACCTGTCACAGAAGTAAGGATCACTAATTAGGATAACGAATAAGGATCACTAATTGTTAGAAAATCCTCCCATAACACGGGTGATACCGAAGCTGGAGGAGCTGGTGAAGGTGATGGTGATGCAGCAAAGGTGTAGGCTGCAGGAATGGGCGATGATGGATATTTCTAGACGTGGCCGGAGCCTATTTTTTAGAATTTGGTAGTGGTTTTTGTTTTGATGATGTTTTGAAACAATGCTGGTCTGTAATAACTTTAGACAATAGTTTCTAGGGTTGAGGATCATGGATCCTTGGACAATAGGCAGGATAATGGGTGGTGGATGGATCCTCTGTTTGGGCGATGAAGTCACTCGTTATCCTTCCGCCTTTATTTCCTGCACTCTCAAGACCCGTAAACAATGGACACCCTTTGCCAACACATGTGGACGGGCCACGTTTTGCTGGTAGAAACGTGGGTTGGCAATTTTGACAACCTTGAAGGGTTTAAGGTTTTGTGAACAAATAAAATCTTAACCTTTTGACTAATTCCCGTGTTGTTATCCTTGTGAATACTTTACTTTTCAATTGTTGTGATATATATTTTGTCTGAATTTATTAAGTAAAGAGAAAAAATTTAGTAAATATCCTCAAAAAGTTTAGGATATGATCAAGGATCACATATCCTATAGTCGACAAGTTCTGAAAAGTAGTGTAATTTTTTAAGGATCATAAGTTCAGTTGTCAAAGGACAAGGGTCACTCATGTAAATAATAAATGAAATCAAAATAATTAAGGATCATACCTGAGAATCCAAGTTAGGATCCTAACCATGAACATTTATAATCAGGATAACCAAAAGACAAACCTTAGTAGAAGGTAAGGATCAAGGATCCTTGGTCATTTAGCTTCAAAAACCTGAAATAGGATACAACTTGGGACTAAGCCAATATAAGATAAAAGTTAGTAACTGGGGACAAGCCCAACAATTCTGGGGACAAGACCAATATACTGGGGACAAGCCCAAAGGATAACTGGGGACAAGCCCAAAGGATAACTGGGGATAAGCCCAAAGGATAACTGGGGACAAGCCCGAAGGATCGTGTGTAAACTGGAGTACGGCCCTCACTGGCGACTATCCAAACTTAGTGACATGAAAATGCCAAAACCTTAGCTAACGTGAAAACGTTAGAAACCTTAGGAACGGATGTATGGTACGTCTACCATTATACGTAGGATCCCGGATACAGCCAGTACAATGAAATTGTCAGCCCCTAAAGCGAGTACTGGTCCCATTGCCATGAACTGTACCAAGATCATCGTGCGCTACTGGCGAAACTGGGGACAGGCCCAAACTGGGGTCAAGCCCAAATAACTGGGGTCAAGTCCAAATAACTGGGGTCAAGCCCAAATAACTGGATACTTCTGTGGATACTCAATCCTTTGTTAAGGATACCTGAACCTTCAAAACTCAAGATCAAGTGAAAGGAGGATAAAGGATGCAGGATCCTTATCCTTATATAAGATAATTAAAGAATGAAATAGTTTGAGATTAGAATATTACCAAAATGAGGATCATCTGTCCTGTAAGGATCCTTCAAGGATACTCGTTAGCTAAGGATCATGGATCCTTGTTACATGAAGTATTTTTTCAAGTGGGCAGCATTCCAAGCTCTTGGTAGCAAATCACCTTCCATTGTTAGCAATCGATATGCCCCCTTTCCTGCCTCAGCTTCGATCAAGTAAGGGCCTTCCCACTTTGGTGCCAACTTTCCATCAACAGGATTGGTGGTATTCTGAAATGCTTTCCTTAACACCATATCACCAACTTGGAATTTCCTGATCCTGACATTCTTGTTGTAGGCTCCAGCCATCCTCTGTTGATAACTGGCCATCCTTATCCTTGCCAAATCCCTGAGTTCTTCTATAGTATCCATATCTTGAACCAAGTTTTCAGCATTTTCTTCAGGATCACGAATGCTTGTTCTTGCAGTAGGAACCACCATCTCTGTAGGGATCACTGATTCTGCCCCAAATACCAAGGAAAATGGAGTTTGGCCAGTGGAATTCTTGGGAGTTGTTCTATCAGCCCATAGTACATAAGGTAGTTCTTCTGCCCACTTTCCTTTCTTGGATCCAAGCCTTTTCTTCAAATTGTTGATGATGATCTTGTTGGATGATTCTGCCTTACCATTAGCTTGTGGGTGGACTGGTGTTGATGTTATCATCTTAATCCCCCAGCTGTCACAAAAGTTAGTAGTTCTATTCCCAATAAACTGGGATCCATTATCACAAACAATTTTAGAAGGGATACCAAATCTAGTAATAATGTTTCTCTTAATACAGGATATTGTTTTGGTCAAAAAATCTGATGAGGATATTGCAACCAAACTCTTTGTTTCGGGGAATGATGCTTGAAATGTAGAACAATGATGAGGATTACTTTACTATAAAATTGCACAAACAACACAAGGGTTTATACGGGGAAAAAAGCCCTTGATCAAGAGTTGATCTCCGGCACAAAAAACCCCGGGTGATGGAAACTACCGATCACCAAGCTCAAATAAATGAATAAATGTTTACAACTTCGGATAGTAACGAGCTAGGTACAAGGATCACTATCGTGAAATGTGTTAATGTGAGTGAAAACGAATGTATGTTCGTCGTGAGCTTCAAGTGTGCGAGTATATGAGAGTGTGTAGCTGAAAAGTGACTATGTGTTTCTCTACTAGCTCGTTACCCCTTTTAAATTAGAAATAATCTACTCTAACTAACTATCCGACTTTCATGCCAAGCTTCCACGTTCTCCACAACGTCCATTTTTAGCTAAGCACGTGTAGAATAGTTTGGGAATATTCTCCAGGAATGTCGCCAAGACTTGGTCAAGCTGGTTATACCTGCGAGATATTACAAAAACACAAGTAAACAATCGTCAGTACGATGATCCTTAAAGTGATCCATGATCCTGATCCTGAAGCTCTTCTGAGGATCACCACCTGTCACAGAAGTAAGGATCACTAGTTAGGATAACGGATAAGGATCACTAATTGTTAGAAAATCCTCCCCTAACAATTGCCCCCCAAATATAAGGAGTTAAATTGTAAATGTGTGAGTTATATTTTACTGATCTTATCCGCAACAAACTAACGGATATATAGCCGTTAAAATAGAACTAGCCGTTGCGATCATGACGTCACGGAAGTGACAATCCTGCAGAATCATAATTATAAATAGAGATATAGATAGGATCATTATGCATTCAAATTCGAAAGAGACTCCCTTTAAATTCTCAGTTGACGATCAACCAGGTAATTCTTTCTCCTCTTCCTTCCTCTCTTACTCTGTTTTTCTTTCTTTATCTCCATCACTTCGAAAATGTTGCTCCGAAGTTCACCGGCCAAGGATCACCCAAAGAACAGTCCTTTGAAGAGTCAAAAGATCATCAAAGATTCAGTGAACGAAAGGTGTTGCTTCAACGATGCACAAATAGATAACATCCGTCACCGTTTTCCGGCGAATGCCTTTTTCAGACCCTTCGATCCTACTGTCCTGAGTGACTATGTTTCAGAAACATGGGTTGCCTTTCCAGTTACTCCATTTGCCATAGGATACACCTATCCTTTCCCAGAATTTACACAATCCTTCTTTTCTCTTACCGGCATCTCTTACATCCAAGCCATGCCGATGATTTGGAGGGTTTTGTATACCCTGGAGAGGATCATCGAGCAGGAGGGCATTGATTTAGGCATGTCAGAGCTGACACAATTGTATGATGTTACCACCTTTGGATCCCATTGTTATTTATTCAAAAGAAAACCCAGTGCAGAACATCCCCTTCTTAAAGTCACCAAGAATGACAAAGATTGGAAACGTCGCTTCTTCTTTGTAAGAAGGGATACCATTCCAGATGGAAAGCATTTACCAAGGGAGTGGTCCACCAATGGTAGGACAGAGGATCCTGAGAAGGATCACCTGGCAGTCTGGTTTTTGTAATAGGATCACTAACCCTTTTTGTCTTGTATCATGCAGCTATTTCCGTCTCACACATCATCACATCACCTGAAACCAAGGATAGGCTCGCTGCTTTCTGGAAGCTTGATCCTGAAACAAGGACATTCAAGATAGACACCCAAGACTCACAAGAAGTATCCTCAGGTTCCATTACCATGTTAAGTAAGTATCCTGCCTTTTACATAGTTTGAATATTAAAATAAATAAATAAATTGAAATAGGATAAGGATACTCATCTTGCTTTGAATGTGTAGGCGCTGGAAAATCTGCCAAGCCTGTATCCCAGTTCAACACGGCTGACCTTGATGTCGTACGATCCAGGAAGAAGAGATCCACCACCAGTCCTAGCATTTCCATTCCAAAGGCACCCACTAAAGGAAAAGGTGTCAAGAAGAGGAAAACTTCTCATGCTGAGGATCTTCAAGGCCTACCACTGATCCGCCACCAGTTCCTTGAATACTTTAATGATGTAAGGATCCTTAATTCTGCCTAGGTATCCTACTCGTATGAGGATCACTTGATCTTGAACTGCTTTATCCCTTTCTTTGCAGAAATTTGCTGAGATTGAGGATTACGTGGGGAATGTTGAGGAGCAGGACAAGAAAATTGCTGACCTCCAACAGGTTGCCGTGCTCAAGGACCTTGCATTTGCTGATCTTCGGAAGGAACTCCTAGATGAGAAGACTAAAACAGCCAAAGTTCTGATCGACCTTGACTATGAGAAGCATGACCTCATTGAAAATGCTAAGGTCTCTGCCGCCATCACGATGTATCAGACAAAATTGAAGATGGCCCAGGAAGCTCAAGATCCTAGTTTTGACAAAAACAGCTGGGATGTTGAGGGTTGGAAGGCAAGGTTGGCTGATCTTGAGGATGATGAGGAGGAGGCTACTGAGGTCTTGGCGATTGAAGCAAGTGGCAGTGGGAAGGATCTGATGAAGGATACCGCAGCTGGAGGGGATGATGATGCAGCGAAGGCATAGGCTGCATAAATGGGCGATGAAGGACATTTCTAGACATAGCCGGAGCCCATTTTTTAAGTTTGGTGGTAGTATCTTTTTGTGGTTGTGATGTCGAACAATTTCATGGTTTGTATTTTGAACAATAGGTTTTAGGATTAAGGATCTTGTATGATCCTTAGGACAATAGGCAGGATTGCAATTGGTGGAGGGATCCTCTGTTTGGGGGATGAAGCCATTGTGATCCTGCCGCCTTTATATTCCTGCACTATCTTTGAACTTATTATCATGGACACCCTTTACCTACCCCAGCGGACGGGCCACGTTTTGCTGGTAGATGCTCGGGTAGGTAATTTTGACAACCTTTTAAGGGTTAGTCTTTTGTTTATAAATAAAAACTTAACCTTTTGTCGCTTATCTCGTGTTGTTATACTTTTTAATATCTTACTTTCCAACTGTTGTAATGCTCATTCTGTTTATACTTATCAAGCCTTGAAAAATTAGAAAAGATATCCAGAAAGTTTAAGATATGATCAAGGATCATATATCCCATAACCGATAAGTTCTAAAAAGTGATATGGTTTAAGAATCACAAGTTCAGTTGTCAAGTATAAGGGTTATTCAAATAATGAATAGAATTAAAAATAGTTGAGGATCATACCTGAGGATCCAAGTTAGGATCCTAACCTTAATAAGGATAACAAAAAGATAAACCTTAGAATAAAGTAAGGATCAAGGATCCCTAGTTGCCTATCTTCAAGAACCTGAAATAGAGCATCACTTGGGACTAAGCCAATATAAGATAAGAATTAGCAACTGGGGACAAGCCCAAGGATAACTGGGGACAAGCCCAAGGATAACTGGGGACAAGCCCAAGGATAACTGGGGACAAGCCCAAGGATAACTGGGGACAATCCCAAGGATCGTATGTAAACTGCAGTATGGCCCTAACTGGCGACTATCCAAACTTAGTGGCATGAAAATGCCAAAACCTTAGCTAACGTGAAAACGTTAGAAACCTTAGCTAACGTGAAAACGTTAGAAACCTTAGGAGCGGATGTATGGTACGTCTACCATTATACGTAGGATCCTAAGCATAGCCAGTACAATGGAATTATCAGCCCCTAAAACGAGTACTGGTCCCAATGCCTTGAACTATACCAGGATCATCGTGCGCTACAGGCGGAACTGGGGTCAAGCCCGAATAACTGGGGTTAAACCCAAAGGACGGATTGCTTTAGTGGATAACCCATGTTATGCTAAGGATACCTGAACTTTCAAAACTCAAACTCACGTGAGAGATGGATAAAGGATACATGATCCTTATCCTTACATGAGAAAATAAAGAAATGAATTAGTTCAAGTTTAGGATATTACCTCAGTAAGGATCATCGACGCTTTGAGGATCCTTTAAGGATATCCCTATTGTGAGGATCATCTGTACCACTAGGATCCTGCTCACATGAAATATTTCTTCAAGTGGATAGCATTCCAAGCTCTTGGTAGCAAATCACCTTCCATGGTTAGCAATCTATATGCCCCCTTTCCTGCTTCAGCTTCAATCAAATAAGGGCCTTCCCATTTTGGAGCCAATTTTCCATCAGTAGGATTGGTGGTATTCTGAAATGCTTTCCTTAATACCATATCTCCAACTTGAAACCTCCTGATCCTGACATTTTTGTTGTAAGCACCAGCCATTCTCTGCTGATAACTGGCCATCCTTATCCTAGCCATATCCCTGATTTCTTCAATAGTATCCAGGTCTTGAGCCAAGTTCTCATCATTCTTCTCAGGATCACGGGTACTTGTTCTTGCAGTTGGAACCACTATTTCTGTTGGGATCACTGATTCTGCCCCAAACACCAAAGAGAATGGTGTTTGACCAGTAGCATTCTTGGGGGTTGTCCTATCAGCCCAAAGCACATAGGGTAGTTCTTCTGCCCATTTCCCTTTCTTGGATCCAAGCTTCTTCTTCAAATTGTTGATGATGATCTTGTTGGATGATTCTGCCTGACCATTAGCTTGTGGGTGGACTGGTGTTGATGTTATCATCCTAATCCCCCAGCTGTCACAAAAGTTAGTGGTTCTGCCCCCAATAAATTGGGAACCATTATCACATATAATCTCAGAAGGAATTCCAAATCTAGTTATAATATTTCTCTTAATGAAGGATATAACTTCCTTTTCTCTGACTTGGGCAAAAGCTTCAGCCTCTATCCACTTGGAGAAGTAATCAGTCATAGCTAGCATGAATACTTTTCCACCAGGTGCCTTAGGGAGCTTACCAACTATATCCATACCCCATCTCATAAATGGCCAAGAGGAGGATATAGGATGCAATAATTCAGCTGGTTGATGAAGGATATTGCTGTGCCTCTGACAAGGATCACATCTCTTAGCATACTCCACAGCATCTCTCTTCATGGTTGGCCAGTAGTATCCTGTTCTCAGGATCCTTGAGAATAATGCCCTGCCCCCAGTGTGATTTCCACAATCTCCTTCATGGAAGTCTTTTAAAACTTCTTGGACTTCAGGATCCTCAATGCATCTCAAGTATGGTCCTGCAAGAGATCGTCTATACAACATACTATTTATAATTGAGAATTGAGATACCTTAGATTTGAAAGCCATAGGGTTTTCTCTTGTAGGAATCTCTCCATGTTGTAAGTATCTCATAATTGGTGAGATCCATGATCCTGATCCTGAATGGGATTGAGTATCCTCACTAGGGATCATTGCAGAATCACTTCCTATCTCCATAGCCACATGATCCTCAATAGCCGGGGTCAGGATATGGATAATAGGAATCTTGATATCCTCCGGGATCTTCAAGGATGATCCCAAATTAGCCAATGCATCAGCTTCTGTATTTTCTTCCCTTGGTACCTGTGACAATCTAAAGGGAACAAAAGAGAGTGCCAAACTTTTGACTATCTCCAAATATTTGGTTAGCTTTTCACCTTTAACAGCATAGGATCCATTAAAGTGGTTTGTAATTAACAAAGAATCTACGTGTACCTCAAGATACCTGATCCCCATATGCCTAGCAATTTGCAAACCAGCAATTAAGGCTTCATATTCAGCCTCATTGTTAGTGGTTTGGAACTCACAAGCTATAGAGTGGGGTATTATGTCCCCCTGTGGCGATTTTAGTAGTATTCCCAGCCCTGTGCCTTTGACATTTGAGGATCCATCAGTGTAGAGTATCCAGGGATCCTTGGTCTCTTCTAGCTGCTGGACTTCCAACTCAGCTTCTTCTTGTAAATCACTACTGAAATCAGCCACAAAGTCAGCTAATGCTTGGGATTTGATGGCTGTCCTAGGCTCATATCTTATATCATATGCACTCAGCTTCACTGCCCACTTAGCCATCCTTCCTGACATCTCTGGTTTCCTGTGGACATTCTTAATTGGAAAATTAGTTTTAACTATGATAACATGAGTTTCAAAATAATGTCTTAACTTAGTAGATGCCATAATTAATGCAAGAATAAGCTTTTCAAGGTGTGAATACCTGGATTCGGCATCAAGTAAACTTTTACTTACATAATAGACAGGATGTTGTGTACCTTCATGATCCTTAACAAGGACCGCACTTACTGCTTTTGAGGATACTGCAAGATACAAGGATAGCACATCGCCTTTTTCTGGCTTCATCAAGGCTGGGGCTGAGGATAGGTAATCTTTGAGGGCTCTTAAAGCATTTTCATGCTTTTCAGTCCACTCAAATTTCTTGTTCTTCCTTAGGATATCATAGAATTCTTTACACTTCTCTGAGGATTTGGATATGAATCTGTTCAAAGCTGCTATCCTGCCTGTTAGCCTTTGAACATCCTTAGCATTGGCCGGGGATTTGATGTTCACTATTGCTTTGATCTGTTCCGGGCTAGCTTCAATGCCTCTCTTTGTCACCATATATCCTAAGAATTTACCTGCTTTAACACCAAAGTGACATTTTGAAGGATTAAGTTTCATATTATATTTGTCAAGGATATCGAATGCTTCCTCCAAGTCTCTTAGGTGATCCTCAGCTTTTAAGGATTTTACCACCATATCATCTATATAAACCTCCATAGTTTGTCCAATCTGATCCTTGAAAATCATATTCACCAGCCTTTGATATGTTGCACCTGCATTTTCTTAATCCGAACGGCATAGCAATATAGCAGTATATACCAGTTGGAGTCATGAAGGCTGTATCCTCTTGGTCGGATGGTTCCATTTGGATTTGTTGAAATCCAGATGAAGCATCCATAAAAGTTAACAGTTCATGACCCGCGGTTGCATCCACCATGGAGTCAATGTGGGGTAAAGGGAAAGGATCCTTGGGACATGCCTTATTTAAATCGGTAAAATCGACACATACCCTCCACTTTCCGTTTTTCTTTTGAACAACAACCACATTGGCCAGCCATCTTGGATACTTGACCTCTCGAATCATACCTGCCCGGAGCAATTTCTCTACCTCTTCCTGGATAATGGCATTCCTTTCCGGTGCAAACTTTCTTCTCCTTTGATGGATTGGTTTGAAGGATCTGTCAATGCCAAGTTTGTGAGTGATTACATCTTTGGATATACCAGTCATGTCTTCGTGTTTCCATGCAAAGGTAGTCTTTCTCCTTTTTAGGAAGGATACGAGGTCTTCTTTCATTTCGCCAAGGATCCCTGATCCGATATAAACTGTAGATTCAGGATCATCCGGATCCATAAGGATTTCTACCACATCCTGTTCGCTCGCCTCCAAGATATCCCTTGGAGGATACTTTGATTGCTATTGCTCCCTGGATTTTGAAGCTGGTTTCATAGATGAAGTATAGCAATTCTTGGCCTCCTGCTGATCACTATCAATCTTCACTATTCCCCAAGGACTAGGGAGCTTCACACATTGATGGTAAGTGGATGGGACTGCTTTCTTATCGTGTATCCAGGGCCTGCCAAGGATAACATTACAACAAGATAAACAGTCAATAACACAAAATTTTTGATAAGAGTGTAGGCCTTCAATGTATATTGGGAGTTTAATGTCCCCCAGGGTATTCTTAGTTTCACCACTAAATCCCACGAGTACAGAGGATCTTGGTATGATCTCTGATTCAGGAATACCCATCTTCTTTAGGACATCAAGCTGGATAATGTTCACTGAACTTCCTCCGTCTATAAGAATCCTGCGGACAAAATGGTTAGATATGAAAAGAGTAATAACTAAACCATCGTGATGAGGATCCTGGATATCAACACGATCCTCTTCATCAAAGGTTATGACTTTCCCTTCCGAGACACTTGATGTTCGAACAGGTCTTTCTCTGTTATCCATTTTAGTTTCCTTTGCATGCCTTTTAGCTGCTGAGAAGGATGTGCCGCAAATGTCTGATCCTCCAAAAATGAAGTTTATCACTTGTGCATCCGCTGGAGGGGCTGGAGCCTTCTCAGGGATCCTTTCAGGATCCTGAGTCCTTGACTTTTTTCTTCCCAACAATTCTTTCAGGTGCCCCTTGCTCAACAAGTATCCAATTTCCTTTCTTAATGCAATGCATTCTTCTGTGAGGTGCCCATAATCTTCATGATATGCACACCACTTTGATTTATCCTTAGTTGCAGCTGGCCTATCATTTTTTCTGGGCCATCTAGCTTTATCACCTAGACTCTGCATCGCAAGGATTAGTTCATTGTTATCGACACTAAAACAATATTCAGAAATTGGAGGATAATCCTCATCATCCTCTTCTTGATCAATAGAATGCACGTTCTGGTTATCAGATCTGTTGTAGGATCTGAACTTGTTGTTCCTGAATGAGGATCCTTGCTTATCCTGCTTTGAGGATCCTGATAACCTCTCCTGGATCCTCTTGTCATCCTCTAGCCGGATGTACCTAAGGGCCCGGGTTCTTACCTCATCTAGGTTCCTGCATGGTGTCATAACAAGATCATCATAAAATAACGAATCCCTATGCAATCCCATTTTGAAGGCCTCAACAGCCGTGGCTATATCTAAGTTAGGAATGTCTAAGGATTCTTTACTAAATTTGGTAATGTAATCTCTTAATGATTCATTATGACCCTGGGTTATCCTATACAGATCACTAGTTAAACGCTCAAATTTTCTACTACAAGAAAACTGATTATTAAATAGATTAACTAGGTTAGCAAATGAGGTAATAGAGTAAGGGGGAAGACTTAGCAGCCATTTGAGAGCTGATCCAGTAAGAGTAGATCCAAATCCTTTGCACAGGCATGCTTCCTTTAACCTTTCTGGGATTGGATTGATCTCCATCCTCTCCCTATATTGTGCTATGTGTTCTTCAGGATCCGTCGAACCATCGTACAGCTTCATTGTTGGCACATGGAACCTCTTGGGTATCTCAGCATCACAGATTGGTGGTGCAAAACGAGATATCTTATGGCTCCCATCTGCAATCTCTGGTATAGGTTTGACTACTCCCGGAACACTTGATATCATATCCTTTAGCTTTTGCAATTCTCTGGCCATGGCATGATTGATACCTGGATCCTGCATGAGACCATGGTTAGTAGTATGAGAATTATTAAAAGTGTTACCTCCCATTGGATTCAAGTTAGGAAAAATGGATGTTAATCAATATTGTTGAGGCTCTGGAATGATCGAGGGACCAGTAGAGGCATTGGTCTGCATTGGAATAAAATCTCCCTGATGGACATCTGAACTTCCTGTTTGCAAACTCCTCAAGGATCCTGGCATCTGGAAGGATCCCTGAAACTGGGACGATCCTGAAACGAAGGAGGATCCTTGAACCTAGGATGATCCTGGAACGAAGGAGGATCCTTGAACCTGGGATGATCCTGGAACAAAGGAGGATCCTTGAATCTGGGATGATCCTGGAACGAAGGAGGATCCTTGAACCTGGGATGATCCTGGAACAAAGGAGGATCCTTGAATCTGGGATGATCCTGGAACGAAGGAGGATCCTTGAACCTGGGATGATCCTGGAACAAAGGAGGATCCTTGAAACTGCTGCATTCCTGAATATCCTCCTGAACTCGTGAGGGATCCCATATGCTGAGGATAGGATCCCACTGGCTGGAAATATGAACCTGACGCCTGGGTCATTGTTGTTGTTCCATAGTGCACTCCTTTTGGTCCACCACATATTGAATGTCTGGAACCACTGATGGCTGAGAAGTAATCACCGGAGTATCAAAATTCAAAGATCTGGGCATCAGTGGGGAACGATCCTCTGCCGTTTTCTTCTGTTTCTTAATTTCGTCAATCTCCCGGAGGATCCTTTCATTGGTCTTATCCTGCTCTTGTGCGTGATTCCTCATCTGCAAAATCAAGGCATAGAGATCATTAGTAGTAGGATTAGTTGAAACAGAAGAAGTAGGTGGTTTTGAGAAAATGGGAGTAGGTTTCTTCGCGGCATTCTCAGTATTCTTCTGGGATCCAGAAGGTGGTGGAGGCAAAGGAGGGACGCCTTGCGAAGAAGTGAATGAGGGCATCAAGTTTGAAGCATTCTTTGCCGAGGAAGCCATTTGCTTGGTTGTAATGAACCGGAATAAGCACAGAAATGCGTATTCTTCTAAGGACAAAGCACCAATTGCCCCACGGTGGGCGCCAAACTGTTTTGGTCAAAAAATCTGATGAGGATATTGCAACCAAACTCTTTGTTTCGGGGAATGATGCTTGAAATGTAGAACAATGATGAGGATCACTTTAGTATAAAATTGCACAAACAACCCAAGGGTTTATACGGGGAAAAAGCCATTGATCAAGAGTTGATCTCCGGCACAAAAAACCCCGGGTGATGGAAACTACCGATCACCAAGCTCAAATAAATGAATAAATGTTTACAACTTCGGATAGTAACGAGCTAGGTACAAGGATCACTATCGTGAAATGTGTTAATGTGAGTGAAAACGAATGTATGTTCGTCGAGAGCTTCAAGTGTGCGAGTATATGAGAGTGTGTAGCTGAAAAGTGACTAAGTGTTTCTCTACTAGCTCGTTACCCCTTTTAAATTAGAAATAATCTACTCTAACTAACTATCCGACTTTCATGCCAAGCTTCCACGTTCTCCACAACGTCCATTTTTAGCTAAGCACGTGTAGAATAGTTTGGGAATATTCTCCAGGAATGTCACCAAGACTTGGTCAAGCTGGTTATACCTGCGAGATATTACAAAAACACAAGTAAACAATCGTCAGTACGAGGATCCTTAAAGTGATCCATGATCCTGATCCTGAAGCTCTTCTGAGGATCACCACCTGTCACAGAAGTAAGGATCACTAGTTAGGATAACGGATAAGGATCACTAATTGTTAGAAAATCCTCCCCTAACAGATATCACTTCCTTTTCTCTGACTTGAGCAAAGGCTTCAGCCTCTATCCACTTGGAGAAGTAATCAGTCATAGCAAGCATGAATACTTTTCCACCAGGTGCCTTAGGAAGCTTACCAACTATATCCATTCCCTATCTCATAAATGGCCAAGAAGAGGATATAGGATGTAAAAGTTCTGCTGGTTGGTGAAGGATATTGCTGTGTCTCTGACAAGGATCACATTTCTTGGCATATTCCACAGCATCCTTCTTCATAGTAGGCTAATAGTACCCTGTCCTCAGGATCCTTGAAAATAATGCTCTGCCCCTAGTGTGGTTCCCACAATCTCCTTCATGGAAATCCTTTAGGACTTCTTGAATTTCAGGATCCTCAATGCATCTCAGATATGGTCCTGCAAGAGATCGTTTATACAACATATTATTCAATATTGTAAATTGAGATACCTTGATTTTCAAAGCCTTAGGTTTTCTCCTGTGGGAATCTCTCCATGTTGAATGTATCTCATGATTGGAAGGATCCATGATCCTGAATGAGATTGAGTATCATCACTAGGGATGATTGCAGAATTCTCTCCTATCTCCATAGCTACATGATCCTCGATAGCGGGGGTCAGGATGTGGATAATAGGGATCCTGATATCCTCTGGGATCTTCAAGGATGATCCTGGATTGGCTAATGCATCAGCCTCTGCATTCTCTTCCCTTGGTACCTGTGTAAAACTAAAGGAAACAAAAGAGAGTGCCAATTCTTTGACTATCTCTAAATATTTGATTAGCTTTTCACCTTTAACAGTATAGGATCCATTAAAGTGATTAGTGATTAATAATGAATCTACATGTACCTCAAGATACCTGATCCTCATATGCTTAGCAATTTGCAAACCAGCTATCAAGGCTTCATACTCAGCCTCATTGTTAGTAGTTTGAAATTCACAAGCTATGAAGTGGGGTATTATGTCCCCCTGTGGCGATTTTAGTAGTATTCCAAGCCCTGTTCCTTTGACATTAGAAGCACCAACAGTGAAAAGTATCCAAGGATCCTTAGTTTCTTCAAGCTGTTAGACTTCTAACTCAGCTTCCTTTTGCAAGTCACTACTGAAATCTGCCACAAAGTCAGCTAAGGCTTGGGATTTAATGGTAGTTCTAGGCTCATATCTTATATGGTATGCACTAAGCTTCACTGCCCACTTAGCCATCCTTCCTGACATTTCAGGTTTCCTGAGAACATTCTTAATTGGAAAATTAGTCTTAACAATAATGGCATGAGTCTTAAAATAATGTCTTAATTTAATAGATGCCATAATTAATGCAAGGATAAGTTTTTCTAAATGTGAATACCTGGATTCAGCATCAAGTAAACTCTTACTTACATAATAGACAGGATGTTGTGTACCTTGGTGATCCTTAATAAGGACTGCACTTACTGCTTTTGAGGATACTGCTAGGTATAAGGATAATATATCCCCCTTTTCTGGTTTCATCAAGGCAGGGGCTGAGGATAGGTAATCCTTAAGAGCTTTGAGGGCACTTTTATGCTTCTCAGTCCATTCAAATTTCTTGTTCTTCCTCAGGATGTCATAGAATTCCTTGCACTTTTCGGAGGATTTGGATATGAACCTGTTCAAGGCTGCGATCCTGCCTGTCAATCTTTGCACATCCTTTGCATTGGCAGGAGATTTTATATTCACAATAGCCTTAATCTACTCTGGGCTTGCTTCAATGCCCCTTTTTGTCACCATATAGCCTAAGAATTTACCTGCTTTAACACCAAAATGACACTTAGAAGGATTTAGTTTCATATTAAATTTATCAAGGATATTGAATGCTTCCTCCAAGTCTTTAAGGTGATCCTCAGCTTTCTTGGACTTAACCACCATGTCATCTATATAGACTTCCATAGTGTGTCCAATTTGTTCCTTGAACATCATATTTACTAGCCTTTGATAAGTAGCACCTGCATTCCTTAGTCCAAATGGCATAGCAATATAACAATATATACCAGTAGGGGTCATAAAGGCTGTATCCTCTTGATCAGATGGTTCCATCTGAATTTGTTGAAATCCAGATGAAGCATCCATAAAAGTCAGCAACTCATGACCCGCGGTAGCATCCACCATGGAGTCAATGTGGGGTAATGGGAAAGGATCCTTGGGACATGCCTTGTTTAGATCAGTAAAATCGACACATACCCTCCACTTTCCATTTTTCTTTTGAACAACAACCACATTGGCTAACCATCTTGGATACTTAACCTCTCTTATCATACCTGCCCGAAGTAGTTTATCTACCTCCTCCTGGATAATAGCATTCCTTTCAGGTGCAAACTTCCTCCTCTTCTGATGTATAGGCTTGAATGACCTGTCAATGCCAAGCTTATGAGTAATTATATCCTTAGATATACCTGTCATATCCTCATGCTTCCAGGAAAAGGTAGTTTTCCTTCTTTTAAGAAATGATACTAGATCCTGTTCAATGTCTCTAAGGATCCCAGATCCTATGAAGGCTCCTGCTTTCTTGCCTCCAAGACATCTCTTGAAGGATACTTTAATTGCTATTGCTCCCTTGGTCTTGAGGCTGGCTTCATTGATGAGGTATAGCAATTCTTAGCTTCTTGTTGATCACTCTCAATTTTCACCACTCCCCATGGGCTAGGAAGCTTTACGCATTGATGATATGTGGATGGGACTGCCTTCATGTCATGTATCCACGGCCTGCCAAGAATAACATTACAACATGATAAACAATCTATAACACAAAATTTCTGATAAGAATGGAGTCCTTCAATATAGATAGGGAGTTTGATTTCCCCCAATGTGTTCTTGGTTTCCTCGCTAAATCCCACAAGGACTGAGGATCTTGGGATAATATCAGACTCCGGGATATTCATCTTCTTGAGGACATCAAGCTGAATAATGTTCACAGAGCTTCATCCATCTATAAGGATCCTGCGAACAAAATGATTAGAAATAAACAGGGTAATAACAAGACCATCATGATGAGGATCCTGAACATCAAGACGATCATCCTCATCAAAAGTTATGATCTTATCGTAAGTGACAGTGGACGTCCGGATGGGTCTATCTCCATTATCCATCTTGGTTTCCTTGGCATGTCTTTTGGCTGCTGAAAAGGAAGTACCACAAATGTCTGATCCACCGGATATAAAGTTTATAACTTGTGCATCTGCTGGAGGAGCAGGAGCCTTTTCCGGGATCCTTGACTTTTTTCGTCCCAAAAGCTCCTTCAAATGCCCCTTGCTTAACAAGTAACCAATTTCCTTTCTAAGTGCAATACATTCTTCAGTGAGATGCCCGAAATCCTCATGATATGCACACCACTTGGACTTATCCTTTGTAGCAGCTGGTTTATCACTTTTTCTCGGCCACCTAGCTTTCTCACCTACATTCTGCATTGCAAGAATTAGTTCATTGTTATCAACAGAAAAACAGTATTCAGAAATGGGAGGATAATCCTCATCATCCTCTTACTGTTCCACTGCATGCACATTCTGGTTATCAGATTTGTTGTAGGATTTTGATTTGTTGTTCCTGAAGTAGGATCCTTGAACTGTGTGCATTCCTAAATATCCTCCTGAGCTGACAAAGGATCCCTGATGCTGAAAAGAGGATCCCGATGGCTGAAAGTAAGATCCCTAAGGCTGGGAGTGAGAGCCAAATGCTTGACTCATAGTTGCTGTTCCATAACGCCTTTCTGACGGACCACTTTGATACGGGATGCCCGGAACTGCCGATTGTAAGGTAGTTACAACTGGAGTGTCAAAATTCAATGACCTTGGTATCAGAGGAGAGTGATCCTCCACTGATTTCTTCTGTTTTTTTATATCACCAATCTCCTGGAGGATCCTTTCATTGGTTTTGTCCTGCTCTTGCATGCGATCCCTCATCTGCAAAATCAGATTAAAAAGATCATTAGTAGTAGGATTAGTGGAAACAGAAGAAGTTGGTGGTTTTGAGAAAATGGGGGTTTGTCTCTTCGCAGCATTTTCAGCATTCTTCTGGGATCCAGAAGGTGGTAGAGGCAAAGGTGGAACGCCTTGTGAAGAACTGATTGCGGGCATAGAGCTTGATGTGTTCTTCGCTGAGGAAGCCATCCGCTTGGTTGTAACGAACCGAAATGAGCACAAAAATATGAATCTTCTTAGAAATGAAGCACCAATTGCCCCACGGTGGGCGCCAAACTGTTTTGGTCAAAAATCAAGCTAAGATAATGCAACCAAACTTTCTGTTGTGAGGTGTGATGCTTGAATCAATGAACAATGCTATGGATCACTCAGAAATGTGTTGAACAAATGACACAATGATTTATACGAGGAAAAAGCCCTTGATCAAGAGTTAATCTCCGGCATAACAAACCTCGGGTGATGGAAACTACCGATCACCAACTCAGATTAAACAAACAAGGTATTACAACTTTGGATGATAGCGAGCTAGTTACAAGGATCACTAGAGTGTAATGTGCAAAAAAGTGTGTAATCGCCAAGTAAACTGTCGAGAGCTGATGAGAGCAGTTACGAGTGTGTGTGTTAAGCTAAAAATAGCCAAGTGTCCTAATTAAGCTCGCTATCCCCTTATAAATTTAGAAAATATCTAAAGTAGCTAACTATCCGCATTTCATGCAAGCCTCCCACGAACTCCATAACGTCCATATTGGTCAAGCACGTGCGGAATGAAAAGGGAATATGCTCCAGGAATATCGCCAAGACCAAGACCAAGTCCAAGCTCGTACTCCTGCAAAACAACATCATATTCAAAGCAGACAATCGTTAGTGTAAGGATCCTCATGATGATCCTGGATCCTGATCCTACAATACTCTTTGAGGATCACTAATTCAAACAGAATCAAGGATCCCTAAGCCCAACAGTAATTGAGGATCACTGATCATTGGAAAATCCTCCCCTAACAGACCCTGGAGCCGCAGACTTGACGGGATGCTCCACGGGATTACCTCCAAGAGTTTTTAGCTTGGTCTCCCAGGCGTCGACGTTCCAAGAAGGGCATTCGAAGCCCAGGGCTTTGGCCTCATGAGCCATTTTTAGCCAAGCCTGCAAGAGGGAGATGACAACGGAGCCTTTGAGGCCTTCCCGGTAAGTGACCATATCCTGCTCATGTTGGGCATGTGCAGCATCCAGATGGGCTTGGGCTTCATGAGTGGCTTTTTTGAGAGCGGCGTGATGCTCCTGAGTCATGGTCTTGAACTTGTCTTCGTAGTGTCTAGTTTTGGCAACAGCGATCATACCTTGATCGGAAATGGTAACCTTAGCTTTTTTCAACTTGGACTCGAGCATCTTGTTGAGCCCACACGATTCTTGATACAAATGAACCAGACGTTCAAGGCCCTACACCAAAAACACAGGTATTATGATAACCAGGATATTGGTTTGACGTATATGTGCAGGATGTGGATTAGGAATTTATACCTGGTTGAGAAAGAAGTCATGAACCCGCTTGCCTCGATAAACCCATGATTTTCATAGGGGAACGTATCGGACATGGTAGGTGAGTCAGTCTCTTTCATTTTGCGAGAACTTGAACTCCGGGGCTTAGTAGCTGGCGAAGGCTTGGGAATGATGATGGCTTTGGAGCTGCTGGGCTTGGATGAGGCCGTAGCCTTGGGACTGGGCTCCTTCTTGACCTGGACGTGATCGGAATAACTGTCCAGCTCCTCAAGGTCGAAAACCTCTGGGATCTTGGCTGGTGCTGCATAAAGGGGAAGTTCTACATCCTTATTACTCTTCATTATATTACTCTAATCAATTATTTACGAAATGACTCTTAACAGACATTTCAGATGATGAATATTGACTGGAACTTGGGATGTGTGTAGAAAAACTCCTGTCACCTTCCGGTAACTGGTAAATTGCTTCGATTCTTTTTTCGGATTCCGCAGTAGGAGGAGCTACTTCTTTAAAGTTCACTACATAAAGGCCAAAGAATAAAATATTAGCACAGGATAAAGGCCTGGAAAAATCTTGGGATATTCTTAAAACCTTAAACCCTACCGGTGGTTAACCACTCCACCGGAAGGCTAGCACCCTCATAAATGGAGTCTCGCTTGACAAAGAAGAATTTACGTTGCCATCCATCCTCGTTCTTGGTGGCTTTAAGTATAAGGGGTTTAATGGAAGTTGAAAAGAGCAAGAACCGACTGCAACCGTGTGATCGGAGGCAGTAAGCAATCGGGATATCCTCGATGCAGAGGTCAGGACAATGAAGATTTTTGATTTGGTTGAGCACAATCAGTACTCTCCAAACCATGGGCATGGTTTGGGCAAAGGAAATACCAGTGGTTCAGAAGAATTGCATCATGAATTCAGGAAATGGATACCGAAGACCTAGCGAGAAAGGGTATGCCGGAAAACAGACCCAATCAGCAGAAGAAACATCTGATTGAATTGATCAATCAAATGGTCTAAAAATCGTGCCATCAGGGAAAACGCCGAAGGCTCTCAACACTGCAATGTCTGCGTTATCAAAAGCACAGATCTCCTTCCCGGGATTTTTGAGAAGGTTTTGCTGGACGAAGGTCTCCGATGATTCACCAGTTTGAGAAAAGGTTCTAGTGGCCATTGGAAGTAGAGTAAAGAGATTAACAGGAAATGAAGAAGGGATGAGTAATTACCTGGAGACTCTGTTGATGATATTTGATTTTCAAACAAAAAGAGAGAAGATATAGGGGCATAATGGATATCCATCGAGTGAAAACCGCATAGGGAGTTGCATAGTGCTATCTTGACCATCATTCCAATTTAATAACCTCGATTCGAGGAATAAGGTTTAAAATATATCCGTTGGAATTGGTATACCAACAGATATATTTTGGGGACAATTGTTATGGGTGAATTTCTGCTTATATATCCTGACTAATATTCTGGGTTTGATTGTTTATTTGTGATCAGGATACCGGATCAGGATATTGGTAACATCCTGATACGATATCCTGGTAGTAACCAAATAGCTCACGTGCAGATTATTGTAACAAGTCTCTAACGGTAAGGTGGACTTCTTCTCCTCGAGACTCGGGCAAATCAGTAGTTTGAAGACGTTGAAGCCGTAAGACCATGACTGCAACGTTCATATGGGGAATAGCCGCTGAATCCCGGAATAATAGGATATTTAGTTAGTTTCCATTTACTATAAATAGATTGATCGGATCAGATTAAGGCACACACTCTCTCGCACACTTTTTCTCTCCTATTGCAAACAGTCACTACACACAAACACTTGTACTCGAATTACATTATAACACCTAGTTGATCCGCATCATATCCTGCATTGTATCCTGATATTTGAAGTAATAGAAGAACAAGGCAGCTGCGATTATCAGCTCCCGAGGTTTTGTGCCGGCGATCTAGATTGATCAAGGGCTTTCCTCGTACATCCTGTGTCACCCTTTACATTTTCGCTCATTGTTTGATCATAGATACAACTCTATATCCTGAGCCGTATCCTGAAACTGTTTTTGCAAATAACTTAACTAGCATATTTTCAACACACATTTCTAGCACACTACCTCACTTAACTAATTTGATCACTTAATTGCTTCGGTAATTTTTGACCAAAACAGGTTAGTTGCAAGTAAGTTAGATATTCCGTACTCGATAGAACTAGCTAATGGGAATCTAGTAGAAGCTAGTGAAGTGATTAGAGGTTGTGTGATAGAGCTTGGAGAGCGGGAGTTTTCGATAGATCTTCTGCCAGTTGAGTTGGGAAGCTTCGTCATAGTAGTTGGAATGGATTGGTTATCAAGTAATCATGCTGAGATTGTATGCCATGAGAAGATTATCCGCATCCTGATGGCGAATGAAGAGATGATCGTGATTCATGGGGAGAAGCAGGATACGCCTCTACGGATTATCAGTTGTTTGAAGGCACAGAAGTTTTTGCGTAAAGGATGTCTTGCCTTCTTGGCTCATGTCGTGGACAGGGAAGCCGAAGTTTTTGAGTAAATGCTTTTATTCACTATACATTACATTCGGCAATCTTCTGGATTACTTCGCCTATTCGTTGAGAAAAATTGGTATCCTGTTCGGACATTTGAGTGTCGCTGCGATGAAGAGACACCCTAAAGGAAATGGAAGACATAGGAGGAAACAAGTGAACGGTTATCGGATAATCAAAACAGAATGAAAACACATAAAAATTGCGATCATTTGTTTGTTACCTAAGGCAAACAAATGAGATAGTGACTAATCAAAGTAAGCAGGTCATAATAATGTATCGCAAAGACATGCTTTAGCCTATAAGTGGACACTAACCCCAAGAGTTCCCAGGTAAGAGTGACTGGTCCGATTATGTGGATTTATATGAACACTCTAGCCTTAGACAGAAAACTCAGAGTACAGGTATCCACCCTTCCAGATTGCACGTGTTCACATTATAAGACCCAACTTTGACGAGATTTTGAAAACTTTGAAGGTTCAAAACCTTATAATAAATCATCCTCGAACAGATGATTGGTCTTCAAAGAGGATTTGAAATTTGTGTTCTTGTTGTGGTTGTCACCTAAAGATATGTGACGGTATTGTTTTAAGATCTAAACACAAGGATCTTGTGTTAGGGTCCTAGGAAGGTTATAGACTAGGTCAAAGCATTACTAATAACCTAATTCCCTATAACCATGAGCTCTGATACCAGCTCTTCTGTCACACCCCGAACGCGTAAAACAACAAATCGCGGCGGAATCGTCGGGGAGTGTTGTAACAGAATCATTGTTTCATAACACATGGAAATTGAAGTTTTGTTTTATTGAATTAGAAGAAGTTACAATGTCTAAAAACAAAGAGACATAACATAATTAACTAGTCTTGCATCTTTTAATGTCACTAAGGCCCAAGTCCGCCTATGTGTATCTTGATCAATCCTATGCATCATCTCCTGAAAACACATGTGAAAATAGGTACGTCAGCATAAAAATGCCTGTGAGATACATAGGTTTTATTAAAATAGGATTCATGACTTGTAAGTTTAAAGAAAATGTTTAACAAAAGTTAGTCATGAACCTTAAAAAATTTTCTTTTATAATTCAAACAATATTTATAAGAAATCAGATGATATAAAAGAAAGATGCATGATTAAATGAAAACCAAGTAAAATGAGTTTGTATAAAAAATGTTGTTTGTAAAACAATGTTTCATGAAGATATGATATTTGTGTAAAATGTAATATGTCTATCTTGAAAAGGGTTTAAAAAACACTACGATATGTAATATCATAAAAGCACTTATATATAGGAAGTATCAGCGGCGTATCCACCATGCTTTTATCATATTACACATGCCTCGTTATTTAAATCACTTACCCAATCAAACCACCAAATGAATTGTTTAAACCAATGTTAAAATGTTTATGTGTAAATAATGTCAAATGCCAAATGTAAATAATGTTCATGTATAACCAAATGTAATGTATAGTGAATAAAAACATTTACTCAACCCTATAAGAATGAAATGTACAAAACAATGTATTTGATAAATCATAATTTATATCAAAAGTTATGTTTTGTAAAAATAAATGCATGCTTTACTGATACAATCATCTATGCGGTATTGTTCTAACGCCTACATTCAAGCCCTACGACTGTGGCGACAAACCCTTAAACAAATTAAAGGTTCATCTAAACTCTGAATATCGAATTCGGTCATTCCTTCCACCCAAACAAACCTAGGATTTCAGGAACGGGAGTTGTCAATTCCTATGGTACCACTACCTACTAACGATCGGCATGATCGGTGTTAATAAATGTATTTATGACCCGTTAAACAAACCGAATTCATACCAAATGTAAGCATGTTTTATGAAAATGATGTACATGCTAAATGAACATATAAAGTAAAAATGTTTAATGTAAAACAATGTGTCCATATGCTAAGTGAATCATATGCAACAAAATGTAATATATAAAATGAATGTGCTAGCATGTTAATAAAACATACATAGCAAAAACATGGAAGAAATCATGTACTATATATGTACTAATGAACATAGCAAGTATATGATATGTAAACATGAAAGTAACAAGTAGGCACATGTGTATCACCCCAAAATGTTTGAAAAACAGTAAAAGAGGGGACTACGTACTCACCTGAGAATGCTTAGAAGTCTTGAACAACAACCAAGCAAAGCTAGAGGGATCACGGAAATCAAACGGCACCTAATATAGGGAACTATGTTAATAACCAGACCTAAATCGGAAGATCGGATAGAATGAGGTCTCATAAATCAAATGAGTATTGGAAATCATATGATATGGTTTAAATAAGCCTACATACTAAATCGAAACCTCTCCTAAGTGCTTACGACCCATTACGACTCGTTTAGGTAGCTTACGCTACTTTAACGCGTCGTTCGCGAGAAACGCGTTTGGACCGCCTAACTAGTCCTATGATAAGTATTATATGCCTTAACATGTCTAATAATGTTACCTAATCAGTTTAGATATAAAAATTTAGGTTACATATATTTAAAATGAATTTATGCGTAAAAAGGGCATTTTGGTCATTTTCCTAAGGCATATAAACTATCTATCATACAACTAACTAAACGAAGTGACCATAAGGTATAACCTTGGAAGGTTATTCCCTATACAACTATGGCCACAAAATATGTTTGGTCGGATCCTAACGATCGACCAAACGGGTCAGGTTCGAAAGTCTAAGCGGTTGTTTAGACCGCTTATCTTACGACCCTATATAAGCACTAAACTAAAAGTGAAGAGTTAAACATGTAAAAACATGTTTAACTAAGTTAGAAAACAAGTTTGATATCAAAACAAATGGTTTTGATACCAGAGAATAGTTTGGTTGCAAAATACGCATTAACGCGTATTTTGACCGAAACTATGACTCGTCACTACACCTAATCAACGTGGTAATCAGTAGGTATAGTCACAAAGGACTATGACCATCGTGATTACGCTCACATTGCGAATTTCAAACGAACTTCGTGTTGACCATTGACCGGGTAAAGCAGAAAGTCAAACATTGTTTGACTTTCACGCTTAAAACGCATAAAAGCATGAAATAAACTTACAAGAGGTCCAAGCAATGGAGATTTGATTCACGTTGCTCATGTATGAGGTATGGAAACCCCAACTTAGAGCAGAAATGAATCAAGGTGTGAGGTTTGCAAATGGGGAAAGTGGGTATTTATAGATTTCGGACTACCGTTAGGATCGTTCCTTGATAAACGAGCTTCAATCTTGGCCCTCCATGTGTACCCACTGATTTGGAATACTATGGGTGCCCAAAACAAGCCCATAGAATGAAGAAAACCATGTGCAAAAGCCTGAAAACCAGCTGCTGTTTGAATAAACTGATTTTTGCAGGTCTGATTGCTGTTTGAAAACCAATGTTTGGCAGATTGTCAGAAATGGCCCCTGAATGTGCAAAACATGGTTTTCGATGCATTTTCGACACATTTAAGCCCCGTAAACCCCATTTCAAGGCTCTAAAATGAAGTTAAAGTATAGGGAACCTAAAATATGCTCAAAAATATGTCGGATGTCGGTTTGTTTGGTCGTACGGTTGCGTTGTTTGGTTAATTACGACGAAACACGAACGGACGCGAAAAACGATCCAAATTACGCGACGAATGGAATTTTATCATGCCAATCACTAAAATAAAATATTCTAATGATTACATAAATTTTTGGATGTCCAGATATATTCAGAACGTAAGATATGCGCGAAAATGCAAACTTATGGACTTTTTGACGCTTTTAGTCCCTGTTGATCAAATAAGTTTATTTTCGCGCACCAAACACCTTAAAGCCTATTTCTAAGCTATGTAAAGGATATTTAGGGCATGTTTAACTTATGATCAACTTCCGAAAGGTTCGTTACAGTATGAATCGGCATACTTTCGTCGTTTGTCAAAATTAGTCCCTGTAAGCGAATAAACTTGATTTCGACACACCAAACCCTCCAAAACTTATTTCTAAGTTATGTAAAGGTTATTTAAGGTATGTTAATCCCATGTCACTGTTCCTAAGTGTTTGTTTTGTTAAACTGATTACGTTTATGCATCAGTTCGCGTATAACTTTCCAGAAAGCGATTTAGAGCTCAAAATCAAACAAGAATTGATATGTGCAAATGATACACATACTTTTACAAATCCCAAGTATGAAACACAATATTTCATTGATTTGGTATTTGTTTAATGGCCATGGAGGCACAGATGTCACAGTCTCCCCTACTTCAGGAAATTTCGTCCCGAAATTTATTTAGAGGAAACTTGTGAGAGCTCGAAACATGAAGTCGAAAAGATAAAACAACACTGGTTAGGGTTCTGAACATCTAGTAACTTTAAATAACATCATGCTTGCAATGTAAGAGGGACACTTATATACAAGTATATGAAGCGCCATTTGTGCGTCCACCGCACCTCCATTACATTGTTCATGTTTCGTTATTTTTGCCACTATCGGTTCTTACACATGATAAGTCTTACTGTGGTTTTCGTGCACTGAATTTCATAATTACGTATGCATCCATAATTACGTAATTCCTTGCATAGTCCACACAGTGCATCTTATAATGTGTAGGGGAAGAAAACAATGAACGAACATGTGATGATTGTGACTAGATAGGGTCCTTTTAATTAAATCAATAAGTGATCTCTTTAAATAGACTACCAAGGAGTCTGTTCAGCTATATCATCACATGCCATTCTTAACCAGATTCTGAATCAATCTTTTTTACTAGACCACTCAAGGGGTCTCTTTTGTATTATGGAATGGTACTATATAATCCAAGGGTCTTAACTATTAAGTAGAAGCCCATTTAGGATTTAAGGTAGTACCTTTGGATATCCTACTATGAGTCCCTCATATGAAGATATGGGAGAATCTACGAGGATTTAGATAACGAAAATGAAAACACAAAAGAAAACACATAACACATAATCACATAATCACAAAATTGTTTAACTTGATCTTCAATTTGTTATCATTTTGTTAATTTGTTTGTTAAAGTATACCAGGAATCCAATCCGTGGATTTCATTTGGCACTTTAAACATTTCCAAGAATCTAACTATGAAGATAGGAAGATCTTAAAAGGAATCCAGCTTTGTCCTTATTGAATCGTAATGTACGTATTAAGGCATACAAAGAATTCAATTAAGGACTCCGATTTGAGCAACAAACATCCATAAGGATCCAATTGTGAAGATAAGAAGATCCCATAAGGATTTTGGGATTTGAAAAGCGGGAGACGTTTCAAAACCTTGTATTAGACGTGCTTAAGTCGATACACGAGGTACAATGCTCATGAAGTTGAGGTGCTAGCTATGCCAAGGCGACATATGAAGCAGAATTTGAAGGTTAAGTCAATGTATGAGCAAAATGTTTTTGAAAACTATGCATGGGGTTCTTTTAGAAATGTGTTTAATGTTTTTGAAACCTTACATAATACTTTCGAAATCATAAAGTAGGTGTATTAGATAAGTATATTTATAAAATTTTTTAAAATCATGCGAGATGAATTTTTGAAATTATGTATAAGGTTTTTGAAAACATGGATGATGCTTTTGAAATCATGCACTTGATATGTTAAGTAAATATACTATTTTAAAAATGTTTTCAAACTATATAAAATGTTTTTTTTTAAATCATGAAGGTTGGTTTTGAAAAGCATATATTATGTATGTTGTTATGAAAACCAGAATGTAATGATATGGGTATGAGATCGAAAAATACCCTTACTTATCTAACCAAGGATTTAAAGTGACATTTTGAGTAATCGACTAAAATTGTCACTTATATTCTGTACTTTGTTTCCTTAGAATGAAACGAGTACTTCGAAATTTTTCGAGGAAATCATGAGCGATCACATGAATGGAAGGTTTACAAGAGTAGTTTGTTTAAAGAACATAGTTCTTTGGTGTAGGTATCATAGGGGTATGCCATACACACATGTAACTACATTTGTACATCAGAATTGTGAACAACAATTTATTTATAAACAAAACAGATTGTTTCACATTTCAAGAAAAACAAAAGAAACAAAAGCATAAGATTTAAACTAATTCAAAGCAGTAGCATCTTCTAATCAGCCAAATGCTCATCCGTGGGTCAGATTTGCTTTAACAAACTTTGGGCATTGGTTCCTGAAATAACCTGTCTTGCCGTAGTTGTACCAAGTACCAGACGGGAAACGAGCTTGAGCAGGGTTTACTTAGGGTTGGTTTGGACCACCTTGGCTTAGGTTGAAACGACAAGCATTTGCTAGGTGACCGAGTCGTCCACATGATGCACACAGACGACACTGCAAGTAAGTTCGGTGAGGTGCATTACACTTGTTGCACATCGACGCAATACCGGTATAAGGTTTACTTGTAGGAGGTTGAGCAGCAGCAGGATTTACATCAACTTTGTTTTGGATAGCAAAGCGGCATATGTCAACCAAATGTCCCCATCTTCCACAGTGGGCACATTTGAAACAGGGTATGTGATTCGGATGATGACGGTTGCATCGATTACACCATGGAGCAGTTCCCTTGTACGGCTTCTTGGCTGGTGGTGCTGCCGCCAGGCTAGCTCCTACTTGATTTGGTGCAACGGCTGGAGGATTCTTTGAGGCTTTACGCTTCTTTGACCTGTTTGAAGGCTTGGCTTCTGCTTCCTTTGATGCTTCTCGGGTGGCTTCATCATTGAGACGAGACAGGCAATAGCTAATTCGGCAGTCTTCTGGATTACTTCGCCTATTCGTTGGGCAAATTTGGTAACCTGTTCGGACATTTGAGAGTCGCTGCGATGAAGAGACACCCTAAAGGAAATGGAAGACATAGGAGGAAACAAGTGAACGGTTATCGGATAATCAAAACAGAATGAAAACACATAAAAATTGCGATCATTTGTTTGTTACCTAAGGCAAACAAATGAGATAGTGACTAATCAAAGTAAGCGGGTCATAATAATGTATCGCAAAGACATGCTTTAGCCTATAAGTGGACACTAACCCCAAGAGTTCCCAGGTAAGAGTGACTGGTCCGATTATGTGGATTTATATGAACACTCTAGCCTTAGACAGAAAACTCAGAGTATAGGTATCCACCCTTCCAGATTGCACGTGTTCACATTATAAGACCCAACTTTGACGAGATTTTGAAAACTTTGAAGGTTCAAAACCTTATAATAAATCATCCTCGAACAGATGATTGGTCTTCAAAGAGGATTTGAAATTTGTGTTCTTGTTGTGGTTGTCACGTAAAGATAAGTGACGGTTTTGTTTTAAGATCTAAACACAAGGATCTTGTGTTAGGGTCCTAGGAAGGTTATAGACTAGGTCAAAGCATTACTAATAACCTAATTCCCTATAACCATGAGCTCTAATACCAACTCTTCTGTCACACCCCGACCGCGTAAAACAACAAATCGCGGTGGAATCGTCGGGGAGTGTTGTAACAGAATCATTGTTTCATAACACATGGAAATTGAAGTTTTGTTTTATTGAATTAGAAGAAGTTACAATGTGTTAAAAACAAAGAGACATAACATAATTAACTAGTCTTGCATCTTTTATTGTCACTAAGGCCCAAGTCCGCCTAAGTGTATCTTGATCAATCCTATGCATCATCTCCTGAAAACACATGTGAAAATAGGTACGTCAGCATAAAAATGCCTGTGAGATACATAGGTTTTATTAAAATAGGATTCATGACTTGTAAGTTTAAAGAAAATGTTTAAAAATAGTTAGTCATGAACCTTAAAAAAGTTTCTTTTATAATTCATACAATATTTATAAGAAATCAGATGATATAAAAGAAAGATGCATGATTAAATGAAAACCAAGTAAAATGAGTTTGTATAAAATATGTTGTTTGTAAAACAATGTTTCATGAAGATATGATATTTGTGTAAAATGTAATATGTCTATCTTGAAAAGGGTTTAAATAACGCTACGATATGTAATATCATAAAAGCACTTATATATAGGACGTACCTGCGGCGTATCCACCATGCTTTTATCATATTACACACGCCTCGTTATTTAAATCACTTACCCAATCAAACCACCAAATGAATTGTTTAAACCAATGTCAAAATGTTTATGTGTAAATAATGTCAAATGCCAAATGTAAATCATGTTCATGTATAACCAAATGTAATGTATAGTGAATAAAAGCATTTACTCAACCCTATAAGAATGAAATGTACAAAACAATGTATTTGATAAATCATAACTTAAATCAAAAGTTATGTTTTGTAAAAATAAATGCATGCTTTACTGACACAATCATCTATGCGATATTGTTCTAATGCCTACATTCAAGCCTTGCGACTGTGGTGACAAACCCTTAAAAAATTAAAGGTTCATCTAAACTCTGAATATCGAATTCGGTCATTCCTTCCAGCCAAACAAACCTAGGATTTCAGGAACGGGAGTTGTCAATTCCTATGGTACCACTACCTACTAACGATCGGCATGATTGGTGTTAATGAATGTATTTATGACCCGTTAAACAACCAAATGTCGTACCAAGTGTAAGTATGTTTTATGAAAATGATGTACTTAAATATGCTAAATGAACATATAAAGTAAAAATGTTTAATGTAAAACAATGTGTCCATATGCTAAGTGAATCATATGCAACAAAATGTAATATACAAAATCAATGTGCTAGCATGTTAATAAAACATACATAGTAAAAACATGGAAGAAATCATGTACTATATGTGTACTAATGAACATAGCAAGTATATGACATGTGAACATGAAAGTAACAAGTAGGCACATGTGTATCACCCCAAAATGTTTGAAAAACAGTAAAAGAGGGAACTATGTACTCACCTGAGAATGCTTAGAAGTCTTGAACAACAACCAAGCAAAGCTAGAGGGATCACGGAAATCAAACGGCACCTAATATAGGTAACTATGTTAATAACCGGACCTAAATTGGAAGATTGGATAGAATGAGGTCTCGTAAACCAAATGAGTATTGGAACTCATATGATATGGTTTAACAAAGCCTACATACTAAATCGAAACCTATCCTAAGTGCTTACGACCCATTACGACGCGTTTAGGTAGCTTACGCTACTTTAACGCGTCATTCGCGTGAAACGCGTTTGGACCGCCTAACTAGTCCTATGATAAGTATTATATGCCTTAACATGTCTAATAATGTTACCTAATCAGTTTAGATATAAAAATTTAGGTTACATATGTTTACAATGAATTTATGCGTAAAAAGGGCATTTTGGTCATTTTCCTAAGGCATATAAACTACCTATTATACAACTAACTAAACGAAGTGACCATAAGGTATAACCTCGGAAGGTTATTCCCTATACAACTATGGTCACAAAATATGTTTGGTCGGATCCTAACGATCGACCAAACGGGTCGGGTTCGAAAGTCTAAGCGGTTGTTTAGACCGCTTATCTTACGACCCTATATAAGCACTAAACTAAAAGTTATGAGTTAAACATGTAAAAACATGTTTAACTAAGTTAGAAAACAAGTTTGATATGAAAACAAAGGGTTTTGATACCTAAGAATAGTTTGGTTGCAAAATACGCATAAACGCGTATTTTGACCAAAACTATGACTCGTCACTACACCTAATCAACGTGGTAATCAGTACGTATAGTCACAAAGGACTATGACCATCGTGATTACGCTCACGTTGCGAAGTTCAAACGAACTTCGTGTTGACCATTGACCGATCAAAGCAGAAAGTCAAACATTGTTTGACTTTCATGCTTAAAACGCATAAAAGGATGAAATAAACTTACAAGAGGTCCAAGCAATGGAGATTTGATTCAAGTTGCTCAGGTATGAGGTGTGGAAACCCCAACATAGAGCAGAAATGAATCAAGGTGTTAGGTTTGCAAGTGGGGAAAGTGGGTATTTATAGATTTCGGACCACTGTTAGGATCGTTTCTCGATAAATGAGCTTCAATCTTGGCCCTCCATTTGTACCCACTGATTTGGAATACTAGGTGCCCAAAACAAGCCTATAGAATGAAGAAAACCATGTGCAAAAGCCTGAAAACCAGCTGCTTTTTTAATAAACTGATTTTTGCAGGTCTGATGGTCTCTCGCGCCCCGCGTAGACTCAGTAAGAGTCTTACGCGCCCCTCCTGAGCTAATGTTTTGCAGATTGTCAGAAATGGCCCCTGAATGTGCAAAACATGGTTTTCGATGCATTGTCGACACATTTAAGCCCTGTTAACCCCATTTCAAGGCTCTAAAATGATGTTAAAGTATAGGGAACTTAAAATATGCTCAAAAATATGTGGGATGTCGGTTTGCTTGGTCGTACGGTTGCGTTGTTCGGTTAATTACGACAAAACACGAACGGACGCGAAAAACTATCCAAATTACGCGACGAATGGAATTTAATCATGTCAATCGCTAAAATAAAATATTCTAATGATTACATAAATTTTGGGATCTACGGATATATTCAGAACGTAAGATATGCGCGAAAATGCAAATTTATGCACTTTTTGA
The DNA here is from genome assembly GCA_030545235.1 of Helianthus tuberosus. NCBI lineage: Eukaryota > Viridiplantae > Streptophyta > Magnoliopsida > Asterales > Asteraceae > Helianthus > Helianthus tuberosus. Next base: position 222,643,042 of record CM060443.1, on the reverse strand, counting down.
CGCTTTTAGTCCCTGTTGATCAAATAAGTTTATTTTTGGGCACCAAACACCTCAAAGCCTATTTCTAAGCTATGTAAAGGATATTTAGGGTATGTTTAACTTATGATCAAGTTCCGGAAGGTTCGTTACAGTACGAATTGGCATACTTTAGCAGTTTGTCGAAATTAGTCCATGTAAGCGAATAAACTTGATTTCGACACAATAAACCCTCCAAAACTTATTTCTAAGTTATGTAAAGGTTATTTAAGGTATGTTAAGCCCATGTCACTATTCCAGAGTGTTTGTTGCATTGAACTGATTACGTTTACGCATCAGTTCGCGTATAACTTTCCAGAAAGCGATTTAGAGCTCGAAATCGAACAAGAATTGATATGTGCAAATGATACACATATTTATACAAATCCCAAGTATGAACCACAATATTTCATTGATTTGGTATTTGTTTGATGGCCGTGGAGGCACCGATGTCACAATAAAGCACACTAAACTACATAGTTTAGCACTTTAACGAACCGGTAACCAACCGAACAACCGGACACTACCCGAAACACCAAATTATCACTAGAAACATTGTTTTAGCATTACCAAGCTAGTATGGTCCCCGAACATCATAACACATTATATAACAACTAGTAACTAACTAACCTAACTAATACTTGATTTTTAACCATATTAACTAACTATTGGTTATCACCTAGCCTAAGACCCCCCCCCCCCACCTATTTACGGATCACATGTGGCCCCCACATGTGATTTTCTTTGTTTATTTTATGAGAACTTGTCTCCACTTTACAAGCATAATACACATTAGATCTTGAAGTGTTGATTATAAGAACAACCTAAGGTTCATAACCTTTTCATTTCTTTCACAAACTCACAACACAACTTGAAAGTAAATCATGAACTTGAAAGTATAAGTTGTTTTTCTTGTTAAGTGATGATCAAAGTAAACTTAAAGTCTTGTAAATCTAAGATTTCAAGAATGATTTTTCAAGAAATCAAGTTAAAAATACAAAGTTTACTTAATCTTGGTTCTAAAAGAAATTAACCACATTTTTAGTGGTTAAACAAGTGTAGAAATACATATGTAGCAAGAAAAACTCAAGAAGAAACATTTTTAGAAAAATGATTTACAAGTTGTAAAGGACTAATTTCTTTAAAAAATGATGTTTTTAATTAAACAATCACACTTTAAAGGGTAACTAGGCTTACTAAACACACTAGTAAGTTACTACACATTTTTGAAAATTTTCAAGTTCATGAGGTAGTAGTTTATGCTTGATTTTGGCAAATTGGTAAGTGTAGATTGATTTGTCTTTGATTGTGTTGATTTATAAAAGAAAATGATATGCTTTGAAAGCATGGAAACCTCCATTTTTAGGGGAAACAATGGCAAAAATTTTCTAGAAATTAAACACTTAGAAAAATATTTTAAACAAATATTTAGAAGTATATTTTAAACCATGAAATTTCATATAAAGTTTGCCATAATTTTTGTGACAAAAGTTATTAATATTGGAGGTTGATTTTTGTAAATAAAAGTGACTAAATATGTATTTAGGAAAATATATATTTAGATGTCACCATGTGTGTGATTATTTGTATATTATGTATATTAGTTATATTATTTTAGGACTTGAAAAAATATAACTCACCATTATACCAATAAATTACAATCCAAAATATTACCAAAATTCCAAGAATATGAATATATAAATCATACCCAAAATATTGGACAAACCGAACAAGGAATATAACTAACAAAATATTCAGGAAAATTTATTCATAAGTATATTTTGGTAATTAGTATTTTGCACACCAAGAGAACAAAAATATGATTTTTACAATTATTATAAAATATATCATATTTTTGACAAGGAGAAAATACATTATTTTTGGCAAGTAAAAATATATATTTTCTTGGAATTATTAGAAGATATATTAATTCTGGGAGAAAATACATTTTCTTGAATAAACATAAAATACATTATTTTTGGGTGAAAAATAAGGTTACATATATTTTCCAAGTTCAACTTGAAAATATATTGTTTTTGAGACTCATATGAAAGTTATAAATATTTTTGCCAAGGAAAAATTATAAGTAATTTTTCTATGTAAATACTTTTGGAAATATATGTTGATGTATTTTTATTAGAAATATTATTCCGGAAAAGTTAATACAAAAATTAAGTATAAGGATACTTAATAAACACAATGGAAATACGTATTCTCGTACGTATAAATACACCCCGGAATACACCACCGATACTTGGCAGAAATATACAATGATAAGAATACGAATACTAAAACACCCATCCTTGGGGAAATATTCATGTACAAATACATAAGTATGACAAGATAAAATATATTATTTTAACTAACATTCCAAAATGAAGTAAATATAATTTAAGTTAAAATATTTATTACTTTAACAAATAATTATATAACTTGGAACAATATTAAAGACATAAAGGATCGTAAGTCAAAGACAATAATTAATACTAAGTCAAGGCACGGCCCGCTCGTCTAATAAACCGTAGTACGTTTTAGGTAGTTGTGTACACCAGAAGAAGCTTTGAGTTATAGTTGGATACGAAGAACGCATGATTGTGAGTTCATGTCCCCCTTTTCTTTTAACTGTTTTTGTTTTATAACTTCGGGGGTGAAGTACATGTTACAAAATGTTTACAAACGATTACAATTGGTATGGTTAGCTAAGGAATGTACTGTTAGATCATGTGAATGGGTAGGCGCACTCTTAAGACCATTAATCCTCGTATTTGGACCGAGGGGCATGAGTGATATATCTATTTGGGTGTAGCGAGCCCACACCCATGTGGACCGGGGTTTGGCCCATGAGGTGACTATGTCTTACAGCCGGAGGCCCGGTACAAAATCTGCTAGGTTTGAGCCTTCTTACGCCATTGCACACACGTTAATGGCCTTGCAAACTATTAATTGATCTGTTTCCTTGTTTGCTTTCATACCGGATTTACAAAACATACATAGTTACAATGATTGCAAAGGTTTATTCGTGCACACATACAAACACATGAACTCGCGACTTTTGTTGATGTTTTCAAACTACATGTATTTCAGGCAATTAAATGTGGATCTGGCGGGCGTTTGGAGGTTTCAAGTGATGTTGGGAATAAAAGATGTCATCCGGTGTCTAAGGGTTTGGATAGTGTGTCTTATCCTGGATAAGACACATCATTCAAAGCTTGGTTTTTATTAATGTCTTTTGTCGAGTCAAACAATTTGCATGGTTTGTAATTTGGATTTGAAGTCTATGTTTGGATTCTAAAACAATGTTATTGTGATGTTTTAAAACTTAATCAATGGATGAACATCTTTAGCTTTATCATATCGTTGTTTGTTATGGTTGAATGCAATGATATTAAGCAAGTCACACATAATCACGCTTCCGCAAAAGTCAGGGTGTGACAGTATAATACACGATTGATTTAACAAAAAAATGATTAAAATCATATTATTACCTGATGAATACGATTGAATAGGTTCAAAAGGAAGCTCTGTGTATAAATTGATTTAGGATTTTCTTGATGAGTCATGGCTGCCATTGATGAATATTCGAAAAAGCAGTTTCGCAATTGAAACCTTCAATGGAGTTCATTGCCGTGTTTGTCAGAGAGAAAGCAAATAATTAGGGTTAGAAGAGGAACGATGAATGATGAGAGAATGAGAGAGAGAGTAGAGAAGAAGCATATGTGAGAAGCCAAATCAATCCGCCCCTAAGAGCTATGCCACGTGTCCCCTATGATCTATGCCACATGTTTGCTTAGGTGTCTGCTGATTTGGCTTAAACCAATGGGTGACATGTGTCCCCCATGATTTCTTTTATTAGAGATATAGACTAGTACTAAACACCCCGCGTTGCAGCGGGGGAGAACACCAATGCCACACTACTGTCAATGACCACCAACACTGAAGTTGCGGCGTGTTAATGTGAAGAAATTCAACCGACACGTAAAATATAGAAAAGAGTAACTAAGTCGATCTAGGACCCGCGCGTTACGATGAACCTCTCAAACGGGAAAAATAGACGCAGCTTCATTGTAACGCATAGGCCCTAGATCGACTTAGTTATCTTATTCTATGTTTTACGTTTCGGTTTAATTTCTTCGCATTAACACTCCGCAACTTCAGTGTTTGTGGTCGCTTGCAGTAGTGTGGCATTGGCGTTCGCTGTAAGTCCCAAAACAATACAATCGGATATCAAACACTAATCAAAGCGCGGAATACTGAGAAAAGTGTTAAGAACAAGAACACTCAATCGATTATAACCAAAGTGCACACGGTTTCTAGAGAACCGTCTGGTACACCCACAAAGAATTCGAAAATAATAATGAAGAACCTCTCAAAAAATGTCTAACCTAATAATGAACTAGGTTCACCCTATTTATAGTTACATAGGGTGACCTAGTTACAGACTGGGCCAGGCCCACATGCACAATATTACTAACCAAACAAGCCCAAATCACTAATTAGCCCACATGGCTTATTTCATTACTAACTAACCCACTACAAGGCTAAGCCCAATAGCCTATATTTATGTTTGATAAAGATAGGCGTAAACCTACACCATTATAGGGCCTTACAATATCCCCCTAGGTTTATGCTGTCTTTATCAAACTGTTGTCAATATCATGTGTCTGTGGGAAGATACTTCATGTCTTCAACCTGAAGCTTGGGCTCTTTGTTCTTCTCTTTCACTATCAGCTTTGCTTGAAAAACTTGTTGAAAAGAATGCAAGCGGAGGATTCTCAGCAACTCTTTTCTTTTTCAATGACTTCTCTTTCAAGCAGGTTCACAGGTACCTCTTCAAATGTACTATCACTGTCAGATGACTTGTATCTGGTGCTTCTGACTTAGGCACATCTTGTTGTTGTGATGCTTCAGGCTTTGTCAGCAACCAACAGCATATCAACCTTCAACAACCCCTGTTTCTTGATTTGAATTTTAAATTTTGCACATACTCAGAAATTCAAAAGCAAACATTTATGTGCAACAGAGGGAAATACCACGTGAACACTCGGTACATCCAAGTATTTGTACTAGGATTTTACAATTCAAATTTCTTTCAAATTATGATGATCAATCAAATCTTCAAGAACGGTTAAAATTTTTAATGAAACAAATAAGCACTCTATTTTTGGATTTTTGATTTTATAAAAACTAACAATATAAACTAAAACAAAATAAACAAAGAAACTAATATACAATTACAGTTGCAATGGGATCAAATCACAGTGTTTCGGGCCAGACTACACTTATCAACACTAATTTACTTTGGGTGATCCGAGCGATTGCCAGTATATTTGTCCACTTAAACTTGTCTCCTTAGGCCATTTTCAAGTGACGGTCTGCAACTGATTTATCATGGTTTCATTTTAAATTAATATGAACACTCAATTTAATCACAATCAATTCTCGGAATTTTAATTCAAACACGCTATCATACGTATAGTTTCCCTACCACATATTTCACAAGCCCGTTCTAGGATTCTGAAACTTTGACTGGGACTGGATTGAGGAGAGAAAAGAATAGATCATTTGCAGAGATGGATATAATATACAGATCAAATGAGTTTTCTCAGTTTGATATAGGTTTTTTTTTCGGGTTTCTTTTGGGCACTAGAGGGCCTCTTTCGGGTGTAATTGATCTATAGTGCGACAACGTACAACTAGGTCAGCATGTATCTGGATGCAGCAGAAGCTGACGTTCCCTAGCACCTCCAGGTCTTTGCTCACGCAAAACAGAGGAGATACACGAGTTGGTCAGAAAAGATTTCAGAACTAGAATGAAATTGTGTGTATCGGGACGTCACACACGCAACGAAATAGCTATGTCCTAATTCCAAGTGACGTTCTTTCATGAGGTCATAGATTAATATTAGTGTTCTACGCAGAACCAGTCAAAGAATCTAGCCATCAGGATAAAGCCTACCAACATATCGCTCTAGAGTCGGACCGTTTCAATATTGGTCTTACATGAGTCAGCCTTAATCCACATTGTGAAATTATTTCATTTCCCATATATGCAACAAAATATTTTTTGATTTTTCTGTTTTTCGAATGTTTTTGTATTTTCTCATTTTCTCTATTTACTGATATCTCAAGATATCCTCCTAAATTTGTGCGTAAATCTTACGCGCAAATTTACCTGACAACGAGAAAGTATGTACAAAGAGAAACACAAAAGAAAATGAAAATATTTTTGTTGTTTTTGCCTAACCGTTCCATCATAAGATTCAATGACTCATCAGTATCAAAATTTGATCACAAAATTTAAATTCTACCTTTCTCGCTGATCTTGTCTTACTTACTTCTCTTATCTCCTCAAAAAGAAACATATCAACTGCAAAAGAATATACCTTATTGCAACAGTGAGATATTACCCGTTATGTCTCTGGAACAACTGCTATCAACATCCAAGGATTGTCAACAGCTCCTCCTTGGTTGTCCCTGAAAAGTAAGGAGATTAGTAAGACATTGGTACCCAGGCCATCGTGGTCCTGGGTATTCCTGAAGCATCAATGTACGACACTTTTCGAAAACACATGCCCCCTTTTGATTCAAGGACTGGTGATGTTGCTGCTTTATGTTTTGCCTTCCAAACTTGTTTAGGCTTCTCTAATTTCTTAGGTGCCGTGGGCAAAACAGTCTGCTTTTCAACCTTTTTATTTTTTAGAACTTGTTTAGGTTTCAAAGCTTGTTTTCTTTTAGCTTTGGCAGCATTCCAGTCCCCATCAGATGGTTTAACTTGGGGATGCTTATTCATCATTGCCTTAGGTTTTTCAACCTTCATTGGCTTAGAATAAGATCTATCCCTAGGTGTAACCTTCTGATGCTGTGTATAGTATGGCACATAGGGACGATGTGTGCAATTTCTTGCAATGTGACCGGGTATGCCACAATTGTAACATGTTTGCTTCTTTATGTAAGGAGCATATCCCGATCTATTCCATCCAACAGATGCTGAGTATGAGTTATAACACTCGTTGTATGATTTGTTTGCAGTCTGTTCAACCTTTCTGCCCTGTTTCATCTGTTTGTGTTTACAACAGTTAGCACATTTACTGGATTTAGCATTTTCATTTCTAACTGTTGGCTTTGGAGGCACATATTTGTTTGAAGGGCCTCTCAAAGCTGGCTCAGAAATAGCCTTTCTCACATATGGAGGAGCATCAGCAGACAAATTTGATGTTTTAGAACAAACATCGTCAGCCTTTTGACAAACGATGTCATCCTCCTCAACCCAATCCTCTACTATTTCCTCATCTGCACATGAAGTAGAAGCATCAGTAACGTTCACTTGTTCACAAACGGTGTCAGGCGATGCCGTAGTTGTGCTTGTAGTTTCGAGTGACACCTTCGGTTCAGAAGTTCTAGAATCATTATCATTTGAAAGAGCAGCAGGGGCTTCTGTAGTCTCATTACCATCTAACTCAACAGAGGCTCATGATGTTGTTTCTGATTCTTCCTTAAGCGAATCTGAATCTACTGTTTCAGATGATTCATTTGTTGACTTCACTGAAACAACAGACTCTGAATTATCACAGTCAGTCTTTTCATAGGAGTCACTGGTTGAATCAGATGAAGCTGATGATTCAGTTTGAGATGCCTCTGCTTCCTCAGGTGATGCACTGTTGACACTAGGTGATTCGCCCATTTCTGATTTCTCAGAAGTAGATGTCTCAGAAGTGTCGCAAGATGTGTCACATGACGAAGCAGATTCACTTTGTTTGCTCCTATTGAATTCTTTCACAAACTCAGTCAAACCTCTTAACATGGCAAACTCAATGTTGTCTACATTAACTCTAGGCGCTCTTACCTCAGCCTCTTGTGTTGCTGATTTATTTTCAAATGATTGTTGTGACTCACACGACTCTTCCTTTTCCAATACTTGAAAATGTTTATCAACACTTACATTTTTCTCAAAATTTAAAGTCTCAGTGTGGTTTGAAACTTCAGTAGGTTTCACAAAAGTTTTCTTGAAGGCCTGTTTTTCTAAAGTGATCTCAGTTTTATCAGGCCTTGTGATCTTTACTTTCCTTGATTACCTTTCTATCCCCGGGCTTCCCATATTCCATTTCAGGTAAGTCGGCTATCTCCTCATCAGTCATGGGAATTGAGGTGTAATTGTGATTGTATGGTGGAGGTATGCATACATATCCCAATCCTTTATTCCTCACTTCCTTTTTGCTATACTTTAACTGTTGATTTATCATCTTTTTGACCTTTTCACTTGAGACATCAAACTTTTTAAAATTGAATTCTGTATTTTCAAAAGTTGATTTTAAGTCATTTAATTCAACAGTTAATTTTTCAGATAGCTCTTTGAAGTGGAGATATCGACATTTTGCCTCACTTAGATCACTATGCAACTTTCGAATGTCACGTTTTTGAGCCTCTACCATTTCCTTATACCCATCCAGTTTCTTTTTAACTTCGTAGCTACTGGATTTGGTACATTGAAGTTGCATAACGAGCGAGTCTGCCTGCTCGTTGAACCCCTTAACCTTTTCCCTACATTTAGCAGTACAACAAACATCGTCTACACATACCTCAGTAGAAATGGGAGTGAAATTATGAATTTGAATACCTGCATCAGAAGTAGATGAGCAAACTACATCAGATGTGTTGCCTTGAGTAGACTGTTTGTCAGCATTGTTATATGATTTGATGAGTGAGATCAGCTCATCCGGCTTCATTTTGTAACAGTAGCAGTCGGTTGTCACAATTATCTGATTAACATTTCTAAACCAACTACAGTTTGCCTGATCTGGAATCCTTTTTATAGCATCCAGAAGCTTTGTGTTGCTAGTGCGATTAGACACCTCAATCTCAGCCTTCTCCATTTCAGAGAGCAGTTCAGCAAACCAGCCTGTAAGTGGTTCTATAGATTCACCATACGAGTATCTGAATCCTTGAAATTCCTGCTCAAGCACTTCTCTCTTAGAAGACATTTTTAAGATTTGATCCCCCGAAAATGTGATCCCCCAGAAATGCGATCCCCCCTATTTCCTCAACACAAGCCCAAAGCAAGAACCCGTGTACTCGCTAACTCAAACCCTTTGCCACACGCACGAACCAGCTTCCTGTACCGCACCTCCAATCCTGTCAAAACTTATCGCCAAAACAATAACGAAACCCTCCCCCCCCCCTTTTTTTTAATTTAATAAACCTTTTTGTTTTTTTTTAAATATAATATATAAAGTAATAAATGATATTATTATTATTATTTATTATATTATTACTAATGATTAGGTAATTGTTACCAAATGATTATTATTATTATTATTATTATTATACTATTATTATTATAATAAATTAATAAAAACCTAAATAAACTGAATCAAAGGTCTGTCTTCTTCTTCGAATTAGAACTGAACCAAAACCCTATTCATAAAACTCAGCCGCCAAACGTCTTCGTGTTCTTCGTTCGACAAACAACTGAACAAAAAACCTATTTCCTCAGCTGCTGGAGATGAAGATGGAACAGAGCAGCCGATTAAGACGGTGGTGGTTGCAGGTTAACGATAAGAACAGTGGATGTGCGGTGGTGTCGTTGGTTGTCGGAGAAAATGATACGATGGAGGTTGTGATCGTGACAAAGTGAAGATGATGAACGCCGGAGGTATGCAGTGGTGTCGTGATCGGAATGAGTGGTAGTCCCCGGTGATGAACAGTTGCAGGTTGGTGACGATGGAGGTTGACAACCGGAGAAGGTTATTTCATGGTGATGATGACGGTGGTGCGATGAAGCTGACAGCCGGAGAAGGTTGCAGGTTGGACGGTAATCGGAACACGACGGAGATGGAGATGTAGGTGACGATGAATATCGGGTTATGCGGAATGACGATGTAACAAGGAGAAGAAGCAGCGACTGAGGTGGTGGTGCTTTGACTGTGGTGGTGGCAGTTAACGGTTTGTGGAATCGGTATCGGTGCGCGGTGGTGATGATAATATGGGTTCACAGTTTGAGTTGTAATCGCACAAGATAAGAAGATGATGATAGAATCGCACAAGTGATGAAGATGTTTTTTTTTTAATCGCACAAGAAATTTTCAGTCGCACAAGAATCTCCGATCGCACAAGAATTAGTTTGATTATTTTTGTGAATGAAAGGATCGCACAAGTTGACTTCACACTTTTGCAGTCGCACAAATCTCTTACACTTCAAATTCTTTGCTAAAAAGTCAACAGCCAATCCCGAAAATCAAGGAGTTGATTTCGAAATTCAATTTTTAAGAGATTATTTCCACCAATAATCTCCTAAAAACACGTAAACAAATTAATTCTTCCTCAAAACGAGATCAAACCACTAATTTTCAATTGTTATTCGTATCTTCAAGTGTGTTCTTCGCGTTCTTCGACTCTTCAAAAATTTCTTCGTGTTCTTCGAATCTGAAAATATTTTTCTTGTTCTTCGAATGATATCCAACACAACCGAGCCTTCGTGAGACTACTTAGGCTCTGATACCAATTGTAAGTCCCAAACCAATACAATCGGATATCAAACCCTAATCAAAGCGCGGAATACTGAGAAAAGTGTTAAGAACAAGAACACTCAATCGATTATAACCAAAGTGCACACGGTTTCTAGAGAACCGTCTGGTACACCCACAAAGAATTCGAAAATAATAATGAAGAACCTCTCAAAAAATGTCTAACCTAATAATGAACTAGGTTCTCCCCATTTATAGTTATATAGGGTGACCTAGTTACAGACTGGGCCAGGCCCACATGCACAGTATTACTAACCAAACAAGCCCAAATCACTAATTAGCCCACATGACTTATTTCATTACTATCTAACCCACTACAAGGCTAAGCCCAATAGCCTATATTTGTGTTTGATAAAGATAGGCGTAAACCTACACCATTATAGGGCCTTACATTCGCCCCCACTGCAACGCGGGGGTGCTTATTATTATTTTAGAACAACAACAACAATAATAATATTAAATTACTTTTTGGGTCCTTTTGTTTTAGTGGTTTTAACCACTTGAGTGCAAAATCAAAAGTTAATGTTATGAGTACCAAAATATAACCTTTTAAATCCAAATTTTTAACGTTGTTAGAATTCTTCTTTTAATTGTTATTAAATGACCAAATAACCCCTACTATAATTATTATTATTATTATTATTATTAAATATGTGTGTGTGATCCGGATTAAGAGAAAACTCCTACGAGTTGTAAAAACTCTTAGGATCCATAACATATATATATATATATATATATATATAGGGGAGGGTTATCTTGAGAACGCTAAATATTGCGAGAACCGTGAGAACGAATGAGAACACCAACCAAAACCAATTTTTTTAATACAAACCTCATTGTAATTAAGATACAACATCAAAACAAGAATTTACAACATCAAATATTCAATTTCTCCTTTCAAAAATCACTCTTTTTAGATTTTTTACACATGTGTAAATATAACAGATTTACACATGTGTAAATGGCAAACTAACACATGTGTAAATTTTCTTTGTTTACGAATTCACGTAAATTTAAACGTGTAAATTAAATTTATAACATTGTATTCGAATAATAATGATAAGTGTAGAAAAATTTTTTGAATTTGATTCGTTTTTGACCAATTTCTCGCGGTTTTTTTATTTGTTCTCACGGTTCTCACAATATTTAGCGTTCTCATTTAAACCCTCCCCTATATATATATATATATATAGAAACGGATCAGGAGAAAACGGTTGATAGTGTGAAAACGGTGAGAACGGATCATGTTCGAACACGTGACAGGGGTGCTAAATGATATGCAGGGGCATGATTGTCATTGTTTACGTTCCCCTCAATAAGTCGCGTTATATGCAACAGATATGGCGTTTTGTTCTTTATGCTTGTTTCAATGACGTTTTTTTCAAAGTAATATTTGAAAATGGCGTTTATGTTTTAATGGCCTTCTTCATATATCACTTTTTATGCATAACATGTGATTTGGAAGGTACATAATGAAACATAGAAAATCGCACACACACATAAACGCCAAAGAAAAAGAATACTTTTTAGTAAATAAGATAGGTGAGGATAAAGTCAATAAGATTTTGCTCAATGAGATGAACAAAATCCTCACTTAAGAATTTTGAAATTTGGCGTTTTGGTAGGAATGACATTTTGGTTAAAGATGACGTTTTTTAGTATGATCAATGGAAGGGATGGTAACGTAGTTTATATAATGATATGTTTGGTGCGTAGTTTAGTAGGAATTTTTTTATAATAAATGTTAGTAATAAAGTTTCAGTTACTGTTTGTTCACCTTTATCTGTTAAAGCTTCAACGCGTTTCATCATTAAGTTTGGCGTTTTGTATAATGGCGTTTTAGATAAATATGGCGTTTCATCTGGAAGGGACTGATGTGTATGGCTTGTAGTTTAAGGAGGGAATTTTAATGATGTTTTACTCATGAGTTTTACGTTTTGTATTAGAGCAGTAAAAAGACACTTCTACCTTTAATGAAGCGCTCTCAAGAATTAAAGTTGATGTTATTTACGAAAACGCCACTGCGCCAATTTAATCCATACATTGTTTTGATCCAACAGATGAGAGGCGTTCTCACCGTTTTTACACTTATAGGCGTTTCCCTAAATCCTGCCCCTATGTATATATATAATGCTGTAAAAAGCTGATGTCATGGTGATGTCATCTACTTTTTAGAGCTGCTATAAAGGGTTAAAAACACCATTTCAATTTATTTTTGTGGCCGTCTAAGATCTCACAACTCGTAGGACTTTTCATTTTACCCTAACCCTATATATATAGCATTCTGGACCACACATTTCCCTAAGCTTTTCGTAATATACATATATGTATAGTTTAAAATTGACTATATACATACATATATGCATATTGTCAAATCTTGAATTATACACATATGTATATAGTCAGCGTTAAACTATACATGTGTGCATATTACGAAAAGCTTAGGAAAAATGTGTGGTCCAGAATGTTTCTCAAGTTTCTCAATTAGCCTAGTGTTTCTCACACGATCCTAACCCTATATATAATCTCACACAAACAGATTACACTATCTTTCTCTTCCTCATCTCTCTCTCTCTCTCTTTCTTCCTTATCTCAATCTCAAGCACAACACCACCATCACCGCCGCACCACTGCACCTCCACGCCGCCCACACAACTCTGGCCGTCAACACCATCACCAAGTCCGCCCCACCAATGTCGACTCCACTCAGATCGAACAATCTGGTTTGATGTTGTTGATTGTTGAGTTGTTTTTGGTTTGATTTTTGTCACGGCCCCTGACCCGGTTTGACCCGTTTCAGAGGCCGCCAGACAGAAAATCCCGTGGTATTTATTTAATTGAATTGACAGCGGAAGATTTTTAGCAGGATCTTTTAAAACTGAAAATGCTTAATTATTTTATTTCATAATTGTAGATAAAATCCCGGTAATTTACAATAAAGTGATTTCACTGGGAAACCCCTATTTTACAAAACATGTTTCTTTATTTATATTGAGCCACTTCCTTAAGCTTGTAGTGCTTCGTGGCACTTTTCCTTCATCATAACAGATCACCTGAAACATGTTTGAAAAAGGTTTTGTCAGCAGGGAAATACTGGTGAATCATTCTTTTTAAAAACGAAGTGTTTGTTATAATTTATAGTATTAAGAGCGATTACAATGTTTCTATATATCAACCATCTACCCACGGTATTTATCACTCGACCACCTATTGGATATCTCGTTGTCCAATGGTGTCTGTGATTATGGTCATATCACCCGTTGGCTAACTCGTTGTCCAATGGTGACGGTTATCAAGTAATGTATACAAAACCTCACATACCGGCTGTAATTTGGTGACTACAAAGACTTAATCCCTGTAATTATAACTTGGAAAACATTTAAGAATTCATAAAGTACTTTGATAAAAAGAGAATGACTCACATTGCAGATTTAACAAGGGCAGAGTCTAGTCTACTGATTAGCCTTGTTAACCTAGTTTAAATAACAATGCACACAAAACTAGGTTAGTAACCAATACAACATTTACGTTAACTCACGAGATTAAACCCTCACAATGAATGACAAAGTGTGATACTTAAACATCCATCGAATTCACGACGAATGACAAAGCATAACCCTAATGTGGGCAGCACATAAACATCCATTGGATAGTTGAATCGATCGGACATTAAATCGTAGCAGCGATCGAGTTATTACCCTGTTATAGCGGGCGTTCCGTGAATTGTGTGTGTTTTGGGACTGTTTATACAATATCTCAGTGTACGTTTTGAATTTGAACGTCGAACTAACGCATAATTGCAAGTCCCAAACCCCTATATTTATACCTGAAAAACAGCCCCCTCGCATGGCGCGAGGGGCTGTCGCGTGGCGCGAGGGGTGCTACCCTACCATAGGGTAGCCCCGTGTCCCAGTAGGCTTGCTGAGTTGGTTGTTCGTGAGATTTCGATTTACACGTTAAACTGTCGAGATAATACTAACTAGGGTTTACCCCCCCCCCTGAATTTTAGGGGCCCTGATCCCGATTCCGATTGTTCTGAAAATTTTAGGGTTTATGCAGAATCACTTGGGGGTCTCAATTAGGGTTTCCTATTGAACCAAATAAAATAATATTTAGGACTTTTGATGAGAGTTGTTACATCCTCCCCACCTTAATAAAAATCTCGTCCTCGAGATTTACTGGAATAAGTGAGGATACTTTCGCTTCATTTCTGATTCCAGTTCCCAAGTGTATTCGGGTCCTCGTTTTTTATCCCACTTGACTTTGACTAGCACTAGCCGCTTGTGCTTGAGAAACTTGATCTTTCTATCTTCTATTTGTAATGGTTTCTCAACAAACTTTAACTTTTCATTTACCTCTATATCTTGAAGAGGTACTACCAGGGACTCGTCAGATAGATATTTCTTGAGATTGGATACATGAAATACGTCATGTACTCCAGCTAACTCTTCTGGTAGTTGTAAGTGATATGCAACTGGTCCTATACGTTGGATTACTGGAAATGGTCCTACGTATCGTGGACTTAACTTTCCTTTCTTACCGAACCGAACTACTCCTTTCCAAGGAGAAACTTTTAACAGTACTCTATCTCCAATTTGGAATTCTAACGGCTTGCGTCGATTATCTGCATAACTCTTTTGGCTATCTCGAGCAGTCTTTAATCTTTCCTTGATTTGAGTGATCTTGTCAGTGGTTTCTTGTACTATTTCAGGACCTGATAATTGACTTTCTTCTATTTCTGCCCAGCAAACTAGAGTTCTACACTTTCTTCTATACAGTGCTTCAAATGGGGCAGCTTCGATACTTGCATGATAACTATTGTTATAGGAGAATTCATTTAAGGGTAGGTGGTCATCCCAATTTCCACCAAAATCTATCACACATGCTCGGAGCATGTCTTCTAGGGTTTGTATCGTCCTTTCACTTTGCCCGTCTGTTTGTGGATGATAAGCACTACTCAAATTTAATCGGGTTCCCATTGCTTCCTGGAAACTAGTCCAGAAATGGGAAGTAAAACAACTATCCCTATTTGATACAATGGAGAGTGGAACTCCATGTAAGGATACAACTTCGTCTACATACAATTTGGCTAACCTTTCCGTGATAAAGGTTTCCTTCATGGATAGAAAATGAGCTGACTTGGTCAATCGATCCACAATTACCCAAATCGTATCATTACCTTTTCTGGTTTTGGGTAATTTAGTAACAAAATCCATTGTTATGAGTTCCCATTTCCAAACAGGCATTTCTAGTTGTTGTAGTAGACCTGAAGGTTTCTGGTGTTCTGCCTTAACTTGTGAACAAGTAAGACATTTAGAAACATATCTAGCTATGTCCTTTTTCATTCCTATCCACCAGAAATTATTTCTTAAATCTTGGTTGGTATACCTAGATTTATGAGCTTCTTCTAAAATTTTATCTCTTAAATCTCCTTGCTTAGGTACCCAAATTCTCTTCTTATGAAATCTCCAAATTCCATCACTTCCTTGCTCTAATTCTTTTATTCTTCCTTTCATTCCTTCAGCATCGTCCTTGATTGCTGTTTCTTGAACCTTCTTTAGTTGTTCCATTAAATCTAACTGTAGATTTAATCTAAGAGCATGAACCCATCGTTGTTTTTCATGATACTTACGACTTAAGGCATCTGCAACTACATTTGCCTTTCCTTCGTGATACTGAATATCACAGTCGTAGTCGCTTAGTATTTCCATCCATCTCCTTTGCCTCATGTTCAATTCTTTTTGCCCAAATATGTACCTTAAACTTTTATGATCCGTATAGACAGTAAACTTACTTCCATACAGATAATGTCTCCAAATTTTGAGGGCAAAAATTATGGCTCCTAACTCTAAGTCATGAGTCGTATAGCTTTCTTCGTGCTTTTTCAATTGTCTTGAGGCATACGCAATTACCTTCTTGCGTTGCATTAGCACACATCCTAATCCTAGCTTAGAAGCATCACAATATACTTCAAAATCTTCAGTTCCTTCTGGTAAGGCTAGAATTTGAGCATTTGTTAACTTTTGCTTCAAATTCCTAAAAGCTTCTTCTTGTCTAGGTCCCCATTCAAACTTAACTGCTTTACAGGTTAGCTTAGTTAATGGAACTGCTATCTTGGAAAAATCCTTAATAAATCGTCTATAGTATTCAGCTAATCCTAAAAAGCTTCTAATTTCCATAGCTGTTTGTGGAACCTTCCATTTGGTAATTGCTTCTATCTTAGTAGGATCTACGTGAATACCTTCGTGATTCACCATATGTCCTAAAAATTGAACTTCTTGTAGCCAAAATTCACACTTTGAGAATTTAGTGTAAAGCTTTTCTTTTCTTAACAAAGTTAAGAGTGTATGCAAGTGCTGACAGTGTTCTTTCTGATTCTTGGAATAAATAAGTATATCATCAATGAAGACAATTACAAATTTATCCAAGTACGGTTTACAGATTCTATTCATCATGTCCATAAATGTTGCAGGTGCATTCGTTAGTCCGAAGGGCATAACTGTAAACTCGTAATGACCATACCTAGTTCTGAAAGCAGTTTTAGGTATGTCTTCTTCTTGTACCTTTAATTGATGATATCCGGAGCGTAGGTCTATTTTAGAAAAGTATCTAGCTCCTTGAAGTTGATCAAACAGATCATCAATCCTGGGTAATGGGTATCGATTCTTAATTGTAACCTTATTTAATTCCCTATAATCGATACACATTCGCATCGAACCATCCTTTTTCTTTACAAACAACACTGGTGCTCCCCAAGGGGATGAACTAGGTTGTATAAAACCTTTGCTTAGTAATTCATCTAACTGCTTTTTCAGTTCTAACATTTCTGTAGGTGCTAATCGATAAGGTGCCTTGGCTATCGGTGTAGTTCCAGGAATTAAATGAATTCTAAATTCTACTTCCCTGTTGGGTGGTAAACCCGGGAGTTCTTTCGGGAATACATCTGGGTATTCTGAGACTACATATAATCTCCTTAAGTTCTTTATTCTTAGTACTAATGATTACTGAAATCATATACACTATTCCTTGCTTTCGTTCATAACTAGCAACTTTCATTACTGAAATGAACTTCATGGGTTTACGTGGCTTATCTCCTGTAATCATGATTACTCCTCCGGTGGGTGCCCGAATTTCTATAGAGTTCTTATCACAAAGGATTCGAGCATGGTTGGCTACTAACCAATCCATTCCTAACACAACATCGAATTCAGCTAAATTCATTGGTAATAGGTTTGCATGAAATTTATGACCTGAAATTTCTATATTTCCTTTTTGCAAAACCTTATCTATGTTAACAGAATTCCCATCTGCCGTTTCGACTGTAAAAATTTGCCTAAGGTGGGTCAAAGGTAAATTAAGAGCTTGGCAGAATGAAGTATTGATAAAACTTTGGTTTGCACCAGAGTCAAATAATACTTTTGCATACACGTTGTGAACTAGGAACGTACCAGCTATCACATCTGGAATGAGTTCTGCTTCTTGAGTGGTCAGTTGGAATGCTCTGGCATTCTTCTTAGTAGCTCCGTCAGTTGTCTTGGCTTTGTTGTCTGTTGGTTTGACCATTTTAGGACATTCTGTTTTGAAATGCCCAGCTTCCCCACAGTTATAGCAGATGCTGGTTTTCTTTCTGCAGTCTTCTTCACGATGACCTACAACTTTTCAAAAGTTACAGGTTCTATTACATCTTCCATAATGTTTCTTTCTGCAATTCCTGCAGAACGGTGGATTTGAAGATTGCCCCGTTCCTCTCTTCTTGAAGTTGCTATTATTACCCATACGAAATCCTTGGGTAATTTTCTGAGCTAGTTCCTTTTTCCTATTTTCATCTCTTGTACGTACCAGTTCGTCAGTCAGGGTGTTAGCTAATTCTACCGCATCGTCAATAGTGCGAGGTCTCGCAGCTTTAACGATATTACGGATTTCGCCAATTAATCCCCAAATATAGCGAGAAATAAGTACCGGTTCTGGTGAAGCCAGCGTTGGTACCACTCTAGCATATTCGAAGAATGTCGAAGTATATCCTCGACAGTCTACACCCATCATCCGATGGTTCAGGAACTTATTCGCCATTTGTTCCTTTTCATACTCGGGATAGAATTTTCTTTCCATCAGACTTTTAAATTCTTCCCAGTTCATGGCATAGGCCACATTTCTTCTTTTGGCTTGAAGTACCGTATTCCACCATTCTAGCGCCCCTTCTTTAAACAGATGTGAGGTGTACATCACTTTGTCTTCCTCGGCACATTTACTGATTGCAATTTCTGCCTCGGTTTTCTCTATCCAACGCAGTGCGATAGTCGCTCCTTCATTTCCTGCAAACTCAACCGGTTTACAGGCAAGAAACTCCTTGTAAGTGCAACCAGGTGTTGCTGCTTTCATTTTCTTAAGGAGTGGAGCTTGCAATTCATCATTGTTGTTATTAGTATGGTTGCCGCCTCCGTTTGTCGCCTTGTGTACGTTTACTAGGAATAATTTGTTGAGGTTCAACAGGTTTCTGGGCAGCAGCATGGATTGCTGGAATAGCATTAGCTATTCCTTGAGCAACAATATTTTCTATATCTTGCTTAGTCATAAATTGATCCTCCTGGTGATGCTCAGATTGGTTAACCTCGTTAACTGGTTCATTATTAGCGTTTTCCATCTGATAATTAATTTTATATATAAGTGATTAGTATAAAAAAAAGAGTCAACCAAATATAACAAACAATCGCATATAATCACGCAAACAAATATATAACCAAATTTATCAATTTCTCAACTTTCATTTTTATATATTATAATATGCTTCCGTACACACTAATTATTTTACACAAGTTTTATTTTGATTATTATATTATTATACAAACATAACTTCACAACCACATTATCCCAAGTCTGCTGGCATTTTAAAAGCGATGTTCCCTCTCATCGTATTTCCAGGAGATTTGTCCTCCTATCTCCCGGATCCTATTTCCAGCATCCATCAGTTCCTCGCCAAAATGACGGAGTTCAGCTAAGTTTTCATTACTCATTGGTGGATTTGGTATAGGTTCTGGATCGAACTGAGGGAAAAACGCATAAGGATTATTTTAAAGGTTTTGAAATTGCGAGTCGTTGGTCCACCACTCATCCATTTCTCCTAGAGGTTGGGTATGGATCAGAGGGTCTGGAATGACTGGTTCTAAGTTTATTGGAAGTTGAGTTTCGGCAGGATGAGGGTAAAGGTTATTATTGATAGGCCTAATGATATCACTGCTTGCCAAAATGCAATCCAATTCCTCCTGAAATGGCAACTCCTTGACTTGCCTAGAACTTTCCCCAATTTCCATTTCTACTTGCCTGGTATTTTCCTTAATCTCGATCCCTTTTCCTTTATCATTAGGATTTTCTATTTTTGGGACTCTCCTAGTTGCTGGTTTCCTCCTGTGTACACGCCTCCAACCTACAAATCTTCTTCTTTTCTTAGGCTTTGGTTTCTCCAGAGGTGGAGCATTGAATTCCATAGGTTCTTCTATATCGGGTATGTAACCAGTAGAAACTTCTATTTTCACCGGATAGAGATTGAGATTCTGAAGGGCTTCAGATTACTCATTCATGCTGTTTAGCATATATGCAAAAATACTAAGTTCAAATTTTATAACAAATTTTCACAGATAACCTTCAAGTATTATTGTATACCGTGTGACTAATTTAATACAAAGGACAACTGAAAATTAAACATACTAGGGTTTATTGTAACTTATTTATTTACTGGGTAAAATTCCTGTCTTGTAGGTGAAATTGGTGCTAGGACTGAGTTAGGGTCTTTTAAAATTTTGCATTTACTGCTACAGTGGCTAACCTATAAAGGTCTGCCCATTTTTCATCTAACTTGTCTTCCCATGGTGGGTTATTGCTTGTTTCCTGAATCTTTTTAAATTTGAGATTTCCTTATTTTCTCCTGACTTTTCCTAATAATCAAACTTCTTTTATTAGGAGAAAGTGGTTCCTCATAATGGGCTTTACGAACAAATATTCCCTCCTCAGTACTGAGTATCTTGAGGATTTTGATTGGGATGAACTTCCCTTCTCTTTTGGCGAACTATCTAATTTAAGATAGATGTTCGAAAGCTTTTGCTTACCCATACTGTAACTAACAAATAGTCAGTTAATAAAACACATAATCACAAAATGGTAATCAGGAAAATTAAGTATTTCTCAAATACATAATTAGCTTAACTCAGTGGCTCTGATACCACCTTTTTCTGTCACGGCCCCCGACCCGGTTTGACCCGTTTCAGAGGCCGCCGGACAGAAAATCCCGTGGTATTTATTTAATTGAATTGACAGCGGAAGATTTTTAGCAGGATATTTTAAAACTGAAAATGCTTAATTATTTTATTTCATAATTCGAGATAAAATCCCAGTAATTTACAATAAAGTGATTTCACTGGGAAACCCCTATTTTACAAAAAAATGTTTCTTTATTTATATTGAGCCACTTCCTTAAGCTTGTAGTGCTTCGCGGCACTTTTCCTTGATCATAACAGATCACCTGAAACATGTTTGAAAAAGGTTTTGTCAGCAGCGAAATACTGGTGAATCATTCTTTTTAAAAATGAAGTGTTTGTTATAATTTACAGTATTAAGAGCGATTACAATGTTTCTATATATCAACCATCTACCCACGGTATTTATCACTCGACCACCTATTGGCTATCTCGTTGTCCAATGGTGTCTGTGATTATGGTCATATCACCCCTTGGCTAACCCGTTGTCCAATGGTGACGGTTATCAAGTAATGTATACAAAACCCCACAGACCGGCTGTAATTTGGTGACTACAAAGACTTAATCCCTGTAATTATAACTTAGAAAACATTTAAGAATTTATAAAGTACTTTGATAAAAAGAGAATGAATCACATTGCAGATTTAACACGGGCAGAGTCTAGTCTACCGATTAGCCTTGTTAACCTAGTTTAAATAACAATGCACACAAAACTAGGTTAGTAACCAATACAGCATTTACGATAACTCACGAGATTAAACCCTCACAATGAATGACAAAGTGCGATACTTAAACATCCATCGATTTCACGACGAATGACAAAGCGTAACCCTAATGTGGGCAGCACTTAAATATCCATTGGATAGTTTCAATCGACCGGACATTAAATCGTAGCAGCGATCGAGTTATTACCTTGTTATCGCGGCAGCATTCCGTGAATTGTGTGTGTTTTGGGACTGTTTATACAATATCTCAGTGTACGTTTTGAATTTGAACGTCGAACTAACGCACATTTGCAAGTCCCAAACCCCTATATTTATACCTGAAAAACAGCCCCCTCGCGTGGCGCGAGGGGTGCTACCCTACCATAGGGTAGCCCCGTGTCCCAGTAGGCTTGCTGAGTTGGTTGTTCATGAAATTTCGATTTACACGTTAAACTGTCGAGATAAAACTAACTAGGGTTTACCCCCCTGAGTTTTAGGGGCCCTGATCCTGATTGTTCTGAAAATTTTAGGGTTTATGCAGAATCACTTGGGGGTCTCAATTAGGGTTTCCTATTGAACCAAATAAAATAATATTTAGGACTTTTGATGAGAGTTGTTAGAATTTTTACCTAGATATGTGCGATTTGATGTGAATCTGTGTTGTTTCGGTTTGATTTAGTGGATGTGCTGTGGTGGTTGTGTGTGTGTCGTGGTGGCACGTGGCCGGTGGGTGGTGGCAGGTGTGTGATGGTACAGTGGTGGTGAAGGTGTGTGGTGGAGTGGTGATGGTGAAGTGTCGGTGGTGTAGTGGTGGCATGTGGCAGGTGGGTGAAGATAGGTGAGTGGGTAGCAGTGGTGGTGATGGTGAAGTGTAGGTGTGGTGGTTGCACGTGGCAGGTGGGTGGTGGCGAGTGAGTGATGGTACGGTGGTGGTGGTGAAGGTCCGATGGTAGAGTGGTGATCGTGAAGTGCAGGTGTATATGTGTGAGATGTTTCTGTGTGTATGCATTAAAGATTTGTTCTTTATACTCTGTGCTAGGGGTGTGCAAAAACCAAATTAACTGACCCATAACTAATTAACTGATAAAAACCGGCAGATCGGTTATGGTTATCAATGTTCCATACCGGACATAAACCAACCGAACCGTCATATAGTAAACTATTTGTCAGATTTAAGACATTTCACCAACTGTAGGTCCGTTTTTCTTGGAGGATCGATTACGAAAACCTAGTCCTTGTTTATTACAAACACAATCACGAGTGCGTAATCCCCGTGACGATGCAAACCAAACAAAGTATATCAAATATACAAAGTAACCAAAAGATTCACAGTCTATTGATTAACGGGATGAGAACAGATTACAACACACATACACACAATGTTTGATAATACTCTCAGTAGGTTATGCTCTCATGCTTCACACAGAAGACAAAGTGTGCTTTATAAACTGCAGCCCAGCCCACTACACTACGAAGAATGTAAATGGTCCCACGAAGAACCTAAGCCCACGAAGAATAGGTTCTTCGTGAACTGTTGCCACGAAACACCATGTGACGAAGAAGGGGTTCTTCGTCACACATCATTAATGACGAAGAAGGTTCTTCGTGACAAATGACATCCCAAAAAGAATAGGTTCTTCGTGGGGAGGCTGCAAATCAGTAAAGCTGCAAACTGTTAGACAGTTTGCAGCAAAACATAAACACACACACAAACATAACAGACAAACCAAATGCAACATGCATTAGTCCAAACTTACAATACAAAGAGACAAAAGTCATACCAAAGTTAGATAGGAGGATATCCAACTTAGTCGACTAGACGGAAACATTACAGACTCGCTAAACAAAAGACCATACTAATACATCGGTAAAAAGAACAAGTTACAGACACAAAATATTCACCAACACCATTTTTTTTAATATCTGGTGTTTTTGGTTGAACGCTCTTTTTCGTATTTATGGGTTATTTCATATCTCTTCATTGAATATTTAATTGAATTTATGGAATATATCGTATCACTTTGTTTGAATATTCGATATTAATAAATAGATTATATGTATTTTTTAATACTATGTAATCTATACTGATATATAAAAATATGTAATAACAATTAATTCCATTTCAAAAAAAAATTGAGCTATTTTTAACTAGGCCTAAATTAACGCTTAACCACCCAAACCGACCCGCTATAAGCTTCAAAACCGATTACCTAAAACCACCATAACCGATCGGTGATCGGTTATGGTTATCCGGTAACTGACATCACGGTTATGATTGTTGTGTTTGGCCGAAATCAACCAATGCACACCCCTACTCTTTGCAATAAAAAGTTGTACTTTATGTGTAAATGGCTAAAATGCCCTCGTAGCTAACAGACTTGGTGAATGGTGTTATACCACCCTAAAAAAACCTACCTCGCTCTATGTTGACTTCTCTAGTTATCGTGTCAACTGCTGTTTTACTTGACTACAATGCCCTTTTGATCAACCCTAACTCCTCACTCTAATATAAATAGTTGGATTAATTGGGTCAGATCAGATTTTGCACAGAAAGAATATTGAAAAACTAGAAGAGGATGTAAATATGGAAAGAATGCAACCTCTTGATCCACCAAGATCACACCCTTTTTTTTGAACGACCAACGAAATAAATGACCGGCTACCCGGGGTAACCCAATGGAAAAAAGAGACTGCATAAGCTCATGGCCGCAAATAGCGCTTGTTAGGTTATGTAAGTTCTGCTGATGTTGAAAGCCAAAACATAAAGAAATCATCTGATGAAATAAGGTAAGATACAATCACAAGACCAAACGTTTCCCCCCTTGAAGGCTTCCCAAAACTGTTGCCCAAAAGAACAAAGTGCTGGATTGTCAAAGTGCTGGTCAACAGTCACGTCAACTAAAGTCAAGACTAAAGACTAGTAGATCAAGTCAACAATTCTGTGAAATCTAGCAGTTCTCTCTATCTCACATTAGAAGTAGCAGTTATATGTAACAGTGTAACTATCTAGCAATTTTACAAAGTGTTGACAGTTACATCATTTAATGAGTTGTTAAGTATAACATGTAACAACCCACTTTTTGAAAATCAAAGTACAAGTCAAAGTAAAAGTCAAAGGAAAAAAAGATTGCTAATTGTGATCCGACACTCCTTGCTTGATTATTACATTGTACTTCTCGACTTGTAATCGATCCTCTATTTTATTTTTGCCTTAGTTGTATTATGTGGAGTACATGTTAATAAATCGCTATTTAATCACAGTTTAATCGCTAATCGCATCGCTATCGCATCGCAATTCGAATTATAGGTTATGGATATTGTTTTACGTGTGTGTGCTATTATGTGTTACTTATGCATGTTATGTTTATGTTGAGGTGTTTAATCGCAATCGCAACTCTATCGCAACGCATTCTCATCGCAAACTCGAGATACAAGGTTTATATTTATGGTATTTAGTAATTAGGTTATTTATGTAACTAGTGGGTGATACTATCGCATCGTTTACTCAAAATGCATCGCAACACTCAACGCAAAAAACGAAAACACGAAAACCAACTCGTGGCAACAAGTCGATCGAATGGTCATCCGAACGGATGACCATCCGATCGGATGGCCATTCGATTTGGTTGCCATCCGATCCGTCACTTGTGCACACCTTTCCTCTTTTGGAATCCTATAAATACCTCTTGTCACATCACAAACAGTGATGTGACAGCTCTCTCGTTCGACCAGCGCCTCCAACCCTCTTTTCTCTCGATTTCTTGCAATTCTTGTAAGTTTCTTCCTCAAATCTTGTACATCTATCACCTACACACACTCATTCATCATTTTCACCTTTGAATCTTAACTTTTAACCATGGAATCCACTGGTTTGAGGTGTTCTAGGGTGATGTCATCATGGAGTTCTTATGAACTTCAAGTTTTGGCCTCACTCCACCAAGAACAACTCAGATCTAAAGGTTTTCAACATGATTCAACACTATTTTCGCATAGATCTAGACATTTTCATGGGTAGAAGGATTGGAAGATGGTTTCATAACTTTCTTTCAACTCTTTTACACTCAATGCACTCAAAACCGATGGAATCAGAACTCATTAAGGCCTCCTGCTCGTTTCCTAGAGAAGTGTCGGTCCGAGATCTGGTTCCTATCAAAGAGACAGCCGATTTTGAGTTAAACATGAACAAACCGTCATGAACATTTAACTGATCAGACTAGGGTGGTTCCCATTCGATCAGATAGCCTGGACTTAGCAGGGCTTCCGTTGTTTAACGCGTGTCATACCGTCTCGATTAAACCATAAACTTTCAAACTTATCAAATTTCCATAACAACCAAGTCTCCAAACGAACTGCCGTTCGATCATATTCCCATCCGATCAAATGACAATCCGATCGGATGACATAAGGTTTTCAGCACTTAAACTTTTCACAACAATTTTAAACATCACCAAAACCAGCGAATGGCCATCCGATCGGATTGTCATCCGGTCGAATGACCATTCTGCTGTGGACTTGTTTTCTGAGAAATGTCCCACTGGACGGATCTCCATCCGACCGAACGACCGTTCAACCAGACGACCTGAAAGGTAGAGTTATTTCTCTGTTTTCAAAATGCTACAACGAAAACTTCAAAGCCATCATACACAAACACGTCCATCCCAAACGAGTGGCAAACCGACCGAATGGCCATCCGAACGGATGACCATCCGATTGGATTGCCATCCGTTCGGATGTCACCTTGTCACTTCAGCTCACTTGCATCGTTTTACGTACCGCTCACCATGTATGCTATCATCCTGTAATCAGGCTTACTCTAGCGCTCCCTTCAATCCAACCACAGATCGTGTTTAGTTGCTACCATCTTTGTGAGTATACTCAATCCCTTTTTGCTTTAAGCACTTTTGGGTGTTACATACGTTACTTATACTAAGTCACATCAATCACACAACGCAAACACTCTTATACGCTAACCTCTTTTGCGTGTTATACATGTTACTCGATGAATGCCTGTATGTTATGTTTACATAGTGTTTTATCTGACACCTTAGCAACGATATTACTATAGTTTGGACTCAGCACCTGTAGAGGACGGGGGTTGCTAAGGTATTTCTTCACGTGTCACAGTGGTGATATGTGTTGCACACTCTACAACTCGCAGTCACGTCTGTGCATATTTCATTGTCGATAACTTACTCGCTTCACATTATACATGTACATGCTGGTTATGCGTAAATCGCTTTCGCTACTATTATACTATTAAACTTGTATGCTCACCTTTACACTATGTGTATTGACCTCTATTTTAATGTATGTGACAGGTGTTTGAGACGCTAGGATGCTTGCTTTTGTGGAATCAAGTAGGATGAGTCTAGAAACAAAAAAATTAAATCTGAGTTGTCGGAACAGTTTTTATTTGTCTTTGAGAACTACTTGTCTGTAATAACTATGTTGCTTATTATGTCATGGTATGTGATGTGTGCTAAACAGACTACTAAAAATTAACTAATATAGACTCTCTAAGCTAGACACTAAAAAGCTTTAAATCTAGACTCGACCTAAACCACACAATCGGCAAGTGTACCAATCACTGTAGTATGACCTAAGGAAGTCCGGATATCGAACCACGAGACTCTATTAATCACGTTAACTAGACTCTAACAGACGCTGACAGACACGACTTAAACTGTTTAATGGTTTTTTTTTTTGGGGGGGGGGTTACTGAAAATCAAGGAAATCTATTGAACTAATTACTAAACTAACTATTAAGCTAGAACTAAATTAATACGAAATAAGGCGAAGACTTTTCTTATATGATGACGAGAACCACCTAGACTAGAATCTTGGATTGATTTTTAAGAATTTACCAATTAAGTTAACTACATGATTTATGAAACCGGGATCTTTTGATACTAAACCTATTAAGACACCAAATAAACTCCTCAACCCTTCTCGAGGTGAAACTTATGGCACTACCTAGGCCGTTAATCCTACCGGTTATTAGACTTCCTTCCAGTTGTCTAATTATTGTGTAAGTACCCTAATATTAACCTACTCTTTTCCAATTATAGATCTAGGGTAGTTTGGGTTTCTCAATTTGACTTGATAAACTAATAAACCGACGGGGCAACTAAGGCACGACTTTTTCAAAAGACTGTCTAAAGCAATTCACCGGGTAAGACCTACCAATAGCCCCTTACCTTCCAGCTATTAGGACTAGTAGAATACTAAAACCTAGTAAATTACTAACTATCACTTCTAGGGTTTATTGGCCAATTCTCCCTAAAGGACAAAGACACAAGGTCAAAGATCTAGCATGAACCTATTCTGTAGCAGACATCCACCTAGATCCACACGAAGCAATTGATAGTAATGAACCGGATTAAAGTACGCATACATACCAAATTAATAAATCAAACCGTTTACAATACACAATCAATCCATAAAATACATGCAATTAACGAAAAAGGTTAAAACTCTATTTCAATCCATTCATCATAGTCTAGGCGGTTTAAATGTTTAGCCAAGCATATCAAATAATGGAAACAAATCAAAGATGTTCAAATAAGAATTCATGACAACGAGTTTCGAAAGAAAAATCAACAAACAAGGAATTAAAAACCCGTGCAAGTCGTCAATTCTTCGTCCCGAACTCGTACCAATGATTCCTATGCTTCAAAACCTTCAAAATTGCTAAAAGATTGCTCTTAAAATGACCTCTTGCCTCCTTAATTCGTAATTAGGGTTTATGTTATGATTTTCTTGAGTTTATATACGTAACCCTAATAAAAAGCAAAAGATTGCCGATAATTAACCCCGTCGCGTCGTGCGACGGGTAAATCCTAATGCAGTCGCACAGCTCGAGGCCTTCAAATGCCAGAAAATAATAAAATAATGGTGGCGGGGCGCGACGGGTGTGATGTGTAGCCGTGGCTGCATGCCACTGCCCATTTTTCACAGAATCCTTCGTTTCTTGATCAGCTTCAACTCCCCGAAACTTCAGAAATTATTCTAACTTCTTTTCCATTCGTTTCCCAACCTATAACACTTCATTTTTCGACAATTTTAGCACCGAAGACCTGGAAACATAAGACTTGATCAAAGTAACGAAATTCTAAATAAAACAGAACTAAAAATAAAGGAAAACTATACAAACTTTACACGAATAAGAGATAGTATTTTGCAATACATCAAATATCCCCACACTTACTCTTTTTTCGTCCTCGAAAAAGAATTATGCAACGGAATCAAAGAAGAATAGTTACTCGGGTCAAAAGCATATTTATATTTTATTAAAATCAAAGCTTGCATTAGCCGCGATTGTGAATATATTTATCCCTTTAAACCCAAATCAGGTCTTAAGCCCTTATCATGTGAATTTAGTTTAAGTGCGGTCAATCTACCTAGGGTCTCACGCTAGAATCTACGGTCCACCTAATCCCGCCTCAAGCTTACAGAACAAAAGGAGCGATCACTAGATCAATTCCTAACCGTCTTATAACAAAACAAAGAGAATTTACAACCAATTTTTCTCTTTTTCAGCATTTTTTCTTTCCTTTCATTTTTTTTCTTTTCATGAGCATAGACATTGCTTTTACCTAACCCAGAGGCAGTCCGGCTGTAGAGTCGCTATCCCTAACTCGGATTACATAGGCGTCGGCAAATTTTTTTTATTTGCAAGTTCGATTTCACGTATCCTAGAGGCATTCCGGGTCGAAGTCATTATCCCCAACCAAGATTACATTGGCCTACGCTACTTTCATTCAGTTTCTGGCTCATTTTTATTCTATTTTTTTCATGATTAAAAATTCTAACGGTTTTAACTTATAACGGTGTTCCTTTTACTATTATCGGCAGTTTCAATTTCCCATATTTCGCAGATGAAAACCCACTAGTAGACCGACTGTTAAGGTATATTAACTCAAAGGGACATAAAACCAAACCCGGGCCTATTCACATATCCCTAACTAGACACAAGCTCGATTTATTTTAATCTCGTATTAATATTATTATTATTCGAACCCGAGCAAAAAATTCATCTTTTCTATCATTTTCCATATTAATTTGCAAACTTCTTTATTCGTAAGACATTTTTCTGATTTTTCAATTTTTTGGATTTTTTAAAATTTTTTAATTTTTTTTTTATATTTATGACTCGACTACTACTACTACTATTTACAAGTATCCCATCCCCACACTTAAGATTGCAGTGTCCCTAATGCAAGAATAGAAATACGACTCAACTAACTACCTAAATTACCACTAAACATAGAACGAACTAAATAAATAAATAAAAGAATACAAGAATACAAGGGAAACGACTTAGCTGAATATGTGAGACTGTCAAAGTGCCAGTCGTTTCCACATAAGCCCTCCAATTCAAAACGCGCTCAGCAAACAACTCCCAATCTCGGACACGCGAACGAAAGCGGCATAAATATCAACCTATCCATCATAAACAAACTCTACTAAAAGATCATAATATATACCATCAAGAGTGTCAGTTTCAAACACAACCCAAACTAACCTGCCCAACCAACCTGTTTAACATGTCTAAGTATAAGTACAAGCCAAAATATGAGGATGAAAACAACATAAAAGAAAAATAAAACAAAAGATATAGTCTGTCAGAGCTGCTGCTGCATCCTCATCATCCCCACACTAGTCCTCCTCATGCTCGCTAGCAGTCTCCACACTGCCCTCCTGTCGTCCACCTGCTCCAGAGCTACCCTCACCAAATACATGAAACGGAGGAACCAGATCAAACCTCTCTCCAGCACCAGCCGAGCCACCCTGTTGTCTCGGCTGAAAGAAGTCCAGAATCCCCATACTATGCCTGCTCATAATGGCCTCCTCATGTCTGTCCTGACCCTTTTGAATCAGATGCTCCAACCTGTCAAATCTCTGCTCCACATAGCCAGAGAACGACTATAAAGTGAGTGGCTCAGGTGGCGGCTGCCTCCTCGGATACTGCTGTGCCGACACCTCATGTCGCTGTGGTGGCCGCTGTCGGTGAGTGGGGTCAATCTGTATCATCACATCCTCAGCTGGATGTCCCTCTGGCGGCTGCACCTGCGGGCCCTGCCTAATCGGCTCCCAGCCGTAGGGCTCAGTATATGACACTATACCAGCCTGCTGCAACTCCTTAATCCCAAACGTCATCGTCTTCGGCCCCTCATGTAGAAATTGGGGGACATACTTGTTAAACACCCCCAAATTTTGTGCAATACGAGTGATATATGGGCCCATAGCCAACCCAACACGATGACCACCTCTACGCCCCCTGCTGAATGAGTCCGCTAACACCGTAGCTAAGTTCATCTCCCGGTTCTCCACACGGCACATGAGAATGAACAACTCAATACAGTTTGCTTTATTTTCCCCTGATTTCCGCCCCACCAACGTAGTCGACAAGATCTTCAAAACATACCGATAAAATGGGTTACGAATCGAAGTAATCAGGTTCGTAACTGTAAATGGGTGGTCAAAAATCGTCTTCTAGAAATTTCGTAACTCAGCCCCTCCTACACTGTGATCCCTCACAGTAGTGTATGCCCCTCTCAGACTAGTCACAAACCCGGGCTACCTCACCTCCTCCTCAGTATAAAAACCAGACACAATAGGAAACCTCGCCATGTTCATCTCGAACACTTGCCTCCCCAAACTGAAAGACACAGCTTTGTCATCTTCAAACTTTCCTTCTTTGTGTCTCCATGTGCTATGAAACTCCAATACCAACTCCTCATACTGATCCCAAGTGCAATCTAGCGCCTCAGTCAACTTTGGACCCAGGAGGTCCAACACTACCTGCCTTGAACCTATCTCATCCAACCAAGTCCAGTCTATTACCCTATGGTGAAGTAGATCCGTATCCTTCAATTTATCATACTTATCCCATTCAGGTGTACTCAGCTCGAACTGCAGTATCGGATGGTCGAGTCGATTAACTTTACTTGTTGGAATGAATTTATGAGCCCTTTGGTACTTAATTTTTCTCAACCTTGGATCATTAGCACCTATCTGTAAAATTGGAGTCTCCTGTGTAATCGAATCCTGCTGTGGTGTTGTCTGATCCGCACCTCTTTTTCGGGCCCTACCACTACGTGAGCTACTACCTGTAGCTGCCATGTCTGCAAAACATATATCAAACAGGACAAAACAAGTAGACAATCAGTAATCACAAACTATTTTTGGTATTTTTAATTTTTTTGTTATATATATATATATTTATATTTTTTTTGGATTTTTATAAGATTTTTCTGAAAATTAGAATAGCCGTATAGCATTTCATTCGCGACTTAATTCTGAAAATAAAGTTAAATTAAAAACACCGGGTTACTTCTACAATTGCTAAGTAATAATTAAACTCGCCCGAATGGAGATTGAGTAAGGGCGAGCCTAATTCACTTGTACGTGCAAGTAAACCCAAGACCGACTAAAAACGACTCGAACTAGACTAAAACGACACTAAATTGGACTCAATGTACACTACCCCCCTCGGCACTTTAATTGTCCGCAATTAAACCATAGTGCCTAACAAAAACATTGTAGTCCAACCTTGCTTAAATTCAGCCGTGTATTAGTTAAAGAATTAAATTTTAGCGTAGAAAAATTCCGCCTAGTTAAAGGAGGATTTCCTTTGCAAAAATTTCCAATTCGTTATGCAAGGTGTGAACTTTACGCGACAATGCGCTTCATACCCACCAATATTTTAGCAAAGCAATGGCAAATCCCAAACCATCCATCCGCACCCATGTAACAACTTGAAACAAACACCGATTTTTTTTGTCAAAACGGAAATTTCAAGTTGAGCATAAAAGAACATCATGTACATTAAGACAAGCTATACTTAGCTTATGACACGAAATTGAAACCCAAAATCCACACCGGGACCGTAAGTCTACTAATCCATGTCTATAATGCCCTAACCATTTATCCATTGCAACTCAATGCCGCCAAGATCAACTACAAGCCAACCAAACTACAACTCCGACAACCTGACCATGTATTCTACAGAGACGACACTGACCTGGGTTAACTCAACACGGACTAAGACTACTTAACTAACCCAACATAAAAAAAACACATAACTGACTCGACTACGGACCCAAACAAAGAATCGACTAAAACTTAACCTAAGACTCTAAACAGACTCAACATTGTGTATGTAAGAAGTAGAAATAGAAACCAAACCTGAATCACTGAAACTGGGCAAGAGAAAATTCAAATATTTCGTGATATGGAGAGTCCCGAACCGAAGAGAATCAGCGGTTAGATGATGAAATTTTGCGGTGGGTTTTGTTCGGCGTTGAAATCCGATTCCGGGGGTGAAAATTGGTGGAAAATGGTTTAGTAACGGCGGAGATATGGTGGTTTAGGGTGGGTTCGGCGATGGGGAAGGAAGAATAAGGGTTTGGTTGAGTGTTGGAGAAGATGGATGAAAAGAAAGGTTTTAAACGACCTGTGAGCGGGACGCGACGTCTAAGTATGATCGCCGTGGCATGACGCCACAGTAGGGTTCAAGTAGACGGTTCATTTTAAGGGGTCACGTTACGCGACAGGGGGGTTGAGGTGTGGTGGCGAGCCGCGACGGTATGGTTCAAACTCCTTATTTGACCTGAGGGGTGGCGTCGCGCCACGGTGATGTTGGCTCACTGTGGCGGCACGCGAGAGCATGTTTTTCACAATAGGTTGCGTAAAAATTCATGTTTTATGCCTAAGAAAAATTTTCAAGTTTTTTCACACCATCCCCAAACCATCCCAAATTTTTCTAAGTGTTGGGACTTACCTGGAATGTCATTTTTTTCGCGAATTCAGCTCCTCGATGGTACGACTCCTGCAAAATTACTCAAACACACAAAACAAAGACACGAAAACTATGAAAAATTACGAAAAATAACAAAATTACAAAGGCTACATACTCTACACTTGGGATTTCACCCCAAAGCACTAAGTGGCGGCTTTTGATGGAATTTCGAGAGGAGTTTCCTCCATCTCATTCTTGTCTATTGGTCCTCCAATGTAGTGCTTCAGCCGGTGGCCATTTACCTTCCAACTCCGTCCATCCGACTCATCCATAATCTCAACCGCTCCGTACAGAAACACATAATGTACCATATACGATCCCGACCACTTCGACTTCAACTTCCCCGCAAACAACTTCAATCTTGAATTGTAGAGAAGCACTCTATCACCCTTGCTAAATTCTTTAACCTTTCTTAACTTGCGATCATGTAAAGCTTTCATTTTCTTCTTAATTCCCAGAGACCGAGCATAAGCCGCATCCCTAAGCTCCTCAAGCTCATGGATTTGAAAGAAACGCTTCCTAGCGGCTTCAGTCATATCAAGGTTAATAGATTTTAGAGCCCAAAGTGCTCGGTGTTCTAGCTCTACGGGAAGATGAAAAGCTTTTCCATAGACGATCATAAATGGTGTGGTTCCTAAGGGTATTTTGTAAGCGGTTCGAAACGCCCACAATGCATCGTCAAGCTTGTCGGACCAATCTTTCCTATTCTTTCCAGCAGTTTTCTCTAAAATACGTTTGATACCACGATTCGCATTTTCCATTTGACCACTTGTCTATGGATGGTACGCGATAGACAAACGATGAGTGACTCCGTAGCGTGCAAGCAATTTTTCCATCAATGCATTGCAAAAGTGAGTACCACGGTCACTAATTAAAGCTTTAGGTGTACCGAAGCGGGAAAAGAGTTTCTTGAGGAAACTCAACACTACTCGGGCTTCATTTATAGGAAGAGCTTGAGCCTCAACCCACTTAGACACGTAGTCAATTACCACAAGTATATAACGATTCCCTTTTGAGACGGGAAAGGGTCCCATGAAATCTATGCCCCAAACATCAAAAACCTCCAACACTTGGATCGGGTTTTGAGGCATCTCATCCTTGGCTGAAATGTTACCGGTTCGTTGACAAGCATCACAAGTTTTCATGAACTTAACGGCATTACGAAGTACGTTAGGCCAATAAAATCCACAATCAAACACCTTTTGTGCGGTGGCGTATGCACCATGATGTCCTCCCGTGAGGCCTTCATGCATATGTTTTAGGATATTTAAACCCTCCTCTCGCGACACACATCGCCTAAGTATCTGATCTCCCCATATTATAAAGAGAAACGGATCATCCCACACATATTTCTTCGACTCACTAAGGAACTTCCTTCTTTGTTATGAGGTCAATCCTTTCACAATACTCCCACTCGAAAGATAATTAGCTAAATCACAAAACCAAGGCAAGCCCTCCTTCTCGGACTCTACAAACTCAATAGACTCGTGAGGGAATGTATCTCCAATCTCCTCCTCATGAATCTCTTCTCTCTTAGGGTCCTCTAAACATGAGAGATGATCGGCTGTTACATTTTCGGCCCCTCTCTTATCTCTAATTTCGATATCAAACTTGGAAAGCAATAGAATCCACAGTATAAGTCGAGGTTTGGCGTCTTTCTTTTGGAAAAGAAAGCATAACGCGGAATGGTCGGTGAAAACTATGGTCTTGGATAGAACGAGGTACGAGTGGAATTTTTCGAAAGCAAAAACTACGGCTAAGAGTTCTTTCTCCGTGGTGGTGTAGTTCTCTTGAGCATCATTTAGCGTTTTGCTCGCGTAGTAGATGGGGTGGAAGTGCTTGTCCTTTCTTTGTCCTAATACCGCTCCAACGACATAGTCACTCACATCACACATAAGCTCAAACGACAAGCTCCAATCGGACGAGATATGAATAGGTGCACTCACAAGCAGTTCCTTCAAAAAGTTGAAGGCTTTAAGACACTCCTCGTAAAAAATGAATGGAACATCTTTCTCTAGAAGACGGGTCATGGGGCGAGTAATTTTAGAGAAATCCCTAATGAAGCGTCTATAGAAGCCCGCATGACCTAAAAAACTCCGAATCGACTTCACGCTAGTGGGTGGAGGCAACCTACTAAAGGTATCTATGTTCGCACGATCTACCTCTATACCATCCATCGAGATCTTGTGTCCTAAGACAATACCTTCGGTCACCATGAAGTGACACTTTTCCCAATTTAGCATAAGCTTAGTCTCGACACACCTCTTTAGCATCCTCTCAAGATTCTTCAAACACTCATCAAACAAGTTACCATAGACCAAAAAATCGTCCATGAAAACCTCCATGGAACTCTCAATCATATCCTGAAATATGGCAACCATGCACCACTGAAAGGTAGCTGGAGCATTACACAGCCCAAATGGCATGCGTCGGTACGCATAGGTGCCATAGGGGCATGTGAAGGTGGTCTTATCCTGATCCTCCGGTGCGATGGGGATCTGGAAGTACCCAGAAAAACCGTCGAGAAAACAATAAAATTGTTAACCCGCGAGACGCTCCAACATTTGATCGATGAAGGGCAATGGGAAATGGTCTTTTCGGGTGGTATCATTCAACTTTTGGTAGTCGATGCACACACGCCAACCCGTTACTGTACGAGAAGGGATAAGCTCATTCTTGGAATTCATGACAACGGTCATCCCTCCCTTCTTAGGGACAACCTGAGTGGGACTAACCCATGGCGAATCTGAGATGGGTTATATCATCCTGGCATCTAGGAGTTTTAGAACCTCCTATTTCATAACATCTTGCATATTGGGGTTGAGGCGCCTTTGGGGTTGCACCACCGGTTTGAAATTATCCTCCATGAGTATCCGGTGAGTGCAATAAGAAGGGCTTATGCCCTTAATGTCGGACAACCTCCATGCAATGGCCTCTTTGTTGGCCTTCAACACTTCCAACAACCTCAACTTCTCTCCATCCTCCAACTTTGATGAGATGAAAACGGGTAGCTCGGAACCCTCCCCTAGAAATGCATATTCTAAATGAGATCGAAGTACCTTAAGCTCTAAGGGTGGGGGTTGGGTGGTATCATCACTAACGGCTAACGCTTCAGGAATCAAAGGAATCCCCTCAACCTCTACTTCATCCAACCTCAACGACTCCTCCTCTACTCTCTCTCCTCCTACCAAGTCGGCACCACTAATGTACTCTAGATAATGGTCGACACATGAGATGAATGAATTTAAGAAATATACCGAATGGCAAGGACCACTATAGTCATCGGAACCACTCGGGTGGTTCATTGAACGATCTATCTGAAAGGTGACTCTCTCCTCACTGACTCTAAGTGTTATCTTACCATTATAAACATCTATGAGGGCTTTAGCGGTACGCAAAAACGGACGACCAAGTATGATAGGAACTCTCTCATCCGCTTCCATATCAAGAATGACAAAATCGGCTGGAAAAACAAACTTGTCGACCTTAACTAGCAAATTCTCAACAATACCCGTTGGGTATTTCACGGACTGGTCGGCTAAGGATAATGTCATACGGGTAGGTGAAAGCTCGCCTAAGTCTAGCTTCTCGTAGAGAGAAAAGGGCATCAAATTGATGCTAGCACCTAGGTCGGCTAAGGCTCTAGTATTAGTGTTACTACCGAAAAGACATGGAATAGTAAAAATACCGGGATCAGTAAGCTTTTCTGGAAGCTTATTTAGAATGACTGCTGAGCACCCTCCATTCAATGGAACATTCGACAACTCTCTCAACTTCTCCTTGTTCCTAAGAAGGTCCTTTAAGAAATTCACGTACTTGGTCGTAGATTGGAGTGCCTCGATAAAAGGTAGATTAATCTTCAATATCTTGAAGATATCTAAGAATTGCCCGTATTCCCTTGAGTACTTTTGGTTCCTAAGACGTGTAGAAAACGGGACACGCGAATGGTCTACTAGTGGAGAAGGTCTAATGTCTACGGGTGGGTTCTCTACTTTCTTCTCAGCTTGGGGCTCACCGGACTGTGCGGTACTTGCTGGACTTAGCCTCGGTTGCACTTTTCCAGGAGCCTCCATCTTGATTTCTTCATCTACAATCTCCTCATCTTCCTCTACTACTCTCTCCTCAACTCTCGGGTTCCCTACGGTTTTGCCACTACGAGTGGTAATGGCTTTGGCATGGGCATTAGGGTTCGGTAGGGTGTTACCCACAAACTGACTGGGTAATCTCTCCTCGAGCTTCCTAGACATGTCACCTACGACCCTTTGAAGGTCTTGGAAAGAGGCTTGGTGGTTCTTAAGCATAAGGTCATGTTCGGTAAGGATCTTTTGGGTGGTTTGGTCCTTAACAACTGACTGGCTCATCATTGCCTCCATTCTCTCCAGACTACCCCCTAAATCATAACTCGAACCCTGACCTGGTTGAACCTGATTATTTGAACCCCCATCCTTGACCTGCCCATTGAACCCCTTATTGAACTGCCCATTTGAACCCCCACCAAAGAATGAACCTTGACCCCTATTTGGATTTTGAGCTAATTGGAAACCAGGGGGGTTACCATTGGACCAAAAATATTTATTATTATTAAAATTATTATTATTACGCCAACCCGAATTAAAATTACTACCAAACCCACTAGGTTGACCTCTACCTAAACCTCCTCCCACGAAATCGACCTGCTCCTCACCAACTAACAATGGACACGCACTTGTATCGTGACCCCCTCGACAAAACTCACACTTATCAACCTTTGCCTTGATCTCCTTGAGCTCTCTAGTCACGTTTTCCAACACAGCGGCTATACTAGGGTCCATAGTGATATGGTTCACCCCACGAGTGGGATAACTAGTAATGGTATTTGGATTTCCACTTTGATACCGCTGATCAGCTCGATACTGAGATTGGGCAAATACCTCGAAACGCTCTAAACACTCGGCAACAGTAAGAATACCCATCATATGACCTCCCGCATTAGTGTCAAAACGATCACGAGTCTCTTGGGTGAGACCGTTATAGAATTTTTCACAAAGGGCCCAATCAGAAAGAACATACTGGGAGCATCGAGCGCAAAGGTTTTGAAAACGCTCCCAAGCAAGGTAATAGGGCTCGTCGGGCTCCATGCGGAATGAGTGAATTTGATCACGAAGACGTGAGGCTTTCGCGGGTGGAAAGTATTTGTTCAGAAAAGCTTGACGGAATGTGGTGAAAGTACCGGTTGGCTGAGAATCCAACCAAGTAGCCGCACGGCCAACTAATGAAAAGGGAAAGAGCTGTAAGTAAGTAGCATCGTTTGGGGCTCCATGAAGGCTAAAAGTAGCAAGCATACGAGAGAAACGGTTCACGTGGGCGGGAGCGTCCTCATCGTCGTGACCGTGAAACTGGATGGTATTGGTTATGGCTTGCATGGCATACGATGGAATCTGCCATGAGTTTTCGTTAACTATGGGTGGAACTGTGATGGGTGAGGCGAGACCGTTGAAGCTTTGGGTGGCTTGTTGATGGACGGTCTGTCTTGGATTGGCCATTAATGTTTTCTTGGGCGCTAGAGGTGCTAGAAGTAGGACTATTGGGTGGAACTATGATGGGTGAGGCGAGACCGTTAATGTTTTCTTGGGCGCTAGAGGTGCTAGAAGTAGGACTATCGGGTAGGGAAACCTTAGGTGAATGTTGTGGTGAAGGTGGTGGGACGGGTATTGGTGTGGTATCGAAATCTGGGAAAGTAGTGAAAGATGAAGATGAAGTACTAACCTGTTGGCCTTGGCCTAGTTGATATGATGACTCTTTGACTGGTGGCTTTGGCGGCGGTCCGTGCGAGCGCAGATGTGGCATCCACTACAAGCAAAAACCTAAATATGAGAAAAACAGACACTAGTCACTAAGGCTCAAAAATAAAAATAAAGACTAAAAGACACAAAACAAAACAAAACACTTAGCACGTATATGTCAATAAAGTCTATCAAAGCTAATAAACGTGATTGCCAAGAACTTGATGTGTGCTAAACAGACTACTAAAAATTAACTAATATAGACTCTCTAAGCTAGACACTAAAAAGCTTTAAATCTAGACTCGACCTAAACCACACAATCGGCAAGTGTACCGATCACTGTAGTATGACCTAAGGAAGTCCGGATATCGAACCACGAGACTATATTAATCACATTAACTAGACTCTAACAGACACTGATAGACACGACTTAAACTGTTTAATTGTTTTTTTTTTTTTTTGGGGGGGGGGGGGTTTCTGAAAATCAAGGAAATCTATTGAGCTAATTACTAAACTAACTATTAAGCTAGAACTAAACTAATACGAAATAAGGCGAAGACTTTTCTTATATGATGACGAGAACCACCTAGACTAGAATCCTAGATTAATTTTTAAGAATTTACCAATTAAGTCAACTACATGATTTATGAAATCGGGATCTTGTGATACTAAACCTATTAAGACTCCAACTAAACCCCTCAACCCTTCTCGAGGTGAAACTTATGGCACTACCTAGGCCGTTAATCCTACCGGTTATTAGACTTCCTTCCAGTTGTCTAATTATTGTGTAAGTACCATAATATTGACCTACTCTTTTCCAATTATAGATCTAGGGTAGTTTGGGTTTCTCAATTTGACTTAATAGACTAATAAACTGACGGGGCACCTAAGGCACGACTTTTTTCCAAAGACTGTCTAAAGCAATTTGCCGGGTGTAGGATCGCGTGCTGACCAAAACGAGTCAATTGGATGAGCTCTTATCCGTTTCAGATGCGGAAAATAAGAAACGGACTTGTAAAAACAGCTTGTAATACTTAAATCTGCCTTGTATTGATGATATTACAGAGATTACAGTCAAACGGCACTTCGGCAGCAGTTCAATACCGGAAACTAGGACACACACCCTGATTTCACTCCTGAGACACCTATATATAGGGTCTTGATTTCTCCCGGAATGACACCAGAACCATTTGGAGCGAAATCAGCAACATGCTGATTTCGCTCGAAACCATTTCGGGCGGAATCACATACATGTGCTGTTTGGAGCGGAATCAGCACCTATACAACCTAAATTTTGACATTTTCTCGTACAACATGCCCTAATATAACATATCTAATCTAAGACTCGATACAAGACAAA
This sequence comes from Helianthus tuberosus, assembly GCA_030545235.1. Taxonomy (NCBI): domain Eukaryota; kingdom Viridiplantae; phylum Streptophyta; class Magnoliopsida; order Asterales; family Asteraceae; genus Helianthus; species Helianthus tuberosus. The sequence continues at coordinate 222,602,631 of CM060443.1, read as the reverse complement.
GTCGACAGATGTATGCACCAACAGACTCCCCCTCAGATGTTGACGAGTCTGACTGTGTCGAGTCTTCGCATCTTCAGTCTTGATCAGTCTTTGGGCTTCCAATATCTCTATCTATCTCTTGCATCTTCAAATTCTTTCTTTAACAGACTCTCCCTCAACACTTGCTGGGATCGTAGTCTGACTTTTACAGAATCAGGATCGCAACTTGGCTCGCTACTCTCAATCAGAATCCAGGCTTTCCTGCAAATTCTCTACCCAAAACATAAGTTTCATAAAAGATAAGATATAACAAATTTAGAAACTTTGCTAATCACTTGAAGACACAACCCTGAATACATCATTTTCAAATATCAAACAAAATGATTTATCATGACAATTTCTGATGAACCACTTAAATATATATCATTTTCATTTCACACATCTTCAAAACAAACTTTACCAAACCTGTTCGTCATGTTTAGCACTCGGAATTTTGAAAATCAGCTTTCCAACATCAGTTGTCTAAAATCTTTTTGAATTTTTCAAAATTTATGCTAAAACACACCGAAACTCTTTTTGGATTTTTGATATAACAGAAATAAAATGCAGTAAGGAAATATTTACATACAATATTTTTGTGATTTTGTGTAAGAGGATCATATCAGTTTATGAGACAAATCACCAACACCGTTATGCTTTAAACATTTTAAGTTTTAAACGATTCACTTAGATTGTCAGTATACTGATCCACTTAAATTCTCACACAAAGTTCAACTGTTTCGAGATATGAGATTAATGTCTTAAGCACTTAAACTTACTCGCGCGTCCCACCTCAGAATATACTCCCGTATCCAGATCCCAATATTCAGTCTTACAGGTAACTATGACACAAATGATCTCTGTAGGGGAATAAATTATGATCGAAATCGTGAGAGCTCAGGTCAGAACTACCGTTCAGCAGAGAGATCACGAATCGACTTTTGGGTGTGTCCCCTTTAGAGGATCTTTTTTACAACAGCATTGCTAAGCAATTTTATTGTCTTATCATATATGCTGAGGGCGATGCTATGTTTCAAGCATTGCGGAAAGTATTATTCGAGGACTAGGTCAGAACTTCCATTCAGCAGAAGTCCAGGAATAATACCCCAGATATCACTGAGTATAAAGACCTAGTAAATCAGAAAAAGGAATCTTTCAAACGAGATTTCGGGGGTTACCCATATATCCGAGAGATGTTACCCACGAATTAAGCAAGTTTGAATTTAGGTTTATATCTCGTCACAATCTACTAAATGTGCAAAAATCTACTGGCACATCATCAGTGAGACCGTTTATCACATTTAACTTTCCATTTCTTTAGCATGCCGTGATCGTCCACTGATGTACTATCATATCCTCTTTTGTACAACACAACTCATTTTTGATTTTATCATGTTTTTGGCTTTTTCAAATTTTCTAATGTTTTTGGATTTTCTGAAATTTTTACTCCCCCTAAAATGCAAACACATTTTAGGAAATTTGAAAATAAACTGTACAATAAAATGACAACCGATATCAAATCGCTTCAATTCGCCATCCACTTGGCATAAACAATCAGAACTCCCCCTCACAACAAACTATTTTCCCATTGTGATTTCAAAACACTTAAGTTTGTTTTACTCAAATGGTTTTTCCGGAAAATAAGTTTTGTTGATTTTAAGAAACCATTTGTAGGTTAGGGGTTCATCATATCGTTTTCCAAAATATCACTTGTAAGTATGGTCATATCAAGTTCAACTTAATGACCTTGATTAACCACTTGTAAAAACCTCTTTCAATCACTTACAGGTTCACTCACCAACTATAATCACTTGTAAATCAAAATATAACAATTTAAAGATATCACCTGTACTTTACCAATTGTACCACATGTAGGATCATTTGCTAAGAAAGATGCCGATTCCTGCTTTGGCAACTCTTACCAACCTGGAAAAACTTTCCCCCAAGTCTGACCAGCCTTGGGAGATTCTAGGACACATCTATCCCACCAACATTTTGATTTATAAAAATCTTTTGCACTTTTAACTTTTCTGTCAACCGTCTTACTAAAAATATGCTTGACTTTTCCATTGAAAGCCTTCTCAACATCAAATTCTCCCGTATCAGCGAAGAATTGATTTGAGATCTCTACCTTTCCCACTTTCTTCATCAAATTTTCCTTTGACAATGGAGGAAAATTCTCATCGTTCACCTCTGGAACGAAATTCACAACCTTTTTCTCAACCAAAGACTCCTCTGATTTTATAGAATCAGATTCATTGTTAGAATTACCCTCAGATTTAACCACCCACTTTTGTTTACTCAAATCACCTCTTCTTTTGTAAAACTGTTTTGAACTTTCTCCTTCCTCAGAAGTAGAATTTTCAAACTTTTTAACATTTTTTACAGGTTGTGCTTTCTTATCAACACAAGTCTTTCTCAAAACAGATTTAGAAGAAACTCCCTGTTTTTGGTAGTTGGTCTTGGGGCAATTCCAAGCTATATGTCCAACTTCTTGGCATTTGAAACAAGTTCTTCTGTCAACTCTTTCAGCAAACCTTCTCACATTCTTCTTCACTTCAGCAAGAAACTCCTGGTTTGACTGCTTCCAGAACGGTTTCTTCTGTTCATCCTCTGAACTTCCTCCTGAAACAAATTTTGTTTTTGGTTTATAAGTTTTCTCATTTTTATAATTTTCTGATGAAATAAAACCAAGACCTTTCTTTTTGAGATTACCATTATGGTTTGATTTCTTTTGAAAATCATAACCACAATTATAACCCATTTTCTTGTTTACTCTCTGTTGAATTCTTGAAGAAGTGTACTTGTTAGGTTTTCCATCAAGATTTAAATCTTTTATTTCAGAAATATTAATTTCGTTCAGTTTGAAAACCTTTTTGATCATTTCAGTTTTAACACTTCTTATTGGGAATTCATTATCAGAATATAATTTGTCTGAATCATTCAAAGTATAAGCTACTTTGATTGAACCATTATTCAAATTAGATTTTGATAACAAAAATTCCTTATTGTAAACCCTTTTAACCGGCGAACTCAGACTCTTTTCTGACGAACTCGGACTATCAGACTTAGACTCCGACTTTGACTCTTCATCCGTATCTAACACCTGATCGACAACTTTCTTTACTAACTCAGACTCATGATCAGTGTCAGACGCTGTGAATGTAACATCAATATTGTCTGGTAATTCATCAATGATTTCAGACTTTAACTTGATGTTGACTGCCTTTTTAGATGCTCTTCGTTTGGATCGGGGGCGGACATCTGTTATACTTGACACTTGGTTTCTTACCAGTATCAGTATCTTGAATCTTTTTATCCATGAATGCTTCCAGTCCTGCAACAGTAGGATAAACACGATCAATCAAATAATCACAAGTAGTATAACTCAATAGTAATCGTTTAATCCTTTCACTCTCAATTTTCTCCAGTTCCAAATCCTGCTTCAGCTTAGCACAATCTTCAATATAATCATTGATGACGCTTTGTTTTGTCCTTAACGTTGCACTCATTTTCTCCATTGCTTTTTCAATTTCTGAATTCGTCTTTTTCAAGCTATCAACAGTTCTGTTCAGCACATCGTACAACTTCACATCAGACAGTAAATCTTCTTTAATCTTTTCTAATTCAGCAATCTTTTTATCTTTCTCTTCACAAACTTTACAAGATTCTGAACATTTCAAACATGGTTTTTCAACTTCAACCACTTTTTCAACTATCTTCTCAACTTCGATAGTCTTTTCTACTTCAACAAGTTTCTCGACTTCAACAATTTTTTTTATTTCGACAATTTTTTCAACAATTTTCTCAACTTCGACAAGTTTTTCAACTTCGATTATTTTCTCTACCACTTTCTCCACTTCAACAATCTTTTCTGTCGCATGGTCATTAACTGCTTCAACTTCTGTTTCTCCAGCTTCTATCTTTGCCTTTCCATCAGCGAGTAACTTTGCTGCTTCCAGCTCTCTCTTCAAACGAGCAATCTTCTTCTGATTCAGCATCTCAACTTTATCTGCATAGAAAAAATTAAAACTGTCAGGATCAATGCTTTTTCTACATTTGTTAAGATATTCTTCTTCATCATATGTATCAACATCACTTCCAAGATCTGGAAATATTGGGATTCTATTTTTACTAGCTTCATCTTCACTCAAAATTCTAGCAACAAGAGCCACATTAGGTATAGCCATATCAGGTATGTAATTATCCCAGCTGAATCCCTCAGCAACAAACTCATCATCTTGATCTATTATCCCAAAATAAGCTTTCTTATTTGCATCTTCGATCATTTTTCCATGAGCAGTTTTCTGATCCTTTTGTTGAGGTTGTTGATCGATTTGATGAAAGATTGATTTCTGATAATAATTGTTCTTTTCTTGATACCTAGTTGCTTCTTGGTTTTTACACTCTCGTTTAAAATGACCTTTTCCTTTACACCGAAAACAAGTTACTTTGGATTTATCAAAACCCAATGGAGAGGTAGCCATTCCTCGAAACTTATCTCTACCTGTAATCTGTTGAAACTTCTCAGCTCTCCTACAAGCACTAGCCAAACACCACTTCACATCCATTAATTCAAGTTCTTCAGCATCTATTTGGTCATAATCTTCTTTTGTGAGCATTGGATTACCAATTCGTCCTGCAATCAAGCTTTCATACGACTCTAACATGGCGACAAGAAATGCCATGTGTTGTTTATCCAGCTCTCGAGAAAGATGTTGACCATTCTGAATGTTCAAGGTCACAGTACACTGCAGATTTGTAGAATTTTGCTTCTGAGGGCTAGGTGTGTTGCTGTTTGGATCAAAACTTGAAAACGATGAAGAATATCCACCACTTTGAGTTGTAGTGCTAGCATTTGGACTTGAAGAACCATCAGCACTAAAAGCAGTACTAATCTTTGGACTTTGACTGGAAGTAGCCTCAAACTTGTTCCCTCGATAGTACAAACCGACATCCTGTTTCGCATTTGGATTTGTCATGATAGCTGTCTTTTGAATATCCAGCTCCTGTTCTTCAATCTTATGAATGAATTGTGCCAAATTCATAATCTCGGACTTTCTCATGAGTTTCACAACCATCAAATAAGTTCCCCACTTGTGCTATGGCAATACTTCAGCTAACTTATCGACCCACTCATCATCCTCTTTCTGAATGTCTAATCTTCCCATTTCCAGAACCAGATGATAGTATCTATCAATAGTCTGTTTAGTTGTTTCATGATCAAATGCAGTAAATATGTCAAATGATTTCTTCAATAAAGCCTTTTTGTTTTTGATCATATCAGCACTCCCTCTGAATTTCTGAAACAAAGCCTCCCAGATTGATCTAGTTGTTCCGTTATGTTGAAGTAACACAAAAATATCTTCTTTAACAGCTTGCTGACGAATGCTGATCATCATCTTTTCACTAGTATATTTCAAGTTGTCAGCTTCTGTAAAATCATTAAAACCCTTTTCTAGCCCACGCCCATTCTTTGGTCTCTCGTAGTCTTTCAGCAATGAACACCAAGCATCGAATCGGTAAGCTTGAACCCAGTTCTCAAATCGGTTTTTCCAACCCTGAAAATCCTCAATGTACATCAGTTTTGGTGGTTTCTGATGAGTACCTGTCTCATTCTCACTGTATACTATTTCAGCAGCAGTCACCGGGGCAACAGGTGTCGCGAATGCATTGTAAAACTCTTTAGCCATTGTTTAGTAGCACGTTTTTCAATAACAGGTACTTTCTAGTGAAATAAAAGTTGGAGCGAAATCACAGATATGACTTGGAGTGAAATCAGATGCTTGGTTTGACTGGAGCGAAATCAGACACAAGTTTCTGGAGCGGAATCACTGATTTGGTGGTTTTGGTGCGGAATTAGACACTAAGTTGGAGCGGAACCACTGGTTTGGTAGCTTGGAGCGAAATCAGATTCTATTTTGGAGCGGAATCAACCTTTTCAGACTAAATCAACCAATCTAGAGCGGAATCAGACTGTATTTTGGAGCAGAATCAGGTTGTTTCGGGCGGAATCAGAAAAGATCAGTTCGAGCGGAATCAAATCGGGATCCAATTTTGTCCATTTTTAGTCTGATTTTAGCAGTGAAACTTTCAAGGGTTTGTCTATATGTCCTTTTACACAGTTTGTGAAAATTTGAACTGATTTTGACCGTTAAAACTATCTGAATCAATGAAAGAAGGTGTAGATTAAGAAAATGAAGCTGTTTTGGCAAGAACTCCTCGTCCTGAGCTCTGATACCACTTGTAGGATCGCGTGCTGACCCAAACGAGTCAATTGGATGAGCTCTCATCCGTTTCAGATGCGAAAAATAAGAAACAGACTTGTAAAAACAGCTTGTAATACTTAAATCTGCCTTGTATTGATGATATTACAGAGATTACAGTCAAACGGCACTTCGGCAGCAGTTCAATACCGGAAACAAGGACACACACCCTGATTTTGCTCCTGAGACACCTATATATAGGGTCTTGATTTCGCCCGGAATGACACCAGAACCATTTGGAGCGAAATCAGCAACATGCTGATTTCGCTCGAAACCATTTCGGGCGGAATCACATGCATGTGCTGTTTGGAGCGGAATCAGCACCTATACTGTAACACCCTAAATTATACCCTTGATATTTATAATAGTTTGTATCATTTCTAGTAAAATATTCTTTACAAACCTGACTTTCATTATCAAAGTTCATAACTTACATCAAAATTTGTCAACTAACAACTAAGTTGAAACATTTAAAAAGATGTTCAAAACATGTTTACATCCCATACACAAACGTTTTAAAGACTCAAACATAGCGGAAGCTTAGACATGTAGTGTTCGGTTCTTCATTAATCACTTGATCGCCATCCGTAAGCTTTGCCAATTTACCTAAGATTTAAAACCATTAAAAACATTAGTTTTAATGTTATTGTATAATAAAATTCCGAGGTTGAACATCACATTTGAAATGATAAAAACAAAACAACTATTCTGATTCCACCGTAAATTACGGTATCACCGTAATTTACGGTGAACCCTGAAGGTTTCTGGTCACCGTAAACCAGTAGACATTCACCGTAACATGTTTGACCCTTACCGTAAATTACGGTATTACCGTAATTTATGGTAGGTCCTGGAAATCAATGTCTTGTTTGTTTAGTTCACCTCATTCAAACCAAATCTTCTAATTTACCTTAAATCAACCCATTACATCAATTCTAATATTTCTAATAATGTGATGAATATTAACCAAAAATCATAGCACAATCCATCATATTCCGGAGTATAAATCATGTTTCACTCGATTATTTGACCCGTTTAGATACCAAGAGTTAATCATCAACAATGTAATACAAACATCAAATTTCTAACACTTGTTTGGACCCGTCTCACTTGATTAAGACGAAGGTCACTTGCGTGATATATTGAACTATCTTGTTTACCATGTTTTCGAAACTACAACATAAAACTATCAATTAATTCATAATGTAACGAAATGGTAATTTCGTACCTCTAGAGCACGCCTTTCCCCCGTGAATTCCCTCCGGCTTGTCCGCTTGATGATCCGGACTCTTTGCCTAGAAAATTCAGTTTTACAACCTTTTTAGAAATCTTTCCATGATCATAATCACATCATTATGAGTCATGATAAATTCTGCGTTTTCCTCCTATTCTAACATTTAACTCTTCGATTAGGCATTTCAACGAACACCTAACGAGACAGATTTTTCTACAATTATTGCTAAGTTCAAGACTTGCAATTTAACATCTAATTTCACTATAATTAAGCCATTTGTACTCCTTTAAACATTCAAATTAGCTGAATTTCATCATACCATTCAGCTTTTCTCTAGATTAAATTCATAATCCTAGTACTTCTCTAGTCTTTACACTATCATAAATCACCTACAATGGTGATTATTATTTCTTCAAGTAACATGCAATGATTTTCACAATTTATCATCTAGGGTTTAATCCTAAACAACATATTACTTCCAGATTCCTTCATGCATGACATATCTAGGTTCAAATTTCAGCTCTTCACCATTAACCTAGAATTCATGGTGGAGCAAAATATCAAAATTATACATACCTTTTGATCCCTATGACGAGGTGACCACTAATTCATGTTTAGAATTCGATTTGAAACAGAATTGAGGCTTCAATTTAGTAGATTTTGATGTGAAGCTAGGGTTGGAGAAAACCCCTGTGTCGCCCCTTTTCTTCCTGGTCGACCAGACACACAAGTTTTGTGTGTTTGGTTTGATTTTGTTACTATTAGTGATTATCTTTCACATTTGACAAGTTTAACCCCTCTACTATGATTTTCCTTTAAGTTTGAATATCTTAACTATGTTATGAACTATTTCAAGACTTAAATTTAACTAGGTTAAGTTCCTAGTTGGTAAATTCTTGTTTGTTATTTCATTGGAATTCTAATATAAGGATTTATATTTTCGGGGTGTTACAAGTTCACCCCCCTTAAAAAGGGTTTCGTCCCCGAAACCGAATTACGTACCAAATAAAGTAGGGTGAAGACGTCGCATCTCTTCTTCGGACTCCCACGTAGTGTCCGAACCTTTCCTATGCTCCCATTTGACTTTAACTTGGTCAATTTGTTTATTTCGTAAATGTTTGACCTTTCTGTCTAAAATCTCCACCGGTCTTACCACATAATTCAGACTATTATCCACTTCGATATCATCATAATGGATATAAGTCGTTTCGTCTGCTAGGCACTTTCTTAATTGCGATACGTGAAACGTGCCATGGATCCCACTTAGCTCCTCCGGTAGTTCAAGACGGTAAGCTACCTTGCCAACTCTCCCGATAATTTTAAATGGCCCGATAAACCTTGGGCTTAACTTCCCCCTTTTTCTGAATCTAATAACGCCTTTCCATGGGGACACCTTAAGCATGACCATGTCACCGACTTGAAATTCAATTGGCCTTTTCCTTTTATCAACATACGCCTTTTGCCTGTCTTGAGCCGCTTTCAAGTGTGCCCGAACTTTATCGATTTTTTCGTTCATGACTCGTACTATATCTTGGTGGGCAAGTTCACGTGGACCCACTTCACCCCAACAAACCGGGGTTCGACACTTCCTACCATAAAGCATTTCGTATGGTGCCATTTTAATACTAGATTGGTAACTGTTGTTATACGAAAACTCGACTAACGGTAGGTGAACATCCCAACTGCCTCCAAAGTCGATTATACACGCCCGTAGCATGTCTCCCAATATTTGTATCGTTCTTTCACTTTGTCCATCTGTTTGAGGATGGTACGCAGTGCTAATGAACAATTTGGTCCCCATTTGTTCTTGGAATTCACGCCAGAATTTCGAGGTAAACCGGGTATCCCTATCAGACACGATGGACACCGGCACTCCATGACGTGCTATGATTTCATTGGTATAGACTTCTGACATCTTTTCTGACGTATAAGTCTCACGAATCGGAATGAAGTGAGCACTTTTCGTCAATCTATCCACCACTACCCATATGGCATCAAAACCACGATTCGTCTTAGGCAACTTGGTTAACAGGTCCATTGTAATATGTTCCCATTTCCAAACCGGAATTTCTAACGGTTGAAGTTTGCCGTATGGTTTCTGGTGCTCCGCCTTGACTTGTAAGCATGTCAAGCATTTTTCCACATATTTCGCCACGTCCCTCTTCATTCCGGGCCACCAATAATTTTGTTTCAAATCATTGTACATCTTGGTTGCACCCGGGTGAATCGAATAACGGGATTTATGAGCTTCGTTAAGTAGAAGCGCCTTTACTCCACAAGTATGTGGGACCCATATCCTTCTGGATCGAGTCTTCAACCCGTGGTTCCCATCCGACAAATCTTTCAATTGGCCGATTATTCTTTCTTTCTTCCAATTCTCTTCTTTTACTGCTTCTAACTGCGCCTCTCGAATACGTTCAAGTATACCCGAGGTCACCACGAGTTGCATCGACCTCACTCGTATTGGAACATGGTCCGCTTTTCTGCTTAGAGTGTCCGCTACCACGTTTGCTTTTCCGGGGTGATAATGTATCTCACAGTCGTAGTCCTTCACTGTTTCCAGCCATCGCCTTTGTCGCATATTTAACTCCTTCTGATCAAAGAAGTATTTCAAACTCTTGTGATCGGTGAATATGGTGCACTTTACCCCATACAAGTAATGCCTCCATATTTTTAATGCAAACACTACCGCTGCCAATTCGAGATCGTGAGTGGGGTATTTCTTCTCGTGTATCTTCAATTGTCTCGAGGCATAGGCTATTACCTTGCCCCGTTGCATCAACACGCAACCGAGCCCCGATAATGACGCGTCCGAATAGACCACCATGTCTTCGACTCCGTCCGGCAATGTCAGTACCGGTGCTTGAGTTAGCTTTTCTTTTAGCGTTTGAAACGCTTTTTCTTGATCGATTCCCCAAATAAACTTTGCTTTCTTTTGGGTTAGTTTCGTTAGCGGCGACGCAATCTTGGAGAAATCTTGAATGAATCTCCTATAGTACCCTGCAAGCCCCAAAAAGCTTCTAATTTCTGAAGGGTTCTTCGGGGGTTTCCATTTTGACACAGCCTCTATCTTTGACGGATCCACCAATACTCCGTCGGCATTTATGACATGGCCTAAAAATTGAACCTCTCGTAACCAAAAGGCACATTTAGAGAATTTTGCATATAACTTCTCTCGCCTAAGTGTCTCTAACACTTCTTGTAAGTGGTGTGCGTGTTCAGTTTCACTCCTCGAGTACACCAAGATATCATCGATAAACACGATGACCGACTTATCCAACATTGGCTTGCAAACCCGGTTCATGAGGTCCATGAAAGCAGCGGGTGCATTTGTTAGCCCAAATGACATCACGAGGAATTCGTAATGTCCGTATCTCGTGCGGAAAGCCGTCTTCGGCACATCTTCTTCTTTGACCTTTAGTTGATGATACCCCGATCTAAGGTCAATTTTGGAAAACCAATTCGCACCTTGTAGTTGGTCGAATAAATCATCTATCCTCGGGAGCGGGTATCGGTTCTTTACCGTGAGTTTGTTTAACTCCCGGTAATCAATACACATTCGCATGCTCCCGTCTGTCTTTCTCACGAACAATACCGGTGCGCCCCAAGGAGACACACTCGGCCTTATGAATCCCTTGTCGAGCAGGTCTTGGATTTGGGACATCAACTCTTGTAGTTCCGACGGTGCAAGTCGGTACGGGGATTTTGCTACGGGTTTCGCGCCCGGAATCAATTCGATCCCGAACTCTACTTCCCGTTCAGGCGGTATCCCCGGTAAATCTTCCGGAAAAACATCTTCATAATCTCATACTACCGGTACATCTCCAATCCTTCGTGATTCTTTTTCTGGCTCATTAGCGTATATCATAAATGCCTTGCATCCTCGCTTCATGAGCTTGTGAGCTTTCAACATCGAACATACTATGGGGTTGCCTCCTTTTTCGCCATAAATGGTGACGTGTTTTCCGCTCGGAGATGTTAGTTTTATCTCTTTGCGAAAACACACGACTTTTGCATGGTATTGAGATAGCCAATCCATCCCCACGACTACTTGGAATTCTCCCATCGACATCGGGATTAGATTTATCAAATATTCTTCATCGTCGATGCTCAGTTTACAATTTTCACATACATCACAAACAATAAAACTCTTGTTATTACCTATTTCTACTTCTAAAGGCACAGGTAATTTTGTTAGAACAAATGAAGGATGTCGAATAAGTCCATATGAAACAAAGGATTTATTCGCACCCGTATCAAATAACACGTGTGCAGGAATTGAATTTACAGCAAATATACCTGAGACCACGTCAGGTTCAACCTTTGCTTCTGCGGCAGTTAGTTGGAAAGATCTTGCCTTTGCTTTCGGGGCTTCACCTTTCGATTCTTGCCCATCCTTCTTTCCAACCAATTCCGGGCATTCCGACTTCTTGTGACCCGTTCGATAACAGTTGTAACAAACCGTCACTTTCTCCGGGCATGACATAGCCATATGTCCCGTTTTCTTGCATATGGGACAAGGCTTATCCTTGTAACGACATTTGCCCTTATGATTCTTCCCACAAATTTTGCAACCTGATGTACTACCTTTAGCATCTGATTTCTTTGCTGATTCATTCGTTCTTGCTTTCTTGGCAGGGCTTGGATTCACATCTTGTGCCCTTCGTTCACCCCGTTCTATACTCTTCTTCAATTCAATCTCCCTTTCCCGAGCAGCATTGACAATCTCGGTAAGGGTCTCGTACTTTGAAGGGGTTATGAACTCTCTATATTCCGCGCTTAGCATGTTATGATAATAATAGACCTTTTGCTCTTCATTCGTTATCAAATCATCACAGAACTTCATCTTGTCCATAAACATCCCCGTGATCTTGTCTATGGATTCACCTTTGTGTCTGAGTTGCATGAACTCTTCCTTGATTTTATTTATGACCGCCTTGGGACTATGGTGTTTAAGAAATGGCGTCTTAAACTCCTCCCATGTCATGACCTTAGCTACTTCACTTCCAATCTCCTTCTTTTTGTTATCCCACCAGTCTTTCGCTTGGCCTCTTAATTGACCCGTACCATAAGCTACGTAGTCATTTTCATCACAATGAGTTCTCTCGAATACTCCTTCAATGTCACTTAGCCATCGTTGGCACACGATTGGATCAACCTCCCCATTATATATTGGTGGTTTACAAGCCATGAATTCCTTGTATGAACAAGGCTTTCGTCCACCATGCTTTTCCTTTGTTGAATTGGAATCATCTTCCAATTTCTTGATTCTCCCTTCCACTATTGATAAAACTGTGTTTTGAATTTTATCAATAAAGCCCGACAAACTGTTTTCGATCACCTTTCCAACCTCTTCGGCAATCACTTCTTTCATTTGTTCGGTGACTCTTGGCACCGCATTATCATTACCTCCATCAGCCATCTCGATTTCTGAAATGTTTACATAGATTATTAAACATTCCATTTATAACACATGCTTTACTTGTTTTGATTTAATCAAGTTCATAACTCGATTTAATCATTCTTGTTTCAATTCAATCAAGTTCGTAACTTGATTTAGTCATTCTTGTTTCAATTTAATCAAGTTCGTAACTTGATTTAGTAATTCTTGTTTCATGCATTTCTTGTTTTTGAGTGAGCTTATACACACTCTTTTCATGCATATTTGCACATCTTTTATTCTATACGTAATACATAATTTATTAACAAAATAAGTTAATTCTTACCGGACGATCGATCAAGCTTGAACCGAACACTTATTGACAACCTTGAGCTCTGATTACCAACTTGTAACACCCTAAATTATACCCTTGATATTTATAATAGTTTGTATCATTTCTAGTAAAATATTGTTTACAAACCTAACTTTCATTATCAAAGTTCATAACTTACATCAAAATTTGTCAACTAACAACTAAGTTGAAACATTTAAAAAGATGTTCAAAACATGTTTACATCCCATACACAAACGTTTTAAAGACTCAAACATAGCGGAAGCTTAGACATGTAGTGTTCGGTTCTTCATTAATCACTTGATCGCCATCCGTAAGCTTTTCCAATTTACCTAAGATTTAAAACCATTAAAAACATTAGTTTTAATGTTATTGTATAATAAAATTCTGAGGTTGAACATCACATTTGAAATGATAAAAACAAAACAACTATTCTGATTCCACCGTAAATTACGGTATCACCGTAATTTACGGTGAACCCTGAAGGTTTCTGGTCACCGTAAACCAGTAGACATTCACCGTAACATGTTTGACCCTTACCGTAAATTACGGTATTACCGTAATTTACGGCAGGTCCTGGAAATCAATGTCTTGTTTGTTTAGTTCACCTCATTCAAACCAAATCTTGTAATTTACCTTAAATCAACCCATTACATCAATTCTAATATTTCTAATAATGTGATGAATATTAACCAAAAATCATAGCACAATCCATCATATTCCGGAGTATAAATCATGTTTCACTCGATTATTTGACCCGTTTAGATACCAAGAGTTAATCATCAACAATGTAATACAAACATCAAATTTCTAACACTTGTTTGGACCCGTCTCACTTGATTAAGACGAAGGTCACTTCCGTGATATATTGAACTATCTTGTTTACCATGTTTTCGAAACTACAACATAAAACTATCAATTAATTCATAATGTAACGAAATGGTAATTTCGTACCTCTAGAGCACGCCTTTCCCCCGTGAATTCCCTCCGGCTTGTCCGCTTGATGATCCGGACTCTTTGCCTAGAAAATTCAGTTTTACAACCTTTTTAGAAATCTTTCCATGATCATAATCACATCATTATGAGTCATGATAAATTCTGCGTTTTCCTCCTATTCTAACATTTAACTCTTCGATTTTGCATTTCAACGAACACCTAACGAGTCAGATTTTTCTACAATTATTGCTAAGTTCAAGACTTGCAATTTAACATCTAATTTCACTATAATTAAGCCATTTGTACTCCTTTAAACATTCAAATTAGCTGAATTTCATCATACCATTCAGCTTTTCTCTAGATTAAATTCATAATCCTAGTACTTGTCTAGTCTTTACACTATCATAAATCACCTACAATGGTGATTATAATTTCTTCAAGTAACATGCAATGATTTTCACAATTTATCATCTAGGGTTTAATCCTAAACAACATATTACTTCCAGATTCCTTCATGCATGACATATCTAGGTTCAAATTTCAGCTCTTCACCATTAACCTAGAATTCATGGTGGAGCAAAATATCAAAATTATACATACCTTTTGATCCCTATGACGAGGTGACCACTAATTCATGTTTAGAATTCAATTTGAAACAGATTTGAGGCTTCAATTTAGTAGATTTTGATGTGAAGCTAGGGTTGGAGAAAACCCCTGTGTCGCCCCTTTTCTTCCTGGTCGACCAGACACACAAGTTTTGTGTGTTTGGTTTGATTTTGTTACTATTAGTGATTATCTTTCACATTTGACAAGTTTAACCCCTCTACTATGATTTTCCTTTAAGTTTGAATATCTTAACTATGTTATGAACTATTTCAAGACTTAAATTTAACTAGGTTAAGTTCCTAGTTGGTAAATTCTTGTTTGTTATTTCATTGGAATTCTAATATAAGGATTTATATTTTCGGGGTGTTACATATACATCCTAAATTTTAACATTTTCTCGTACAACATGCCCTAATCTAACATATCTAATCTAAGACTCGATACAAGACGAAGTCGACAGATGTATGCACCAACACCGGGTAAGACCTACCAATAGCCCCTCACCTTCCAGCTATTAGGACTAGTATAATACTAAAACCAAGTAAATTACTAACTATCACTTCTAGGGTTTATTGGCCAATTCTCCCTAAAGGTCAAAGACACAAGGTCAAAGATCTACCATGAACCTATTCTGTAGTAGACAACCACCTAGATCCACACGAAGCAATTGATAGTAATGAACAGGATAAAAGTACGCATATACACCAAATTAATAAATCAAACTGTTTACAATACACAATCAATCCATAAAATACATGCAATTAACGAAAAAGGTTAAAACTATATTTCAATCCATTCATCATAGTCTAGGTGGTTTAAATGTTTAGCCAAGCATATCAAATAATGGAAACAAATCAAAGATGTTCAAAAAAGAATTCATGACAACGAGTTTCGAAAGAAAATCAACAAACAAGGAATTAAAAAACCCGTGCAACTCTTCAATTCTTTGTCCCGAACTCATACCAATGATTCCTATGCTTCAAAACCTTCAAATTTGCTCAAAGATTGCTCTCAAAATCACCTCTTGCCTCCTTAATTCGTAATTAGGGTTTATGTTATGATTTTCTTGAGTTTATATATGTAACCCTAATAAAAAGCAAAAGATTGCTGACAATTAACCCCGTTGCATCGCGCGACGGGTAAATCCTAATGCAGTCACGCAGCGTGAGGCCTTCAAATGCCAGAAAATAATAAAATAATGGTGGCGGGGTGCGACGGGTGTGATGTGCACGCCACTTCCCATTTTTCACAGAATCCTTCGTTTCTTGATCAACTTCAACTCCCCAAAACTTCAGAAATTATTCTAACATCTTTTCCATTCGTTTCCCAACTTATAACACTTCGTTTTTCGACAATTTTAGCACCGAAGACCTGGAAACATAAGATTTGATCAAAGTAACGAAATTCTAAATAAAACAGAACTAAAAATAAAGGAAAACTATACAAACTTTACACGAATAAGAGATGTATTTTGCAGTACATCATTATGGGACGTGATGCTTAAATAATTGGTAATTATAGTTGTTATGGAAACTCTTGGACAATCTGTTTCGCTCAGTGTCGCGCCCCGATTTTCCGCTATCGGTTGGGGTGTGACATAACAACCCTCCTAAAGTACTTATAACACCCATATACGTCCTAAAATCCGTATATGAAAAGTGGACCCCAAATACTTTATTTTAATAAACATTAAATAAAAACAAAAACTAAAGGTCTCTGGCGGGGCGCGACAAAGCCAGTAAAGGCTGTCGCGGGCCGCGAGCGAGTGACGGGTGGTGAAAACCTAGCCCGCCACGTTGCATAAAACTCGGCAGAACTACCCCCCATGACTGGTCAAGGCTAAAGCCAACGACACCTAGCTCGCGGGGCGTGAAAGCCCCTAGTGTATCTTTCGTGGGGCACGAGAGAGGGTCGATCAGACCCAATAAATAGATGGGATTGACTTCAGTCCCAAATCGTTCAAAACTTTCTCGATCTCTCTCAGTTTCTGAATTATAGAAATAATATCGGGCATAATACCCCCTAATTAGTGAAGCTCTGCCTCGTTGTAAGTATTTTAACCCCCGGTTACGTATAAGATATGCTGCCCGATTGATCTAGTGCTCCGTAACGCCTGTCGAGGCTCTTCCCGACGTAGTCGTTGGAGTTCTGTCTTGGGGAAGGTATAACTAATGTAAATTGGGTTATTATACTAATGCGTGCGCATTTTTTAATTAATAGATTATAACCAGGAAGTCACAAAGGAAATACCTAAAGTAGCAATGTGAGTAATTTCTCTTTTTGTGAAACCTTTTTGTAAACTGTTTTTACAAAACCTCAATTGTTTTAATTTATATTTAACAGTGATTGAGTATTTGTGTTTCTACAATTATCGTCGGTATATTGGGGTTTTGTATACGAAATTTGTTGCTACATTGTGAGTAGTAACATTACCACCAGTCAGGAT
Organism: Helianthus tuberosus; assembly: GCA_030545235.1. NCBI lineage: Eukaryota > Viridiplantae > Streptophyta > Magnoliopsida > Asterales > Asteraceae > Helianthus > Helianthus tuberosus. The sequence goes on along the minus strand of CM060443.1, from coordinate 222,585,393 downwards.
TGACAGTACCATGGGTGGTAATTAAAGTAGATGTAAACAAATGTAATTGCTGGATTGCTCTCAATACTGTAAAATGATAAAACTTTTCTTTATTAAATTGGGATTCACTCGCCAGTATTTCTTGCTGATAAAATGTTTTTAAACGTGTTTCAGTTAACAAAATGTGAAAGCCAAATAGAAGCCAGTTGGACAGCACTGAAGGCTTGGAAAAGTGGCTATAAAAGTTACCTAAATAAAGAAGATGTTTTGTTTCAATAAAATAGGGTTTATCCCTATCAACATGTTTGTAATGAAAACTTGGGAATTTCCCATATATTTAATATTATAAAATGTGGTATTTTACTATGATAAAATATTTCCTAACTACGATCCTGATGTAAATTCCGGTGCCAAACTGATAAACACCGATACCACTAATACTGGTTTGCGGCCGCCCGTTCCCAAGTAATTAGGGGCCGGGGGTTGCGACAGAGAGTGGTATCGGAGCTACAATCACTGATTTCAGCCACAGAAGCGTTCTGCTGACACCAAAATTTTATCCATTATGTTAGGAATTAATCAATGGGATTACGTGCATATATGTGTATTATTGTTTTGTGTTATTTGACAAGTTGTTAGTTTACAATATGAGTGATCAAGGTCCGTTAGACGCTTATCGTCAACTGTCTAGTTCTCCTAGAAATGAAGGAACTTCTTCCCAGCCTACCCCCTCGGGGTATTCAGCTGACACAAAAGAGGGGATTTTCATATTCAAAGCGTAATCCGAAGAGCCATTCTCTACCAAAAAGAGAGGATGATTCAGTCGGGGAGCTCATGAGCGTAGAAAAAGAATGAGGAAGCTACAGCAGCAGAGAGCTTTAGTAGCTGTAAATAGGGAAATGAATGCCCAGACTCAGGATATAATCAATAGACGATTGGCAAATTTCCACATACTAGCTACCACCGCCGCAGACCCAAGCTTAGAACAAATCATTGCACCACAGCCACTACCCTTGTTCCCAACTCAACCCATGGAAATAGAACCTAACCTAGTAGACCAGATTCCCGCACCTGCCTTCGACCCAACCGAAATCCCTAGAATCACAGCACCCCATCTTCCCGATTATGACCCATGGTTTGACGATCATAGGGATTATTAAGAACTCCACCCACAGGAGGAACTCATACCGAACCCAGTAGCACCCTATCCTGACCTTGACCCTCTAGATCTATACTGGGATAACGACCAATATATCAGGGAAATCCTAGAGAACCCATACCCATACGAAGAAGCGATGCCCCAGTACCCTGACCCGATACCAGCACCTGCACCACCCATGAGTACCGAGAACGTGCAGGAACTCCGCACTTTTGATGAGGAGTAGTATTGTATTCTAAATTCTAGTTGCGGTTTGTAATAGATGCATATATATAAAATAGAGTAAATGTCGCAATGTACAACGATTTTGACCAACCTGTTTGTGAAATTGTTTGCACTAAATATTGTATTGTGATATTAACACTTGGTAAATGTTTATAATTCTGATGGACAACAAAGTGAATCAAGAAAACCCAAATAACGATAATAACGACAACCAAGTAGATAACAGTGCCATCCAACATATAGTGGCACAAGGAATTATAGACGCTATGCCATATATTATTAAAACGGTTAAGGAAGTGAAAACAATAAAAGTAATAGTGAAAGTAAACGACCACTTACAGAACCCAGTCACAGCATAAACAATGGACCTACACTTCAAGTGCCTATTCCAAAAAGAAGAAGAACCATGTCTTATGGTTGTTCTTACAAAGAATTCTGGTCTTGTAAACCAATAGAATTCTCGGGCAATGAATGAGCCATTGCAGCTCTACGCTAGATAGAAAAGACGGAGGCAGTCTTAAAAATAAGCAAGTGTGCAGAAGAAGACAAAATCATGTTTGCTTCCAATCTGTTTAAAAATGCAGCTTTAGAATGGTGGAACACTATTCTCCAGTCTAGGGGAAGTGACAGAGTCTATAATATAGAATGGACTGAGTTTAAGAATATGGTTGAAAGGAAGTTCTGTCCTCCCAATGAAAAAGAACAGATAGCCAATAAGTTCTTAAACCATAGAATGACTGGAGTAGATTCTAAGGGTTACATTACCGTTTTCTTTGAATATGCTAGAATAGTGCCAACCCTAGCTTCACCAGAACCAGTATTAATCTCCCGTTACATCTGGGGATTAATAAGTGAGATTAGACATATAGTCAAGGCAGCTAGACCACAAACCATAGAAGAAACTGTAGAACTAGCAAATACCTTGACTGATGAACTAGTACGTACCCAAGAAGAAAACTAGAGGAAGAATCTAGTCCAGGAACTTAACCACGAATTTCGCTACGTTAATTCCAACCGTGGGAAGAATGTAGGTTCTACCTCCGCGCCTTATTGTAAGGCCTACAAAAGGAAGCATTCAGGAAGATGCTCCACATACTACAATTTCTGCAAGATACCAGGACATAAGGAAGAAGACTGTAGGAAGAAACCCAGTAATGGAGTGTGCTTCAACTGTGGAGAAAAAGGACATATCAAGCCGAACAATCCGAAACTAGTTCTAGCCATTAATAACAAGACTACTAAGAATTCTAGAGCATTTGTTCTGACAGCCGAAGAAGCAAAGATGATTCCGGACGTAATAGCCGGTACGTTTTTAGTTAATGATGTTTTTGCTAAAGTATTATTTGACTCTAGTGCGAACCAAAGTTTTATTAATACTTCATTTTTGCATACTTCTCAATCAACCATTAACTAAACTTCAACAAGAATGTCTAGTAGAGACATCAAACGGAGAATCCATTAAGATCACCGAAATCTTGCAAGAAGCAAGAATAGAAATTCTAAACGAAAATTTTATTGCTAATCTTGACCCAATGAATCTGGTTGGATTTGATATCGTATTAGGAATGGATTGGTTAATAGCTAATAAAGCCAGTATTCTATGTGATCAAAAGTCAATCCAAGTAAATTCACCAAAGGGTGAAAAGATCACAATTAAAGGAGATAAGCCATCTAGATCCACAAAATTCATCTCTGTGATGAAACAGCCAGTTATGCAAGAAAAGGATCCCTAGTGTATATGATTTCCATAATCATTAACACTAAAGGAAAAGAATTGAAAGATATTCCCGTAGTATCTCAATTATCAGATATGTTTCCAGAAGAGCTACCAGGATTACCGCCAGACAGGGAAGTCAAATTCAGAATTCACCTGCTACCAGGAACTGCACCGATTGCCAAATCACCTTACCGTTTGGCACCAGCAAATATGCAAGAATTAAAGAAACAACTAGATGAACTTTTGGAAAAAGAATTCATACAGTCCAGTTCATCGCCATGGGGAGCACCGATCTTATTTGTCAAAAAAGAAAGACGGATCAATGCGTATATGCATTGATTACCGAGAGTTGAACAAAGTCACGATTAAAAACCGGTATCCATTACCGAGAATCGATGATCTGTTTGATCAACTGCGAGGAGCTCGATTCTTTTCAAAGATCGATTTACGCTCGGGATATCAACAATTAAAGGTACAGGAAGAGGACATTCCTAAAACTGCCTTCAGAACAAGGTATGGCCATTATGAATTTACCGTCATGCCATTTGCTTTAACCAATGCCCCAGCTGCATTTGTGAACATGATGAACATAATTTGTAAGCCATATCTGGATAAATTCATAATTGTCTTTATAGATGATATTCTCATTTACTCTAAGAGTAAAGAGGAACATGCAACACATCTGCATGCACTCCTAAATTTGCTGAGAAAAGAAAAGCTTTATGCTAAATTTTCAAAATGCGAATTTTGGTTAGAAGAAGTGCAATTTCTCGGACATTTAGTTAATCATGAAGGAATTCATGTAGATCCCACAAAAATCAAGGCGATTACTAAATGGAAAGTCCCTGAATCACCAACGGAGGTGAGCAGTTTTCTAGGACTGGCAGGTTACTATAGACAGTTTATCCGAGCTTTTTCTAGAATAGCTATTCCCTTAGCAAAACTGACCTGTAAATCTGTTAAATTTGAATGGGGACCAAAACAGGAAGAAGCCTTTAGAATTCTTAAGCAAAGATTAACCAACGCACCCATACTAGCGTTACCAGAAGGAACTGAAGACTTTGTAGTCTATTGTGACGCTTCTAAGTTAGGTTATGGATGTGTGTTGATGCAACGTCAAAAGGTGATAGCCTATGCCTCTAGACAACTTAAGAATCATGAAGAAAGCTATTCAACTCATGATTTAGAGTTAGGAGCCATAATTTTTGCCCTAAAAATTTGGAGACATTACCTTTACGGTAGTAAGTTTGCCATTTTCACCGATCATAAGAGTTTAAGATATGTTTTTGGGCAAAAAGAGTTAAATATGAGACGGAGACGTTGGATGGAAATTCTTAGTGATTATAGTGTCATGCAGGAAAGGCTAATGTAGTAGTTGATGCTTTAAGTCGAAGGTATCACGAAAAGCCAAAAAGAGTACGTTCTCTTAAATTAAATTTGTAGATAGATTTAAACGAGCAAATTAGAGCCGTACAAGAATCAGTAATCAAGGACGATACAGAAAAATTGAAAGGAGTGATTAAGGAATTAGAACAAGGAACATATGGAATTTGGAGATTCCCTAAGAAAAGAATTTGGATACCTAAACTAGGAAATCTACGCCACCGAATATTAGAAGAAGCCCATAAGTCTAAGTATACGATACATCCTGGAAGTGATAAAATGTATCAAGACTTAAGAAAGAATTTCTGGTGAATAGGAATGAAAAATGATATAGCAGCTTATGTTGCCAAGTGTCTAACCAGTTCACAGGTCAAAGCTGAACATCAGAAACCCTCAGGTTTGTTGCAGCAATTAGAAATGCCACTATGGAAATGGGAATTGATAACAATGGACTTTGTTACCAAATTACCCAAGACACGAAAAGGTAATGATACAATTTGGGTGATTGTAGATAGGTTAACTAAGTCTGCTCATTTCCTACCACTTATGCGTAAGCTAACCTTAACACTTACGCGGGCCGCGTGAGATCAAGATTGAGCCGCAGCCCGGTGATGACATGTGTCATCATCGTGTCAAGTCTAGTTGGTGATTCGGACGAGCTACGCATTGACCGGAGGTCAACGCAGGCTGCGTAGCCCTTAGGCTACTCTTACGCGGGCCGCGTGAGAGCCAAATTCAGCACCTATAAATAGAACGCATCGGATTTCATTTCAGTTCGTCCCGTTTTAATTTCTCAATCACAATTTCTGAATAGTAGGCTTTATAAAGCTGGTATTATACCCCCTAATTAGCAAGGTTCTGCTCCGTTGTAAGTATTATAACCCCAATTTTGTATTAGATACGCTGCCCGATTGATTTAGGGTTCCGTAACAACTGTCGTGGTTCAGCCCGACGTAGTTGTTGGAATACCGTCTCAGGGAGGGTATCATTAATATTTTCAAAGGGTTATTATACTAATCTATGTACATTTGTATAAATTATAGATTAATCCCAGGAAACCCTTACGCGAAGTCTAAGATATCAATGTGAGTTTATCCTCTTTTTGTTAACCTTTTTATATATTTTACAAAACCTTAAATGTTTTACAATATGATTAAGCGGTGATTGAGTCTTTGTAGTTCTTCAATTACTGCCGGTATGTTGGGGTTTTATATACAAAATTTACTACATTGTGAGTAGTAAGTCAGGACGACAATACGTTACCATTGGACAACGAGTTAGCCAATGTGTAATATGACCCACCAGTCAGGATTGACAGTACTGAATGAGTAATTGTGTAGAAATAAACAATGTGATCGCTCTCAATACTGTTTTAATTGATAAAATGTTTCTTGATTAAACTGGGATTCACTCACCAGTATTTCCCACTGACAAATGTTTTTAAAACGCGTTTCAGGTAACACAATGTGACAGCCAATTAGTAAAAAGCCAGCTGGAGAGCACTGAAGGCTTGGGAAAAATGTGGCTATAAAAGTTACCTAAAAGACGATGTTTTAAATTCAATAAAATAGGGATTATCCCTATAAACAAGTTGTAATAAGAAACTTGGGTTTCATCCCAATATATTTATTTATATATAAATGGTGGTTTTACTCTGATAAACACTTCCTAACTACGGTCCTGATGTAATTTCCGCAGCCAAATTAACCAACTGATACCACCAATAATCTGAGTTCGCGTCCGCCCGTTCCCGGGACAGATAAGGGATCGGGGGTTGCGACAGAAGGTGGTATCAGTGCCTAGCCACTGGTCTAAGCCAAAGAAGTGTTCTGCTGACACTTAAAATCTAAATTTTGTGTTAGGAAATAATTTATGTGATTATGTGTTTTGTGTTATTTGAGTATTTGTTAGTTTACAGTATGAGTGATCAAGGACCCTCAGACATGTGTCGTCAGTTGTCTGATTCACCTAGGAGTGAAGTTACCTCTTCACATCCTGCCCTTTCTGGGTATTCTGCTGATCAGGAAGAAGGGATGTTTGCCTTTAAAGCTCAGTCAGAAGAGCCATTCCCTCATAAAAAGAGAGGATGGTTCAGTAAGGAAGCATTTGCACGTAGGAAAATAATGCGAAAGTTGCAACAGCTAAGAGTTCTAGCAGCCGCTAAGCGAAAGACGGATGCCCATCACTACGCCAAAACTGGCCTTTAGCCACACTTTTTCAAGAACAAGTCTGCCACAATTTTGATTAAATGTGTGGCTAAAGATCATTTATAATATTTTAACACACTTTTAGTCACTCATTTATTATCAATGTGACAATTGTATAACAGCTCAAAATATTTAGCCACACATTTTATTATTAATGTGACCATTGTATGACAGATCAAAACCTTTAGTCACCTTTTTACAAAAAGCTGTGACATTTTCTAGCCACAACTAGAAAAATGTGACCAAATGTAACATATTGCCACTTTGTTTGTTTGATTTCTTGATTCATATGACGAAAACACCTCTTTTTGAAACCTTTAGTCATGCATTTAATAAAAAATGTGACAATTACTAGCCTCAATAAAAAAGTGTGACTATATGTAACTATCTGCCATAATTTGTTTTTTATATTGCGGCTAAAAATAATACACAACTTACAAATTTGTATAACCAAATGTAACCAACTGCTATAGTATTTCATGATAAAACATATATATGTGGCTAAAGTTGGTAAATGGACTCGGATAAAATTTTATCTGTGACCGATCGTTTCCTTCTTCCTCAAAACCCCTCAAAATTCCCCACCTCCACAAAACCTAAATTAACCCCACCACGTATAGGAGATCTCCACCGTGTCTCCACCACCGCCAATTCCAACATCCACAAAACCCTAAACGGTATTAGTTACCACGTACCATTAATGCTCTCCTCTTGTCTACTCTCCGTTGCCTAAATTAAGTGTATGATTCAGTTTGAAGCAAGCTAGAATGAGATTACTCGGATCAATTTTCATTTTCCTCCTCCTCTGGATGCAGGCGAGGTAATTCAGAAACATCTTAAGTGGAGACTCAGAGAGATCGAATTCAAATGGTTTTTTTCACTGATTGCTAATGCCGTGTAAGTGTTCTTCTTTCCTTCAAATTTCATCTTCATATTCATGTTCATCCTCGTGTAAGTTGTTGTTAATTGTTACAGTAAAAGCTACTATGATATACTTAAAGTTCCCAAAGGTGCATCAGATGATCAGATTAAACGATGGTATAGAAAGCATGCGTTGAAATATCACCATGATAAGAATCAAGGAAATGAAGATACTAACAAGAAGTTTGCTGAAATTAATAATGATAGTAAATCATATGTGACTTGTTTATGCATTGGATTTGTAGGTTGTTATAGATTTGTGTTTACTGTTGGTGTGAAAGTGAACGTTTTGTGTGTTATAGACTTATAGATAATGAAGTGTTGTCAAACAGTGAAAATAGGATAATTTATGGCGGTATGGTGAAGAAGGGCTCAAACAGAAGGGATACGACGATGGCGCTCGTTAAAAAGACAAAACAAAGGCGAGTGGTTGTCATAGGCTGGACCAGTTCTTCAAATGGGTTTATACGCCAGAGGCAGCAGGGATATGAAGACTCAGAGAGAGATGAATGTCAACGGTTTAGCGCTTTATTTCCTTTTCGTAACCTGGATCACTCACCAATTGCCACTCTTTTTGACCTTTTGTTTATTCAGTAATAATTTAGGGCTGTAAAGTTTAACCGGGTCATAGATAATTCATAACTAACTGCACACACAAAAAACGATTCTGACGACGAGCTGGAAACCAGAGTTCATGTTGTTTCTAGCATTCAATTTCACCGTGCTCATACGACTTGCAGATTCTGTTGTTCCAATAGAAGAATGTAAAATTAAATTTATAAAACAGAATGTTATTGTGCTGATAATTTTGTGTTAATTTTGTAGGGGACATTGTTTGTTTAGAAGGAGTATTGTAGTTTTAGTTTACAGCTTGATGTAAATTAGGTTAAACATGAGTGATTTTGTTATGATTAAAACCCTAAGATGTTAATTGGACTTGATATGTGTGATTGTTGCTGGTCATATATGGATTGTGAGTTTGAATTGGAGGTTAGTAAGCCCTTGGTTGTGGTTATTTACACTAGTTTTGGCTGTTTGGAGGTTAATTAGGTTAAATTTTGGTTGATTTTGTTATGATTATAACTCAAGATGTTAATTGAATGTTCAGCTGATCCCATCCACACATTTCTAACACTTTTAACTTTCTTTCTTTCTTTATTTCAGGAACTTCAATGCAGCTGACTCTACGTCCTCTTACACATGACCAAACTACTTACGCCGCCTTAGACGCTCTTTGTTTGATTCACATTTTCTATGTTTTTCAGCAAAGACTTTTCAAACAAGGTTTTCCATTCTCTTTCTATTTTCTAATTGTTTGCTAGTTGGCCTAAATGAACATATATACATTACCTTGCTGTCAATGGCTGCTGGTGCATTCCTAATCCAAAGCCACAAATATCAGTGATATTATCAGTTTTAGTGATATTATCAATTTTTTTTTGTTTCACGACTGATACTTTTGAGGACTTGGTATATAACAATGATTAGCATATACAAAAGGGTCATCCTCTGATTTAAATTCCCCATGCACATCGTGTCTATAGAGTTCTTTTACCAGAGAGTTGTCTTGTTACCATATGATGAATATATAACATATTCTTGTCAGTCCCTGTTGGCATCAGCTTTATGCCTCTGTTTTCAGCTTTTCAATTTTATACAAAAAACATACATTCTTACTGGCAGATTACATGATCATTTTTAAGTGATCTTTTATGTTTCTTGTGTAGATACAAATAACGTAAACAAATGGGTGGCATGTTTGTTTTATACAGCAACTCAATATATTCTTAAAGTGTTCCTTAAAAATCTTGTGTTCATTTTAAACAGATGAAGTGAAGTCTAAAGTCCAAACATCTCAGAGTTGCATATGCTGATCTTTATCAAGTGATTGTTTAAAAACCAACTACAACTAGTTTGTATTATGTAATCATGACTACATATATGTTTTATGGTTAAACGTCTACTGAAATTATGTTTAGCTTGCTGGAGTTGTTGCAGTTGAGGACACGTTGAGGTCCCACTATTAAGTTTAGCTCAACTCGAAAAAAAAGCTCGAACGAGCCGAGCTTAAACGAGCTCGAGCCCGAGCCTAAAAGACAATCTCGTTTAGTAAACGGGCTCGAGCTTCGCCTATCGAGCTTAAATCTGCTATATTTACAAGTTCTTGTTCTAAAACCATTCCGAGGCATCTCATCATAACAGTTCCGTAAACTTATAGCGTGCATGCTTGGGAAATCTGTTTGTTTACTGCTATCTTTATATCTCTCAATTCATGAGGGTTGTAGAAGTTTTTTAGTTAGTTCTAGTTCTAGGTTCAATTACAGACCTTGTAGAGGTACTGTGCACATAATAATATTAGACGTGTTACTTGAATTGGGCTTAACATAAGTTGTGTTTTACAGTGTGAATTATTCACAGGTTGCATGTGATATATTTCTTGTTCCATTCAAATGGACAACGTTTACGCCCCAGAAAATGAAGCGGGAATGTGGCGGTTGCTTTTTGGGAAGAATGTGACTAAAACATACTTTTTAAATAGTGGATCAACAGGTGGGTTTGTCGGCATTGCTGCACCTTCTCTAGGAAGAATTCTCTCGGTTCGTTTTCTTGTCAGTCTTACCTTTCTGGTTGCTTGATTCTGATCTAATTTTAATTCTTCAGATTAAGTTGGCAAAGTTTGGCGGTGAAATATTATGCCAGGTAAGCACATCTGATCCATTTCCCGTTTGTTTCAGTGAGAAAATCAAATAAAATCTGAATTTACTATCATCACTTGACCGTAACTTTTTCCAAGGCAATAAAAAAAATTACATTTTATAAGAGGTAACCATATATTTCATTTAAACACGAGTGATTTTGTTATGATTATAAATGTTAATTGAATGTTCAACTGATCCCACCCTTTCAACTTTCTTTCTTTTGTATGGAAAGTGATCGACGGGAAGATCTCGATGGCTACGGCTCTCGCAGAAAGGACCGTAGTGTTTGGGGATGGTTTGTGTCCAGTTTGCGAGTTTGATCCTGAGTCCGCTGATCATCTTTTAGTGAGGTGTACGGTGGCGAAAACAGTTTGGTGGTGGATCTGTGTTTGACTAAAAGTCCCGAGCGTTTTTAACTCGGTGACCCAGATCCTAGCTCATTGTCGCAGCCTGGGAATGGAGGCAAAAAAGGAGAAGAAAATTTATGCAGTTTTTGGCAAAACAAAAATGAGAGGATTTTCGATAAAAAGTTCGCTTCAGTAGCGACCTTGATCGATGACATGAAGGTTGAATGATTTTGGTGGATGGTGAAACGAGGCAATCTCGTTGGCCTAGACATGGAAATATGGTGTAGATTCGAGGGGATAGACTTTACCTAGTGTTTGGTTTGTTGGTTTTTGTTTTTGTTTTTGTTTTGGGCCTGTTCAATTTTGTTTGGGGTCTGTAGTTTCTCTTAGCTTCTGGGCAGTGGTTGTTTATATAGAATAAAGATCTCTATCAGGTGATTGTTTAAAAACCATTTGTATTTTGTAATCATGACTACATATATATTTTCGTAACAACAGGGCTCGTATATATGCAACCTTCAAAATTGTCGAACAGTAGGGTTCCGTATGATGCAGCCTTGTAGTTCCATATTAATTGTTTCCAAGCCATATGAATTTTGATTAGCAAGACATGAGAAAAAAAAATAAAAATTTGTACGGAAAATTATATTTTTCTAGTATACTATATATTTATATATAGAGATAGATAGAAACGACCTATCTGATATGAATACAATCCATTTAGCCCATTTGATATAAAAATAGGTTGTAATTAATAGGTTTAAAATTAGAGTATTATTCCTCAATAAAGAAGATATGAATTTGCCTTCTTCACATAAATATTTATATAAATCTTTTTTTATATATAAACTTTTATGTGAAGAGAAGTAAGAGATGAAGTAAGAGGTCAGTTAGTTAATGAAGTTCACAAGATTCAGTATAAAAGGAATTAAAATCCAATATTCCATCGGGTTAGACACTTGTCTTAGCGGAATGGACGTGTGCACACAAACTTAAGGTCACGAGTTCGATCCTTGTTTATGCCCGGTTTTGGGTGATTTTTTTGATAGTTTAATTCATATAAATATTTATATAAATCTTTTTCTTTTTTATATAATCTATAACAATTAATTTTTTTTCTTTTTTATATAATTAAAATTTTAAATCTAATCATAGATAAATAACAAATTATTAAGAAAACTTATTGGATCATAATGGACAATAGAAGATCGTACATGTCTTAACGGGCCATATTGGGCCTTATTGGATCATAATAAACAATAGTTGATCTAATATGTCTTAATGGACTATGTTGGGCCTTGTTGGATCATAGTGGCCAATAGTAGTCATACATGTCTTAATGGACCATGTTGGACCTTAATGGATCACAATTGACAAAAATGGATCGTACATATTTTAATTGACCATATTGAGCCTTAATGGATCACAATAAACAATAGTAGATCATATTTGTCTTAATGGACCATGATGGGTCTTGCTGGATCACAGTGGCCAATAGTATATCAAACATCTCTTAATGGATCATGTTGGGCTTTAATGGATCACAATGGACAATATTGGGCCTAAATGGATCACACTGGCCAATCGTAGATCATACATGTCTTAATAGACCATATGGGGCCTTAATGGATCGCAATGGACAATATTAGACCATACATGTCTTATTAGACCGTATTGGGCCTTAATGGATCATGATGTCCAATAGTAAATCATACATGACTAAATAGACTATATCGGACCTTAATAGATCACAATGGACAATAGCATATCATATATACCTTAGTGGGTCATACTAGCCTTAATGAATCACAATGGATAATTGTAGATCGTATTTATCGTTTAATGGATCTTATTGGGCTTTAATGGATCAAAATGGACAACTGTAGAACATATTTGTCGTTTAATATATCTCATTGGGGCTTTAATGGATCACAATGGTTAATTGTGGATTATACATGTCTTAATAGACCATATCAAAAAACTAAAAAACACATGACTATTATTAAGGGTGCAGAAGAACTGAGTCAAGCTCGACCAGACTCGAGCTCAAGCTTATTTAACTTAATATATTTTATTTATAATAATATAAATGCTATTTAATATTATTTTAATCTATACTTAATATATTAAGAAAAAATAAATAAATAATGAGTTCGGGCTTGTTTCCTAAATGTGCTTGTTTTTAGACTTGGAGACTAATTTTGAGTTTTTTTTTTGTCAAGTCGAGATTGACTAACTTATGTGTAGCTCGACTCACTTACACCTTGAGCCTTAACTATTAGTTGTCTATGCTTAGGGGTGCAAACGAGCCGAGCCGAGCCCGAGCTCGACCAGGCTTGAGCTCGAGCTCGATTAACTTATGAGAGTTTGGGCTCGAGCTCGGTTCGATTCGAGCTTTGTTTTCAAAGCTCGAGCTTGGCTCGGGCTGGGCTCGTTTATTATATATTAATTAATATATTAAATAAAAATAATATAAATAATAGACTATTTAGGCTCGCGAGCTCGATAAGTGAAGCTCGGGCTCGTTTATTCAATAAGCTTATTTTTCCGTTCGAGGTCGGGTTGTAAACAAGTTAAAATAAGCTCGGCTCGATGAGCCTAACGAGCTTCACATGCGAGGCTCGAGCTTGGGCTCGATAAATAAACGAGCTTTATTTTTAAGCTTAAGCTCGGCTCGGGCTCGATAAGGCTCGGCTCGTTTCGAGCTTTTTTTCGAGCCAGTCTCGAGTAGCTCACGAGCCGCTCGGCTCGTTTGTACCCTTATCTATGCTCAAATCCCATTTATTTACCCAAAATTCCTTTCCCTCCTACCAAAATCAATCCTCCCTTCCCAAAAATTCATTTCCCTCCTAACCAAAATAAATCTAAATTTTCATTTCCCTCCAACACGATTCACTTCCCCCAGTCAATTCAAATGAAAGACCTTAGCCTCCCTTTACATACTCAGCCTTTAAATCGCAACCCTAATCCCTAACAATCGAGTATGACGATGGCAGTTATGACAGTGGTTCCGGTTGTAATGTTACAACGACTGATGTTTAGTTCGAAGGTGATGGTGTCGTGAAGGTGGGTGTGCAGGAGAGGTGGCTGTTGACGGTGGGTAGGAACTAAGGGAAAGATTGAGGAAGCACCTAAGATTTGAGGAGGCGATTCCGATCCCAGGCGTTCCGTGTGACGATGTGGAGGTTTTCGTCAGCTTCCTCTATTCCATTAGGTAAGTCTCGAACACACGTAGATGATTCCATTTATTTTAATCTCCATTAGAACCTATAATTACTTCTTGATAGAGTGGATAGATTTATATACTTGATTCATGAATTATTGATTGATTATGTGGTATTTGTTGAGTAGTTTTGATACTAGGGTTTTGAGTGATAACAATGTTTGAATTGGTTAAGGTTAACTTTTGTAGAGCACCAATGTCTCTTGCTTTCTACAAAAATAATAATTGTTTAAGCTTTGCATTCCAACAATTAACATTACTATTATATGAATTAGATGTTCATTAATAATTATGAACAACTTGGTAAAAATTCAATTCTCAAATGTCAAAGGTGTTTTACTAATAATGAAGCAGATGGGTCAACGTGTGTGAAAAATAACAACAGGGAATGTTTTGCTTGAATATTAAATTTGAGGCTACTTTCATGGTGCCATGGTGGACAATTGATTTGCCCATTTGAATACAACAACATCAAAAAAATGAGTTTTCAAGATCGTGTGCTGGAAGATGACACACAAAGAAAAAAAAGTTAGGATTTCAATATTCAAAACGAATCGAACAGAATAAAAAAACATGTGGCTGATGAAACAAAATTAACCCCTTTAAAGAACTGAAATGCCCACCTCTTTTAGACTATGGGGTATGGGGCGGGGTTGGGGCGTGGGTAGGGTGAAAACGCCCAAGTCACCACCCCGGGTGGGCTTGGGTTTGGGCATGGCCCCTTGGGCAGGACTTTCAGCCCGGGCGTTAGGCATGCCTAGCGATCCTATGTGGTCGGCTCTTATTGGCTTGTTAGCTAGGGCATAGCGGGCCGTGTTTAAATTTTTTAAATGCTGTGTGTATTTTTTAATTATAGATTTTTTTAATAAACCTGGCCAAGCCACGCGGGCTAGCCACGCCCCGCCATACCCCACGGACACGTCACTCACCAGCAGGGGGCTCGAACTACACGTGTCAACCCATGCCCCAAACCCCCGCCCCACCATACCCCACGGTCTTAGAAAACTGACGAGCTTTATACACTAGACTACACTTCGTTTGATAAAATATGTGCACTCAATTCTTAAAAATGATTGTTGTTATATGCTCAAAATAAAACGTCACTTAACCCCGATCTACACTACATACCTCCACCCTTGATTATAAATTCATTTATATTTCATGTATTCTTGTATAGAATAGTAGATTGGCTTGCTGTAAGCTTCAAGAAAGATGAAGTCATAGATCTACTTAAGAGCAAGCAAGCGTCACAAGGCTTGACTGAGACAACTGAAAAGACTAAAATGGAGCTTTCAACTTTGACACAAGCAAATATTAGGTATTCGTATTGATAAAGTTTTCTTTCTGAATTTATTTTATTGAAATAAGAGCATTTCGTATTCTACTTCCATTCATTTTTTTAGTTTATTTTGATTTCTAATAACTAGTGTTGCACCCAGCTCTCAGATGGATTGATCTTAGGTAAGACATCATATCTTTTGGGTTTACTTTTTATCTTTGAGTCTGGGCCGGAGGCACTCGCTTAGGTATATACAATGCTTACCTAAATTGTGTGATACTATCTAAATATGCATCTCACTTGCGACAAGTTTTTTCCTCATCTAAAAGCTTGTCCCGGATAATATTTACAATGTGAACAGATAACATCATTGGCTATATGATCTGGGAATGGGATTTTATTGAAGGGCGGAAAGGAAGCAAGATGGTCCAACCAAAAATGAGGCCAGTACAAGTTGAAGCAAGAGTCGTCTCAAGTCTCAACTAAAAAAAGGTTATTCTTTCAGCTTTATTTTCACATATTTAGATTGTAAATGAGTGTTTATTTTGTATAAAATATTTGATTCATTAAAAATCGCTAGAAAATCATTGAGTTTCAAAAGGAGCTTGTTATGATCTTATGACAAAATATATGTTTGATCCGTGGATCAAAATGCGAGGGTTCAAGTCTCGTTGTGGGCAAAACTGGATTTATGAGTAGGTTTAGGGGTTAGTGAGTATGCCTTTCAAAGCTGGATCCATAAAATGTTATTTCTAAAATATTGTATACTTTATTTCTTTCTTTCAGATTGTTGTATGGTTGATTCTGTTTAGGACAGCTGAATTCATTATGCATCTGTGTCAGTTTATCATTTGATCTACTTGATTTTGTTATTAAAACTTGAATTTGTTTGGAAATAGTTTGGGATATCTACATTTTGATGCTTCCTTGTAAGTTGGGATTTAATCACAACACTTTAGACATCTTCCGACCCATTTGACTATTAACCATTTTAGTTAGCATTTATTTGTTCACCCATTTGACTCGTTAGAGATATAACATAACTCACATACTTACCCTTAACTAAATGGGTTGAAGTAGCGAGTCTCCACCTTTAGTAAAGCCAAGGCAAAACATATAAAGGTTATTATTATTCAGTTTTCTTAGGTTCACACAACCATAATCAGTTAGGTCCTATCTAGTTGTTCTTCATATAAAGGTTATTATTATTCAGTTTTCTTTGGTTTGCCTATTACCTATACTAGATTATCTAGTTAAGATACATAAAGTGAATAGAATCATGTGTTTGACCAGTGACTTTTGCATGTATATAGGCTGCGCGTCTCCTTGGAGATAATGCCTTGGCTATTGAAGTAGTATCTGGTGCTTGGTTGCAGGTCTGTTACATATTGACTTGTAATAAATAAACGAGTGCAAATTTAGTTATTAACATAGGTGTGAATGTTCTAGTTGATGATCAAACTCTTGCTGGTGGTCCAAGTTATAAGAGAATAGTGCACATATCCCAGGGCACATGTTATCAAGGCTGTTTCGATAATTCACTCACAACTCTAGAACCACATCTTATAGCCAATTTAACCGCATTATTTGATCATTTTTGTACTAGTGTCATTAGACCGAAAACTAAAACAAATCAGTTGTTGCAGGATATTCGCCCAAAGGCGAATAAGTTGCCGGTAGGACCACGCGTGGTGAGAAATCTGAATTTTCCAAGATGCACTTACGTTGAAAATTTACCAATCACAAAGAACTCGAACCCGAACGCAACAGGAAGTTAATAAAAAAGTGCTGAAGACATGCCATGCTTTATTATCTGATCATAGTTTTTGCAGCACTTTCAAGTCGAAAAGCAGTGACTATATAGACATGAAGAAAACAACCTATAAATAGTTTTTAGTTTATGTGTATTGTCATTTCTCTTTTCAACTTTTGTAGATAAATTTTATTAGAAGTTTGTTATTAGTACTTAAGTTGAAAACTTATGTATGAATTTTGGTTTATTATTGTTAATATCATGTGGTTTTAGGTTTTTCTCATGTTTGAAAATGAAAGGGTTAATTGCACGAAAAATGGCCACATAGAACCACAACAAATACGTGTGACCAAAGCTTAAACAATAGTCACACATAGAATTACAAAATTTCATGTGATTATAAATAAACATTAGCCACACCGTAGTCACTTTGTTTCTTGTTTGTGTGGCGGAATGATAGCAAATGTCATGGAAAAAAAGTTACGTGTGATCAAAGATTAGACAATAGCCACACTTAAAATTACAAAATTTTGTGTGACTATAAATAACCATTACCCACACCATAATTACTTTGCTTTTTATTGTGTGACAGAATGATACCAAATATCATAGGAAAAGAAAATAATGTGTGACCAAATGTTAGCCAATAGCCACACTTAAAATTACAAAAGTTCATGGCTATAAATAACCACTAGCCTCACCATAGTCACTTTGTTTCTTGTTTGTGTGACGGAATGATACCAAATGTCATGGGAAAAGAAGATTACGTGTGACCAAATGTTAGACAATAGCCACACTTAAAATTACAATATTTGGTGTGGCTATAAATAACCACTGGTCACGCTATAGTTACTTTGTTTTTTGTTGTGTGACAGAATGATACCAAACGTCATGGGAAAGAAAGTTATATGTTACCAAATGTTAGAGAATAGCCATACTCATAATTACAAAATTTAATATGGCTATACATAACCATTAGCCACACTTTCATCACTTTTTTTTGTTTGTGTGACGAAATGATATCAAATGTCATGGGAAAAACAAATATGTGTGACAAAATGTTAGACAATAGCCACACCATCATACTTTGTTGTTATTGTGTGACGAACTAATAACAAATGTCATAGGAAAAACATATATATGTGACCAAAAGTTAGACAATAGCAACACTTACAATAAATTCATGTGACAATGTAAGAGAACCGGCCACACTTACAATAAATTCATGTGGCCGTTGCTACCTTTTAGCCACACTTAATAGACAAAATGTTTTATTACAACTCTTTTTGTCACACTTTTATTTAATTGATGTGGCTAAAACATACTTTTTAGTAAATATATGTGACTATATAATACAAAGAGACACACTTTAATTAAATTTATGTGGCTATTGCAACCCTTTAGCCACACTTAATTGAGGAAATGCTAGATTTTAACCAAAAATGTTGTTACCCTTTAGCCACACTTTTAAGTTCTAAGGCCACTAAAAAGTGTATGTGGCTGTATGATACCTACGATGACTCGAGCTTTGGTCACACTTGATATGAAAAAAATATGTCTGGCGAAAGACATATAGTCACACTTTTTTGGTGTGGCTGTATCCCTATTTTGGCGTAGTGCATACACATGATATGCTTAATAGAAGCCTAGCCAATTTCCATATCCTAGCTACAACTGCTGCTGACCCAAGTCTGGAACAACTAGTAGCCCCACAACCCTTACCTTTGATTCCCACTCAACCGATGGAGGTAGAAATGCCTAATTTTAACCCTGAGGAGATACCTAGGATACCAGCCCCTAATCCTTTAGATCCAAATTATGATCCATGGTTTGATGATCTTAGGGATTATGTGCCACGCTATCACTTAAACGAAGAAACCTTGCCAAACTTAGCAGCATATCCAGGTCTAGACCCTCTAGATCCCTATTTTGACAACGATGAATACATTAGGGAAATTTTGGATAATCCATACCCTCAGGAGAATCCAGTACCTCAGTAGGCGGAGCCAATACCAGTACCTGCACCCCCAATGAGTGGAGAGAATTTGCAAGAACTCCGAAATTTTGGAGTGGAAATCATAGAAAGTAGCGAGAGGATGAGGTATGTAGGAGAGCAACTCGTATGGAAATACGATGAGCGCCAAATGGATTTCAGGGGAAATCCATATCCATGAAGGAGATGATAAAGTTGGTAATAATAATAAATAAAATATATGTGTAATAATAATAAATCTATCGTAGTATAGACCACTCTATGGTTAACAAAGCATAGTAGTATTGTAATTTTTAATTTCTGTTTTAGTATGTATTTGACACATACTACATCAAAAAGAGTAAAGTCGCAATGCATGACGTTTTTGACCAATATGTGTATTATGTGGTTGTTACTTAAACTATTTAATTATTTTATTAATGACTGGTAAATGTTTAAAATTCAGATGGCCGACGAAGGAAATCAAGGAACTCTGAATAATGATAACCAGAGTAACATTAACGTGGTTAATGAGAATCCAAGCATCAATAACAATGGAAACCAAATGGATAATAGTGTCGTTCAACATATAGTGGCACAAGGAATCATAGATGCCATGCCATTTATTATCCAAACGATTCAAGAAGCGAATAATAAAAGTAAGCATAGCAGTAAGCGACCCATCGAACCAGAAAATAGCGTGAACAATGGACAAATACTTCAAATGCCCATTCCCAAAAGGAGAAGAACCGTATTTTACGGTTGTTCTTATAAAGAATTCTTGTCTTTTAAACCAATGGAATTCTCGGGCAACAAAGGGGCCATTGCAACCCTACGCTGGATAGAGAAGACTGAGGCAGTCTTAAGAATAAGCAAGTGTGCTGAAGAAGATAAGATAATGTTTGCTTCTAATTTGTTTAAGAATTCAGCACTAGAATGGTGGAACACTATCCTCCAATCAAGAGGAAGTGATAAAACCTACAATATGGAATGGGAAGAATTTAAGGACAAGGTAGAAAGGAAATTTTGCCCACCCAATGAGAAGGAACACTAAATTATTCCTAAACCATAGGATGACTGGTGTGGATAGTAAGGGATACACTAAATTATTCTTCGAATATGCTAGATACTGCCAACCCTTGCTTCACCAGAACCAGTGTTAATCTCTCGTTATATATGGGGATTAATTGGGGAGATAAGACACGTAGTCAAGGCAGCTAGACCTCAAACCATAGAAGAAGCTGTAGAACTAGCAAATACCTTGAAAGATGAATTGGTCCATACCCGAGAAGAGGATCAAAGGAGGAACCTAACCCAGAAGCTCACACAAGAATTTTGTTCTGGAAATTTTAATCGTGGGAAAAATATAGGTTCTAGCTCTACACCTTACTGTAAGAATTGCAAAAGAAAGCATTCAGGAAGATGCTCCATATACTGTAACTTTTGCAAAATATCGGGACACAAGGAAGAAGACTGTAGGAAGAAAGCTAACAACAGGATATGTTACAACTGCGGAGAACAAGTGCATATGAAGCCTAATTGCCCAAAATTAGCTCCAGCTACAGACAACAAGAATACTAAAAATGCTAGAGCATTTGTTCTGACTGCAGATGAAGCCAAGATGAATCCAGATGTCATAGCTGGTACGTTTTTAGTTAATGATGTCTTTGCTAAAGTATTATTTGACTCTGGTGCAAACCAAAGTTTTATTAATACATCATTTTGTAAACTTTTAAATCAGTCATTAACTAAACTACCACAAGAATGCTTAGTAGAAACAGCTAATGGAGAAACTATTAGGATTTCTGAAATCTTGTAGGGAGCAAGCATATAAATTTTAAATCAGAAATTTATTGCAAACATTTATCCCATGAATCTGGCAGGATTTGATGTCGTTTTAGGAATGGGTTGGTTAATAGCCAATAAAGCCAGTATTTTATGTGATCAAAAGTTAATTCAAGTAAATTCACCAAAAGGTAAAACGATCACAATTAAAGGAGATAAATCATCTAGATCCACAAAATTTATCTCTGTGATGAAAACTGCAAGTTATATAAGAAAAGGTTCTATAGTGTATTTGATTTCTATAATCACTAACACTAAAGGAAAGGATTTAAAAGATATTCCAGTAGTATCCCAGTTTTCAGATGTATTTCCAGAAGAATTGCCAGGACAACCTCCAGATAGAGAAGTTGAATTCAGAATCCATTTAATACCAGGAACAGCACCGATTGCCAAAGCACCTTACCATTTGGCACCCGCATAAATGCAGGAACTGAAGAAACAATTAGACGAATTGCTGGAGAAAGGATTTATACAACCAAGTTCGTCACCATGGGGAGCACCAATTTTATTTGTTAAAAAGAATGACGGATCGATGCGTATGTGAATTGACTACCGTGAATTAAACAAGGTTACGATTAAGAATCGGTATCCATTACCGTGAATCGATGATCTGTTCGATCAACTATAAGGAGCTCGATGATTTTTCTCTAAAATCGATTTAAGGTCAGGATATCATCAATTAAAGGTACAGGAAGAGGATATTCCTAAAATCGCATTCAGAACAAGGTATGGCCATTATGAATTTACCGTCATGCCATTTGGTTTAACCAATGCCCCAGACGTATTTATGGACATGATGAACCGAATATGTAAGCCATATTTGGATAAATTCATAATTGTCTTTATAGATGATATTCTAATTTATTCTAAGAATAAAGAGGAACATGCAACACATTTGCACGCACTTTTAAATTTTTTAAGAAAGGAACATCTTTATGCTAAATTTTTTAAGTGCGAATTTTGGTTAGAACAGGTACAGTTTCTTGGACACGTAGTGAATCAGGAAGGAATTCATGTGGATCCCACAAAGATCGAGGCGATTACCAAATGGAAACCCCCTGATTCACCAACCGAGGTTAGAAGTTTCTTAGGATTGGCCGGTTATTATAGAAGATTTATTCAAGATTTTTCTAGAATAGCGATTTCTTTAACTAAGCTAACCTGTAAATCTGTTAAGTTTGAATGGGGATTAAAACAAGAAAAAGCATTTAGAATTCTTAAGCATAAATTAACCCATACACCCATATTAGCGTTACCAGAAGGAACTGAAGACTTTGTAATCTATTGTGACGCTTCTAAATTAGGTTATGGATGTGTGTTGATGCAACGTCAAAAGGTTATAGATTACGCATCTAGACAACTTAAGAATCATGAAGAGAATTATTCAACCCATGATCTAGAATTAGGAGCTATAATTTTTGCTCCTAAGATTTGGAGACATTACCTTTATGGTAGTAAGTTTTCCATATTCACTGATCATAAGAGTTTAAGGTATATTTTCAAGCAAAAAGAGTTGAATATGAGGCAAAGACGCTGGATGGAGATACTTAGTGATTATGATTGTGATATCCAGTATCATGAAGGAAAAGCAAATGTAGTAGAAGATGCTTTAAGCCGAAAGTATCATGAAAAGCCAAAAAGGGTACGTTCTCTTAAATTAAATCTGCAAGTAGATTTAAATGATCAAATTAGAGAAGCACAAGAATCAGTAATCAAGGATGATACTGAAAAACTAAAAGGTATGCTAAAAGAATTAGAACAAGGAACAGATGGAATTTGGAGATTCCATAAAAAGAGAACATGGATACCTAAATTCGGAAACCTACGTCATCGTATATTAGAAGAAGCCCATAAGTCTAAATATACGATGCATCCAGGAAATGATAAGACGTATCAAGATTTAAGAAAGAATTTCTGGTGGATAGGAATGAAAAAGGACATAGCAGCCTATGTTTCTAAATGTTTAACTTGTTCACAAGTTAAAGCTGAACACCAGAAACCCTCAGGATTTTTACAACAATTAGAAATGCCAGTGTGGAAATGTGAATTAATAACAATGGATTTTGTTAGTAAATTACCCAAAACAAAGAAAGGCAATGATACAATCTGGGTGATTGTAGATAGGCTAACCAAATCAGCTCATTTTCTACCAATGAAGGAAACTTTCAGTATGGAACAACTAGCTAAATTATATGTAAAT
Organism: Helianthus tuberosus; assembly: GCA_030545235.1. NCBI lineage: Eukaryota > Viridiplantae > Streptophyta > Magnoliopsida > Asterales > Asteraceae > Helianthus > Helianthus tuberosus. The sequence goes on along the minus strand of CM060443.1, from coordinate 222,562,484 downwards.
GAAATTGTTTCATTACATGGGATTCCTTTATCAATTGTTTCTGATAGGGATAGCCGATTCACCTCTCATTTTTGGTCAAGTTTCCAAAAAGCCATGGGAACCAAGTTAAATCTAAGCACAGCTTATCATCCTCAAATGGACGGACAAAGTGAAAGGACGATTCAGACAATGGAGGACATGCTTAGAGCTTGTGTAATTGATTTCGGAGGTAATTGGGATGATCACTTACCTTTAATAGAATTTTCATATAATAATAGTTATCACACAAGTATCAATGCTGCACCATTTGAAGCACTTTATGGACGAAAGTGTCGAACCCCAGTCTGTTGGGCAGAAATTGGGGAAAAGCAACTATCTGGACCTGAGATAGTGCAAGAAACAACCGACAAGATTATTCAAGTCAAGGAACGACTGAAAGCAGCACGTGATCGACAGAAGAGCTATGCTGATAACCGACGCAAGCCATTGGAATTTCAAGTAGGAGATAAAGTATTATTAAAAGTCTCTTCTTGGAAAGAAGTGGTAAGATTCGTAAAAAAGGAAAAGCTAAGTCCCAGGTATGTTGGACCTTTTGAGATTATTAAAAGAATAGGACTTGTAGCTTATCAGCTACAATTGCCAGAGGAAATGGCAGGAATACATGACGTATTTCTTGTATCTAATCTCAAGAAATGCTTAGCTGATAAATCGCTAATGATACCTCTTAAGGATATAGAAGTAAATGAACAACTCAAGTTTGTAGAAAGACCTCTACAGATTGAAGACAGGAAAGTCAAGAATCTCAAGCACAAGAGATTAGTTCTGGTCAAAGTAAAGTGGGACTCCAAAAGAGGACCTGAGTACACATGGGAGCTTGAATCTGAAATGCAAAGGAAATATCCGCACTTGTACCAGTAGATCTCGAGGAACGAGCTCTAAAACAAGGTGGGGAGGATATAACAATCCTCAATAAACCGATACCCTCATAATAAATTCCGACACTCTATTATATTTTAAAAATGTCCCAATATGTCTTTAAATACACCCCGTATGTGATAACCGAGCCGAAATACATTAAATAGTATTTTAAATAATTAAAAACTGAAAATGTAAGTTGAGGCGGGCCGCGAGGACCCACCCCAACCTTACGCGGGTGGTATCAAGGCTAAAAGCTGATTCCGGTGAATTCTAAGTTAAGGCGGGCTGCGTAAGCTAACCTTAACACTTACGCGGGCTGCATGAGATCAAGATTGTGCCGTAGCCCGGTGATGACATGTGTCATCATCGTGTCAAGTCTAGTTGGTGATCCGGACGAGCTACGCATTGACTGGAGGTCAACGCAGGCCGCGTAGCCCTTAGGCTACTCTTACGTGGGCCGCGTGAGAGCCAAATTCAGCACCTATAAATAGAATGCATCGGATTTCATTTCAGTTCGTCCCGTTTTCATTTCTCAATCACAATTTCTGAATAGTAGGCTTTATAAAGCTGGTATTATACCCCCTAATTAGCGAGGTTATGCTCCGTTGTAAGTATTATAACCCCAGTTTCGTATTAGATACGCGGCCCGATTGATTTAGGGTTCCGTAACAACTGTCGTGGTTCTGCTCGACGTAGTTGTTGGAATACCGTCTTAGGGAGGGTATCATTAATATTTTCAAAGGGTTATTATACTAATCTATGTACATTTGTATAAATTATAGATTAATCCTAGGAAACCCTTACGCGAAGTCTAAGATATCAATCTGAGTTTATCCTCTTTTTGTTAACCTTTTTATAATATTTTACAAAACCTTAAATGTTTTACAATGTGATTAAGCGGTGATTGAGTCTTTGTAGTTCTTCAATTACTGCCGGTATGTTGGGGTTTTGTATACAGAATTTACTACACTGTGAGTAGTAAGTCGGGACGACAATACGTTACCATTGGACAACGAGTTAGCCAATGTGTAATATGACCCACCAGTCAGGATTGACAGTACTGAATGAGTAATTGTGTAGAAATAAACAATGTGATCGCTCTCAATACTGTTTTAATTGATAAAATATTTCTTGATTAAACTGAGATTCACTCACCAGTATTTCCCACTGACAAATGTTTTTAAAACGCGTTTCAGGTAACACAATGTGACAGCCAATTAGTAAAAAGCCAGCTGGAGAGCACTGAAGGCTTGGGAAAAACGTGGCTATAAAAGTTACCTAAAAGACGATGTTTTAAATTCAATAAAATAGGGTTTATCCCTATAAATAAGTTGTAATAAGAAACTTGGGTTTCATCCCAATATATTTATTTATATATAAATGGTGGTTTTACTCTGATAAACATTTCCTAACTACGGTCCTGATGTAATTTCCGCTGCCAAATTAACCAACTGATACCACCAACAATCTGAGTTCGCGTCCGCCCATTTCCGGGATAGGTAAGGGATCGGGGGTTGCGACACAAGCTAAATCTAAGCACAGCTTATCATCCTCAAACGGACGGACGGACAAAGCGAAAGGACAATTTAGACAATGGAAGATATGCTTAGAACTTGTGTAATTAACTTCAGAGGAAATTGGGACGATCATCTACCATTGATAGAGTTTTCCTACAATAACAACTATCAAACCAGTATCAATGCTGCACCATTCGAAGAACTTTATGGACGAAAATGCCGAACTCCAGTCTGTTGGGCAGAGATTGGAGAAAAGCAACTGTCTGGACCTGAGATAGTACAGGAAACAACGTACAAGATTATCCAAGTCAAGGATAGATTAAAAGCAGCACGTGATCGACAAAAGAGTTATGATGATAACAGACGAAAACCGTTGGAATTTCAAGTAGGAGACAAAGTATTATTAAAAGTTTTTCCTTGGAAAGGAATGGTAAGATTTATAAAGAGGGGAAAACTAAGTCCCAGGTATGTTAGACCTTATGAGATTATTAACAGAATAGGACCTGTAGCGTATCTGCTACAACTGCCAGAGGAAATGGCACGAATACATGATGTATTTCATGTATGTAATCTCAAAAAGTGCTTAACCGATAAATCATTAGTACTACCTCTTAAGGATATAGAGGTAAATGAGAAACTTAAGTTTGTAGAAAGACCCCTACAAATTGAAGACAGGAAGGTCAAGAATCTCAAACACAAGAGATTGGTTCTAGTCAACATAAGATCGGATTCTAAGAGAGGACCAGAGATTGGTTCTCGTCGCTCGCGGCCCGCGACAGCCTTTACTTGGGAGCTTGAAACAGAGATGCAGAGGAAATATCCACACTTGTTCCAGTAGACCTCGAGGACGAGTTCTAAAACAAGGTGGGGAGGATATAACAACCCTCCTAAAATACTTATAACACCCCTATACGTCCTAAAATACACCCTGTATACGAAAAGTGGACCCCAAATACTTTATTTTAAAAAAAAATAAAAAAATTAAAGGTCTCTGGCGGTGCGTGACAAAACCAGCAAATGCTGTCACGGGCCGCGAGCGAGTGACGGGTGGCGAAACCTTAGCCCACCATGTGGCATAACACTCGGCAGAACTACCCCCATGACTTGTCAAGGCTAAGGCCTACGACACCTAGCTTGCGGGGCGCGAAAGCCCCTTGTGTATCTTTCACAGGGCGCGAGAGAGGGTCGATCAGACCCTATAAATAGATGGGATCGGCTTCAGTCCCAAATCATTCAAAACTTTCTCGATCTCTCTCAATTTCTGAATTATAGAAATAATATCGGGCATAATACCCCCTAATTAGTGAAGCTCTGCCTCGTTGTAAGTATTTTAACCCCCGGTTACGTATTAGATACGCTGCCCGATTGATCTAGTGCTCCGTAACGCCTGTCGAGGCTCTGGCCGACGTAGTCGTTGGAGTTCTGTCTCAGGGAGGGTATAACTAAAGGAAATTGGGTTATTATACTAACGCGTGCGCGTTATTTAATTAATAGATTATAACTAGGAAGTCACAAAGGAAATACCTAAAGTAGCAATGTGAGTGATTTCTCTTTTTGTGAAACCTTTTTGTAAACTGTTTTTACAAAACCTCAATTGTTTTAATTTATATTTAACAGTGATTGAGTATTTGTGATTCTACGATTATCGTCGGTATGTTGGGGTTATGTATACAAAATTTGTTGCTACAATGTGAGTAGTAACATTACCACCAGTCAGGATTGACAGTACCGTGGTGGTAATTAAAGTAGATGTAAACAAATGTAATTGCTGGATTGCCCTCAATAGTGTAAAATGATAAAACTTTTCTTGATTAAATTGGGATTCACTCGCCAGTATTTCTTGCTGATAAAATGTTTTTAAACGCGTTTCAGGTAACAAAATGTGAAAGCCAAATAGAAGCTAGCGGGACAGCACTGAAGGCTTGGAAAAGTGGCTATAAAATTTACCTAAATAAAGAAGATGTTTTATTTCAATAAAATAGGGTTTATCCCTATCAACATTGTTGTAATGGAAACTTGGAAATTTCCCATATATTTAATATTATAAAATATGGTATTTTACTCTAATAAAATATTTCCTAACTATGGTCCTAATGTAAATTACGCTGCCAAACTGATAAACACCGATACACTGATACTGTTCGCGGCCGGCCGTTCCCAAGTAATTAGGGGCCGGGGGTTGCGACATTAAGGGTCACTTTCATGGTGACGTCACCAGCAGTTCTCTCTTCCTATATATAGTTCTTCATTCTTATTGTAAGAGTTAAGACTTAGAGTCTTTCTGCATAAGAACTAAGTAAGTGAGAAAGTGCACCTAGTGAGGGGGTACATTTGTACCTGTGATTGTATTACATCTAGATTTGTATTCAATTAACTCATTCTACAATAATTTCCAAATCCAGTTATGATAGATTGATGTCTTTGTTTATTAATGTTTGATTAAAATTTTAATTTGATTCAACTGTTTTATTAGAAAAACATACACTACACACACTCTTAAATCTAAGAGCACTAAATAGCTCAATCCAACCATAAACAAAGTAGAAAAAAGATGACCCGTTAAATTTGACTCGAAACCCAAACCTATCATGTATGTCCTAAAATCTAGAAGTTATTTAAATACCAAAAAGTAAATCTACCGTACATATGTTTATCCTTGACCAATGTGTAGTAATAAAACCCTTTGTGGGGCGTTATGCAACAAGTGACGAAACACGTAAGAGAGGGGCTTTATATAACTTGAGTGTGTAGTGGGGATATATATGTATAGGGCTTTATATATATGTATGTATATATATGTGTGTGAGTAGAGAAGAATGGGCAACGCCGTGAAAATTTTCACGAGGAGGAGGGATTTTCAGCACATGGCGCCCCCCATAATGGTGTTCAGGGGCGGCATGGGGCGCTATGGGAGTGGTAGGCGTGATATAAAGCCCCATTACAGATGGTCTAAGAGATAAACAAACAAACAATTAACAAAACAGTCCTAATTTTGCGGACTAAATTAGTGACCCAACTGAGCTCTGCACAAGCCTGAGCTTTTCACTACTCAAGTTTGGCTCATCGTATTTTTCTGAAGCTTGAGCTCGGTTCGCGAGTAAAACCAAAGCTCGTGCTCGCTTTGACATTGATTAAACGAAAGTTCGGTTCAAGCTGGCTCACCAATGTTATTAGTTCAAATAAAACCTGTTTAAATTGATATAATTACATATATATTTATATTAAAAATTGGACAAAACAACCATACAAATGTAAAATAAAAACGACACCATATTGCAAATTAAAATGGTTAGGAGACCAACATATATATAAAATAACTAAATTTTGTTTGGGCTTGTTTAAACGAGCTTTGTATTTCAGGCTCGAGCTCGGGCTCGTTAAGGCTTGACTCGTTTGACCTTATAACCAAGCCGATCATAATTAAGTATCTCTCGAGCCTTTGGGCTTGTTTACACCCCTCTAACTATTGAACTTTGACAAAATCAGTCTTAACACCTAACTCGTCCATATTACCATCTAACTTGTGTATGCCGAATCTTTTTGTGTATCCTGTGCGCTACTCTCATCTTTGGTGTTTTCTTTTCCACTCATTTTCCAGGTCCCATTAAAAAGCAAAGACTGATTAATTTGTTTCCAGGTCCCATTAAAAAGCAAAGACTAATCAATTTGTTTGTTCGAAGTGAGTGCATGACCTTGCACTTAATATAATTGTCATATATTTTATTGTTGCAGCACCAAACCGGATTTGTTATGAAACCGGTTTTTAAACTTAAATAATCCAGTTCGGTTTAACCCAAACCGGTTTCTACATCTGGATCCGGTTTTGTTGTGCACCTCTAACTAGTATCCATGAATAGATTATGGCAATCATACTTCGCTGTCTATTTATTATATGGTTTGAAAAACACCAACTAATAGTCAAGTCTTTCTCAAGATGAATCCAATCCTAAATTGTTGATTACTTACACCATCTTGAATTCCTTGACCAAACTTCAATTTCTCTCTTCCAAATCATTACTTTCTTTCCCTGGGTGCTAGGCACATAGTAATGGCTTTCAACGCAACAGAAGAGTTTATTGATATTCTGGATGAACTCTATCTTGAGACTAATATTACTGAAGCTCTAATGAGTAAGTTACTTGCAAAGATAAGTCTTGCTTGCAAGTCAGAACGGGAATCAAATCAGGAAAACTAATACAGCAAACCAATGTTATGGATTGGGATGTACATCGCTTTGGCATCACTGTGTTGCATCATTCTGATGTTTTCTGATTTATTACATGGTTTAAGAAGCAGAAAGCTATGGTTTCCCTGTAAATACTTTACTATTAATGCTGCTTCTCTCTCTGTGATAGCTGTTGCAATGAAGTTACCGGTGGATCTAAGTGGTTCTATGCCTGGTGTTGTGGACCAAGTGGCAAAGCTCGGAAGCATGGCCTTTATGTGCACCATGATGGCCAACTTATTGCCTTGCTTAGCAACCATGGACAACAACGAGCTTTTGACAAACATTACAGCTTTGGGTGTTTTGGTAATCACCTTGGTCGTCAACGTTTGCATTCAAATACAAACGGGTGTTGTTGCTTCCAATAGAGAAAATACTGCTAATGACCGTCTTTCGCTACTGTTGGATAGAGGAGGTTATGATTTACGGGTTTTAGCCAAAATTTCCACCTCCACTATAGCCACAATTTATGTGACTTTCTTACTCTTGTTGTTAATAATACATGTATGTTCATCTTTAGCAATCCTAAAATCCAAACAGATTATAGAATTGAAATACCAAAAAGTACATGAAACAGCTTCAAAAGATGTTCGGGAGGGGTGCCAAGATCCTGGGCAGAGTGAGCTTCCCATCACGATTGACTCTCAAGGTACATCACGACCTACAGGCAACACCGGCGAAGCCCAGGAAGGCAACTCACAATCAACCAGAAAATTATTAACAGTTGAGAAGCTACAGCAACTTGTGAGCAACTATTGGATCATGGCAGGAAGTGGCAGCCCTCAATTCATCATGGCTTGCTCAGCGACAACCACTGCTTCTGGGGTAATATGTGCTTTAACTACCATCTTACACGCTTTAACTGTGTTTTGGTCTATTTCTGATTTGTTAGATAAGGAGGGCCTTGGTTCAGCTTATGGTTCAGCTTATAAGTGGTCAACCTTACTGATTCTCATTGTATAATTTGTCGGAATTGTACTTGGTACAATTGCACCACTTTCTCGATGTTTTGCAACCTTAAGCTTCAAGGTGTCCATCAAAAGCATTTGGAATCATATTAAGGTCTTTAAAGTAGAGAAATACTGGACTCATAAGTTATATGACTGGAAATATGGTATCATTCCATCCCCATTTCGTAGCTGCAAACAGGAACTCAAGGTGATCATCAAGAATCTAAAAGGCCTAATTCTCATGTTTTCTATAAAAATTCAGGAGGGAGTTGTGGTACTATGCAAGATAATAGCGTTGATCCCCTTTTGCTTGATGATATGTGTCCTGTATTGTTTGCGTTTTTTGAAGTGGTCATTACAGGCCACTTTTCGTTCATGGGAAAAAATGCCTCAGATCTTGGAACAACGCAAATATGTTTTGCAACTTGAAGATGAAAACGAGCTAGCTGACAGAACCTTGGAAGGTCTTTTAAAATCTTTTAACCGACTGATCCAAAAGAGTGAAAAGAAGCAACCCAAAAGTCTCATGACGCTAATTGAAGAAAATTCCACAGAAGGTTTTCAAGGAGTTAAGATCTTCAACAAGGACGGTCCTCATTTTCAAGGAGATTGCTGGAGCTTACTGGTGGTAACCCTAACAACCATTGCCGTTACTCTTCCTAACATCGAAAAGGTGAAAGTTAAAAGCTTGTTGAAAAGCGTGAGGGAAGGGCTTCAATACGTCACACTTGTAGAAGAAACCCTCAATGCTACTGATGATCACTATAAAAGCATTCAAAAGGCTTCTAAAGTCTTGTGGGAAGAGGTTGATTTTGTTGGCCTTAATTGTGTGATCAAAGTTTGATAGAAGTGCAAGGGTTGATTATGCATTAGTTTAAAGTTATTTAGATGGCGGTTACAAGGTAGTTATAAAATATGGGGACTAAAGTTGACAATCTGGAAGTTGGCAACTTCTCCTCTAATCGAAAGGGTATGTCCCTGAGGACATGTTTGTTCGCGATTGGCTGCATACAAGGGATCAAGGGATGCGACTTGTGGATGTAAAGACACACCTCTTCAAGTTTCATTCTCATCCACATATTCTAGAGACGTGACTATTCGTGAAAGGACACGACTCTACACTCGCACCCATTGAAGTCTATAAATAGTTTAGTTTTAGTTTGTATTTTAGTAATTTGGAATATTGTATCTTGCATCTTGTAACAATCAGGTTCTATTGTTCATTTATTAATACAATTGCATATTAGGGTTTATCCCTCTCTTCTTGTTCTTGTTCGATTGTTATTTTGTTCTTGATTGATGGGTTGAATTCATGGTCTCCTGGGATCTACATTGGTATCAGAGCCAAGGCTCAAAGAATCAAGATCATGGGTTCAATTCTTCAATCAAGGCAAGGGTTTCGCGGTTCGGAAGAATCATCTGAGGGAAGGCAGGAAATCATCGGGCGAACCGATCATGTTGGTACGAGTCTGAATGGAGGAAAGAGCGGCCGGGCAGCGGAAAAGGTGAACAGTACGCGCAGGGGAAGCCATCCTTCGTTCATGGAAATCACCAATTTAAAAGTCTCCCAAGAAGTTGATCCCGGATTCGCATACAATTAAAATATTGGGTTCAGAGATTGCCCAAGGAAAAGATACAGAGAAGGAAGAGAGGATGCCATCACAAAGATCAATCGCAAGAGACGGTGTTCGTGTCGGAATTCCCTAAGGACTTGCAGGGTTGAAGATTGTTGATGGAATAATAGCGGGAACATAATGGTTTGCACAGTCATATGTAGACATGGATGAGGCCGCAAAGTTTTTTGGTGTAGTGTGTGACGCATGACACCAGGATTATAGTTTGCCCAGGAAGAAGCATGCAAAGTTCAAGAATCAAACTTGGATCAACAATTAGGGGGGTGAATGTTGGCCTTAATTGTGTGATCAAAGTTTGATAGAAGTGCAAGGGTTGATTATGCATTAGTTTAAAGTTATTTAGATGGCGGTTACAAGGTAGTTATAAAATATGGGGACTAAAGTTGACAATCTGGAAGTTGGCAACTTCTCCTCTAATCGAAAGGGTATGTCCCTGAGGACATGTTTGTTCGCGATTGGCTGCATACAAGGGATCAAGGGATGCGACTTGTGGATGTAAAGACACACCTCTTCAAGTTTCATTCTCATCCACATATTCTAGAGACGTGACTATTCGTGAAAGGACACGACTCTACACTCGCACCCATTGAAGTCTATAAATAGTTTAGTTTTAGTTTGTATTTTAGTAATTTGGAATATTGTATCTTGCATCTTGTAACAATCAGGTTCTATTGTTCATTTATTAATACAATTGCATATTAGGGTTTATCCCTCTCTTCTTGTTCTTGTTCGATTGTTATTTTGTTCTTGATTGATGGGTTGAATTCATGGTCTCCTGGGATCTACAGATTTCCGCCACAAATGGTTAGGAATCAAGTTGAAAGATATTGTTTCTCAAGTGAATACAGCTGCTTACCAAGTGGATACAACACCACAAAATGTTCAATTGTTCTTTGAAAAAGCTAAAAACATGATCAATGAAGGGGTGGGAAGTACGGATATTGAATGCCCGGATGGTTATTCCCAACACATATCTATTTGTGCCTACTCAATGTGTCGTATCACTGAAACAATCATTGATGACACGGAAAGCCACAAGAAGCTATTTGATGAATTATCCTCAAGGATCGCTGACATAATGGCGGCATGTCTCACCAACCTACCCCATGTCATTGCAATGAAATGCCACACTAGTGTGATAGAGAAAAGGGAGGCAAGTGTTGAAGCTGCAGCCATACTTCTAGGTGAGACTAAGGTGATCATCAAAACTCTTCTTGAAAGCCCCCTTCATGACAAATGGCATGCTTATTTAAGTATGAATCCAGAAGACTTGGCTTTTATTGACAAATGGCGTGCTTATTCAAGTGAACCTTGAATCACTTCCGTTCTTCAATTAATGAAGTAAGTTCACTTAGATTTCCCACGAATATTGATTTCCTATTATACGTATAAAATTGTATTAACCACTTGTTTATGAACCAGTGTGTGAAGCTACCTTTACTCCTCAAAGCAAATCTGATGGGATCAAGATTGAACTAATAGTTTGGCGAACCAGTGTGTGAAGCTACCTTTAGTTTCTAAACCTTGTAACAAGTTATTTTGGCGAAGTCCTTTGTTGTAATAACTGGTACCTTTTCCTAGTTTACTTGTAAGATATATGTTGCTTGTTGAATGGTATGGTTTGAGAAAGGATTCGAATATTTTCATATGGATTTGTTGTCTTGGCATATCTCCATAGGATCTTGGTGTTTGCAAGTTACGTGAGTTATTGGAAAGCAAAAGAAGTTCTCAAAATACAAACACAAATGTAACATGATTCTTGGTCATTAGGCTGTTTGGTTGATATTATAAAGCCACTTTGTTAATAGATTAGACCGAATTAACCTTGGTAGATTTTGTATAATCCTTCATGATCTGTCCATTGAAATCTTTTCATTTGGTTAAGAAAGACACCATTTCCACCAAATAGATAGCAATTTCTCTTCATTTGTATACTCGGTATAAAATTTGCAAGAATGATGCTGATCTATTGTAAGAAAATCTCTCATACCGAATCGAAAATATTCACTTTTCTCGACTGTTTCTGCACGTGGGACAGCCTCAGCGACCTCTTCACATCAGAATATTGCTTATTCAAACTGCTTATATAATTATTTTTCAGAACATTTACCTTCTGCATTGTTGGTTCAGACCTTGGCACAACTCACGTATAAAAGAAAATAATAGACAAAAGGTTTGCGGCTTTTGTATGGTAAAGAAAAGACGTATACGAAGGAAACAGAAAAGCTGGTTATTTTATTGAACAACTCAATATAGCCTTAGAGCATTCACATCCTAACCATCAAATTATGTGAGGAGGGGTTTTTATATTATAAAGGGTATAAAAAGTGGTTGTGAGTAGAGGAGAAAGAAAATGTTACTGTTTATCTGTATATTTGGAGGGACACTGTTCACCCGTTATAATTTTTTAATATATTTTGAAAGTGTTTGTTAGTGGAAGTGAGAGAAAAATGTAATGATAATATTATTTAATTGAAAGGAGAGAGAAAAAGTATTTGTTTTTAGTGGAAATATAATGATATAGGAGTTGTTTTTTAGTGGAATGTATGTATAATTTGATGGTTAGGATGTGAATGCTCTTATATAGGCTTACATGCAACGTACACTCCAGACTCTTTCACAACAGAAATATAACTACTGCAACAACAATCCTACAAATATCTATTTGGTGATGAATAAAGTGGTTTGCCGTTCAAAAAATTAAAAAAATAAATAAATAAATAACTACTGCAACAACAAAGACACATGCTCCACCTGTTCAATAGGAAACTTCCTAAAGAATCGTGAGACCAGTGTTGCAAACATCGTGATTACTCGGCGATTAATCGTCGACTAGTCGCTAGTCGGCCTCCTACTGAGTAATTTTTCACTAATCAGTCAAAAAATGGCTAGTCGGTCAAAGCCGGTCCAAGCCGCCCTAGTCGGCCCAAGTCGGCCCATTTGAAATCCTTACAAAATAGGCCCAAGATTACAACTTTAGCCCATTTTCCTTATCCCTTACCCTAATATGATGAAGAATTTGAGTCGGAGAAAGAGGATGAAGTAGAGACGAGGAGATTGAATACGCAGCGTATATAAAGGGTGTTTTTTTAAAAAACATTGTTATACATTATTTATCGTTTTAGCAAACTTTTATAATAAGTAATTTTAAAAATAGATAAATAAAAAACATTGTTAAGTATTCTATCGTATAGTATAATTTATATGTCTCGTATAGACATATGGATGTAGTATGGTATCATATAGTATACGTGTAATATAATGTTGCATCTTATCGTATCGTATCGTATCGTATAGTGTATTAAGTATTCTATCGTATAGTATAATATAGGTCTCGTATAGGCCTATGGATGTAGTATCGTATCATATAGTGTAGTATAAATCTCATATAGGCCCATACGTGTAATATAATATTATATGCTATTGTATCGTATAGTGTAGTATAAGTCATGTATAGGCATATATGTGTAGTATCATCTCGTATAAGCCTATAGGTGTAGTATCGTATCATATGGTGTAGTATAAGTCTTGTATAGGTCCCGTATAGGATTATAGGTCTCGTATAGGCCTATGGATGTGGTATAGTTCCCACGTAGTCCTGTAGGTGTAATATAAGTCTCGTATAGGACTATATGTGTAGTTTAGGTCCCGTATAGGCTTATAGGTCTCGTATACACTACACTACACTACACTATACGATGTGATATTATACGAGACTTATACAACACTATACGATACTACATCCGTAGGCCAATACGAGACTTATAGGCTTATACGAGGTCAATACATGACCTATACTACACATATACGATACGATACGATATTTATCATATAAAAATGATTAATGTTGTATAAAAAAGTTTGTAAGAAATACTTATTTTTTATTTATATAAAATAGAAAACTTTTTTTTATAAAGCTTTACTAAAACGATTAATATTATATAAATGTTTCTAAAAAAACCACCCTTTATATATGCTGCGTATAGGTCTATTCACAGCGTATATAAAGGGTCAAAAAGATAATTTTAACCCTGGTTTACGAGCGTGTGAAGTGTAAAGTGCGCCATCAAAGCGCCACATTGCGCCCGTCACCCACTCCACGCGCGCGGGCGCGAGTCATGGTGCGCCGCACCCTTCGCGAGTACACTAGTGTATGCTTCCATAAAACAATAAGGATGGAGTGTTCCCACTTAAATACCCCTTTAAGTTTCATCTCTTCTCCTATGTAGGACAAAGTGCTATTCTCAATTTTTCAGCATTCAATTTTCAAACACCAAACTTTGAGCATCGATATTTCATTCATCTTAGCTCCGTTTTGGACGTGGTTTAGTTCGTTGTGAAGCTCTTCCAACATAGAACACAAACTCACAAATAAATATATGAAATCTCCTTTGTTTCTTATATTTATTTTTAGTTCAAAAATAGAAAAAACATTTCCTATATTTGTGAAAAATCCTATTTTCACCAAATTTCCAACATATACTGTGGGTTTTAGAACTTCGGGTAAACGTTAATTCAAAAAATTGTTCGTTGGGTATCTATTGAACTGATAATCATGTAAAATATTTATTTTTATATAAAAATATTATAGCGAGCCATACTTTATACTTGTCTTTATGTTGTAATTTTTTTTTAAATATTAACGTATGAAAAAAGGAAAATTGGTATTTAATAAACCAACCTTTAACCAGTTGGTAAATAATAATCCAACCTACAGAATTGGTATATAATAATCCTACCTATCAACATGTTGGTACTCAATGAACTTTCGTTAATTTTTTTAACTGAAGTTAGTTTTTAAGTTTTATTTATTAAACAAACAGTCCCTGTAGTTGTAATTTACTGGTTTTAACTATTTTATGAAACAAAAAAACCACTCGAAAATCCTCATTTTCCTCGATTTGAGGTTTATAAAATAGTTAAAACTAGTAAATTACAACTACAGGGACTGTTTGTGTAATAAATAAAACTTAAAAACTAACTTCAGTTAAAAAAATTAACGGAAGTTCATTGAGTACCAACATGTTGATAGGTATGATTATTATAAACCAATTCTGTAGGTTAGATTATTATTTACCAACTGGTTAAAAGTTGGTTTATTAAATACCAATTTTCCTATGAAAAAACTATAATGGTTTAGAAATCGTGGGGTCTTAAAAGTTAACATTAATTTTTAAAAGTTGGATTTCAAAAACTTTGAAAATCATGTAAAATTACTTTTTTTATTTTCCTTATACATGTCTTTTAGTATAGGTTTAGATAATAGAAGTTAAACGATATAATCAACAATCTGGGGATGAAAATCGAACCCGAGTCCGATGGTGAAACATAATAAAAGTTTATAAATCAGAGTAAATATGAAATCATATAAAACAAAAACGATTATAAGAATTGAGTTAAATAGGAAATTGACTGTTTACGTTATTAGATTTAGGCCTTTGGGTAGCTCCACCTAAATATCACATCAACCTTTTTTCCTCATTTTATTTTACCCCACTCCAAAGAAATGATTTAATCCCTCTTAACTTCATCTAACCCTATTTTTTAGTGGTTTTTGGTTTAAAAAAATAAAGGAATAATTAATTCTGTCTTTTAACATCCGGTTAACATGTTAATATACAACTTATTTAATGCCCCTTAACACAAGAAGGGAGTGGTTTGCAATCTCGGTTAACATGCCATGTCACCGTTAACACCCAAAATGTTAGAGTACACCCCATGACCTTATAAAACTTAACTGTAATAGCTGTAAAATTAAAGTTGCGGTTTAACTAATTTATGTTATTTATAATCAATATTATTCAGTTATGTTTTTTTTTTCAAAAAAATTAACGTGTGTGTAAAATATAATTAAGGTAGTCAAATTCCTAAAAGACAAATTGCCCCTTTAAACTCTTAAATATAATGTAATTTTTTTGTCCTCTCAACCTTTTTTTGTGATATAACTTGCTCGTGCAATGCGGTGGGCAAGATAGACACTAATAATCACGTAAAATGTTTATTTTTACATAAAAAAAACTATAGTGAGCCATACTCAATTCGTGTTTTTATGTTGTAATAAATTTTAAATATTAACGTGTGAAAACGTTACAAAGGTTTAGAAATCGTGGGGTAGTTGACTTAAAAGTTAAGAATATATTTTAGAAGTTGTATTACAAAAAGTTTAAAAATCATGTAAAAGTACTTTTTATTTTCCTTATATATGTCTTATAGTATAGATTTAGATAATTGAAGTTAAACCATATAATCAACAACCTAGGCATGAAATCAAACTACAAATATAGCAAACCAGAAAATAAACTACAGATTGAAAAGATAATGGTGATTGAGGGACTTCTAGTATTAATGGAATCGAACTACAAATTATGATCCACCAAGATAGAGGAATTTCTGAGAGACAATGACTTTTGGGATGTTATTGAACCTACAGTCAGCATAGCTATAGATGAAAGGAAGATGTACACAACACTGGGGTACATATGTTAAACCCTACCGAAAGACTTCTTGGTACAAGTAGGTATCGAACCGAACGAACACGAACAAGGCCGTGTTCGTTCGTTAAGTAAATAAACATGTTCGCGAACAGTTCGTGAACACCGGTCTCGAACCCAAACAAACGCAGACGAATAAAAAAGAACGTAAACGAACTTCTAACTTGAAACTACAAAATGAAAACATTGTTAAGCTTAAACACTGGTCATAAGTACTTAAATACAACCATCAAATGATATATCAAAAAGAAGTCTACCACAACCACCAAACGATATCAAGTTTAACTAACTTAGACATAACTATTCAAAATTTAACTAATTTAGGGGTTGTTTGGCAATTTCTGAATGGTTAAGTACTGAATCAGTAAGATGTCTGAACCATTAACTGCTGAACTAGTAAGAGCTCTGAACCATTAAGAGCTAGTATAATGTTTAACCGTTTAGAGGCAAATGTCTCACCAATTCACATTAGAGGTCGTAACCATTCAGACTCAGTAAACTGCTTAACCATTCAGAGGCAAATGTCTGAATCATTTAGACATTGCTCGCGAAAACAAACAGTCTGAGTCATTAAGTGTTGAACCAGTAAGAGGTCTGAACTATTAAGGGCCTCATTAAGAGGTAAACAAACAACCCCTTAGACATAATTATCCCAAAAAAATGTCTTGAAAGTCCAAATTTTAGCTAACTTAGAAATAAACAACGTTTCAAGTTTTCAACTTGTTTAGATTAAAGGTTTATTATTTATTATTCTTTTAATATTATCAAACGAACACGAACCAATGTAACCGAACATATTACCGAATGTTCACGAACAAAGTCGTACGAACGAGACCTTTGTTCATGTTCCTTCGCTAAGCTAACCAAACGATTTTTTTTATTCGTGTTCGTTTGTTAAGCTAATCGAATGAACATAAATGAACTTTCCGCTGAACGGTTCACGAACTGTTCGCTAAACATTCGGTTCGTTTACAGCCCTAGAAGTAGGCATAATAATGAATGCTAAGGAAGTATAACACGCTTTGAAGATTCGATTTCTTGGAATTGATCATGTACCAAAGGAAGAACAGGAAAAAGCAGCTCAAAAAGCCGTTGAGAAAGAAAAATTGGATAGGATCGCTGAGAAAGAAAGATTGGATGTGATTGTTCAAGAAGAACTAGCACGTACGAAGGAAGTTTAGGAAGCTGCAGACAGATAGGAAGCTTTGCTTGGGCATTTATGTCCTTTTACTATGAAACTCAAGGGTAAAATTAACCCATCAGGTTTTATAGGAACCCACTGGGTTTTATCGGATAACTACCATCGGCTTGCCAACGTCTGTAAGTCAATTGTTTGTTGACTTGGGCATTTATGTCCTTTTACTATGAAACTCAAGGGTAAAATTGTCTTTTCGTCATGTATAACCTTAAACAGCCAGCATCCTCTTCTACATAACCCCACCTCTACCCTTTACCACCTCCACCTTTCACTACCACCACCATACCATCAAACATTGCTAAATTGCGTTTCAGTCCATGAATGCCAGCCAGACTTTATAACAATCTTAATAATAACATTTGAATCGGTAATGATATTTAGGGGGTTTAAACAGATTGTTTGTTGTCTCCGGCGAGATGCGTCTAAAACAAAATTTGAAGTTTGGACAACTAAACTAGAGAATGAGGTTCGGTTTTCCATAATCCAAGTCGATGTTGAATATCTCTTTAATGGAACCACATTTTGAAACTTTAAGCCTTTCTAAATGATTCAGTAACCTCATTGGATTGGATGGAAACAGATTCATAAGACTTACTGTTGGATATCAAGCCTTTATCACTCTCACTAAAAACTCATGAATGAATATGAAAATGAACTATTCTCAAAGAGGTGTATGAACCATGCAGTAAAGAAAGGAAAACAACTACTACTTATTTTATTGAGTAAAGATGGGGCTATTTATAGCCAGTACAAAAAAACGTGGAACAATTCCAACCATTGAAAATACTAGTACTCCTAGAGAACCGGTAGACCTAATGACCCACTACTCAAAGTTCACCTCCATAAATCCGGTCAAAATAGAATATGCCAATTCTGACTTACAAACTATTAAATATACCATAAAATAAAATCTCAAATAAATGCTTTTATCTTCACGTCCACTCATGCAACATCCACGTAACCTTTGAATACCAGCTTATTCCATGCAAATTAAACCAAGACTAATTTTGGCTTGATCCATACCCATGACCCGATAATGCGCCGACTCGTGTGACCCGCGAACCAAACCCGATTAACCCAACAATCACCCCCTTAATCGGTGTTTGTTTACGCCTTAACCGCAGCACCGAATCACCTCGGTTTCAAACCATCATGACTTTTACCGGACACCCCAACCACCACCGGTCACGCCCAAAGTCAACTTGGTTCAACCAGAATCAAACCGACCACACTTGTAACATGTCACATGGCATCCCGTTGGAACCGTTCATTCACATCTTGACTCATCACGAATCAACAACCTCTCCCCGGCCACATCCGAGTCACCCGATTTGAACTCCAACACCATAATGTCACCACCGTGTTCCTTTTTTTGCAACAACCTTTTTCCGATCACCCTTGCTCAAGAGGCTCTCCACCGACCAAGAAAACAAAGCCACCCACTTCTAACATTTTCTCACCTTGCCAAACGAGACGAATCCAAAGCCACCTGCTTTGACGGATCCATTATGCCCGTTTTTCACGCACTATGCCGGTCTCCTCTTATCACGAACAATCCGATCAAGGCTTCCGCAAAATATTTCTTTTTGCTTTCAAAAGAGCCACCTTCAAACAACTTACTGTTGTTTTTCATGCGGAAACCATTGCTCTTGAATAACCCATTTTCCTCTGTTTTAATCAAGACTAACAGCCACCAAAAATCCCGATGTTCGTCACCGGTCACCCCCCGTCGTCGCACCTGACAACGGTCGAACCGAAACACCTCTCGATCTCCATCTTCTGCTGTATAACAGTCCCGAAACAGCACCGAAAACTGATGTTTAAATTACCGGTCACCCCGTTGTTTCAATCGGTACGTCTACCACTGTAACACCCCGTGTTCTCGGAAGTCAAAGTCAAAGTCAAGGTCAAAGTCAACGACCGATCGCGCGACTTGACTTGTAGTGAACTCCTTTTATGTGTTTATTTTAGTTGTATTATGTGGAGTACTTATCAATAATCGCAGTAATCGACATACGTTTATTGCTATTAATCGACTTACGACTGTGAACAATAGGAAGTAACAATGCGATAAAGTTAACTAAACACTAATCAATCTAACACTAATCAAATCGACATCGAATCGCAATTCGAATCGCAGTGAATTACAGGTTCTGGATATTGTTTTACGTGTGTGTGTGTTATTATGTGTTACTTGTGCATGCTTATTTAAGTTTTGTGGTGACTGATCAAAACGCAATCACAACTCTATCGGCATCGCAACTCAAACGAATCGCAATCTAATCGCACGCTCTAAACGCAAGTTACTGATAGTGATTTTATGTTAGATATAGTGGTTAGGATTAATGGGTAATACTATCGCATCGCTCACCCGAACCGAATCGCAACGCTCAGAACGCGAAACAGAACACGAAACTCAACTCACCGGAGCCAATCGATCGAGTGACCGCTCGATCGGATGGCCACCCGATCGGATGGCCACCCGATCGGGTAGCCACCCGATCGGACTGTCATTCGATCGGTGACCCGCTCGATCCACTTGCTTTTTGCCATTTTGGGAAGCCCTATAAATACCCCACCTGTCAACATCATTTGTTGCCTTTACTCTCATCCGGACCAGTCGCTCAAGCTTACTTTTCTCTCAATTTCTCTCAATTCTTGTAAGTTTCTTCCTAGATCTTTGTACATCTGTAATCTACACTTGATTCTACATCTTTTTCACCGAACAATCTTGACTTTAAAGCGTGAAATCACTAGATTTGAGGTGTTTTAGGGTGATGTCAGCATAAAGTTCTTATGAACTTGAGTGTTGACACCATTCCACCAAGAACCACTTGAATCTGAACCATTTCCATATGTTTTAACAATGTTTTTCTTGTAAAACTAAACATATTTGAGATGTAAGAGGATTAAAAGATGTTTATTCTATTTCTTTCAACTCTTTTACACTCAATACACTCAAGCCGATAGAACCGGACCTTGTTCTGATCTTCTACCCATTCTTGGTGATGCATATGCTCAAGATCTGAGCTCTGTCAACGAGACAGTGATTTTTTGGGTTGAACATGAACAAACCGTCAAGGAGCAGTTAGCTGATTTGGGTTGGGGTGATTCCCATCCGATCGGACCACTGAGACTTGGTGAAGTTCGAGTTGTTTAAACTGATGTCGTATCGTCTCGATCAAACCGTAAACTTTCAAACTTAACAAGTTCCAAGACAAACCAGTCACCCGACTGCCACCCGATCGGATGACTTTCAAACTTCCAAGACAAACCAGACAAACCGTAAACTTTCAAACTTAACAAGTAGGATGACTTATGGTTTCCGCACTTAAACAATTTTCAACATGTTCAATGCACAAGACTGCCACCCGATCGGATTGCCATCCGGTCGAATGAATGTCCTGCTGTGAACTTGTTCTCACACTGAGAAGCCTTGCCAATCGGATCGCCGTCCGATCGAACGACCGTTCGACCGACCAACTTAAAGGGTAGAGATACTTCTCTATTTTCAAAATACTACAACGAAAATTTTAAAGGACAAACCATGGTACACAAACACATCTATGCCAACGAATGTCAGCTCGATCGAGTGGCCATCCGAACGGATGACCACCCGAACGGATCAACATCCGAACGAATGGCTGACCGGCCGGATTGCCATCCGTCCAGATCACCATTCTACACTTGGCACTTTCCTCGTTTCATGCACCGTTCTTCGCTTATGCTATCGTTAATTATTCAGGCTAATCTCGCTCTTTAAGCGCTCCCTTCAATCCACCATCGTTGTGAGTATACTCGATCCCTTTTTGTTTTACGCACTTTTGGGTGTTACATACGTTACGAATAATCAAATCACATCGAACACACAACGCAAACACTATTTAAACGCTAACCGTTACTACATGTTATACGTGACTCGATGAATGCTTATTTGTTATGTTTAAACATAGATTGTTGTCTACCTGCCTTAGCAATGATAGTACTTTAGTTTGGACTCAGCACCTGTTAACTCAGCGGTTGTTAAAGACCATTACTCACATGATCGCAGTGGCGAAAATGTGTTGCGAACTGCTTTATGCAGTCAACCCGCAGTCATTGGTATTGATAGGATCTTTGTCGATAACTTATGGCTTCACATCACACGTTGTACGTGCTTGTTATGCATAAACGATTTCGAACTCTATATTATACTACCAAACTTGTATGCTCACCTTTACACTATGTGTATTGAATTTTACTTTAACGTATGTCACAGGTGCTTAGGATGCTTGCCTGCCTTGTTTGCTGTGTGATGAAATCGAGGCTAGGAAAGAGTCCTAGAAACAAACAAATAAACTATCTATGTAAAATCTGAGTTGTCGGATCAGAACTTGTTTTTGAGATGTTATGTCTGTAATAACTTGTTTGCTTAATATGTTAAGGTATGGGACGTAATGCTAAATATTCGGTAATGATAGTTGTTGTAGATTTCTCATGAACAATCTGTTTCGCTCAGTGTCGCGCCCCGATGATTCCGCCATCGGTTGGGGTGTGACAGATTGGTATCAGAGCCATAACTATAGGGAACTAGGAAAGACACAACCTAGTCCGGGTTGTTGTCTTAGAATCGACCTAGACTATAGTCTAAGTACCCAATGCGACCTCTACTTGAATGAACTCTATCACTTATGCTATACTAGGAATACCAGTATGAAATGGGACAACTCGCACAAGGTGAGTTACTTCGCTCGAGTGCAACACCACGTATGAAGTAGGTCACGTTGTCCGAATTGTACACTTCGTACAAAGTATTCCAGTCAATCTCCAAAGCTCGACAATCTTTCTCAGGATTGTGTGAGTCGTTTTAGCCTTTCCTAAGGCTATCGCACACACGACTTTCAACCCAATCGAGTAATTCGATCGGGAATAGGTGTGAAAACCGATAACTCCTGATTAAATCGCTTGTACGACGCACGATTGTTACCATTAAATAACGGGAATTTGCGTTGAATCAGGAGTGAAATCCGTACTTCGACGTGAATTTTCCACTTTATTTCATCAGAATTGGGAACATGGTCGTTAAGCTAGGGGTGAAACCCAAATCTGGACGACATATTCTGTTCCCCATTTTGTTTTACAAATCTCACCAAGGACTCGACGGACTCTAACGACTTGAGACACGCTGTCAACTGAAAGGATGCGTGACAATGCCCAGAATCGAGGAATGAGCACAGTCCAGAAAGTTAAAGGTGTGCACTTAAAGTCCTTGTGAATAGTCGAATCACCTTGGGCAGTCGAAGTCTAACGCACCCGAGACAATCTATTCGGTTTTATGTGTTTGATTCCGAAGTTTGCTGACTTTATGTGTGATCTATATGGTTACATATGTTTATTTGTTAGCATTTTGAGGTAAAACAATATTGCAACACAGATGGTTTCGATTCCATGTTTCTCGCTCTCCCAAAACACACGCAACTCATACTACAAAACGTCGACATTACGCTACCGCTACCCTCGATCGAATTCGCAACTTGAAGGATAGGTGGATACGTGTTATATTTATAGGTGAATACGTGCAAAATATAGTGTGTTTCTGTGCTCTACGTGCTTATATGCTAGAATGTTCTGTGTTTATGTGCTGACACGGGCTCCATGTTAGTATGGGATGACATGTGAACGTGTTCTTGTGATTAAGTATTACTATACTAGTATGATAGACTAGACTAGGGATAATCGTATTGTGTTGAGTCCTGTGATGATGTCTGCTGCAGACAATGTCATCATCTGGATCACAACTTTCTCGCGCTGCTCGCCGAAAACAGGCTGATAAGCGACTCGCTTCACTGGTCGCAAGCCAAGTTGTAAAAGTGATCCAGCAGATCTTCAGCGAGATAAACGACAATGCTAGTAAATCATCTGAGGAATCCAGGATAGAGACTCCTAAAGCAGCTTTCAGCTTCAAGCAGTTCAAAGCTTGCGGACCAAAGGAATTTACTGGGACTGAAGGACCCACAACTATGTTCCAATGGTTCGACTCTATCGAAGTCACCCTGCGACAAAGTGGTTGTCTAGAAGAACTCCGCACCACCAATGCTACCGGCGTCTTCCAGTCCTGAGCTTTAGAACGGTGGACCGCCGAGAGAAACAGACGTGGAAATGATGCAGCTTTCGGATTGTCTTGGGATGAGTTGAAGGACCTTATGATGAAAGACTTCTGCCCTCCCCATGAACTCCAAAAGCTTGAGGATGAATTCTGGCACATCAAGCAGGATGGCGGAGATAATGCTGGTCTAACTGCCCGTTTCAAGCAGCACAGTCTTATCTATCCCGATCAAGTGAGAACTCCTGACATGACAATCAAGACGTATATCTGTGCTCTTCCGGATTGTGTCGTTGATTTTGTTCAGGCTGCGAAGACCACAACAATCGAGGAGACCTACCTACTCGCTGCTGAGATCAACGATAAGCGGGTTAGGTCAGGTTATTTCGACAAAGCCTCCAAGAGTTTACACCAAGCTACCACCGCTGAGACTACCACCGCCACACCGCAATCGTCGAAGCTCTCTCGATGCAAGCGAAAGAACAGAAACTCCAGCAACAAGAACTGTGCGATCACTGCTGC
The DNA here is from genome assembly GCA_030545235.1 of Helianthus tuberosus. NCBI lineage: Eukaryota > Viridiplantae > Streptophyta > Magnoliopsida > Asterales > Asteraceae > Helianthus > Helianthus tuberosus. Next base: position 222,538,968 of record CM060443.1, on the reverse strand, counting down.
ACCAATCCAAGCTGTGCCGGCTCAACAGCAACAGCAACAGCGTCAAGTAGAGGCGCCTGTGGCAATTGCACCGCCTGCTAAGCGTGCGTATTCTGGGCCACACCTGCTTTGCCCTACTTGCACCAACCACAACCCGACTGCCATCGCTTGCCGATTTTGTGCCAATTGCAACATGTACGGCCATTTCACCACCAACTGCCGTGCTCGTCAGACTCAAGCTCCAATTCAAGCACAATCTCCTGCTCTACCAGCTCTGCAGGGACAACAAGCAGCTCATGCACCCGCTGCTCAAGCACGAGTTTGCTTTGCGTGTGGTGATCCCAACCACTTCGCAAATATCTGCCCCAACAGAGTGGTTAAGCAAGAGCTACAGCAGCAGAAACCAGCACCACAGCAGCAATATCAGCAACATCCAGCACAACAAGCAGCCCGCGGGCGGGTCTTCAACATAAACGCCCGTCAGGCTCAGGCAGACAACAACGTCGTCAATGGTACGTTTCTTGTGAATGGTATTTATGCTTCGTGTTTATTTGATACTGGAGCCGATAACTATTTTGTGTCGTTTGAATTCGAAAAGCTCCTAAATCGTAAGCGCGCTAACCTCCCAACGACCTTCGACGTAGAAGTTGCTACCTGAAGAACCGTCACTGTCAGTTCTGTCTTGCGTGACTGTACCCTTGATCTCAACGGTCACATTTTCCCGATTAACCTTATACCGATGCAACTCGGTAGTTTTGATATCATAGTAGTATGAATTTCCTTCAGGAGAACCATGCTGAAATTGTTTGTTTCGATATGATGATTCGATTCTCGCTCGCTAATGGTGATCAATTATGTGTTTATGGTGAAGTCGCTTCGAAGAAAATCCAACTCATGTTATGTGTCCAGGCTAGTAAGTATCTCCGCAAGGAATACCAAGCTTTCCTGGCACATATTGTAGTAGCGGAGGAGAAAAAAAAGGGAAGACGCTTAAAAAAGTACCCGTTGTTCGTGATTATCCTAATGTATTTCCTGAAGATCTCCCAGGATTACCTCCCACTCGTGATATTGATTTTCGCATCGACCTCGTTCCTGAAGCAAACCCTGTCGCTAGAGCTCCTTATCGACTCACCCCGTTAGAAATGCGGGAACTCTCGAGTCAACTCCAGGAACTACTTGACAAAGGCTTCATTCGCCCAAGAACCTCTCCTTGGGGCGCACCTGTCATTTTCATCAAAAAGAAGGACGGATCGTTCCAGATGTGCATCGACTATAGGGAGTTGAATAAGCTGACTATCAAGAATCGATACCCCTTGCCCCGAATCGACGACTTATTTGATCAACTACAAGGCGCTACATGTTTTTCAAAGATAGATCTACGTTCAGGATACCACCAGCTACGAATTCAAGAGGAGGATATACCTAAAACCGCATTACGAACCCGTTTTGGTCATTTCGAATTTGTTGTTATGCCTTTTGGTTTGACTAATGCCCCCGCTGTCTTCATGGATCTAATGAATCGCGTGTGTAAACCCTATCTTGACCGTTTCGTCCTCGTGTTCATCGATGATATCCTGATCTATTCTAAGTCGAAAGCTGAACACGCGCAACACATCAGTTTGGTTCTCGAGTTACTTCAAGGAAACCGCTTCTATGCCAAGTTCTCCAAGTGTGAATTCTGGCTTGAGGAGGTCCAATTCTTGGGTCACGTCGTCAATAGTCAAGGAATTCATGTCGATCCCACGAAGATCGAAGCTGTTAAGAGCTGGGTTACACCTAAGAACCCGTCTGAAGTTGGTTCTTTTCTCGGATTGGCGGGTTACTAACGTCGATTCATTTCCGACTTTTCAAAGATCGCACGCCATCAGGTCACGACAGCATCTGGGTTGTCGTTGACCGTTTGACTAAATCCGCTCACTTTTTGCCGATACGAGAAGACTATAAGGTGGAACGATTAGCCCGAATCTACACAGATGAAATTATCTGTCGACATGGGACACCTCACGACATCATCTCTGACCGTGATGGTCGGTTCACCTCGTGCCTCTGGGAGACGTTTCAATCTGCTCTCGGTACTACCCTTAATCTAAGTACCGCTTTCCACCCTCAAACCGACGGTCAGACTGAAAGAACGATCCGTACCTTTGAAGACATGCTTTGCTCGTGTGTCATAGATTTCGGTGGTAATTGTGTCACACCCCGAATTTTCACGTGTCACCGGTGGGGAGTATCGTGACGTAGTTGATATCATCATAGCAAACAACACAATTCAAATGCACAGCGGAAGCAAAAGAATAATATATTACAATCCGATATAGAGTAATATCAAAGTATTACAAACGAAATGTAAAGGATCCACAGGCGGATCAATAAAAAGAAACATAGTTCAACAGACTTTAAGGCATCCAAGCTTGCGAGACTTATTGTGGATGCTTAGAAGAAAGCCAGCCTAGTACGAGTAGTACCTGCACTTAACCTTTTGGAAAATACGTCAGTTTACACTGGTAAATACAATTTAACTGACTCATTTTGAAAAGGGTTGAAAATTTATTTGAATGCACGTGGCACAAAACATTTTATAACTTGGGATAATTATGCAATATAATCTTGTAAGGGATTTACATGTTACTTATGCGTTCAGTAGCCTGATCCGTAGACCGGGTTAAAGATTAATAAACACACCACAATATTGAGTTATACACTGACAGGTGTACGCCTACACCCCGTGCTCAGGTTGTGGCCATCTCGTAAGATGATGCCAAGGATATCTGGGACATGGTCATTAACCCCCCAAAGGCTTTAAGCAAACAAAACACATTCAAAACATAGCATATCAATAAATTAACCTCTATTCGATTAAGAATTCAATGCCGGACCAAGCGGTATTTTATATACCGTACCCCAAGCCCGTATAGGGAAAATAAGTTAAAATTATTTACCTGAGCTAAATATAAATTCAATCCCAGCCGTATACCACCAAGCAAGTACATATAGCTTTTACTGGGCTCCTAAATCTGGAACGAATGTTTTTAATAACCTATTAGATTCCTAACGGGTCTTTAATTAAGCCTAAGCTTAGACCGGTTAGTTTTAAAGGAGGATACGGTTCAAAACGCATGATTAAGCGAGAACCGAATTAGAATGTGGTTTAGACCCGACAAGCTTGTATACTTGTGTAACCAGGGTAAACTAAACACATTCTGGATTTTGAGACAAAAACGATATGGTTTGACCCGTTTCGGCTAATATATGTAAACTAGTTACATACGCCGATCCGAACGCGAAAAGTGCGTAACGAGTAACCAAAATGAGTCATATGCAAGTTTCCTAAGTTAAAATGCCTTTAATATGTTGTGACATCAGTAAGATATCTTCTATTATGCCCCAAATGAATTTAAACTTAATTTAAGCCTCATAAGGGCATTTTGGTCATTTAAATGATTATAAAAGAGTTTAATTTGAAATCTGAGTTACAGGTCTGATTTATACAGTAAATACACTTAATTTAACATGTTATAACAGTAGGGTATGACCCATATGTGAAACTGATCATTTAAAACCAAACTATGCTCCCTAGGGGTATTTTGGTAATTTCACAAGAGCTAAAAAGGTCAAAACTTGAAACCTGAGTTCAAAAACTTTTACTTACTGTTATTATCTCAAAATATACTAAAAACATCAGTAGGTATCAACCTTATAAGTTTAATATGGTTATAGTACATACTATGCGTTAAAAACGCTTAGAAAGGCGATTTGGAGCTATTTCCGGGTTTGTAAAGGAAAGCTGATATTTTTATAATTCCAGAAAGCTCAAAATATTTTATTTATCAAATAAAATCAGTAGAAAAAGGTTTGAGGTCAAAAGGATTTTTAAAACTTATTTTATGGCTAAAAAGGGCAAAACCGTCATAACCGAATCAAACTTAGAGACCTATGTTATGATCAGCCAAAAATTAAATAAAAATCTTCAAAAATCCCAAAATATTATATTATATCAGTGGATGAAAAGTTTGATATCAAAAATTGGGTTTAACTAGGCTATATGCTAATTACGCCGTTTAATTAACATAAAGCTTTCAATTTACGCTAATGAGCATAACTTTTAATCTAGACCTCAAACTGAAGTCAAATTTTAGGTGCAAGTTTATAAATCAGTAACTAATTTTTCTACTCTTTCACTTTTTCAAAAATCACGTTTTATAGTCAAAAGGGCATAATAGTCAACATTTAAACATAAATCGGAAACATGCATATGAAATGGATAACCAATGAACCAAGTTGTGTGACCTCAGGGGGTTACACTAATATGAAACCTGGTCCAATTAAGGCTCTAAGGCATTTCTAAACAATGCTTAAACGGGTCAGAACTGAAAGTCAAAGCAGAGGTCAAACTATGCGACTTTCGGGTCCAAACCGAGCCTAAACTGAAAATTGTCGAGTTAAACATGTAGGGACATATTCTTACATTAATTACCAAGTTATATGAATGATCAAACAGGTTACAAGTATCCTACATTGCTAATTATGCTTTAATTTGAAAATACACATTCTGTTGACTTTTTAAAGTAAGCTTTGACTCGACAATTAACATAGTTAGAGTGGGAATCTGGAAATACCCTTTTAAGGGTTTATTACTCATATAAATACCTACTTAAAGGTACTTTTAATTCGTGATTAGACTGAGCACATATTAATTAATCACGAAGTCAAACCTTAATTACGATGGTTTGACTTTTAGTTAATTAACTAAGCTAAACTAAGTTAGAAAGGGTTAAGAATGCTTACAAGAGTCCTAATCATGATTAGTGATCACTAGGAAGGTTGCTTGCAGACCAGAGAGCTCCAGAAATAAGTTGCAAATGCAAATGCCCAAAAGTTGCAAACTTGATTTTCTTATATAGTGACCCCACGAGCTTAGGATCATGCCAACTAACTCTACTGATGTTATAAGATCATCCCAGGTGGCCTAGGATGCTAAAAACCAGATATAGGAGCCCCTTGAATCGAAAAACCAGCTTTTAAGTCGGTGCAACCAGAATTAACAGGCAGCTGTCAAGAAATTCGCATCTGGGACCTGCTTGCACAAAACAACTTTCAAATGTTTACAGTTTGGCCCCTGGACATTCCAAACGTCGTTTTCACATTATTTCTTGCATTATAAGCCTTCTAACTTTACTTTTGAGGGTTCCAAGACTTATACAAACTTTTTTAAGCCCTTGGTTAACTTTGTAATCACCCGAAAAGCCATAATTTCCTACGTTGACGCTTTTAACCCCTCGTATATGAATTTAGTCATAACTTTCTCATACGATAACGAAACTTTATGAAATTTTTATCACACATTCTAGTGAGCATAATTTACCGATACAAAGCTTCGGGTTTGCTAAAATGTCACTCAGAGGTATACTTTAAACATGTTGACACATTTAACCCTTGTAGTTTGAAATCTCTCACTTTCTTTCATATTTAGCTTCGTATGATCCATGATTTATTCGTTTAAGATTATAAACACCATGTAGGGTTATTTCAGGGCCTATTTATCCATTGTTGACACTTTGGACCCTTATATTCACATAGTTTCTCTGTTTGTCAACTTTAGTCCCTCTAAAGTACTTTTTCACATATTCCAAAGCCTATGACACGTGTCAATACATCATTGGACGTGATTTTACGAGGTGTTACATCCTCACCCCCTTAAAAGAAATCTCGACCTCGAGATTTGCTAAAATGCTGGAAGTACTTTTTGTCACATGACGGACTTAACTTCTATAGCATGTCTGGAGTCTCTCCAAGCTCCCAAAGTGACCTTTATAATTGGTACATGTATCCTTTTGGAGCTTCCTAACCTATCGATCCTTAATCGATATAGGTTGCTCATCATATCATAAATCTGCATATCAATATGTGATAATGCTTCTTGACTTATTGGTGAAACACATCCTCAATTCATTAGTGTACAATGCATTGTATGCTCCGTCAAGCTCCTTAAATAGGTTTTAGCGTATAAGCTATTTGATCTTGCTACATTCGATTTTCTTCGAATGATTCTATATATTCAGAGCTTAACTAGCCTGATAATTTAACAAACTGGTACACCCTTCCAGGGTGATATCTTTTGTTGAACCTTCTTCCTCAACAAGAATTCAAGAGGGTTGATATTCTCATTAATCCTTGATTTCCTACCGAATACTGGCATCTTACTGATGATTATGGGTTTGTTTGATCTTACTCGTCAAGGCAACTTTCAGATCCTGATGATTGGACGTACCAATCTTCTATTTAACAATAGATGTTCAACATTCCATCTATGCAAGGTCTCCAAAGGAGCAGCCTTGATACTTATACAATAACTATTATAGAAAAGTTTAATTTAAGGTGAGATGGTTATTCCAACTATTGCTTAAAACTAATCTTAAGGAATTAGCTAATCCTTGCCGTTAGTCGAACAAATCGACGATCCTGGGCAGCTGATGGCAATTCTTAATTGTTGCCTAATTTGGGTTGCGGTAATCAATGCATAAGCAAAATGAACCGTCTTTCTTAATTAACAATACCGAATTCTTAGAATATAGGGTTAGGATATATGAATTCTTTATTTCAAAACTTATTTAATTAGGGTTTTGATTCTTCCAATAATGGCACTAGCCGTCTTGGAGATTTCATTATGATACAGCCCTAATGGGATATAAATCTTAATTCTACCTGCCTTTCAGGGGTAAACAGGGTAATCTTAGGAGAAGATAATCAAGTTATAAGGAGGTTACAGAGGTTTTCAAAACTCAGACTCCAATTCATCTATCAAAGTTTGTGTCAGATAAGTGACACATTTATGTCACAAGTCCATGAATTCCTTAATCGGGAACATTTACTTTGACAATTCCATTCTGGATATCTTCTTTGAATACCATTAGTTGACTTTAGTACCATATGACTATTAGAATATCCTTGCGGTTCAATGCATTAAACCTCCATACTGATCAGGCATGGAAGCAATCTATGGAACTTATTAAGATACATCAATTCTCATATGGCGCTTTTATCATACTGTCTGGTTTTCACAATCGATAAAGATCAAGGAGATATCAATTATATATGTTGACGCACTTCTTCTAGAGAGAGGATACTTCTAGAATTCCATAATTAGAGATTTCTAACAGGAACAGAAGAAATGGTTCTTATGATTTGGCCTGTAAGTTTTACCTTACACTTAATATCTGGGGTTCTTACGGGAAAATTTCTAAAAGTTTGCTAAGCTTAAAATCTTATGAGAGACTTAGCAGTACCTGAATCCAAACGTAACTCTTAGCCAAAAGAAATCACAATAAGGGTTTATCTGGCGTCATTATTAGTGTGAACTGCCTCTAATTGTTCATCAGGAGGGTTAAACGCCTCCATTCTTAATCCCTTTTAAATTTAGCTACAAAATCTTTGACAAACTTTTAGGGCAGTCTCAACTTTGATTGGTTATTTCTTAATCATGAGTAGCTGAGTTAGGTCCATAATGGATTTATAATGAGCAGGTTTTGAAACCCTAAAGTTCCCTTTTTATAGTCGATGCTAAATCATCGATATATATAGTGCATTATGCTTAAGTTCTAGGTTAACCGAATAAGAGCACTATTTCAACCAATGAACCAAGGTTTGTAACCTACTGCCGATAGTTTATAGCTCTTGTGGGGGAGTCGGGAAAATTCTTATTCCATATTTTCCATTTCGCAAAGCGGATACCAGGTTTTTCTATTAAGGTCCTAAAAATTTGGACAATCCCACACTGTATAAGGGGATCTTTTTTTTTTTTTTTTTGTGGACTCCATTAGTGTCCTCACTAATCAAGGGTATTACCACCGAATGATTGTGACGCACACATTACCGTGTGCTTTCCAGCATAACCACTGATATACCTAATGGTTTCTACTTCTCTCAACAATTCCTTGTAATCAATGGCCCCTTTTAATTATTGAAGTCTCTTGACTTCCAAGAGACGAAGTACTTTTAAGTACATCCTAAAAAGAATGGACTCCTTGCCACATATGATTTTTATTTGGATTATTCTTCGCATATGATGTATGAATAAATCTCTTATCATAAGTAGCGACATGTGTTTTTGAGCAAACACCATTTGGCTTCTTGAATCTTCTCGTGACTTTTTCTTATAACCTTTCTAACAACTGGGTTAACTTCAGTTTGGAGATTAATTCTATTAATATTGAGGTTTACATCTGATGCACCATTAATATTTGTCGCATTTCTATCATCGCGACTTTTGTTTGTTTCTTCTGAGCTTTCCATACTTGAAGCTTTGGTATTAAATACCATATTCAACAATTGCTTAGGCAATCCATACCCAGTGTCTCCTTGAATTGTCAAGGGCTTTTCATAAGGAGTCTTGATAACTATTTACTTCTTATAACTCACAATATGGGCTTGGTTATAAGACGACCAATTTATTCTTTTCACTATATCGAATTCCTTTATTTTAACGGAAACAAGGACAGCGGAAAAATTTCTGACGGACATTAAACATCCATCTAATATTGTTGAAACAGTCTCTGAGGTACTATCGGCCAAATTCTACTTTATACTTAACGCTTAGAGTTTTAACAGGCAGATTTACTGATTTACAAAATCTATTGTCTATGAAAGACTTATCTGAACCTGAATAAAATAATACTCAAGCATGAGCGTTATTGGTAAAGAAAGTACCTGTTGTGACATTGTCATCCTAAATAGTCTATTGAGCATCCACTTGGGAGCTTCCATCTTTGGTCTTCTTAGACTTCTCAGGCTTCTTGGTTTTATTCGGGCAATTTGTCTTGATGTGCCCTATTTCATTGCAACCATAGCAGGTTGCGTCCTTTATGACTTGGCACTCCAAGGTCTTGTGCCCTTTCTTGTTACAAATCCCACAAGGCCAAACTTGTGACTCCAGAGTGCATTTCCCTTTAGTTGCCTTCTTTGGGTAACGGGTATTTATGTGCCCCTTCTCGCCACAATCATAGCATGTGGCGTCCTTCAAGTCCTTGCACTCATGGGTCTTGTGATCCATCTCCTTGCAGATGACACATCCCCCGGTCTGCTCATAGAAACATTTTTCGAAGTGCTTCTTCTTGCAGGTTTTACATTTGGGTTTTGCCTCCTTTGGCTTGGACTGGTTATAGTTTGAACCGGTCTTACCCTTTTTACAACATTTATTTGGGGTATCATCGCACTTTCGCTTATGATCCTTCAACACACGGTCCACAGCGTTGTTTACGGCTGTATCTATCATAGCCTGTAACTCGGTGCTTGTTAAGTTCAGTCTTGTATCATCATTCTGATCAACTAGACGATTGTGAGCTTCAGAGGGGTCAACCATGGTGAAGCTTTGAAGGCTACAAACCAAGTAGTAATAAATTGGTTTAATTATATAGAGAATTGTCGAACTTGATAATTAAGTAGCCATGGTGCGAATAAACCATATGGGCCAATATATAGTATTTAATTTATTTGATTATGTTTTGCCTAGGTTTTTAAGTAATCCATCTTGGCGCTTAAACGGAATATAATCCTTCATATTTACTAGACAGGGGACATAAGTCACGACTGTCAATGTCATACTGACATCTTATATAGCACAACGGCTTGTTCCAAAGGACTTTTCGATGGCACAGATGCCTCGTCACTAGGGAAATTTTAAAACATAATCAATGATTCCTTTGGATCGGAAAATTTCATAATTCATTGCCTTGACAAGAAGTTATGAAATAAAACTATCTTTTTCGTGTATACATCCTTGCCCGTAGGTATACATCCCAGATGGATGTTTAGATGTGTACATCATGATCGACGTTTATTAGACGTGATTCCTATTGGTCATTTAGGCTAAATAAGGGGTTTGGAAAAATTTCTAATATAAGGATGACAAGTGTGATTTCATAGCATCACCCATTGTAATGAGTGTTAACACGTTTTCAGGTGTTTAACAAGGATCTGAATCTCTTTTTAAACATGTTTTACCATCTTAGCTAGGTCTTTAATGACATTCAAGCTAGGTCAAACCTTTTAAGATTCTCTTTTAATATTTATACTGGCAGGAAAGGAACGATATTATTTTCATTCAGGATTTTTATTATAATTATCCTGAATTTAATTAAAATATATCTATAGCACAAAAAGTCAAGTCACAAGGACAAGTTTAAATTATAAACCATGATTTTGTAGAATCAAGGTATTTAGGCTTGAACGTGTTCACGCCTTTTCTCGACAGGGAGTTGTAGGCTACGACTGTCTTTAGTCTCAGAGGACGTTAATTATAGCCCGTAGGCATTATATTCCTAATGGATGTTTAAAATCACAAAATAAGAAAGGATTCCGGGAGAATCCAGTATAAGGATGATTTATGTGACTTTATCGAACCACGTCTGCCAGAAAAGTTAATATGTTACAGATGTTAACAAGGATGTGAATCTCTTGAATAGGTCCTACCATCTTGGCCTCGTCATGTAGGCTAGGTTTACCTTTAAGATTCCTTTTTAATAATTAACGCATAACAATCCTAACTCGGGATGTTAATAAGGATCTGAACCTAAATTGAGGAACTGCCATCTTGGCCGGGTCTCAATAATGACACGAGGCTAGGTCTTGTCCTTTTTAGATTTTGTCATTTTATTATAATGGTAGATCTTATAACAGAAATGTTATTTTAATTTATTTCATATGTTATATTCATATATAATGATATAAATGAAATTTAGATAAAACATCCCAATGGTTTTAAAAGAGGTATAGAATTGCCCTAAGCGGGACTTGAATGAAATGATGTTGTCCATGAAGGGACCGAAGGATAAGTATGCCCTTATAAGGACTTACTAAGGAAACGAACTTCAGCAAAAGGAGTTTCTTCTTCATTTTAGTTCTAAACGTCTTCTCCTTGGTTGTACATTAATCCTAGTCGCAATACGAAGCTCGGCCTTTCCTAGGCTTCAAATGAGGAGAGTTTCCATTACAGCTTCTTGCTTGGCGACATATTAAAATTGAAGGTAATAATCCTCCGAATAGGGACGAGAGTATTCCTATGTTAAGTCTAGACTCAGAAGGTCAAAGAATCTGCTATCGTGTCATTGAGATTAAACACAAAAAAACTAGTGTTTAATTCACTCAATGTTGGCTCTGATACCAACCTGTCACACCCCGAATTTCCACGTGTCACCGGTGGGCCCGATGGGGAGTATCGTGACGTAGTTGATATCATCATAGTCAAACAACACAATTCAAATGCATAGCGGAAGCAAAAGAATAATATATTACAATCCGATATAGAGTAATATCAAAGTATTACAAACGAAATGTAAAGGATCCACAGGCAGATCAATAAAAAGAAACATAGTTCAACAGACTTTAAGGCATCCAAGCTTGCAAGACTTATTGTGGATGCTTAGAAGACAGCCAGCCTAGTACGAGTAGTACCTGCACTTAACCTTTTGAAAAAATACGTCAGTTTACACTGGTAAATACAATTTAACTGACTCATTTTGAAAAGGGTTGAAAATTTATTTGAATGCACGTGGCACAAAACATTTTATAACTTGGGATAATTATGCAATATAATCTTGTAAGGGATTTACATGTTACTTATGTGTTCAGTAGCCCGATCCGTAGACCGGGTTAAAGATTAATAGATACACCACAATATTGAGTTATACACTGACAGGTGTACGCCTACACCCCGTGCTCTGGTTGTGGCTGTAATACCCAAAAATTTAAAACTATTATTATTATTATTATTTATTTTAGTTAATAGGAAACCCTAATTGAAACACCCAAGTGATCGTCGTTAAAGTTGAATGGAGTTAATACACTAATGCGAGTTCCGTTGTATCTAGAAATTAGAACTCGTAACCAGGGAGATCCTAAAATAGAATATTTAGCAATTAAGTAAAATTATTAGCTAAGTAAGATTAATTAACGGCTAAGCAGGATTAATTAAGCTAATTAATCAGCTAAGCAAGATTAATTAAGCTAAGCAAGTTTAATTAAGTCAAGCAGGTAGGTAGGCATGTCAAGCAGGTAGGTAGGCATGTCAAGCAGGTAGGTAGGCATGTCAAGCAGGTAGGTAGGCATGTCAAGCAGGTAGGTAGGCATGTCAAGCAGGTATGTAGGCATGTCAAGCAGGTAGGTAGGCATGTCAAGCAGGTAGGTAGGCATGTCAAGCAGGTATGTAGGCATGTAAAGCAGGTAGGTAGGCATGTCAAGCAGGTAGGTAGGCATGTCAAGCAGGTAGGCAAGCATGTCCAAATTGCAGCTATAAATAGAGGACAGGGGCATTCGAAATTTGGAATATCAACGTCAAAAGAACTCAAAACACACACGAAACACTAATTAGTATAGCGGGGTGCTGCCGCAATCAGGGTAATAACTCAATCGCTGCTACGATTCATTGTCCGATCGATCAATATATCCAATGGATGTTTAAGTGCTGCCCACATTAGGGTTATACTTTGTCGTTCGTCATTAATTTGACGGATCATCGTTAATTCGATGGATAAAGTATTGTACTTTGTCGTTCATCATTAATTTGACGGATCATCGTTAATTCGATGGATGAAGTATCGCACTTTGTCGTTCGTTGTGAGAATTTGATCTCGTGAGTTATCGTAAAGGTTGTATTAAGTTACTAACCTAGTTTGTGTGCATGTTATTTAAATTAGGTTAAAAGACTAATCAGTAGTCTAAACTCTGTCCGTATAAATCTGAAATATTATCACAAGGTAGCGTCAATTTGGAATTATTAAGGTACGGATCCTGACCCCACTTCTTATTGCTTCATATTCAAATTGTTATAAAACCCATTAAATTCATACACTCTTCACGTCTTTGATTATCGATTCATTTGACAGTCCGTTCGAATTATGTTCTAATCATTTGAGTTAAGCTTTCATGTCATGCGATAGTATTATGTTAGTTGTACTCATTATCGTATGTTCCAATATAAGTTCCGTTCTGTTATGAAAATAAGTTTTATAAGTTATGTGAATAAGACCATTTGTACTCTGATACCCTGAGTATCGCTTCTCGTGGAGTGTCCCACGAGCATGTTGTTGCGGCATCAACAACATGTGCTCCATCTGTGACGGAGAGATTAGTTCACGGCGTCCCTAGGTACAAGTGTGGTACAAAGCTACTAGGAGGCGTATGGATCGATCCTAGAATTTAAGTTAATAAGATGGATAACAGGTATGCCAACTGGCCATCTCGTGTGATAAGTATGCAGGAGTAGCTACCTGTGTATTGTCACGTTTTCAGTTTGCTCATGGGTATATCCGTAAGATATGATTATGAAATTATGTTCTTGCATCGTATCAGTTTTGCAAAAGCGTTATTTGTTATTTGAGCCTATAATTCCGTACTGAGCATTCGGCTCATTCCGTATAAATTTTGTATTTACAGGTCAGCAGGTTACCTTGGGCGGGGAAAAGAGAGAAGAATAAAGCCTAGGAATAAATCTGAAGATGTTAGTTAATAAAATTGAATGTGTCTGCTTGTATATAAATCTTAAGTTTCGTTGTTATATGGTTGTATCCTTGTCAAATAAATAAATGGAATTATGACTTTTGTTTATGATACTACTGTTATTATGACACGTCAGCCCTTCCGGGTTTGGGTGTTACAGCTATGGTATCAGAGCAAAGGCTCTTTCCTGTAGAAAACTTGAAGATAGTAATTAAAACCTGTGAGGAATGGGTAGATATCTATGTTAGGATTCAACTTGATCTCTTATTTGGTTTAATTCCTATGTTTATTCGTATAGATGCTTCCTCGTCGTCCGCTACGTAGGAATACTCGTACTAACCCTGTACGTAACAACACTTCTTCGAATGAGACTCCAGTCGATCCAAGCGTAATTAATGCTATCAACCAGGCTGTTGCCGGGTTGCTTCCAAACCTGGTTGCTCAAACAGCTGAGGCCGTTATTCAACAAACTCGTCATCCAGAAGGCACTAACACTAATCCAACCTCTGGTGATGAAACTCGTGAGAATACCACAAACAATACTACTTATAGTATAGACATATGGATTAGTAAATTCCAAAAACAAAAGCCGAAATCCTTTAGTCACGCTAATAATCCAGTCGAAGCAAGAAACTGGATAGCTCATGTTGAAAAGATCTTCGGAGTTCTTGGAGTTCCGGAGCAATACAAAGTTAGACTGGCTACCTACAAATTCGAAGATGACGCACAAACTTGGTGGGAAGGATATAAGCATGTCAAAGGAGGGGATGATTTTGACGCTAATCTTTCATGGGTCGACTTTCGTAACATTTTTTACGATAAGTATTTTTCGACCGCTGATAAAGAAGCTTATATCAGGGAGTATGCAGTGATTCGACAGGGGAGTGATGAACCAGCCTCTGAGTTCATTACTCGATTTTCAAGGTTGGCTAGTATTGTAGGAGACGTTGTAGGATCAGCAGAAGCCCAAGCAGAGAAATGCAAGTGGGCAGTCAATGATCGAATTCGGAAGTCGATCATGTACATGAAATTTAAGGATATCACCGAAGTTGCTGATGCAATCAAAACTTTTGAATTCGAAAGGAAAGAATTCTTATCTCGAACTGGGGATAATAAGAAGAGAAATAGGGAAGGACAATTTAAGCAGGAAAACGGCCAATCATCCACTACGCCACAGCATCAAGATCGCAAAGTGCAAGGAAATCAAAACTCTGGAAATCAGGCACGTCCATGGCAACCTAGAAACCAAAACCCGAGGCCTGCTCAAAACCAGATTCAGTTGTATGCAGAACCTATTTGAACTCAACCACTGAATCAATATGTAAACCCGAATCAGATTACATATCCTCTATGTAATACTTGTGGTAAGAGACATCAGGGTGTATGTCACCGAAGTACAGGAGCATGCTTTAGATGTGGCCAAACTGGACACATGATCAAGGAATGTCCTAAGAAAGATACTAAGAAGAATAACCAACCCAATGTTGGAGGAAGAGTTTTCGCACTTTCTGCTATTGACGCTGCTAATGTCCCAGGTACTGTGTCGGGAACCCTTCAGCTTGGTAAACATAGTATCTATGTGTTATTCGACACAGGAGCGACTCATTCTTTAGTATCCCATTCGTTTACTAAGTACCTTCCGATAAGACCAACTCTCTTAAATCATACCTTAACCATTTCCACTCCCATGGAAAATTCATCCGTAATCACTTACGTATATAAGGATTGTCCGATCCGTATTGAATCTATTGTGTGTAAGGCAGACTTATTTCCAATACATATGTGTGACTTTGATGTTATTCTAGGAATAGATTGGTTGTCTAGACATCGTGTAACTATAGATTGTCATTCTCGCCGTGTTATTTTCGGTGATCTTCATCATCCTGATATTATATATCAGGGAACTCAAGCTCATAAATCCCTTAAAATTATCTCTGCGCTTAAGGCTCGAAAATTCATATCAAGCGGTTGTGCTGGATTCCTAGCATCGATTAGGGATACTTCTGCTAGTGTTAAGAGTATCGATAGCCATTCCGTTGTTCGTGAATATCCTGATGTATTTCCGGATGAACTACCAGGATTACCACCCGACCGTCAGGTAGAATTCACCATCGACTTGATCCCTGGTGCCGAACCTATTTCTAAAGCTCCATATCGTATTGCTCCAATGGAACTGAAGGAGTTGAAGGAACAATTGCAAGAATTGTTAGATCTAGGATTCATAAGACCTAGTGTTTCACCTTGGGGTGCTCCGGTCTTATTTGTGAAGAAGAAAGACGGTAGTATGCGTTTATGTATTGACTACCGAGAACTGAACAAGATTACTATTCGTAATCAGTATCCTCTGCCTCGCATTGATGATCTCTTTGATCAACTTCAGGGGGCTCAGTTCTTCTCAAAAATTGACCTGAGGTCCGGGTATCATCAGCTAAAGATCAAGAATGATGATGTTCCCAAGACCGCCTTTCGTACTCGATATGGTCATTACGAATTTTTGGTTATGCCCTTTGGGCTAACTAATGCACCCGCAGTCTTCATGGATTTGATGAATCGCGTGTTTCACAAATTCCTAGACAAATTCGTTATTGTCTTTATCGATGACATTCTAGTGTATTCTAAGAGTCACGAAGAGCATGAAGCACATCTACATGCAGTACTTGGAACCTTGCGGCATGAGAAGTTGTACGCGAAGTTTTCCAAATGTGACTTTTGGCTTAGCCAAGTGGCATTTCTAGGACATGTCATATCAGCAGAAGGAATTATGGTAGACCCAACAAAGGTTGAAGCTATTACAAAATGGCCAAGACCCACTTCTGTTACCGAAATACGAAGTTTCTTGGGTCTTGCTGGCTATTACCGAAGATTTGTTGAAAGATTCTCGGTAATTGCTTTACCACTCACAAAACTCCTAAGGAAAGGGGTGAAATACTCATGGAATGAAGAACAAGAGAAAAGTTTTGAAGAATTGAAGAAACGACTCGTATCCTCTCCGATACTCGCTCTCCCTTCTGGATCAGGAGGTTACCAAGTTTATAGTGATGCCTCAAAGAAAGGATTAGGTTGTGTGCTAATGCAACATGGGAAGGTTATCGCTTATGCCTCCCGTCAGTTAAAGCCTTATGAAGTTAACTACCCTACACATGATTTAGAATTAGCCGCAGTCGTCTTTGCACTTAAGATTTGGCGACACTATCTGTATGGTGAAAGTTGTGACATCTTTACCGACCACAAGAGCCTCAAGTACATATTTACGCAGAAGGAGCTAAATATGAGGCAAAGAAGGTGGTTAGAACTTTTAAAAGATTACGACGTAAATATTCAATACCATCCAGGCAAAGCCAATGTTGTAGCTGACGCGTTTAGCCGAAAGAATTCCGGGACTATATCTTGCATACAAATTCAACCTCGTATTAGGAGGGATCTCGAAAGAATGAACATTTGGCTTCAGATTAGTAAATCTGATGGATATCTAGCTAGAATGCAGATTGAACCCGACCTCATATCACGGATCAAAGATGCACAAAAGCAAGATGGAGAACTTTGGGCAATTGTACAAAATCTTGAGGTGGGTAAGCAATCTGAATTTAGTATAGACCATCATGGGGTGATTTGGTGCGGTAAAAGACTTTGTGTACCCGATGACTCCAGCCTTCGTGAGTCATTGTTAGCCGAAGCTCACAGCTCACCATTTTCAATTCACCCAGGATCTACCAAGATGTATCGAGACTTAAGACAGAACTTCTGGTGGAATGGCATGAAGGAAGACGTTGCTCGATACGTAAGTAAATGCCTCACTTGCCAACAAGTGAAAATTGAACACAAACGAGCAAGCGGTCTATTGCAGCCATTGGATATTCCCATATGGAAGTGGGATGAGATCACAATGGATTTTGTTACCGGTTTGCCTAAGACATTCAAGAAGAATGATGTTGTATGGGTTGTTGTCGATAGATTGTCGAAGTCAGCCCATTTTCTACCGATTCAGCAAGGATTTTCGGTTAATAAGTTATCCGAAATATTTCTTCAAGAAATTATTCGACTCCATGGCACACCATCTTCCATTGTTTCCGATAGAGACCCACGTTTCACCTCACGATTTTGGAAAGGTTTTCAGGCAGTTTGGGGTACACGATTGAAGTTTAGTACGGCTTTCCATCAACAAACAGATGGGCAGTCAGAACGCACGATCCAGACCTTGGAAGATATGCTCCGAGCATGTGCACTTGAATGGTCTGGAAACTGGGATGAATATCTATGCCTTGTTGAGTTCGCTTACAACAATAGTTGGCAAGCAAGTATTGGCATGGCACCTTTTGAGCTTTTATACGGTCGGAGATGTCGAGCACCGATATGCTGGGATGAAGTTGGAGAAAAGATTATTGAAGGGCCAGAACTAGTTCAGATTACAAACGAAAAAGTCACTATGGCCCGAGAAAAACTGAAAGAAGCTCAGAGCAGACAAAAGAGCTATGCAGATCAAGATAGACGACCACTCGAATTTAAAATTGGCGACCACGTTTTCTTAAAGGTATCAACTTGGCGTGGCGTTCGTAGACTTGGAATTAAAGGAAAGCTTAGTCCCCGTTTCATCGGTCCGTTTGAAATTCTTGAAAGAGTTGGAGAAGTGTCATATCGACTGGCTTTACCGCCTCAACTCTCTCACGTTCATAACATTTTTCATGTCTCCTCGTTAAGAGGATATAATTATCATCCACTTCATGTCATTAGTTATCCGTTACTTACAATTCATGAAGATTTGTCCTACGAAGAGGAACCAGAAGCCATTTTAGATCGACAAGAAAGGGTTCTGCGTAGAAAAGTAATTCCGTTTGTTAAAATCCTTTGGAAAAATCACTTTGAACACGAAGCAACATGGGAATCAGAAGAATCAATTCGCTCTCTATACCCTAATCTATTTGAACAATAGAATTTTAGTCAAGGTAACAATGAACCTTGTTCTTTAATCTATGTTCATTTAGTTATAATGGTGATCATTCCTGCTTTGCTTTACGTGAATATATCTTAGTTATGATTAAGTATAATTATGTAGGAGATATCAGTACCAATAGTTACTCTTGTTATCTGTAAGTTTATATTGATTTTCTGCATGATTAAATATGTTATTAAGATAAGTAGAGGAAGAACCATTAGGACATGATGATAAGGTAATTGACAATTATGGTCATAAACGTAACTATAAATTTCAGATACACATATGTGTTTAGGAGATTCTTGTTAGTAACTCTGCTATGAAAGTTCCGTTACTTATACGATATGTTCGAAAAGTTTCGAGGACGAAATTTCTTTTAAGGGGGTAATAGTTGTAATACCCAAAAATTTAAAACTATTATTATTATTATTTATTTTAGTTAATAGGAAACCCTAATTGAAACACCCAAGTGATCGTCGTTAAAGTTGAATGGAGTTAATACACTAATGCGAGTTCCGTTGTATCTAGAAATTAGAACTCGTAACCAGGGAGATCCTAAAATAGAATATTTAGCAATTAAGTAAAATTATTAGCTAAGTAAGATTAATTAACGGCTAAGCAAGATTAATTAAGCTAATTAATCAGCTAAGCAAGATTAATTAAGCTAAGCAAGATTAATTAAGTCAAGCAGGTAGGTAGGCATGTCAAGCAGGTAGGTAGGCATGTCAAGCAGGTAGGTAGGCATGTCAAGCATGTAGGTAGGCATGTCAAGCAGGTAGGTAGGCATGTCAAGCAGGTATGTAGGCATGTCAAGCAGGTAGGTAGGCATGTCAAGCAGGTAGGTAGGCATGTAAAGCAGGTAGGTAGGCATGTCAAGCAGGTAGGTAGGCATGTCAAGCAGGTAGGCAAGCATGTCCAAATTGCAGCTATAAATAGAGGACAGGGGCATTCGAAATTTGGAATATCAACGTCAAAAGAACTCAAAACACCCACGAAACACTAATTAGTATAGCGGGGTGCTGCCGCAATCAGGGTAATAACTCAATCGCTGCTACGATTCATTGTCCGATCGATCAATATATCCAATGGATGTTTAAGTGCTGCCCACATTAGGGTTATACTTTGTCGTTCGTCATTAATTTGACGGATCATCGTTAATTCGATGGATAAAGTATTGTACTTTGTCGTTCATCATTAATTTGACGGATCATCGTTAATTCGATGGATGAAGTATCGCACTTTGTCGTTCGTTGTGAGAATTTGATCTCGTGAGTTATCGTAAAGGCTGTATTTAGTTACTAACCTAGTTTGTGTGCATGTTATTTAAATTAGGTTAAAAGACTAATCAGTAGTCTAAACTCTGTCCGTATAAATCTGAAATATTATCACAAGGTAGCGTTAATTTGGAATTATTAAGGTACGGATCCTGACCCCACTTCTTATTGCTTCATATTCAAATTGTTATAAAACCCATTAAATTCATACACTCTTCACGTCTTTGATTATCGATTCATTTGACAGTCCGTTCGAATTCTGTTCTAATCATTTGAGTTAAGCTTTCATGTAATGCGATAGTATTATGTTAGTTGTACTCATTATCGTATGTTCCAATATAAGTTCCGTTCTGTTATGAAAATAAGTTTTATAAGTTATGTTAATAAGACCATTTGTACTCTGATACCCTGAGTATCACTTCTCGTGGAGTGTCCCACGAGCATGTTGTTGCGGCATCAACAACATGTGCTCCATCTGTGACGGAGAGATTAGTTCACGGCGTCCCTAGGTACAAGTGTGGTACAAAGCTACTAGGAGGCGTATGGATCGATCCTAGAATTTAAGTTAATGAGATGGATAACAGGTATGCCAACTGGCCATCTCGTGTGATAAGTATGCAGGAGTAGCTACCTGTGTATTGTCACGTTTTCAGTTTGCTCATGGGTATATCCGTAAGATATGATTATGAAATTATGTTCTTGCATCGTATCAGTTTTGCATAAAGCGTTATTTGTTCTTTGAGCCTATAATTCCGTACTGAGCATTCGGCTCATTCCGTATAAATTTTGTATTTACAGGTCAGCAGGTTACCTTGGGCGGGGAAAAGAGAGAAGAATAAAGCCTAGGAATAAATCTGAAGATGTTAGTTAATAAAATTGAATGTGTCTGCTTGTATATAAATCTTAAGTTTCGTTGTTATATGGTTGTATCCTTGTCAAATAAATAAATGGAATTATGACTTTTGTTTATGATACTACTGTTATTGTGACACGTCAGCCCTTCCGGGTTGGGGTGTTACAGTGGCCATCTCGTAAGATGATGCCAAGGATATCCGGGACATGGTCATTAACCCCCCAAAGGCTTTAAGCAAACAAAACACATTCAAAACATAGCATATCAATAAATTAACATCTATTCGATTAAGAATTCAATGCCGGACCAAGCGGTATTTTATATACCGTACCCCAAGCCCGTATAGGGAAAATAAGTTAAAAGTATTTACCTGAGCTAAATATAAATTCAATCCCAACCGTATACCACCAAGCAAGTACAGATAGCTTTTACTGGGCTCCTAAATCTGGAACGAATGTTTTTAATAACCTATTAGATTCCTAACGGGTCTTTAATTAAGCCTAAGCTTAGACCGGTTAGTTTTAAAGGAGGATACGGTTCAAAACGCATGATTAAGCGAGAACCGAATTAGAATGTGGTTTAGACCCGACAAGCTTGTATACTTGTGTAACCAGGGTAAACTAAACACATTCTGGATTTTGAGACAAAAACGATATGGTTTGACCCGTTTCGGCTAATATATGTAAACTAGTTACATACGCCGATCCGAACGCGAAAAGTGCGTAACGAGTAACCAAAATGAGTTATATGCAAGTTTCCTAAGTTAAAATGTCTTTAATATGTTGTGACATCAGTAAGATATCTTCTATTATGCCCCAAATGAATTTAAACATAATTTAAGCCTCATAAGGGCATTTTGGTCATTTAAATGATTATAAAAGAGTTTAATTTGAAATCTGAGTTACAGGTCTGATTTATAAAGTAAATACACTTAATTTAACATGTTATAACAGTAGGGTATGACCCATATGTGAAACTGATCATTTAAAACCAAACTATGCTCCCTAGGGGTATTTTGGTAATTTCACAAGGGCTAAAAAGGTCAAAACTGGAAACCTGAGTTCAATAACTTTTACTTACTGTTTTTATCTCAAAATATACTAAAAACATCAGTAGGTATCAACCTTATATGTTTAATATGGTTATAGTACATACTATGCGTTAAAAACGCTTAGAAAGGCGATTTGGAGCTATTTCCGGGTTTGTAAAGGAAAGCTGATATTTTTATAATTCCCGAAAGCTCAAAATATTTTATTTATCAAATAAAATCAGTAGAAAAAGGTTTGAGGTCAAAAGGATTTGTAAAACTTATTTTATGGCTAAAAATGGCAAAACCGACATAACAAAATCAAACTTAGAGACCTATGTTATGATCAGCCAAAAATTAAATAAAAATCTTCAAAAATCCCAAAATATTATATTATATCAGTGGGTGAAAAGTTTGATATAAAAAAGTGGGTTTAACTAGGCTATACGATAATTACGCCGTTTAATTAACATAAAACTTTCAATTTACGCTAATGAGTATAACTCTTAATCTAGACCTCAAACTGAAGTCAAATTTTAGGTGCAAGTTTATAAATCAGTAACTAATGTTTCTACTCTTTCACTTTTTCAAAAATCACGTTTTATAGTCAAAAGGGCATAATAGTCAACATTTAAACATAAATCGGAAACATGCATATGAAATGGATAACCAATGAACCAAGTTGTGTGACCTCAGGGGGTTACACTAATATGAAACCTGGTCCAATTAAGGCTCTAAGGCATTTCTAAACAATGCTTAAACGGGTCAGAACTGAAAGTCAAAGCAGAGGTCAAACTATGCGACTTTCGGTTCCAAACCGAGCCTAAACTGAAAATTGTCAAGTTGAACATGTTGGGACATGTTCTTACATTAATTACCAAGTTATATGAATGATCAAACAGGTTACAAGTATCCTACATTGCTAATTATGCTTTAATTTGAAAATACACATTCTGTTGACTTTTTGAAGTAAGCTTTGACTCGACAATTAACATAGTTAGAGTGGGAATCTGAAAATACCCTTTTAAGGGTTTATTACTCATATAAATACCTACTTAAAGGTACTTTTAATTCGTGATTAGACTGAGCACATATTAATTAATCACGAAGTCAAACCTTAATTACGATGGTTTGACTTTTAGTTAATTAACTAAGCTAAACTAAGTTAGAAAGGGTTAAGAATGCTTACAAGAGTCCTAATCATGATTAGTGATCACTAGGAAGGTTGCTTGTAGACCAGAGAGCTCCAGAAATAAGTTGCAAATGCAAATGCCCAAAAGTTGCAAACTTGATTTTCTTATATAGTGACCCCAAGAGCTTAGGATCATGCCAACTAGCTCTAGTGATGTTATAAGATCATCCCAGGTGGCCTAGGATGCTAAAAACCAGATATAGGAGCCCCTTGAATCGAAAAACCAGCTTTTAAGTCGGTGCAACCGGAATTAACAGGCAGCTGTCAAGAAATTCGCATTTGGGACCTGCTTGCACAAAACAACTTTCAAATGTTTACAGTTTGGCACCTGGACCTTCCAAACGTCGTTTTCACATTATTTCTTGCATTATAAGCCTTCTAACTTTACTTTTGAGGGTTCCAAAACTTATACAAACTTTGTTAAGCCCTTGGTTAACTTTGTAATCACCCGAAAAGCCATAATTTCCTACGTTGACGCTTTTAACCCCTCGTATATGAATTTGGTCATAACTTTCTCTTACGATAACGAAACTTTATGAAATTTTTATCACACATTCTAGTGAGCATAATTTACTGATACAAAGCTTCGGGTTTGCTAAAAGGTCACTCAGAGGTATACTTTAAACATGTTGACACATTTAACCCCTGTAGTTTGAAATCTCTCACTTTCTTTCATATTTAGCTTCGTATGATCCATGATTTATTCGTTTAAGATTATAAACACCATGTAGGGTTATTGTAGGGCCTATTTATCCATTTTTGACACTTTGGACCCTTATATTCACATAGTTTCTCTGTTTGTCAACTTTAGTCCCTCTAAAGTACTTTTTCACATATTCCAAAGCCTATGACACGTGTCAATACATCATTGGACGTGATTTTACGAGGTGTTACAAATTGGGATGCGCACTTACCTTTAGTTGAATTCTCGTATAATAATAGTTATCATTCTAGTATACAAATGGCACCTTTTGAGGCACTATAGGGAAGAAAATGTCGATCGCCTATTGTATGGCACGAAATCAGAGACGCACAAATTACCGGTCCGGAGCTATTACAAGAAACGACTGATAAAATCCTCCAGATTCGAGACAATCTAGTGAAAGCTCAGAGTCTCCAGAAAAGTTACGCCGATAGACGCCGCAAGCCCCTTGAATTTGACGTTGGCGATCACCTACTCCTAAAGGTTGCACCTTATAAGGGGGTGATCAGATTCGGCAAGAAAGGAAAGCTCGCGCCTCGATATGTGGGACCCTTTAAGATCCTGGAAAGGATTGGCAAGGTGGCTTACAAACTCGAACTACCGGAGGAACTGAGTAATGTCCACCCGACTTTCCACGTCTCGAACCTCAGAAAGTGTTTGGCCGACGAGGAGTTACATCTTCCTCTAGAGGATCTACAAGTGGACGAAACATTACACTTCGTGGAAAAGCCTGTCGAGATCACAGGCCGAGAAACCAAGGTACTCCGACGCTCACGCATTCCCATTGTGAAGGTTCGCTGGGAAGGTAAACGAGGCGCCGAGTTCACCTGGGAACTCAAGAGTGACGTGAAGGCGAAGTACCCGCATCTGTTTGAAATGTCTGCTTCTTAAATTTCGGGACAAAATTTCCTCAACTAGGGGAGGCTGTAACACCCCGTATTCACGGAAGTCAAAGTCAAAGTCAAAGTCAAGGTCAAAGTCAACGATCGATCGCGCGACTTGACTTGTAGTGAACTCCTTTTATGTGTTTATTTTAGTTGTATTATCTGGAGTACTTATCAATAATCGCAGTAATCGACGTACTTTTATCGCTATTAATCAACTTACGACTGTGAACAATAGGAAGTAACAATGCGATAAAGTTAACTAAACGCTAATCAATCTAACACTAATCAAATCGACATCGAATCGCAATATGAATCGCAGTGAATTACAGGTTCTGGGTATTGTTTTACGTGTGTGTGTTATTATGTGTTACTTGTGCATGCTTATTTAAGTTTTGTGGTGACTGATCGAAACGCAATCACAACTCTATCGACATCGCAACTCAATCGAATCGCAATCTAATCGCATACGCTAAACACAAGTTACTGATAGTGATTGCATGTTAGATATAGTGGTTAGGATTAATGGTAATAGTATCGCATCCCTCACCCGAACCGAATCCCAACGCTCAGCACTCAAAACTGAACACGAAACTCAGCTCACCAGAGCCAATCGATCGAGTGACCGCTCGATCGGATGGCCACCCGATCGGACTGTCATTCGATCGGTGACCAGCTCGATCCACTTGCTTTTTGCCATTTTGGGAAACCCTATAAATACCCCACCTATCAACATCATTTGTTGCCTTTACTCTCATCCGGACCAGTCGCTCAAGCTTACTTTTCTCTCGATTTCTCTCAATTCTTATAAGTTTCTTCCTAGATCTTTGTATATCTATAATCTACACTTGATTCTACATCTTTTTCACCGAACAATCTTCACTTTTAACCGTGAAATCACTAGATTTGAGGTGTTTTAGGGTGATGTTAGCATAAAGTTCTTATGAGCTTGAGTGTTGACACCATTCCACCAAGAATCACTTCAATCCGAACGATTTCCATATGTTTTAACAATGTTTTTCTGGTAAAACTAAACATATTTGAGATGTAAGAGGATTGAAAGATGTTTATTCTATTTCTTTCAACTCTTTTGCACTCAATACACTCAAGCCGATAGAACCGAACCTTGTTCTGATCTTCTACCCATTCTTGGTGATGCATCGGCTCAAGATTTGAGCTCTGTCAACGAGACACTGATTTTTGGGTTGAACATGAACAAACCGTCAAGGAGCAGTTGGCTGATTTGGGTTGGGGTGATTCCCATCCGATCGGACCACTGAGAGTTGGTGAAGTTCGAGTTGTTTAAACTGATGTCGTATCGTCTCGATCAAACCTTAAACTTTCAAACTTAACGAGTTCCTAGTCAAACCAGTCACCCGAACGGATTGCTGTCCGATCGGATTACTATCCGATCGAACGACAAACCAGTAGGATGGCTTATGGTTTCCACACTTAAACAATTTTCAACATGTTCAATGCACAAGACTGCCACCCGATCGGATTGCCATCCGGTCGAGTGAATGTCCTGCTGTGAACTTGTTCTCACAGTGAGAAGCCTTGCCAATCGGATCGCCGTCCGATCGAACGACCGTTCGATCGACCGACTTGAAGGGTAGAGATACTTCTCTATTTTCAAAATACTACAACGAAAACTTTAAAGGACAAACCACCATACACAGACACATCTATGCCAACGAATGTCAGCCCGATCGAGTGGCCATCCGAACGGATGACCACCCGAACGGATCAACATCCGAACGAATGGCTAACCGGCCGGATTGCCATCATCCGGATCACCATTCTACACTTGGCACTTTCCTCGTTTCACGCACCGTTCTTCGCTTATGCTATCGTTAACTGTTCAAGCTAATCTCGCTCTTTAAGAGTCACAAATACTGCATCAACAGACCCCCCTTGACTGATCATATCTGGTCTTCACTCTTCTTTGGCAAGACTTGAACTTCTGGCACTGTACTGTGAATTGAACTTCAACCCTTCTAATTAAAGACTTGTTGTTGATCAATTTTGTACGGCCGCTTTGTGAAACCCGATGAATCCAATATCAAACACCATAGTTATCCCCCTTAACTGTAACCATCTCCAAATTAGGCTAACACAAACCAACCACTTATGGTATTAACGCTCGATTCTCTGATCTTCAAACTTAATCGACATATGATAGAGAAGATGAAATTTCAATGCTCAACATCCAAAAAATCAGTTTCCACAAAGACAATAAATTCAGTTCGATAAGTTAATAACAAATTGAAGTCCGATATTTTGTACAACTAGCAAAACTTGATCTTCTTCTTAACGAGATGTGTCTGTCTGATTTCGTCTAGTATTTTTATGACTCCACCAATTACCTGATGTCTTTCATATCTGATCTACCCCTCAAGGTAAGGACCTCCAGATTATTAATTCGAGAATAGCCAACTTGGAAGAGGACCATGAATCCTAATCATAATTATTCGTGTTCGTTCGTTAAGCTAACCAAACGGATTTTTTTATTTGTGTTCGTTCGTTAAGCTAATGAACGAACATAAACGAACTTCCCGCCGAACGGTTCACGAACTGTTCGCTAAACGTTAGGTTCGTTTACAGCCCTACAACTAGGCATACTAATGAATGCTAAGGAAGTATATGGCACGCTTTGAAGATTCAATTTCTTGGAATTGATCATGTATGGAAGGAAGAACAGGAAAAAGCAGCTCAAGAAGCCGTTGAGAAAGAAACATTAGATAGGATCGCTAAGAAACCAACCACATGTGTCTTATATCGGAACACTTTTTTTATGTTTTGAGATAGTGATTTTCACAACTAGAGGAAGATGAAAGATAATTCATATTTTATTATGTTTTGAGATTGTGATTTTGGAGTGAGAATGATATGTGTTTTATGTTTTGAGATAGTGATTTTGGAATGAGAATGATATGTTATGGTTTAAAGGTGACGAGAATTGAGTTATATATAAAATTTTTGGGTTGAGAAAAATTATATTATTGTCCCACAGGTAGTAGCCTAACGACTATCTTATCAATTTCCACACTTTCCCTTCGTTGTTCCAGCCACGAGCCAGGTACAAAAAAAGGCCGGGGGGGGGGGGGGGGGGGGAGGGTTGGTTCGTGGTTTGCAAACCACGAGACTATTACGAATGGTCTAAGAAAGAAGAGAACCAAGGTCTCCTGGACCCTAACGTCAGTGCTTTAAACAAAGAGGTGCTTAGAAGACTGATAACTCAAATGAGCTATTTGTTTGATGGTTTTTATTATT
Organism: Helianthus tuberosus; assembly: GCA_030545235.1. Taxonomy (NCBI): domain Eukaryota; kingdom Viridiplantae; phylum Streptophyta; class Magnoliopsida; order Asterales; family Asteraceae; genus Helianthus; species Helianthus tuberosus. Next base: position 222,511,365 of record CM060443.1, on the reverse strand, counting down.
CTTTTAATTTAAGATTTAAGACTAGAGCGTTGGTTATTTTGGCCAAAAGTAATAATCACTACTAGAAAATAGACCTAATGCAACTTTTTAGAAGCAACCTTTTATAAAAAAGTTGCATTTAACTCTAATGCAACTTCGTGAACATAAAGGTTGCATTAGAAGATCTACTGCAACCTTTTTTCATAAAAAGTTGCAAAAATACTTTAAGTATGCAACCTTTTTATCTAAAAGTTGCAAATGTTAATAGAAATTGTAAACTTTTTCTTGAAATGTTGCAAATTTGATTGAAATTGCAACTTTTTTAGAAAGGTTGCATTGGTTACATTTGAATACAACTCTTATTTTAAAAAGGCCGTATATTAAAAGTTAAATGCAACTGTTTTTTTTTTTTTTGAAATGTTATATTAAAGTCAGTACAATTCCGTTTCATAATACTTTACAGATGGAAATACATATTAAAAGTATTATATTTACAACCGAGTTCTTTTCGAGCCGAGCTTTTTTCGAGCCAGCTGTGAGCTTTTTGAACAACTCTAAACATGAGCTACCCTAACTCATAATGCATTGATTGACCCTATCTAACCATAAATGTCCCTGACTAAACATAATTAATTATAGTTGAACATCAGTAAGCATAGCTTGACAATTGTTTGTATTCAATGTCCCTAATGGTCATAATTTACCGTCAATGACCTTAACCAACTATCATTTACCCTAATTGATTACCTAATCGACCATCGTTGATCATAAATTGACAGTCATTAACCATAATGAACAATGAAGATAATTAAGCATCAACTACCACTACCATGATTCACCATCTCTCTCCCTCAATGATCATCAATATGTGCTACTTTTATATTATTCATCATAACGAAACATTAACTACCATAATTTGACCAAATACAATAATTAACGACCCTAATTACCATTTATCACAGTTAAAAATCAATGACCCTAATCAAATAGCATGCCCCAATTTACCGAACAAAGTATTCCTTTCACCCACTAACACGACTTGTTGACTCTTTCTGGCTCTAGGTCATTTCCTCTGTCCAATTCAGCACACACTAAACTATTTATTTCCAGCCCTAGGTTATTTCTAACCCTTCTACTTTTCTTCTTTTTACATTTTTCGTTTGATGTTTAGGTCTAAATTTTGTGAGTTAAGACTCTACAACGTGGTCTGATTCAACGTTTTTACGTCTACTTTTTCCTTGTACGACGACCTGTCACAGCATGCGGGTCCTAAGTCGACTTGGTTATTCTATTCTATGTTTTACGATCCGGTCTAATTTTTGCACATCAATACACCGCAACGAGCATACGTAATTCAACGTTTACCTTTTGTTTCGTTTAACAATCTCGCCGCAAAGCGCTATACTTAAAAACTAGTTTTTAATAATAAATATATTGAAAAGCCCAATTTTTCCCTCCTAGAATTTATGGTTTCCCACTTTCCCTCCCGTACCCACTAAACCTTTTTTCCTAATTTTTTTTCAATTTCCATCAAAACTGCTCCCGTTCTTGATTCCAAACCCTAACCGTGTCATTTCATTCCACAACTTATTTCCAGAGAAAGAAACTGCAGATTCCTTTCTGCAGTGAAGATGCATAAACCATAGACGAACAACATGCTTGTTCTTTACAATATGGAATCTGGACAACATGCTCGCGAAATCCCCACTTAGTCCGACCACATTAAGCTCCAATCCATCAAGGTCTGAACTGTTCTTATTCACTTTTATGCAATTTGCTTTCTACTTTCTTCGTTATAGTTGTTTAAATTGCAATCGGAGCTTTGGTATTGATAAAAGTTGTATTCTAGGAGAGGTTATAGGCTTTTTTAGTTATTTTTACATTTTGTATGGTACTCCATCCCCCCCCCCCCCCCCCCCCCCATGTCAATTTTGTGGTGGATTGACCTTGGTACTGTTCCAATCTCAACTTGATGCCATAATTTTAGATTATCGTGTTTTTTTTTGCTTTGTTCAATCATGCACACCAAGTGTTTGATAAAATGTCTAAGTGAGATTTCTTTGAACAACACAAACTTATTTAATAAAAAGACATGTTTTGTACAGAAAGTGGTTCGTGTGTGTTGTATCTTTCTTTGTTTTTCTAAACAGTAAGGCAAATTTTACTTGGTTACTTGCTTGATTTCTTGTCGTTGCACATAAATAAAGTTTTGTATTTATTGTTAATCAAAAAAAGTCTTTTGTTGTCATGGTTTTAAGTCTTTTGACTTTTGAATATTTGAAGACTTTTTATGTGTTCATTCTCTTATGCTACTGTGGCAACTTCTTATTGGGTTTAATATCATATATGTATTTTTCTATTGCGGTATGTTTTCATTAGGCCGTGGGGTATGGTGGGGCGGGGGTTGGGCTTGGGTTGGGGCATTTGGTGACACGTGGAATCAGGGGCGGACCTACATTAGCCCGTGGGTGGGCGGCCGCACCCCTTGAAAAAAAAATTAGTGTTATTTTTTGCGAAAAATCCCGACCGCACCCCGTGGAAAATTTCGACCGCACCCCTTGAAAAATTCTGACCGCACCCCTTAGAAAAAAAAAGTTAGAATTTATATAAAAAAAAATTGTAAACACGGATTTAAACCCGACCCAATTATGTAAACAAGTTAGCCCACTAATCTCTTTAAATAAAACTTGTATTCCTATAACCCAACATCAAGCCCAATTGAATAAGTTTATGGTAAAACCCAACCCAAATAACTAAATCAATTAACAAAACATAACCCAATTACCCAAATAAACCCAATTGACCTTTCATCTTTCCCGCCCTCCCCTTGCTGCAGCGACCAAGAAACAGAAGGATCAACCATTCAACCTGCAGACAGGCTTCGATCGATCAGCCACAAATCTCGCCGAGTCGCCGTAGACAGAGTGCAGACTAGCCGACTAGGTACCAATCCTTGATTTTATTCTTCAAGAGTTTTGATAAGGTTTTTGATAGGGTTGTTGATAAGGTTGCTGTTGTAAAATTACGGCAGTCGACAAATTGTAAATGGGTTCAACTTGTTTAAATATTAAAAAAGGTTGCTGTTGATTTATTGGGTTCAACTTGATTTCATTATTAAATGTTAAAGTTGTGTTTCATTATTTATTATTGATTCCATTATTTTTTATTTATTGTTGATTTCATTAAATATTAAGGAATTGAAATTAAGGAATATTGTTTATTTTGTATGTGATAGGCACAATGAGTAAAGATGTTATGGCGCGATTTCTCAACAAGAGGAAAGCGGATGAAATTGGATCATCTTCCGATTTTGTTGATGTGAATGATCTTCCCTCGGATCCTCATGATCGCAAGGCGATAGTATCATACAACGTGAATCAACGAGATGATGTTAGAAGGGCATACCTACTAAGAGGACCATGTCAACCAACGGGTATTCAATATCCAACATCAACGTTTCAAGGTAAAGAGTTGAGAAAATTCAAACAAGAATTGTATGACCGAAAGGAATACAAGGGATGGTTAGAGTATAGTATAAAATCGGATCGGGTTTAAATCCGTGTTTACAAATTTATACTATACTCTAACCATCCCTTGCGTAATCGGATTGGCGATGAGAATTTAAGTGATAGTTGTATATGTTATATAGAGAAAGACTAGCTTAAGAAAGTACCTCTAGATGATGTTTTGGATAGATTTCAAAAAATAAAAACCCGTAGGGCGACTTTTTAAATATGTTTGTAACAATGTTTGACGTGTTTTTGATGATTATATAAATTTAAGTTTGATGTTCTTTTTTTACATGACCCGACCCGACCCGAACCGGTTTTTTATGTATATATCTAGACGCCTAAAATTTTAAAAAAATTTCCGCACCCACATGAAAAAATTCCTTGATCCGCCACTGCGTGGAATGGGAGCCCCCCCACCGCCTGATTACGTGTCCGCGGGGTATGGCGGGGCGTGGGTTGGGCTTGGGTTGGGTGCACCGCGTGGCAGAAGTAATTAAAAAAAAATACAAAAAAATTTATAAAAAATCACACAACAATTATACAAAAAAACCTACAACTTCATTAAAATTTAAAACATTACATAATCCTAAAAATTACAAAATAAAAACCTAAAGCGTTAAAAAAATTTCAAAAAGGTCGATCTTGTCGAACGCCTTTTTTTTCCTTGCCTCGAAACTCTATGTTAGCCACCGCCACCCGGTCCTCGTGGCTTAACTCGCCACCGGGAACGGCTTCGTAGTAAGCCTTGAAACGCTCGAGCTTGGGCCGTAGCTCGCGCCATTTATGTTGGCACGCGTTGAGGTTGTGGCGGTCGTTACCGACGTTATGTCGGTAGGCTTCGAATGCTTCCACCCAATATTTTGTTTGGGAGACCCGCGTGGCGGTTCGAGAAGATGGGGGGACCGTTTGAATTTTAAAATTCAAAATTTAAAAAACCGCCTGACGTGGCGGGTGAGCCAATGAGATTCAGCCAACTAGCATGGCCATACCGCCCCACGCCCGGCTTGAAAGCCAAGCCCCAAGGGCCACGCCCAAACCCAAGCCCACCCGGGGTGGTGGCTTGGGCGTTTTCCCCCAACCCACGCCCAAACCCCCGCCCCATACCCCACGGTCTTAGATTCCCTCATATTTGCCTTCACTCTTATCTAATTAAATGACTTGGAATGTTAGTGCATTTATTCCAGGTAAATTTATTTTCTTGCAACTTGTGGAAGATTAGTAAATTCATGCATGATTTTATCATTTGAGTTTTATCTACTCTTTACATGACATTTTGATATCTGGCAACTGATGTAGTTCAGTAAAAGTATGCATGCATTATTTGGTTGCTCATTTGCTTCAAAGTTAAGTAAAGTTAATTTATGTATATAGATGTGATGATATACTAAAACACCTATGCTTAGAGTTTCTTTACTTTCTTTGTCCCAAAAACTTATGCTGAACAAAGTAATATACCAACTCACGATGTTTGAAAACATGTGTGTTTGAAACTTACTTTCTAAACTAGATTCGGTTAATCTCGTTCGTGATTTTAAATTTCAGTTACCCTGTCCAGATCCAAGTACTGACCAGAACCTGAGATTTTAAATTTATAGAACATGAAGACCAATCTAACTACAACCAGGATAGTTCGTTCTTGGGTAATTTTCAGTCCAGTTTTTGGGTATTGTTGGGTAAACCCAATTATTGCTCATCCTTATTTGAGATGCTTATATATCATGTTTGAGGTGTTTAGAATTTTGATGAAGAATATTTGCTGGAAAGCTTTGTAATATTGACAATATCGAAAAAGTTATTGAACTATAACTAAACCATTGATATGCTCCTTGTTATGTTATGTTTATTAATTACATTTGTATTGCAGTTTCAAATGTGAGTCCCGTAGACGTGTAATGTTGTATGTTGCATAGCGCTAAATGAGGGTGCTTCTGCTTCTTGTTCTATTCCTTTGTATTTCATATCGATTAGAAACTTGATTGAAAGTTCATGATGGATCTGACTGAATAACAACGAATCATAATTGTAACAACTAGTATTTTCATATGACTAGTCTAATTGCAAAACTGTAAGTGAGCTTGATCAAATTGTTTCTTGTAGGAAAAGTAAATTGATTATTCAAGTTCGTAGAAAAGTTTGGTACAAGTGTTGAAGTATCCATAATGGTAATTAGATTATGAATTTTTTATTTGTTTTATTTTGTAAACTTCTATTTTCTAAATTCTAATGAACATGATATTTGTTATAATAACATTGTTAACAATATATTGCACCAAAGGTCTCCCTAACGTTTCCATTGGATTCAGATGCAATAAAAAAAGAAACAATGTAGGGCATCAAATGACCATTGGTGACTAATCGAAAAAAAGCAAAGTAAGTTATCAGAAACAAAATACAAAAAAGCTAAAAAGTAGCAAAGGGGGATCAAAGAATTGATTGGTTCTTGTTGACGAGGATGATGTGATATTTCAAGGTATTAGTTTGTTGATCTTAAAGAGTAATCTATTAAAACTAATTTTTATATTAATTTACTCATTTTTTCTTTTACATGTTGATGGATTAAATATGGAACTAGATGGTTTGGAAAATGATGAGAATGAAGAGGATATTGTGAGATTTTAAGGTACGTATGTATAGTGATTTAAGTATGTCCGTTTGTTGTTTCAATATTTTTGTTATTGCTATTTGTTGATGTTATTTTATTTCATATGGCAAGATAACTGTTACTTTAGGCTGGTATAGGAAACTGTTGTAAACGAGAGAATACTTGATTCCTATTTGTATGGCTTGGTTTTAATAAGCGAAAAGCACACTGACGCGACAAGGTCTGAAGCAAGGCGCAAAGTGCAAAGGGGTGCGCTTTTCATATGTGAGGCACTCTCTATATATATAGGAAAAAATGTCCCTTTTACACTAATCTTACCCTATATATATGTATTTCGTAAGCTTTTAGCATTCCCTAACCAAAATACAACAATAAATAAGGTTTATATATGTTTTAATATATAAATTATCTAAATGTACAACCTAAAAAGCCTAGTGTACAACATCCTGCTGCACAAAAAAAGAGCATGTACATGAGGCACGTGCGCCTCACCTGAAGCGATGCCCTTTGCGCCTTAGGGAGCCTTGCGCCTAGGCGTGCTTTTTAAAACCAAGTTGTATGGTTAATCATATATCAGGAAAAAGTCAGCCTCATTATAAGAAAAAAAAACATTGTTGAATTTAATCCTACAAGTATATGTAAATTGGGTGTTTGTTGGAATTTAGATACACTTCAATTTTGTGCTACCTTAATATGGATTTAATTTATTCTTGTATGTATGTGTGTTTATATTAGCCATATTAATGTTATGACCCTAGTTTTCAATTAACTTTTCTCTACAGCAGATTTGAATAGACTTTTCCTTTGCCTACTTTCCAAAATTTGACCAAAGGTATTTAGTTAAAATTATTTAATTATCGGCTTGAAATATTAACATGGAGTAGATCCACATCTAAGTAATACAAAGGGGTTTACATAAGTAGGCTGCTCTTTTAGTCCTTTAAGGTGAATCGATATAGCAAATAATTCTAAGGAACATTGTAGCCTAATAAATATGTGAAATATTCCAATAGAGATGACCCCAAATATAAATATAAGAATAATGCCAACAGACTGCCCCAACTAAAAAGTAAACACACTAGTCTAATGAATCTGGTTCAGTAGTGTAGTGCATCACTTTCTTAAGACATACCTTGATGATATAAGAAGAGCAGGCATTAGGATCTCACTTTGGTTGACCCATTTACAAAATAAGTGAAGACCGCACCTCAGAAACACAAGACAAAATCCATCTATACATATAATCAAGTGCGCATGGTTAACACAACAATTTAGGATCTCACTTTGGTTGACCCATTTATGTTATATGGCTGTTGGCTTATTGGTTTTCAACAATCATCTCGTGGTATTAGTGAAATATATTGGTTTATTGACTGTTGTTTTTCATAAGTGTTTTCTTTTTCTCTTTTGAAGACAAAATAAATGAAGAACTACAAACCTTCAAACGGGAGCCTTGAAGTTGAAAAACACATAGTTGCTGGAAATGTGAAAAGAAAATGAAGACTACCAGCAAAGGAAAAAATCTGAGCTAGAAACTCTTCACAGCCAACATGCAAACTCTGAAGCTACGATACGTCGTACTGTGAAAAACTACGTATTAGAGTACTTTGGAATCTTAGAGATGAGTAGAAGGTTTTCGTTACTTTTATTCATTGTAATTGACAACTATATTTTAATTACATTGTTACTTTGAGGTTGGATGTATGTTAAATTATGATATACGATTATTTATTATATTTATGTTATTATTGTATTCGTGTAATTGAGATTCCATTCCATATAAATAGAAATTTTAGTAGTTCAAACAATGATGCTATAGAGTTGCATTTGATTGTAAAAAAGGTTGCATTTAAGTGCAACAAAGGTTGCATTCTAGTGTAGTGAAGGTTGCATTTGAGTATAAAAGAAGTTGCATTTGATTATAAAAAAAGGTTGCATTAGCATGTAAAAAGGTTACATCTTAAAAAGGTTGCTTTTGGATAGTAAATGCAACCATTTAAAAAAAAGTTGCATTATCTAACAAAAAGGTTGCATTAGGTCTAATGCAACTTCACCTAATGCAGCTTTTGATAAAAGGTTGCATCAGGCCTATTGCAACCTTTTTAAGGCCTAATGCAACTTTTTACTGAAGTTGCAATAGTTTCATTTTCTTGTAGTGAATTCGTTTACGTTGTATTTTAAGTGAACATGTACATTGACCGAAATTATTGAGTGGATACCGAAACGGAGGTGATGAACGTGACCGGAGACTGATGACGAACAGAACAGTGAAGAGGGCTGAAGGTGTGATGATGATGGTTATTTGAAGGAGCGATGTTGCTGATACGATGATGATGATTGGGAAATTCGAGAACTTCGAACACGAAGAACTCTAACTCAAAACGATGATGATGGCGGTTGACGATGAACAGTGATGATTTTTGTGGAGCTCCGGTTCCGGCGGCGGTGGTGGCGGTGGTGGTGGCGGTGGTGGCGGTGGTGGTGGCAGCGGAGTGGTGGTGGTGGCAGGGCTGTGGTGGCGGTGGTGGCGGTGGTGGTGGTGGCAGCGGAGTGGTGGTGGTGGCAGGGCTAGTGGTGGTGGTGTTAACTGCCATTTCAGTCCATTTTTCAAATTTACACAATCAGTCCTTTATGTTACAAATTTACACAATCAGTCCTTATTTACAAACTAACTTAACTGAGTTATGATTTTTGGACTGAAATGGCACCTTTCCAGAACGTGGGGGACGAAAATGGCGCATTTTTGAAAAATGGACTGAAATGGCCAAAGTGACCAAACCACAGGGACGAAAATGGCAGTTAACTCTTCTTTTAATTTAAGATTTAAGACTAGAGTGTTGGTTATTTTGGCCAAAAGTAATAATTCGTTTACGTTGTTTTTTAAGTGAACATGTACATTGACTGAAATTATTGAGTGGATTATTAGATGACATCTAATAGAGGCTTTTTCTCTCGTATCTATATATTTGTTAGAATGTATCCTTTTGTTTCTAGCTTTCGTTCTACGTCAATGTTAGCGTCTAGTCAACTCTTCATCACTACACCAAAAAATGTGTATTTACCCACAGTTAAACGCGTACTATTCAATATATGTTTTATAGTGGTTGCTAGCATGTGTACAATAAGACTTTGTCCTTGTAAAAATTCTAGACAATGTAACAAATATTTTATTAATATCAAATGAATTCCACTCAACAATTATTCATCAATTATGTAGATGCTTTTCAAAAAAGTGTTTTCCATAAAGCTTCAATAATCGCAAGTAATGTTTCATAGTGGTCCAATTTGATCGGATGTGATATCGGAATGCTGTATAAGACGAAAGTAAAGTTGACAGTTTTGGTGGGTAGTAGTGGCTGCAATATTCATGCAGATAAGAGCGTGATTCATGTTTTCCACAGATGAGTTACCTGTCGGTAAATCTTTATTTGTCTGTTTGTTTATTCTGTTATTCCCAGGGTCTCACAGAAACAAATTTTGTGCACTTAAATATATCTAAGGGGCCTATATCTAATGTATGATATATAATATTGGTGTTGGTTTATGCATAGGTTATTAATTAATTATAGAGAAAATTACCAAAATAGCCAATAAAAAGGTTGACTTACCAAAATAGCCATCTCATGAGTCCTTGGAGAGTAGGGGCGGACTTAGAAGGTTATTAGGGGTAGCACGGGCTACCCCTCAACCCCGTCTCCGTAGTGTAAAAATATACCTTAACTCCGTTTACGTAGTGTAAAAATACCCCTCAACTTGGTCTCCGTTATACAAAGGATACCCCTGGTCTAAAAAATAAAAAAAAATGGGATACCCCTAAATTTTTGGGCTAGTTCCGTCACTGTTGGAGAGGGGCATCACCCTTCTTATGCCCCTTAATTCTTTTATATGGATGCGTGCATGGATGAAGCAGCAAGTACAAAAATGAGATGTATGGGATGAGTCACAGAGGCATGGGATGAGTCAGGGACGCATGGGATGAGTCACGGACGCATGGGATGATGGGATGAGTCACGGACGCATGGGATGCCTCAAACGGACGCATGGGATGATGGGATGAGTCACGGACGCATGGGACGAGTCACGGACGCATGGGACGAGTCACGGACGCATGGGATGAGTCACGGACGCATTGGACGCATGATGTCACTAAGACACGTGTCACTTCTACATTGGAGGACGCATGAATGACCCTGCAGACGCATAAGCTCTCTCGTAATCAGTGATGCCCTGCTCCACCGACGCATGAGCTGGCCATTTTGGTAAGTCAAACATTTTCTTAGCTATTTTTGTAAATTTCTCTTAATTATATGTATGGGAGATGCTTTCCAGAAGTGTTTTCCACCGTAGCGTCTATAATGACAAATTAAAAGGCTACAATTTTCATTTGTTTATTCATGCAGCTTTAAGAACATGATTCACGTTTTCCGGTTTCTACTAGTAATTAGTTATGTACCGTATGCAAATTCTTCCTTGTTAAAATTGAAGAAGCCAAAATGTGTCACTAGAACCATGTAAAAAAAACTCCAAACCACCTAAACTAAAAAAATCGCAAAATATGTACCGCGAATTAGAAAATAACGCTTTAGCATCTCGACCCGTTTTGCATTGTTGCAATGGTGAAGGAGAAGGTTAATGTTTCCGCATAAATACTTTAGTATTATTAATGCTGCTTTAAGAACATGGTTCATGTTTTCCGGTTTCTAGTAGTAATTAGTATTATTAGTGCTTAATTAGGCCATGTGTAGTGGTCAAGCCCCGTAACCCCCATAGATGTGGGATTGTACAACATATGACAATTGTGTAAGCAAGTGGGGTTATGGGGGTTATATAAATATAACTTGAGTATGTAGTGAGGTTATACCCTTCAATTATACATAAATATATATGTATATATATGTGTGTGAGAGAAAAACAAATGGTAGAGGGGTATGGCCGCACGCCACTAAAATTTTCACAGTGGAAGCAAGTTAGAGGGGTATCGTCCCTCGGGGCGGTGTTTGCAGGCGCCAAATGGCGCTATGCTGAGCCTTGGCGGTATATCACCTTCCACTACGGAAGGTCTTAGTTGAATAACCCGTACCAAAAAGTCCCTATTTTGACATGTTATTTAAGTTGTCCTTGACCCGTCGCTTAGGGGTGTGAATTTCTGACACGACCCGAAAACACGACATGAACCTAACACGAAATTCGCGGGTTTAGGTTTAGTCTAAACGGGTTCGGGTCAGTTTCGGGTTGAACCCGCGAACCCGTTTAGGTTAACGGGTCGGGTTCGGGTCAACCCGGTCAGGTTGGTGGGTTAACCCGTTTAACACATTTATATTATATTATATTTTTTTACAATAAATTGTGTTTGATAACTTGTTATTAACTTTAGTATGAAACAAATTCTAACACAAATTAATCTAGTGAGTGAAAGTAAAATCTAAGAAGAGACAGTATGTTAACTTATGAAATTGTGTTTATAAATAATATGTTGATACATTACACCTGAAATCAATAAATTTATAAAAGGGATAGGTAACTTACTCTGCTTACAAAAAAACATTAAAGGATCAGTAGCAATCTTTGCAGCCCTTGATTTTTGTTGCTTTATAGATCTTGAATGTTTTTTTTTTCTTAAAAATCATCGGATGGATGGATGCCTGATTCCCATAAAACAAAAACTCATAACACTTTATTTTGATACGTGATTACCAAAGAAGAAAAAAGGAAACAAATTGATTTTCAAAAGCCAAAATTTGGTAATTGATGGCCTATGCACCCTATCTGCGTTAATGACTGGCCCAATCAGAATATGGTAATGGGCTCATTGGGCTGACCCATCCCTCCTGTTCATTCATCATTCCATCCCATTTGACATACTTTGTGTGTGAAGGGTTGAACTTGTGCACACGCTTAAATAAATAGTTTGGGTTCAATAATGACAATTTACATGTGTGTTTATTAGGGGTGGCAAAATCAACCTATACATTCAACTTTGGGTTAGGATGGGTATTATTTTTGTAGTAGATGGGTTTAGTTGGGTTAACAAGAATTGTTAAATGGGTCAAGATGGGTAACTTTAAAAAATAACAAAATAACATGTGGGTCAGGATGGGTTTTCTGGGTAAACATACAGATTGATATCATAGTCAAACATACATATTATAATCTAAGTCGAGTGTCTTTTCTTCGTTGTCAGCCCCAATTACCGTATAACCATTCCCCTCACATCGCTTTGAACTGCAGAAACCATCTCATATCTGAGTTTCTTTCTCTCCTCTATTGAATTTTTGGTATTTTCGTGTATGCACCTACCCACTGTATTGTATGTTTGACTATCAAACATACAAATTGAATTGATTATTGATATCATAGTCAGACATACAAATTTATTATTGATATCGTATACAAATTGATTATTCATATCCTACATTGGTCCAGAAGACTTGTTGATTGATCAGATCAGATTGCCGGTAATTTAATGCATAAAAGGGTTGCAACCAAAGAGCACATAAAGCCGAGTCAGATTGCCAGTAATTTATTATTGATATCGTATACAAATTGATTATTGATATCATACAAAATGGTCAATTGTGATACAAATTTATTATTGATATCGTATACAAATTTATATATTTGTCAATTTATGGAAATTTAATGTGACAATAGTCGAAAGACTTGGCATTTATAGCTACATAAAGCCTAGTCAGTCGAGCTTGACCCACCCAGTTAAGGCTATTATGTCCTTTTTCACAACTAAGGGTTACAGTTATGCTGGACCGACTGATTTGATGGTACTGGTACGGTTCGGTACTGGTACGGTGCCGGTTCGGTACCGGTACCCGGTACCAAATGAAGTTCATCGTGACGTACAATCCTCAAAAAGCACTGAACATTTTTTTTAATTTTTTTTAATTTTTTAAAATTTTTTTGATTTTTTTTTAAATTTTTTTGATTTTTTGATTTTTTTTTATTTTTTTATATTTTTAGTCTATCATGCCCAAATCTATCTTGACAAAAACCCATCATGACCCCAACCCATCCTAACCCATTTCTTAATAAACCCATCCTAACCCAAACCCATCATAACCCATACCCATCCTAACCCATTACCCAAACCTGCCCAACCCACCCATTTTGCCACACCTAGTGTTTATGCAGATTTTAATTTAACTATAAATGTTTTGAGTATTTTATGAAAAATTTTTAAAAATTAAAAAAATAATATAATGTTCTTATAGTTTAAACCCAAGAATTGGTAGTTTGTATCAAGCATTAACATGTAAATATTCATGTTCGGATCACATGATTTTTCTTTGTGTTAGATTTAAGCCGTTGAAAATGGTTTGATAAAAATGATCGAATTCAAGATTCAAAAATTTCAACATTTTATTTATACAAAATTGCACAAAACAACCTTTATGTTCATGTTTTGCTACAGGTTCAACCTTTATCACAAACCCCGTTAAATTTTTCTGGTTAACTCCCATCACATGCAAAGCATGTGAGGGTATTTTGGTCTTTTCTAATTTTTTCAATACAATTTATTTATTTATGTATTTAGAGAGTGAGATCAGATGAGAGTGATGACTTCCAATTAGATGGGAAGAAGCAGCATACCCAGATCCACAGTATAAAGCAAACGATGACTTCCATTGCTTGATCATCCATTTAAACAACTATAGCAGATGCAATCTCTTTTTTCAAGCAAGCTGACTTCCACTGGTTAACATAAATAAACACACAAACTGACAACAGGAGAACACCATCAATTCACCAACACCTAAATATTAACAAGATCGATTCTACAAACCCTAGATCTAGAATCGTTGAATGATAATAACACACTAGTACATACAAATCTTCACAAAAAAAATCAGAGATTCGAATTCCAAAAACTAAATTGGGACAAAATCAAATGAATCGATTCAATTTAGTTGCAACATGTCTTCTGTAATCAATTTTTTTCCGATCGAATCAGAAACAAAGCTTCATTCAAATCTTTAAGCTTGATTGATGTCCTCCCAAATCAGTCCGCCACTGCACCCCTCTCTCTACGCTTTCTCTCTCATCTAGTCTCTCTCTACGCTTTCTCTCTCATCTAGTCTCTCTCTCTACGCTTTCACTCTCAATGATCTCACTCTCTAAATACATAAATAAATAAATTGTATTGAAAAAATTAGAAAAGACCAAAATACCCTCACATGCAAAGCATGTGAGGGGATTTAACCAGAAAAATTTAACAGTGTTTGTGTTAAAGGTTGAACCTGTAGCAAAACATAAACATAAAGGTTGATTTTTGCCGATTTCATAGTGAAAGGTATAAAGTGCAGTTTGGGACAAACATAAAGGTTGTTTTTTGCAATTTTGTCTTTTATTTATTCTTGAGATGGGTGTGTCATAATTCTTTAATACAAGCTTAGGAATTATAATATCATCTTATTATATAAGATTCAATCTTTTTGTTAACAGGGTACAGCAACAGCAACAGCAAGAGCATTAGCTAGATCAAATGATGCAAAGACTGAATCCATACGAAGGCGTGTGGGGTTCGAGGGCCATCGTAAAGAAGGTGAAAACGAAAGATTATTAATTGAGGTTTTGACATTCCTGGAAGCAATGGCGTAGCTTTGTGGGGGCAGGAGGGGGCGGCCGACCCCCCGAACTTTTCGCTCGTTAGTGGAGAGTACGTAGTTTTCGTATAGAAATTTTTGGGTATATACGTTTTTGACCCCCCCCCCCCCCCGGTTTTATAGAATAATAATAAACACACAAACAAAATCAAATCCATCAAATAATAATAATAATAATAATAATAATAATAATAATAATAATAATAATAATAATAATAATAATAATAATAATAATAATAATAATAATAATAATAATAATAATAATAAACACAAACAAAATCAAATCCATCAAAAAATAATAATAATAATAATAATAATAATAATAATAATAATAATAATAATAATAATAAGGGTGTAAGGAGTGGTTAAACACTTGAGAGTGGCAAACTAAAAAATCAACCAATCAGAGTGCGCTACATCAATCAGTGAAAAATGTTTAAACTTTGCTGAAAAGTGTTGGTAATGGTTAGACACTTGGTGAAGTGGTAAACTTTAAAAAAAAGAAAAAAATGTGTGATTGGTTGAGATTGGAATGGAACCCACCCCACACTACCCTCTCTCTCATACACTCCCTTCACCGCACGGCAAGCACTCACCGAATTGGCAACTGTTTGATCGGTAAACATAAGATGGCATTGGTTTGCCACTTCGATAAACCTTATTTACCGAAACCACACCGTATGCCCTAATAGTAATAGTAATAGTAATACTAATAGTAATAACAATACTAATAACAATAACAATAACAAGACGCTTGAAATCATAATAATCAGTACCCAAATTGTAAAACAGTAATAACAATAATAACAAATTTTGAAAATCAGTTTATGAAACGAACAAACAGTTACCTTGTTGTTGGCTTAGGGTGTCGTCTTCGTATAGGGTGGTAGGCTGGTAGCGAGCCTGAAGCTCATCAGGGGTCCTATCGGCGCATTCAACGAGTCCTAGCGTGAAGGAACAATCACCGGTGATGTTGTGCTTTTTTACCATCTCGAAAGTTTGTTTAAAAAACCAAAACCTGAGCTCCTTTTCTTCAACGGTTTTGTAGACTTTGTCACAGCGAATAGCCCATTCCTCAAAAAGAGCCTTCATGTCATCCTTTGATATGGAGTAATCTGCGATCGAATTAGAACTTGGTTTACACTTAACAACAGAATCATCGAATACGTCAAGAAATTAATTAAGAAGGCGGTTAAGACATCAATACCTACCTCTTGTCTGACTAATCCGCCATAATCCTCGCAGGGGAACTACTGGAACTGACTTCTTCCATAGCAGAAGGGCCATGATCATCGACCAAATATAGGGAGTGAGAGAGAATATAATGATTAACCCTAATGCATCCTTTTTTTATATATATAGGGGGTGGTCAAGGGTCCGGTTTTCATGGTTTTTATTTTAAATAGTAAACCATCATATCGTTTTTTGAATTTTAATTTGTAAATCATAATCACGGTTTTTATTTATTTATTTATGGGTTGTTTGCTTACCTCTTAATGAGACTCTTAATGGTTCAGACATCTTACTGGTTCAGCACTTAATGATTCAGACTATTTGTTTCACGAGCAGATGTCTGAATGGTTCAGACATCTTACTGGTTCAGCACTTAATGATTCAGACTGTTTGTTTCACGAGCAGATGTCTGAATGGTTCAGACATTCGCCTCTAAATGGTTAAATTTATACCTGAATGGTTAATACCTCTAATCTGAATTGGTAAGACATTTGTCTCTGAACGGTTAAGCATTATACTGGCTCTTAATGATTCAGATATCTCACTGGTTCAGCACTTAATGGTTCAGACCTCTTCCTGGTTCAGCACATAACCATTCAGATGTCGTCAAACAGCCCCTTATTTATTTTTTTTAATGAACAAAGTTACACTGGAAGGTATGGGGCTCGTCCCAGGTCCATCCCTCCACAGCCTCCCCAGCCTTGCCACCCCTGTGCTCCGTCGCCGCCCAAGGGGCGTGCTCTTCGTCCGCAAGCAGCCGCCCAAGTCGGGCCTCACTCCCTCACACACACCTATATATAAAAACATACATACATATATACATACATATATATAAACGGGCTCATCCCCCACCCCTTAGGTCCATCCCCTTTAGGCCCATCCTCACACCCGCTTGTGTGTGTATCATTTTTAATGAAATGACTAGAGACCAACATTAACAATGTTTGGTCCAAGATCCAAATAGAGTTTATTTAAGTAATTAGAATTGAAATCCAATACCAATAGTCCATTATCCACCACCACCCTCCGTCGCCACCGTCACTACGGCCACCATCACTACCACCCGACATCATCGTTACCAAACGTTCACGAACATAAACGAACGAACACGACCTCTGTTCATATTTGTTCATTTAACTAAACGAACGAAATTTCTTGTTCGTGTTCGTTTGTTTAATTAACGAACGAACACAAACGAACGTTTGGTTCGTTTATAGCCCTAGTAATATGATTGAAAGGGCATTAAGAGATGTATGGTAATAATAAAATATGGTAACAATAAAACTAGTTAAATATTTAAATATGGTAATAAATTTTCCATCACAAATGCGTAGCAAGTTGCTACACATTTCCTACGCAATAAATTTTCCATCACAAATGCGTAGCAAGTTGCTACACATTTCCTACGCAATAATTAATAATAATGCTGATTAAACATTAAAATATAATCTAAGTATAATAATAAATATTTCGTCATAAATGCGTAGCAAGTTGCTACACATTTCCTACGCAATAAATTTTCTATCACAAATGCGTAGCAAGTTGCTACACATTTCCTACGCAATAATTAATAATAATGTTGATTAAACATTAAAATATAATCTAAGTATAATAATAAATATTTCGTCATAAATGCTACGCATTTCTGACGCAACAATTAATATTTAAATGAATTTAACATATAAATCAAATTCCAACAAATAAATAATAGTTCCGTCGGAAATGCGTAGCAAGTTACTACGCATTTCCGACGCAATAGTTAATAATAATAATAATAATTAAACGTTTAAATATAATTCAAATACAATTATAATTCATCCGTCGTAGATGCGTAGCAAGTTGCTACGCATTTCCGACACAATACTTAGAATTAGTATTTTTGTCACTATTGTGTCGCAAATTTGCAAAAAAATCAAGGTCTTTTTTTCTGTAGGAAATGCGTAGTAAATGTGTCAGAATTTGCGACGCATTTTTTTGAGTAGGAAATTTTCGTAGCAAAATGATCACTTTTCTAGTAGTGATACATACGTACATATATATAAACGGGCTCATCCCCCACCCCTTAGGTCCATCCCCTTTAGGCCTATCCTTACACCCGCTTACGTGGCGGTCTACGTGGTGGTCCATCCCCTTGGGGATGACCAAAACCATACCTTCCAGTCTTAGGGTTTGGTACTTGAAAAGTAAACACCCCTGCCCCAACTCAGTCTCTCAGATGATGTTATTAATTTACTGATTTCCTGTTTGAATGAGTCAATGACCAGATTTGTACTTTTCGTTTGGGTAATAAGAGTATGTGATTTCTTACTAGGAGCTTTAAATTTGTTGTGTTTGAATAGACTTTAGACTATGAATGTTCTTATTGATGTCATCAATAGGCTTTAGAATGTTCTTGTTGATGTTATCATGTTAATTTTCAATTTGTCATGTTGGAGTAGGCTGTAAACTATGATTAACTGATTAGTGATGTCAATTTCTAGTGTCTTCTTGTTTTATTGTGAATGGTCCGTGTTAATAAGCCTAAACTATTTGTCACAACTTGGGTTGCCAAGTGTACAAAGTGCTAACAATGGTATTTGTTTGAAGTAATGATAGTTTAAATTGTATAATTTTAATAAACCTGCTCTTCAAATTGTCGATGATGAAGATAGCAATGCTTTTGTGTTTAAAAAAATTGTGAGAGGGTGAGGAGTTGACTTTATGCTGTGTTTGAAGTACTGATAGTTTAATAATGGTTTGTGTATATAATTTAAGTCGGGTTTCTTTGTATTACCATTTGGTGTTTCTTGGATCTATGGTTCTGGTTTAATTTTGTATATTTTAGATGAGTCATGTTCAGACTAAATCGTATTTCAGTTTTAATTACCTCTAAATGAATCTATAAACAATTAGATGGTGTTGGTTACAGGCCCCTGATTACACAGTCTCACAACACACACAAACTCACGTATACGTATGTGAATGGCAGAAGGTTTGTAAGAGTTGTTTCAAATGAAAAGAGGTTACTCTATTCAAGTGAAATGGGTACATAACAAAAAAACTAATACACCTGTTTATAAGGGGAGTGGGGGTGGTCACCAGTGATAGAATTCCATCACTCACAAGCACCCAATCAAGTTCTGCCATGTTATCAACCACTATTCTATCACTCACAAGCTTTTTTTAGTGGCGGTGGTCATCACTAGTGATGGAATTCCATCACTCACAACTTTTTTTTTTAAAATTAGAAATTAACAACAAAACAATAAATTATAAATTTCATTAAAATACTCTTCAGTGGCTTGTTGCATGATAGTCGCCTCGCTCACTTCACTTTGTGGATTTCGGTTCTAAAAAAATATGAAAAGTTATTTAAAAAATAAATAACAGTTTTAAAATTTAAAAACTTCACTCCAATTAGTTTTAAATAAAAAGAAAACATTGATAAAGATTTGATTCTGATTTGACAAAAAGAAAACACTGATAAAGATTTGAGAAAAACTGTAGTACAGCACTTAGGGGAGTGGGGGTGTTTTTGGGATAAAAGTATAAGTGTATGGGTGACAAGTGTAATACAAAGATGCTGTTAGGTGGATTAATAAATGCTGCATGTCCAAATTGGATGAAGTTCAACGCGTGAACTTTTTAACGAGTTATAATATTCACGCGTGGAAATATGAGGTGGCGGCGGTGTTTCCATGTTCATCACTCGTGATGGAACCTCCATCACGGACCACCCCCAGTCCCCTAAGGGGGGAGGGGGTGGTCATCATAACACTTCTGCTGTTGTTACTGGTTGTACACTCGCTGCGCAAACCGCAACCATCAACCAAAACAGCCCTGAATCGTCTTTCGTTGATCACCACTTACAGCCACGGAACACACCGGTGTTCACCCGTCACCCCCGTCGTCCAAACTGGTACTTCACCCGTGACAACGACTGACACGAACACCCTCCGCTTTCTGCTGTATAATAGTCCCAAAACAACACCGAAAACTGACGTCGATCACCCCGTTGTCTAAACCAATACGTCTACCACAACAACGGGTGACCCGAAACATCTTTCTGTTTCCGTCTAACGATGCAACCAGTCCCGAACAGCCACCTGCTGTCCCAAACAACCCGTTTTCCTGTTGCGTTTGCCCCACAGCGACGGGCTACACTCCTTTCTCGAAAACGACTCTCAAACCGCCCTTCTCCGTCTTCACGAGCCCTAGGCTCTGATACCAATTGTTGGTTACAAGACCCTGATTACACAGTCTCACAACACACACAAACTCACGTATACGTATGTGAATGACAGAAGGTTTGCAAGAGTTGTTTCAAATGAAAAGAGGTTACAGTATTCAAGTGAAATGGGTACATAACAAAAAACTAATACACCTATTTATAATAAAACAAAACTAATAAAAACACATGCCAAATTAAACCGAACAACCCACGTAAAGCTGCTTCTCCGATTTACTTGGTCAAACAATTTACCATATCAATAAAAACGTGCAGCCAAAATCACAAACAATTTCCCATGTACAAAACAGCCATAATTAACCATTTTACCCTTCGAACAGATCTACTCTTGACCCGCAAACTGCTGCTCCGAATTGAACCCGCAACCAGTGAACCGCGTGACCCGAAAACAAACCCGAATCATCCAACAAATGGGTCATGTTCGGACTAAATGTTCTTGTATTCGGACAAAATGAGTTAGATATGTTTTTATCTGATTAATGAGTTAGATGAGTCATGTTCGGATTATTTGGATGTCTTTGAACAATATCATGTTTATATATTATACCCATTTCAATATCATGTTTATATATTATACCCATTTCGAACTAGATGTGTTTAGACTAAATGTATTTTTGCTTTATTTGAAATGGTGTTTATCTAATTATACACAACATGTTTTGCCTCTAAGACCATGCGGTGTGGGCGTGGGAGTCCCACCACGCCGGGAACACCACACTGCGTATGGCGTGAAGGGCGGCGTTGTGGGTGGGGCTTGAGGATTTTCACCGGCGTTGTGGCAAATGAGTGGGTAAGGTGGAGGCTCTTGATTGGTAGGTGTAGTTTAGGTTTGTTTTGATTGTTTGATTTTTATTCCTTTTTTAAATTTTTTATTCCCTTCCATGCCACTTTCCCACCCGTGCTTTTTTCTCCACATCACCATTCTGACGTGGTTGCCACGTGTTGCTCCACGCCTTCCTTTCAAGCCCATCCACACCGGGTGGTCTTAAGAAGAAACTTTTTTGATCTTTAATCTTTTTCTTGTAAGACAATATAAATGTATATTTTTATCGTAACGACCATTTTATTAAGTTTACATGTTTTTAAATTTATAATGGCGATGTTATTTTCATTATTCCATCATGTTTTTATTATGCGATGAACCTTATCTGACCCAAAATTTTTTATGTTCGGTCATATGAAATTGGAGCATCTAAAAAAAAGTGAACCCAATAAAAAAATTCTTGGATTCGCCACTGCATGTGTCCGGCTAACTTTGGGTCTAATTTAAGCATTTTTTATTTTGTTTAACCTGATCGAATCTTGATAAAATTTGAAAATACTCTAAAGTTGTTCCATTCCCCCTTCTCCGCTTTAATAGTAATATGAAAATATTGTTTATGAAAATATTGAAAATACTCTATGGGGTATGGGGCGGGGGTTGGGGCGTGGGTTGGGTACAAACGTCCAAGTCACCACTTCGGGTGGGCTTGGGTTTCGGCGTGTCCCCTTGACGGGTGTTTCAGCCCGGGCGTTGGGCATGCCTAGCGGTCCTCCGTGGCCGGCTCTTATTGGCTGGTTGTCTAGGTCATAGTGGCTATGTGTTTAAAATTTAAAATATAATTGTTTGGCCAAGCCAAACGGTTCACCCAACTCGCTATAAAACCCCCAACCCCATCGCCTGTCCACATCGCTACCCCAACCCAAGTCACTCCACCTACCCGAACCGCTATCCACACACACTTGATCGATGGCCTCTTGGACGCACGAGGAAGAGCTAGCCCTTGTCACGAGCGTCGTGGACGCGATGAAGGGCCGCCAACCCGGTGTGACCCGTTACTGGTCGGAAGCTTTCGCTAGCTACCAGCACAACGTGGGGAACGACCGGCACAATTTAAACGCGTGCCAACACAAGTGGCGCGAGCTACGACCGTAGCTCGATCATTTTAAAGCCTACTACGCTAGCGTCCCGGGCCGTGATATAAGTCACGAAGACCGGGTGGCGGTGGCCAACATCGAGTTCCGGGGCAAGGAGCGGAAACCGTTTGTCAAGCTCGCCCTTTTCGAAATCTACCTAACGCTTTAGGCTTTTTTTTATTTTGTAATCCTTTCTTTTTGTAGAATTTTTTAATTTTTAGGAAATTTTAATAATAATTTTAGGTTTTGTTTTTTTTAATTTTGTGTGTATTTTTTTAATTTTAGGCTTTTTTTATTTTAATAAAACTGGCCAACCCACGCGGGCTAGCCACGCCCGCCATACCGACCCAACACGTCACTCGCCAGCAGGGGGCTCGAATTCCACGTGTCAACGCATGCCACAAACCCTCACCCCACCAGACCCCACAGTCTAAAGATGAGATGGAGGGGGTTATTTAAAATATGTTTTGTTATCTACAAGAAATAAAGTATGAAATTTGTTTGGTTTAAACTGTGGGGTATGGGGCGGGGGTTTGGGCGTGGGTTGGGGGAAAACGCCCAAGCCATCACCCCAGGTGGGCTTGGGTTGGGGCGTGGCCCTTAGGGCTTGGGTTTCAAGCCGGGCGTGTGGCGGTCTTGACATCCTAGCTGGCGGCCTCCTATTCGCTCACCCCGCCATGTCATAGCAGGCCATTTCAAAAGTTTGAATTTTAAATTCAAATCGTTCAGCCAAGCCAAGCGGTCACCCCAACCCCAACATCCCCTATAAATGTAACCCCCAACCCCATCGGGTGGTACATCCCAAACCGTCACTATCCACCGCTACCCCACCGGCTACCCACTTGATCCCACGAAACCGCTACCCCAACCCGAAGAACATGTCATCCTAGACTCACGAGGAAGAATTGGCTCTCGTCACAAGCGTCGTTGACGCTATGAAGGGTCGGCAACCCGGCCAAACACGATATTGGCCGGAAGCATTCGCAACGTGCAAACATAACTTCCGACACGACTAGAGGTGTACAAATCGGTTTTTTTCAAAAACCGGTTTCGGTTATTAACCGGTTTGGGTTTTTTCACCCAAAATAAAAACCGGTTTTTTTATAACCGGTTCCGGTTACTAACCGGTTTTTGAGGTCCAAAACAATAACCGGTATAACCGGTTGGGACCGGTTTTTCCAAAAAAAAAAACCGGTTTTTTACCGGTTTTAACCGGTTTTTTAATAACCGGTTCGGTTAATAACCGGTTTTTGAAGTCAAGAATTGTAACCAGTATAAAAACCGGCGGTTAAAAAAAACTGGTTAAAAAAAACCGGTTATAAAAAAACCGGTTAAAAAAACATGTTTCGGTTTTTTTTCCGGTTTCGGTTCTAAAACCAGTTTTTTGTACGCCTCTAGACACGACCGCCACAATCTCAACGCGTGCCAACATAAATGGCGCGAGCTACGGCCCAAGCTCGATCGTTTCAAGGCTTACTATGAAGTCGTTCCGAGCGGCGATTTAAGCCACTTTTTTTTATGTTACATTTGAGTATGTTTTGGTTAAATCTGTGGGAGTTAATTACCGTTTTTGTCCCTGAGGTTTGTCAAAAAATAACGGTTTCAGTCCATTAGTTTAAAAATTGCCATTTCAGTCCATTAGTTTCATTTTCGTAACCATTTCAGTCCACTAACTTAACTCCATCCATTTATTTTGTTAACTTTGAGTTAACTAACTAATTCAGGGATGGTTTGCGTCAATTTTAGAAACACAGGGACTTAAGTGTAAACTCTAAAACATTAAAACAAAAAAAATAGTAAATTCCAAAAAATCAAAAAAATTCCAAAAAACCAAACAAATTCCAAAAAATTCTAAAAAATAATAAAAATTCTAAAAAATCATAAAAATTCTAAAAAATTCTAAAAAATCCAAAAAATCCGTTTCGGCGCGAACTGTTTCGACCCGAACCGTTTCGACACGAATCGTTTCGACGCGAACCGTTTCGACCCGTACCGTTTCGAGACGGTACGGCTTGAAACGGTACGAAACGGTTCGGCTTCGAAACGGTACGGGTTGAAACGGTTCGGTTCGAAACGGTTCAGCTCGAAACGGTTCGGCTTCGAAACGGTACGGGTCGAAACGGTTCGGCTCGAAACGGTATGGGTCGAAACGGTTCGCGTCGAAACGGTTCAGCTCGAAACGGTACGGACGGTTCAGCTCGAAACGGTTCGGGTCGAAACAGTTCGTGCCGAAACGGATTTTTTGGATTTTTTAGAATTTTTTAGAATTTTTATGATTTTTTAGAATTTTTATTATTTTTTAGAATTTTTTGGAATTTGTTTGGTTTTTTGGAATTTTTTTGATTTTTTGGAATTTACTATTTTTTTTGTTTTAATGTTTTAGAGTTTACACTTAAGTCCATGTGTTTCTAAAACTGACGCAAACCGTCCCTGAATTAGTTAGTTAACTCAAAGTTAACAAAATAAATGGATGGAGTTAAGTTAGTGGACTGAAATGGTTACAAAAATGAAACTAATGGACTGAAATGGCAATTTTTAAACTAATGGACTGAAACCGTTATTTTTGACAAAACTCAGGGACGAAAACAGTAATTAACTCAATCTGTGGGGAAGACGACTTGTTGATGTTACATTTGAGTATGTTTTGGTTAAATCTGTATTTATTCGTTCACCTCTTCAGTAAATCTTTTTCTTTTGCTGTCCCATAATATCTTCAAGCGTTCATTCTAAGATGTGATCACTGCGAGAGAGAAACCTGGAACAATTGCGGTGATTTTTTTTATGTTATAACTTATAAGTGATTTGGATGTTGTCCTTCTCAATAGACTGCAGAACTATAAATAAATAAATAAATAAATAAATAAATAAATAAATAAATAAATAATGCAAGCATTATAGCCACAAGCCCACAATACAAGGAGTTGCAAAGGTGGAGAAGCTCCAACTGTCGGGGTTCAATCATAACTGATGATGTCTGGGATTTAAAATGAATGATACTCATTTGTACAGATTTAAGTTCATTACACTTTTTTTTTTGAACGGTAAAAAAACGAAGGATCGTATCCATGTGACGTCCTTGGAGTAGGTGATGTATGGCATGGAACTTTTAGAGGCTTTTAGGAGCTTCTAGCTTTAAACTATGTTTGGCTAAGCTTTTTGAAACAACTTATTGACTTATTGGCTTTTTGGAAAAGTCAGTATGAAGTGACTTATTGACTTATTGGCTTTTTCCCCTCACGTACACCTCATTGCCAAACATACTTTTTGGAGCTTATTACTTTTCAAAAAGCCAATAAGTTAATAATTGTTTCAAAAAGCTTAGCCAAACATGCCCTTAATCTTTTAAGAAAAAAGCTTATACTCAATAAAAAGTTTTGTTTGGTTGAATGTAGAGGTGTACAAATCGGTTTTTTTTCAAAAACCGGTTTCGGTTATTAATAAAAAGTTTTGTTCAGTTTTTTTTCGGTTTCGGTTCTAAAACCAATTTTTTGTACACCTCTAGTTGAATGAGGTTGAAGCTTTTAGGTTAGGAGATTGAAACTTTTGGTTGAACGCTTCTACTAGTAGCGTTTAGAAGGAGCTACAAACTTTTAGGGAAAAATTGTTATTTTAACGTCTAAAGATAATAAACTTTTTAATGCACAAACTTTTTAAATTTTTAGTTATATCCATTTTGGTCATTTTATACATTTTATTAAAAGCTCCAGCTACTCTGCCAAACACCAAATATATCTAAAAAGTTACAGCTACTAGCTACCAGCTACAGCTACCAACTTCCATCCACCAGCCACCAACTACTTTTGCCAAACATGCCCTTAGGTGTGTCATTAGCTTCTAGTGTCTTTCAAGCATAAGAAGTAAGAGATTTGAAGATTAGCTTCCAAAAATGCGTTAGTAAATTTATATGGGTCTACATATTCACACACTCAAGAGCTTATTTCCACACCTTTTAAGACGTCTCGTATAGGCCTAGACGGGGCGTCTTTTGCCTACGGCCAAGTTCTCAACCTCGTACCACGTCAAATCAATCACATCATACGCCACGTATTGGTCTAGACGATAGAGGAAGACCATAGAGGAAGACGCCTCGTCTAGGCCTAGACGGGGCATCTTGAAAGCTGATTTGACTATGTTGTCGGGCACGTGAATAAAGTAATACGATGGGTATTGAACTGTACGAGGCATATATATTGGAATTCAAACTATTGAAACAGGGACATGCAAAGCATTCTTCAACCATCGACAATCATTGAAATTCTTTGCTTTTTCTTTGCCTTCTATTTGATATGATTCAAAGGTGCTAAAATATCATCATCATTCCGGGACGACAACTATTTCTTTGGGCCGTATTCTAGCGAGTCATGGGTGCTCGAAGCCGATCCGACAATAGTTATTAGCTTAAATTACTTGTTTTAATCATTTACTAATGATCATATCGTTTTTAGGAGGAGACTGGCGTTCCCGATTCTAACGAGCAAGAGGAGGTTGTGTCTAGTGTACAAGGAAATCAAAACAGACCGTTTCTAGATTTGAAGACGCATCCCCCTGTTGATGAAACATCCCCTGTAGATGACTCATACCATGCTGATGAACCATGTTATCCGGCGCAACAAGGGTATCCTGATTATGGATACGGGTGTTAATGTTCTTACCTGCAACAACGCTATCCGGATGGATGCGAAGGATACGGTGGTCATCAGCAATTCATTTCCCCAGATACTAACAATGTAATTAATTATTATTATTATTATTATTACTATTAATATTTTAATGAATAAAACTATTGAGGACACTTGTCACTTTATGAAGTTTTCCCGCCCTTACTTTTTATTTATCTCTCATCTCATGTTAAATCATATTATCCTGCTTCTATATCCTATGAAATAATAATTAATGAATAGTGTCTATTTTGTCTTTTATTACTTTTTTTTCTTTTTTTGGTTTTTTTCCGTTTTTAGGTTTTGTTATTTGTACCTTAACTTTTAACTTTGACACTTATAACCCCTCAACTTTTCAAAAACTTTGTAAAATGTCATTTTTATTCCATGGAGTTTTATGTGCTTTCTTTTATGTATGCGTCAGTAGAAATACAAATTGGTTAACGTTTCGACGTAGATTTTTTCTGAGTTCCGTCTATTCAAATATAATATATTTTCGTCCTTATACTTATGTATGTTTTTAGTTGATCACTTGGTGTTATAAATTCGTGTATTTGTTTAATATTTTACTTCGGTTTTAGTCGTCGTTCAGTTAGAACAGTTTTACGTCCCCTCGACCCCATACCGGTAGCACAGTTTTACGCCCCCCGACCCGCAACGCGGGGGATTAGGACTAGTTTTAAATAAATATCCAACTTTTTATTTATTTAATATTTCTTTTCCTAACTATATCTTTATTTTGTTTTTTGGTTTATTAATAACCATTTAGTATTTCATTGACTCAAACCCGTGTAATACACAAATATCTAACCTAATAATAAATAAAAAACAAAGTGAAATATTATAACCTATGTAATACACAAGTTTATAAATTCATAATAAATATAAAAACAAAGTGAAAATGCTATTAAGTAAATCATACATCAAAGTTCTTTTTAATTAAAAACATATTTTGACGAATGTATGTGTTAAACATTTAAATATATTTATTCACCCCGTGTAATACATGTGTTTGTTCAATCAGTGCAATATACGAGATTTTAAAATATGTAATATTCTATTATTTATTATATAAAATTACATTTATTCAAATCGTCGTGTAATATAGGGGTTATAGCCTAGTGAATAATATATATGGATTAATACTGAATTATAGTATGCTTTTTTTGAAGATGCAGCTAGGCAATTTCCGCTAATATATATTTGTAAATTGAAATCCTTTTTTTTACGATGTATATTGTATTGTTTGGCTATATGTAAATAACTGTTTTTATTGTTTAACTAGAAAATCTTATTTTTTTTTTAAATCAATCATTTTTTATATCATTTTTTATCATATTTTTGCAGAATTTTTCTGGTTTTTAAGTTGCGGGCTTGGTGTTCTAAATTTTAGCACGCACACAACGACTCTTCTTTAAAGGATCAGCTTTTGATTAGTGATTCTTGTGAGAGAATCATACACAAATGGGCCATGGGAGAATACGGGCTAAGATAAAGAGAAGTAGTCTTTACACATTTGGATGCATACGACCAACTGTTGATTCACCAGATGAACCCCATCAGTTTCGCGGGCCTGGTCTTTCCCGTCACGTTTTTGTACTTGTAACCAACCTCATTTACTCCATAAGAATGTTAGAACCTACTTAAATACTGCAAAAATTAAATTTTAACCACAAATTATGACCGATTACATTTTTAGCATCTAATTACGTTATAAAAATAGTCTAATCAGCAATGTAAGGCTTAAACTTGCAAGTCATACAACCTAATCAGTTTTATGTTCAAAATGCTTATTGAATTGTGTTAAAACATTAAATGCATATTATACGATCTTCACAGAAAAATGTTTACGTAAGAATCTGTAGGTTTTTCCAAAGGCTGCGGCACCTGTAAGTTATTACATCAACAATGACGGATCCTACGTATAATTAGGGCACCATTTAGCTTTCTTAGCAACTCCAAAAAGACAGAAATTTCTTAGCAACGTAGAATTTTGTGAATACTGTAGGAACCGTTCGCGTAATTAAATAAAATAAAACAAATTTTATTACATGATTACAATACATAAATAAGAAAGCCTAAACAACTAGTACAATTACAACTGAAAATAAATCAAATACAAGAAAGGTGAAGAAGCAGAGTGGCTGAGGCACGTGTTCTCACGCTTCCCTTAAAACAAATTCCGAGTTTCCCAGGAGTACTTGTTTTGTTTCCCAGGGTACAACAGCCGGAGCAGTAGTACTGCCGGAGTTCGCCTACAACCCGAAGGTTACCTTGAATGCTGCAAGAAAAAGATCAGAAGAAAGTAGAGAGAAAGTAGGTGTTGCTGTTGTGTAGCTGGTGTCCCTTCTGCAGTGACTAAGAGCTGTATTTATACAGCTCCTAAGTCGAAACAGTCAAACGAGAATTAAAGAGAGGTTTAAATTGCATTAAACGTCTTCAATTCAATTTAATACGTCATTTAATTCTCAGTCAAAGACCGTTAACTCGTCAGTTACGAAGCTGAACTGAAACTGCACTGTCATTCAATGCTGTAAGCTTCTGCGCGCGCGCGCGCGCAAGACACACTGGTGCGCGCGCAGGTCAGCAGGCTCATGCGCGATGCGTCCATCTGGCTCATTTCCATGCGCGCGTGCGCCACGTCACATGTGAGCCTATACGAACACGCCACACAGTCGCGCCGTATTGGCTCACTCTGGTGCGCCGCGCACGACACAGCAGAACCCATGCACCATGCGCAACCGCGCGCCTTCGTGCCACTTGTACCCGCGCGCGCGCCTTCGTGCCACGTCACGCGCCTCGAACCTGCATGTTTCTTCACCACTTGGTCCTTGCAGCCTCTGTGATCCACCACGCGCACGTGGTAAAAAATACAAAGGCGACTCTCAAGCGGCTCGCGGTGATGCGAGTGTGCGAAGTGCGCCATCAAAGCGCCACATTGCTCCTCATCGCCCACGCCACGCGTGAGAGAGCGAGTGCGAGTGCGAGTTAGGGTGCTCCGCACCCTTCGCGAGGACACTTAGTGTGCTTCCATGAAACAATAAGGATGGAGAGTTCCACCTTAAATACCCATTTAAGTTACAACTCTCCTCCGATGTGGGATAAGGTGCTACTTTCCCTTTTGTTTCAGCATTGAATGTTTCAATCACCCAACTTTGAGCATCGATATCTCATTCATATTAGCTCCGTTTTGGACGTGGTTTAGTTCGTTGCGAAGCTATTCCAACATAGAACACAAACCCACAAATAAATATATAAAACCCGCTCATTTTGTTATATTTATTTCTAGTCCAAAATAGGAAAAAATCATTTTCCTATATTTGTGAAAAATGCTATTTTCACCTATTTTTCCAACAATCCCCCACATGAAAAATGTTATTTTCATCAAATTTCCAACAATCCCCCACATGTATGGAAATCGATCTTTTCCTTACACTTTTCAACGATAAACTTCGACAGTTGAGCATTGCAAGATAGGTAGGTTGTTGCCTTTGAACCTTCTTTTGTGAGGCATACTTAGCTTACTAGCGGTTTGTAGACGCGATGTCCTTGAACATACCCCCATTTGTGTAAACGACAATACACTTCACACAATACTCTCCCTGGTTTGGCCAACTCCTCACTGTCGTGTCCTATTATGGTCCTGGAACACTAGCCTGGTTCTGCGAGAGCTCTAGGATTTGCGCACCCCACAAATCCATTCGAAGCGACCCTACTTCTCTCTAACATAGGTGATTCCCATGAATCATTAAAAGCATCATGGTTATTTGATTTCCCGAAATCGTTAACCTTAATATGCTTAGCCTCACTTCAATGTCACTGATTGGAATGGACTAGGAAGTATAAATAACTCCCTTTTTATTTAGTTTGGGGTACTCCCCCACAGTGACTCCGTTTGGTAATATGATTAAGTTGTCTTATTGAACTTAGATCTTGGGATCTCCAGTCAACTAAGTTAGGTTTCCCTCATATTCCCATTTACCACGGGCTTTAGTCCCATTCATCTTGACGACGTTTCTACTAACTCTCTGCTTAAGCCTTTTGTAAACGGGTCCGCAATGTTATCCGTTGATCTCACATAATCAATTGTGATAACACCCGTTGAGAGTAGTTGTCGTATCGTGTTATGTCTACGTCGCATATGCCTTGATCTGCCATTGTTCATCAAGCTTTGAGCTCTACCAATTGCTGATTGGCTATCACAATGTACACATATGGCTGGCAAAGGCTTTGGCCATCTTGGAATATATTCCACGAATTGACGTAGCCATTCCGCCTCCTCGCCTGACTTATCCAAGGCGATAAATTCAGATTCCATTGTGGATCTTGCTATGACCGTTTGCTTAGAAGACTTCCAAGCAATGGCAGCTCCTCCAAGTGTAAACAAGTAACCACTTGTTGATTTGGAATCTTTATTATCCGATATCCAGTTTGCATAAGTGTATCCTTCGATCACTTCTGGTTGTCGGGTATAATGCAGTCCATAATCTCTTGTGTATCTTATGTATCTAAGCACCCTCGTGATAGCCTTCCAATGATCCGCGCACGGATTGCTGGTGTATCTACTTAGCCTACTCACCGCGTAAGCCAAGTCGGGTCTAGTACATGCCATTAGATACATTAGACTGCCAATAATTCTTGAATACTCTAACTGAGCAACTCCCTCTCCTTTATTTTTCTTGAGATGTTGGGAGGTATCAACTGGAGTTCGAGCTACCGTCGTATCTCCCGAGTTGAATTTTTCAAGAATTTTATCCACATAGTGAGATTGACTTAACACAAGACCTTCTTGGGTTCTTATGATCTTTACTCCAAGAATCACATCCGCTAAACCCATGTCTTTCATGTCAAATCTCGCTTTCAACATGTTTTTAGTAGCTTTGATAATTTTATCATTACTCCCAATGATAAGCATATCGTCTACATAAAGGCATAAAATCACTTAACCTTCATTTGTGTCTTTGAAATAAACACATTTGTCTCACTCATTTATTTTGAAACCATTGTCAATCATGACATGATCAAACTTTTGGTGGCATTGTTTTGGTGCTTGCTTCAAGCCATACAAAGACTTGACGAATTTACATACTTTACCCTCTTGACCTGGGGCAGAGTGTAACACTCCAAAAACTCGAATTATTCAGTTACTAGTATGTACCACGTTTAAAAGAAGGAAATGAAATAACTAGGTTATTAAACCTAGTTATATGCTTGGTTAAAACAAATAAGGATAGGAAATTAAGTTAATTATGAACAAATGACAAACTTGAGGGGTTGATTTGGAAAAGATGGAAAGATGAAATATAAAATAAAAATAAAAACTCAAAAACACACACTGAGTGTGTGTGGGGGGGGTGCGTACGATCGCACAGGAGAAGAGGCAGAAAGGGGCACAAACCCTAATTCAAGATAAACCTTCAAATTGAAAGGGGAAACTGGCTCTAATCGGATGCATGGACCTAGATTCTTAATCATCTAGACTTTCTACACATGAGGTAAGTTGTAGAAGTTAATTTTATGATTTGGTATGAAGTGAGACTATGATCAAACTACGAAATTGTATGAAATTGTGAATGTAGAGGTGTTAAAATCACCATTTAGGTTATGTTTTATGAATAAGTTCAAGTAATTTGGTGATTTAAGGTGAAACCCATAATGGTGAGTGAAGGTGGCGACTTGGGTGTTCTACCCATGTCCAAATCCTTGTTTGATGTACTTGTTCCTAGCTTGAATCTATGTTAGTTGATGTCAATTGATGATAATAATTACTAGGGTGCTTAGACTTGGTGAAAATCCTAGTGAAAACTACAAGTTTTAAAGGGTTAAGAACCATCTTGACATGTTAAAGAATCATGTGTTAAATGGTTGCACATTAAGTGTTTGATAAAATGCCTACATGAAACTTGAATTGATTCAAGTTTGTGTTAAAAAGTTAGTAAATTTGTCACTTTTGACAGCCCTAGATAGTCATCTTGTAAAGGCCATATCTCATTCGTTATTAGGAGTTAGACAACGAGCCTTATATCATTGAAAAGGTTGTTTCGCATATTACATTTCATATTTGGTCATAAGAGGCTGGTTATGAGATTTAGTGGGTCAAAACAGCATGAAAAGTCGGTAAATTCGTCACTTTTGACAGCCCTAGATAGTCATCTTGTAAAGGCCGTATCTCATTCGTTATTAGGAGTTAGACAACGAGCCTTATATCGTTGAAAAGGTTGTTTCACATATTACATTTCATATTTGGTCATAAGAGGCTGGTTATGAGATTTAGTGTGTCAAAACAGCATGAAAAGTTGGTAAATTCGTCACTTTTGACAGCTCTAGATAGTCATCTTGTAAAGGCCGTATCTCATTCGTTATTAGGAGTTAGACAACGAGCCTTATATCGTTGAAAAGGATGTTTCGCATATTACATTTCATATTTGGTCATAAGAGGCTGGTTATGAGAGTTAGTGGGTCAAAACAGCATGTAAAGTTAGTAAATTCGTTTTGACAGCAAGCTGTTTACACATAATTTAGTTTCTGACCCGATCTTTCTAAAATCGTATAAAATCATAGAAAACTCGTATGGAGGTGTTCTTTATATGCCTGGAAAGGTATTTAAATGAAGCACAATTCTTTTTTGAAAGTCGAAGTCAGATTATGTGATTAAAAAGGGGGAAAGTGACCCCGAACAACTGCTGCATGAAAAATACAGCAATAAAAATAATGTGTTTTATGAACTTAAAACATATGATTTTCTAGTTACCAATTAACTAAACACTAAATATTGCTTCGGGTGAATGTTTACAGTTGTGTCGTAATTTAAGTTATTACACGTTAGTCTTACAGGGAATTGTTCTTATTACGAACGGGTCATGCCCGAATTTTGTTAAATAATAGTATGATAATAGTCCCTTTTGGAATATGAAATTTGGGCGTTACAAGTTGGTATCAGAGCCCTGGTTTGAGGGAAATCAAGTAGAAGGAGGTGAATACTTGAACTCAAATCTGTGTGCTCTTGTGACAAGGAACCCGTACAATCCAAGACTCGATCAAGGCCTAAAGTTAAAAGCGAATGTAAGTATGTATTAAATTATGTATTTGAAGGAAACTAATAGTATGTTATGTGAAGGGTAAGCGTAATTGCTTGGAAGGGATGATCCGTGAATGTGGTATAGGACCGGCACCAAGGCATGTAATAAGACATATTGACCCAGGTACGTAAATTTAGCATATGGGTGCATGTAATGGTAAAATTTATCAAATGAAGGAAAAATTTTAATGAAATATAATTATAGGATGGAAACGAAGTTTTGAAAATGTTACACGTGCCGGAACCTAATTCTTCGGGCATAAGGTGACGATTACATGAAGACACGAAACTAGTATGTGGATTGTGTACCTGGCTATTACTCAAGAAGCATATGACGTTCGTGAGACCGTGATAATTGTTGCAGGTATGTCTGTTAGAATTAGGTAGTAGGTAGACGTGTGGGTGAAGAGAAAGGTAAGACTTTCAGGGATTTGAAAGTACGAATGATATGTTAGAATCCGCGAGACGGATTCGAATCATGAAATGAATGAAAGTATGAATGATATGTTAGAATCCGCAAGACGGATTCGAAACATGAAAGGAATGAAAGTATGAATGATATGTTAGAATCTGCGAGACGGATTCGAAACATAGAAAGGAACGATTAAAATTAAAAATTAAATAAATAAATAAAAGTTCGAATGTGTAAGTGATTATAGACTAAGCAAGTACATATTCTTTAAAAAGCGGATATTATCTAAGTTATGTCTTAAACATATGTATATATGTATATATATGTGAATATATATATATATATATGTGAATAGTGGAGAGTTCAAATGAGAAGAAATTCTTTATAAGAAGAAAAAAGAAGAAATTTCAACCAATAGAAATGCTTCATTAGACTTCATTTAATATTTGTACTTAATGTAACTATAAGGGTATATTGGTAAACTTACATACATCATTAATTGGTAGTTTCATCTTTAATAACTAATTATATTAAATTTGTAACTTATTTTTAAGATATATATTTTTTCTCAAAAAATAAAAATAAAAATTCATTTATAGTGTAGGATAAATACGAGGCGTGTAGGATAAATTACGAGTTGTGTATGATAAATTTCAATATGTGTAGGATAAATTTCGAAATGTGTAGGATAACTTTTTGATGTGTGTAGGCAATTTTTTTTAGTGTGGAGGATGATAGTCTTAATGACTAATTAATTAGTCAAACATAATAATAAATGAGATGTGAAAAAACTATTTAGTGTTTTACCATTGTACCCTTTTGTTCTTTTTATTCTTAATAAAATTTTCTTCTCAAATGAACCTTCCCCTATATATATATATATAGGATCACGCTAAAATGAGAACCACCTCGAGTTGTAAGAACCGCGAGAACTACACCGTACGGGGCGAGGTGGACCAATTTTTTTTTTCATAAACGTAGATACATGAATAAAAACAACATTTGTAAAAAAAAATTCAAAAAAAAAAGTTTTTGAGCACCTCAAGTGTGCATTTATGGGTACCGTAAATTTTCCGGCCAGATTTACGGGTCCCGTAAACACAAACTTGTGGCGCTCAAAACTACACACACGACATTTTTTTTTAATTTTTTTTTACAAATGTTGTTTTTATACATGCATCTACGTTTATGAAAAAAAATTTGGTCCACCGCGCCCCCTACGGTGTAGTTCTCGCGGTTCTTACAACTCGAGGTGGTTCTCATTTTAGCGTTCCCCTATATATATATATATATACAAATATGATTGTATGCAAGAATGGTTAAAGGGACGAATGAGTCATGCGGGTCAAATGGTAATCGCCATTTAAACCTTGTACTTAATGTTTATTTTGACAAGTTTTATGCTTATAGATAAGTGTAATGAATGGGCATGCATTGTCACAATTGGTAAGAAATAACCATTGTAAGTTATGGATAACGAGTCAAAAGGTTTTGATTCGTGCAAGGTATGTACAAAGGTTATGTTTTCTTTTAAGTAGGGGCTTATAGCTCGATTAGAGAAGGATACGCCAGAAATGGGTAGTTGGTGGACATATGGTCAGAATGTATTTTACAATTGGATTCTGAACAGTTAAATAAAGCAAGTGATAGTTATTAAGCAAGTAATAGTAAAATTAGCATGAAGTATTTGATTTACTATGTAGGTAAAACCGATGTAAGCTATTGTATTAGCAAGAAACCTTAGTTGAAAGAAATAAGATGTGAGCAAGTTACATGAAAGGTATATTACTAAATGACTCTTGTGGGTCAAAATGAATGATGGGCTACAACCCGAACAATAACTTAAGTATGGACGGGAAGGGTAAGTTTTGCAAGAAGAACGGAAATGATGTATTAAAGTACTTGTATGTAAGCATGAATGGAAAGAAATACAATTGTGTACTTCATTACATCCATGATAATTAAGAAACGTCAGTTTAACCTTGGAACGTCAACTGTAATGGGTCGGTGAAATAATTAACAAAACGAAGGAATTGTGGGTGTTTAAAACACTAAACAGAGTAAATTGGAAAGAATGAAATAATGATAAGTGTAATAACCGAAAATTTAAAATCATTATTCTAGAAATAAAGGAATAATAAACTAATAATTTAACGACCCTCATTAAAAGACCTAATTATTTTATTAAATTAAACCATAGGAAACCCTAATTAAGACACCCAAGTAATTTCGTACAAACCCTAAATTTTTCAGAATTTTCAGAATCAGGATTAGGGCCCCTAAAACTCAGGAGGGGGGGGTATTCCCTACTTAACGATTTTCTTAATAACTTGCGGACGAAGTTGAATTTAATGATTTCGTCGACTCAGCTAGCCTAGTCCCACACGTGGCAACCCTATACATAAAATAAGTTCTCTCGCGGGCCGCCTCAAGTTAAGCTTAATTCTCACGCGGGCCGCCTAAGGGTCAAAATTCACCTATAAATACAGGAGCTTGGGACTTGATTCTGGGCACAAAAACGACGAAGAAATTCACAAAATACACCGAGTTATGTTCTGTTTATTACCAATAACACACACTAAACACTAATTAGTAGGGGGGTGCTGCTGCAGAACAGGGTAATAACTCGATCGCTATTACGATTCATTGTCCGATCGATCAATATATCCAATGGATGTTTAATTGCTGCCCACATTAGGGTTATACTTTGTCGTTCGTCATTAATTTGACGGATCATCGTTAATTCGATGGATAAAGTATTGTACTTTGTCGTTCGTCATTAATTTGACGGATCATCGTTAATTCGATGGATGAAGTATCGCACTTTGTCATTCGTTGTGAGAATTTGATCTCGTGAGTTATCGTAAAGGCTGTATTAAGTTACTAACCTAGTTGTGTGCATATTATTTAAATTAAGTTAAAAGACTAATCAGTAGTCTAAACTCTGCCCGTATAAATCTGAAATATTATCACAAGGTAGCATCACTTTGGAATTATTAAGGTACGGATCCTTACCCCACTCCTTATTGCTTCATATTCAACTTGTTATAAACCACTAAATTACTATATATTTTAAAACTCCTCACGTCTTTGATTACCGATTCATTTGACCGCCCGTTCGAATTCTATTCTAAATCATTTGATTTAAGTTTTCATGTCATGCGATAGTATTATGTTAGTTGTACTCATTATCGCATGTTCCAATATATGTTCCGTTTTGTTATGAAAATAAGTTTTATAAGTTATGTGAATAAGACCATTTGTACTCTGTTACCCTGATTATCGCTTCTCGTGGAGTGTCCCACGAGCATGTTGTTGCGGCATCGACATCATGTGCTCCATCCGTGACGGAGAGATCAGTTCACGGCGTCTCTTAAGTACAAGTGTGGTACATAAGGCTATTAGGAGGCGTATGGATCGATCCTAGGATTTAAGTATAAGGAGGTGGATAACGGGTATGCCAATTCGCCATCTCATGTGATAATTATGCAGGAGTAGCTACCTGTGTATTGTCACGTTCTAAGTTTGCTCATGGGTACATCCGTAAGATATGATTATGAAATTTCGTTATTTGCATCAAGTTTCATCCGAATAAAGCGTTAATTGTTATTTGAGGCTAATAATTCCGTACTGAGCATTCGGCTCATTCCGTATAAATTTTGTATTTACAGGTCAGCAGGTTACTTTGGGCGGGGAAAAGAGAGAAGAATAAAGTCTAGGAATAAATCTGAAGATGTTAGTTAATCAAGTCGAATGTCTTAGCTTGTATATTAACCTTAAGTTAAATTGTCGTGTGGTTGTATCCTTGTCAAATAAATAAATGGAATTATGACTTTTGTTTATGATATCACTGTTATTGTGACACGTCAGCCCTTCCGGGTTGGGGTGTTACAGCTATGGTATCAGAGCAAAGGCTCTTTCCTGTAGAAAACTTGAAAATAGTAATTAAAACCTGTGAGGAATGGGTAGATATCTATGATAGGATCCAATTTGATCTCTTATTTGGTTTAATTCCTATGTTTATTCGTATAGATATGCCTCCTCGTCGTCCGCTACGTAGGAGTACTCGTACTAACCCTCTACGTAACAACACTTCTTCGAATGAGACTCCAGTTGATCCAAGCGTAATTAATGCTATCAACCAGGCTGTTGCCGGGTTGCTTCCAAACCTTGTTGCTCAAAAAGCTGAGGCCGTTATTCAACAAACTCGTCATCCAGAACGTAATAATACGAATCCAATCTCTGGTGAAGAAATTCGTGAGAATACCACGAACAATACTACTTATAGTATAGACATATGGATTAGTAAATTTCAAAAACAAAAGCCGAAATCCTTTAGTCACGCTACTAATCCAGTCGAAGCAAGAAACTGGATAGCTCATATTGAAAAGATCTTCGGAGTTCTTGGAGTTCCGGAGCAATACAAAGTTAGATTGGCTACCTACAAACTTGAAGATGACGCACAAACTTGGTGGGAAGGATATAAGCAAGTCAAAGGAGGGGATGATTTTGACGCTAATCTTTCATGGGTCGACTTTCGTAATATCTTTTACGACAAGTATTTTTCGACCGCTGATAAAGAAGCTTATATCAGGGAGTATGCAGTGATTCGACAGGGGAGTGATGAACCAGCCTCTGAGTTCATTACTAGATTTGCAAGGTTGGCTAGTATTGTAGGAGACGTTGCAGGATCGGCAGAAGCCCAGGCAGAAAAATGCAAGTGGGCAGTCAATGATCGAATTCGGAAGTCGATCATGTACATGAAATTTAAGGATATCACCGAAGTTGCCGATGCAGTCAAAACTTTTGAGTTCGAGAGGAAAGAATTTTTATCTCGAACTGAGGATAATAAGAAGAGAAACAGAGAAGGACAATTGAAGCAGGCAATCGGCCAAACATCCATTACGCCACAGCATCAAGACCGCAAAGTGCAAGGAAATCAAAACTCTGGAAATCAGACTCGTCCATGGCAACCTAGACCACAAAACCCGAGGCCTGCTCAAAACCAGATTCAGTTGTATGCAGAACCTATTAGAGCTCAACCACTGAATCAACATGTAAACCCAAATCAGATTACATATCCTCTATGTAATACTTGTGGTAAGAGACATCATGGCGTATGTCACCGAAGTACAGGAGCATGCTTTAGATGTGGCCAAACTGGACACATGATCAAGGAGTGTACAAAGAAAGACACTAAGAAGAATAACCAACCCAATGTAGGAGGAAGAGTTTTCGCACTTTCTGCTACTGACGCTGCTAATGTCCCAGGTACTGTATCTGGAACCCTTCAGCTTGGTGAACGTAGTATCTATGTGTTATTTGATACA
Organism: Helianthus tuberosus; assembly: GCA_030545235.1. Lineage (NCBI taxonomy): Eukaryota > Viridiplantae > Streptophyta > Magnoliopsida > Asterales > Asteraceae > Helianthus > Helianthus tuberosus. Next base: position 222,471,822 of record CM060443.1, on the reverse strand, counting down.
GGAGCGACCCATTCTTTAGTATCCCATTCATTTACTAAGTACCTTCCGATAAGACCAACTCTCTTAAATCATACTTTAACCATTTCCACTCCCATGGAAAATTCATCCGTAATCACTTCCGTATATAAAGATTGTCCGATCCGTATTGAATCTATTCTGTGTAAGGCCGATCTATTTCCAATACATATGTGTGATTTTGATGTTATTCTAGGAATAGATTGGTTGTCTAGACATCGTGTAACTATAGATTGTCATTCTCGCCGTGTTATTTTCGGTGATATTCATCATCCTGATATTATATATCAGGGAACTCAAGCTCATAAATCTCTTAAGATTATCTCTGCGCTTAAGGCTCGAAAATTCTTATCAAACGGTTGTGCTGGATTCCTAGCATCGATTAAGGATACTTCTGCTAGTGTTAAGAGTATCGATAGCCATTCTGTTGTCCGTGAATATCCTGATGTATTTCCGGATGAACTACCGGGATTACCACCTGACCGTCAGGTAGAATTCACCATCGACTTGATCCCTGGTGCCGAACCTATTTCTAAAGCTCCATACCGTATGGCCCCGATGGAACTAAAGGAGTTGAAGGAACAATTGCAAGAATTATTAGATCTAGGATTCATAAGACCCAGTGTTTCACCTTGGGGTGCTCCGGTCTTATTTGTGAAGAAGAAAGACGGTAGTATGCGTTTATGTATTGACTACCGAGAGCTGAACAAGATTACTATTCGTAATCAGTATCCTCTGCCTCGCATTGATGATCTCTTTGATCAACTTCAGGGGGCTCAGTTCTTTTCAAAAATCGACCTGAGGTCTGGGTACCATCAGCTAAAGATAAAAAATGATGATGTTCCCAAGACAGCCTTTCGTACTCGATATGGTCATTACGAATTTTTGGTTATGCCCTTTGGGTTAACTAATGCACCTGCAGTCTTCATGGATTTGATGAATCGCGTATTTCACCAATTCCTAGACAAATTCGTTATTGTCTTTATCGATGACATTCTAGTATATTCTAAGAGTCACGAAGAGCATGAAGCACATCTACATGAAGTACTTAGAACCTTGAGGCATGAGAAGCTATACGCGAAGTTTTCCAAATGTGACTTTTGGCTTAGCCAAGTGGCATTTCTAGGTCATGTCATATCAGCAGAGGGAATTATGGTAGATCCAACAAAGGTTGAAGCTATTACAAAATGGCCAAGACCTACTTCTGTTACCGAAATACGAAGTTTCTTGGGTCTTGCTGGCTATTACCGAAGATTTGTTGAAAGATTCTCGGTAATTGCTTTACCACTCACAAAACTCCTAAGGAAAGGGGTGAAGTACTCATGGAATGAGGAACAAGAGAAAAGCTTTGAAGAATTGAAGAAACGACTCGTATCCTCTCCGATACTCGCTCTCCCTTCTGGATCCGGAGGTTATCAAGTCTATAGTGATGCCTCAAAGAAAGGATTAGGTTGTGTGCTAATGCAACATGGGAAGGTTATCGCTTATGCCTCCCGTCAGTTGAAGCCTTATGAAGTTAACTACCCTACACATGATTTAGAATTAGCCGCAGTCGTCTTTGCACTTAAGATTTGGCGACACTATCTGTATGGTGAGAGTTGTGATATCTTTACCGACCACAAGAGCCTCAAGTACATATTTACGCAGAAGGAGCTAAATATGAGGCAAAGAAGGTGGTTAGAACTTTTAAAAGATTACGACGTAAATATTCAATACCATCCAGGTAAAGCCAATGTTGTAGCTGACGCGTTGAGCCGAAAGAATTCCGGGACTATATCTTGCTTACAAATTCAGCCTCATATTAGGAGGGATCTCGAAAGGATGAACATTTGGCTTCAGGTTAGTAAATCTGATGGATATCTAGCTAGAATGCAAATTGAACCCGACCTCATATCACGGATCAAAGATGCACAGAAGCAAGATGGAGAACTTTGGGCAATTGTGCAAAATCTTGAGGTGGGTAAGCAATCTGAATTTCGTATAGACCATCATGGGGTGATTTGGTGCTGTAAAAGACTTTGTGTACCCGATGACTCCAGCCTTCGTGAGTCATTGTTAGCCGAAGCTCATAGCTCACCATTTTCAATTCACCCAGGATCTACCAAGATGTATAGAGATTTAAGACAGAACTTCTGGTGGAATGGTATGAAGGAAGACGTTGCTCGATACGTAAGTAAATGCCTCACTTGCCAACAAGTGAAAATTGAACACAAACGAGCAAGCGGTCTGTTACAGCCATTGGATATTCCCATATGGAAGTGGGATGAGATCACAATGGATTTTGTTACCGGTTTGCCTAAGACATTCAAGAAGAATGATGTTGTATGGGTTGTTGTCGATAGATTGTCAAAATCAGCACATTTTCTACTAATTCAGCAAGGATTTTCGGTTAATAAGTTATCCGAAATATTCCTTCAAGAAATTATTCGACTTCATGGCACACCATCTTCCATTGTTTCCGATAGAGACCCACGTTTCACCTCACGATTTTGGAAAGGTTTTCAGGCAGCTTGGGGTACACGACTAAAGTTTAGTACGGCTTTCCATCCACAAACAGATGGGCAGTCTGAACGCACAATTCAAACCTTGGAAGACATGCTCCGAGCATGTGTACTTGAATGGTCTGGAAACTGGGATGAATATCTATGCCTTGTTGAGTTCGCTTACAACAATAGTTGGCAAGCAAGTATTGGCATGGCACCTTTTGAGCTTTTGTACGGTCGGAAATGTCGCGCACCAATATGTTGTGATGAAGTTGGAGAAAAGATTTTTGAAGGACCAGAACTAGTTCAGATTACAAACGAAAAAGTCACTATGGCACGAGAAAAACTGAAAGAAGCTCAGAGCAGACAAAAGAGCTATGCAGATCAAGATAGACGACCACTCGAATTTAAAATTGGCGACCATGTATTCTTAAAAGTATCACCTTGGCGTGGCGTTCGTAGATTTGGAATTAAAGGAAAGCGTAGTCCTCGTTTCATAGGTCCGTTTGAAATCCTTGAAAGAATTGGAGAAGTATCATATCGACTAGCTTTACCGCCTCAACTCTCTCACGTTCATAACGTTTTTCATGTCATTAGTTATCCGTTGCTTACAATTCACGAGGATTTGTCCTATGAAGAGGAGCCAGAAGCCATTTTAGATCGACAAGAAAGGGTTTTGCGTAGGAAAGTAATTCCGTTTGTTAAAATCCTCTGGAAAAATCACTCTGAACACGAAGCAACATGGGAATCTGAAGAATCAATTCGTTCTTTATACCCTAATCTATTCTAACAATAGAATTTTAGTTAAGGTAATGGTAAATCTTGCTAGTTGATCTATGTTCATTTATTTCTGCTTATGGTCATTCATGCTTTGCCTTATGTGAATATATTTTAGTTATGATTAAGCATATTTAAGTAGGAGATTTTTGTTATATAAGTTAGTAACTCTGCTATGAAAATTCCGTTCCCGTTACTTATACGATATATTTGAAAAATTTCGAGGACGAAATTTCTTTTAAGGGGGTAATAGTTGTAATAACCGAAAATTTAAAATCATTATTCTAGAAATAAAGGAATAATAAACTAATAATTTAACGACCCTCATTAAAAGACCTAATTATTTTATTAAATTAAACCATAGGAAACCCTAATTAAGACACCCAAGTAATTTCGTACAAACCCTAAATTTTTCAGAATTTTCAGAATCAGGATTAGGGCCCCTAAAACTCAGGGGGGGTATTCCCTACTTAACGATTTTCTTAATAACTTGCGGACGAAGTTGAATTTAATGATTTCGTCGACTCAGCTAGCCTAGTCCCACACGTGGCAACCCTATACATAAAATAAGTTCTCTCGCGGGCCGCCTCAAGTTAAGCTTAATTCTCACGCGGGCCGCCTAAGGGTCAAAATTCACCTATAAATACAGGAGCTTGGGACTTGATTCTGGGCACAAAAACGACGAAGAAATTCACAAAATACACCGAGTTATGTTCTGTTTATCACCAATAACACACACTAAACACTAATTAGTAGGGGGGTGATGCTGCAGAACAGGGTAATAACTCGATCGCTATTACGATTCATTGTCCGATCGATCAATATATCCAATGGATGTTTAAGTGCTGCCCACATTAGGGTTATACTTTGTCGTTCGTCATTAATTTGACGGATCATCGTTAATTCGATGGATAAAGTATTGTACTTTGTCGTTCGTCATTAATTTGACGGATCATCGTTAATTCGATGGATGAAGTATCGCACTTTGTCATTCGTTGTGAGAATTTGATCTCGTGAGTTATCGTAAAGGCTGTATTAAGTTACTAACCTAGTTGTGTGCATATTATTTAAATTAGGTTAAAAGACTAATCAGTAGTCTAAACTCTGCCCGTATAAATCTGAAATATTATCACAAGGTAGCATCACTTTGGAATTATTAAGGTACGGATCCTTACCCCACTCCTTATTGCTTCATATTCAACTTGTTATAAACCACTAAATTACTATATATTTTAAAACTCCTCACGTCTTTGATTACCGATTCATTTGACCGCCCGTTCGAATTCTATTCTAAATCATTTGATTTAAGTTTTCATGTCATGCGATAGTATTATGTTAGTTGTACTCATTATCGCATGTTCCAATATATGTTTCGTTTTGTTATGAAAATAAGTTTTATAAGTTATGTGAATAAGACCATTTGTACTCTGTTACCCTGATTATCGCTTCTCGTGGAGTGTCCCACGAGCATGTTGTTGCGGCATCGACATCATGTGCTCCATCCGTGACGGAGAGATCAGTTCACGGCGTCTCTTAAGTACAAGTGTGGTACATAAGGCTATTAGGAGGCGTATGGATCGATCCTAGGATTTAAGTATAAGGAGGTGGATAACGGGTATGCCAATTCGCCATCTCATGTGATAATTATGCAGGAGTAGCTACCTGTGTATTGTCACGTTCTAAGTTTGCTCATGGGTACATCCGTAAGATATGATTATGAAATTTCGTTATTTGCATCAAGTTTCATCCGAATAAAGCGTTAATTGTTATTTGAGCCTAATAATTCCGTACTGAGCATTCGGCTCATTCCGTATAAATTTTGTATTTACAGGTCAGCAGGTTACTTTGGGCGGGGAAAAGAGAGAAGAATAAAGTCTAGGAATAAATCTGAAGATGTTAGTTAATCAAGTCGAATGTCTTAGCTTGTATATTAACCTTAAGTTAAATTGCCGTGTGGTTGTATCCTTGTCAAATAAATAAATGGAATTATGACTTTTGTTTATGATATCACTGTTATTGTGACACGTCAGCCCTTCCGGGTTGGGGTGTTACAATAAGTATCAACGGAAAATGCTAACGTTGATGCTAGGTTTGTTGGCCATGTTCATTTAAACAAGATATTGTTAGAAGAAAGCCCATGAGCGGAAGCCATTCATGAAAGGAAGGGATCGAACCGGCCTTGACACGGGCTCATTCAGAAGCGGGCCAATCCGGTTTGCAGATCGTTAAGTTATACAATGAAGGCGAGGTTAGTAAAATGTTTAATTCTAGATTGAAAGGTAAGAATCTGTGAATTATTTGTACATATGAATGAAATGAATGGTAGGAAAAATATGGTATAGTATGAAATAACCGACTAGCAATGGTCATCTTTAGAAAGTATTTATGTCAATAAGCGGAAGATTTAAGGACCCTAAATGAAAACTTGGAACTAGTTGATTAATGCTCATATGTTGCTCTTTGCACGACATGCCGGGTTAGTATAAGGAAGTAATGTGAAAGATTAAATATAAGGTTAGACATAAGGTTGTAAGTAGTTCAAGTGGCGGTAGAAATGTAGATTAATGATTGATCCTCATGACAAGTACGGATAATGAGATATAAAAATGATAGTTATGTTAGAATGTTGATACTTGGATGTTTACGGTAATGCGTACTATTATACGCTCACTTCACTTAGGGACATGAAGGAACCTAGAAAGGATGTTAGTTTCAAATTATGGAATACGGGATGTGTCACAAACGTCAATTCCTCACAACATACTTATGTAAGTCGTCCAATGTAACCTGAATGAATGAACGAATGAAGAGTAAGACTAGACGGGTTATAGAAGAAATGAAAGAGGTTTCGGGGACGAAACCTTCTTTAAGGGTGGTAGATTTGTAACACTCCAAAAACTCGAATTATTCAGTTACTAGTATGTACCACGTTTAAAAGAAGGAAATGAAATAACTAGGTTATTAAACCTAGTTATATGCTTGGTTAAAACAAATAAGGATAGGAAATTAAGTTAATTATGAACAAATGACAAACTTGAGGGGTTGATTTGGAAAAGATGGAAAGATGAAATATAAAATATAAAATAAAAATAAAAACTCAAAAACACACACTGAGTGTGTGTGTGGGGGTGCGTACGATCGCACAGGAGAAGAGGCAGAAAGGGGCACAAACCCTAATTCAAGATAAACCTTCAAATTGAAAGGGGAAATTGGCTCTAATCGGATGCATGGACCTAGATTCTTAATCATCTAGACTTTCTACACATGAGGTAAGTTGTAGAAGTTAATTTTATGATTTGGTATGAAGTGAGACTATGATCAAACTACGAAATTGTATGAAATTGTGAATGTAGAGGTGTTAAAATCACCATTTAGGTTATGTTTTATGAATAAGTTCAAGTAATTTGGTGATTTAAGGTGAAACCCATAATGGTGAGTGAAGGTGGCGACTTGGGTGTTCTACCCATGTCCAAATCCTTGTTTGGTGTACTTGTTCCTAGCTTGAATCTATGTTAGTTGATGTCAATTGATGATAATAATTACTAGGGTGCTTAGACTTGGTGAAAATCCTAGTGAAAACTACAAGTTTTAAAGGGTTAAGAACCATCTTGACATGTTAAAGAATCATGTGTTAAATGGTTGCACATTAAGTGTTTGATAAAATGCCTACATGAAACTTGAATTGATTCAAGTTTGTGTTAAAAAGTTAGTAAATTTGTCACTTTTGACAGCCCTAAATAGTCATCTTGTAAAGGCCGTATCTCATTCGTTATTAGGAGTTAGACAACGAGCCTTATATCATTGAAAAGGTTGTTTCGCATATTACATTTCATATTTGGTCATAAGAGGCTGGTTATGAGATTTAGTGGGTCAAAACAGCATGAAAAGTTGGTAAATTCGTCACTTTTGACAGCCCTAGATAGTCATCTTGTAAAGGCCGTATCTCATTCGTTATTAGGAGTTAGACAACGAGCCTTATATCGTTGAAAAGGTTGTTTCACATATTACATTTCATATTTGGTCATAGGAGGCTGGTTATGAGATTTAGTGTGTCAAAACAGCATGAAAAGTTGGTAAATTCGCCACTTTTGACAGCTCTAGATAGTCATCTTGTAAAGGCCGTATCTCATTCGTTATTAGGAGTTAGACAACGAGCCTTATATCGTTGAAAAGGTTGTTTCGCATATTACATTTCATATTTGGTCATAAGAGGCTGGTTATGAGAGTTAGTAGGTCAAAACAGCATGAAAAGTTAGTAAATTCGTTTTGACAGCAAGCTGTTTACATATAATTTAGTTTCTGACCCGATCTTTCAAAAATCGTATAAAATCATAGAAAAATCGTATGGAGGTGTTCTTTATATGCCTGGAAAGGTATTTAAATGAAGCACAATTCTTATTTGAAAGTCGAAGTCAGATTATGTGATTAAAAAGCGGGAAAGTGACCACGAACAGCTACTGCATGAAAAATGCAGCAATAAAAATAATGTGTTTTATGAACTTAAAACATATGATTTTCTAGTTACCAATTTACTAAACACTAAATATTGCTTCCGGTGAATGTTTACAGTTGTTAAGGTGTGTTTAAAGCGTTTGTATGTAATAGTTGGAAGATATACTTATCTATAAGTGGTTTGACTTCTAAAAGTCAAGCTGACCCAAAACTAGTATCGTGATAAATGTGGTAATAAAATCCATAAGGTCTAATTATTATGATATTGGATGGCTAAACCAATCATCTTATGGATATGATGTAATAGCTTGACTCTTGATAAGCTATATGGGATCTTGGAGTAGAATGGGTTAAACGGATCAAGTACGCAAAGAAGCTCTAAAGGACACAAAGTAAGTAAAGCTTACATCTTTTGTAGAATATGAATTTGTTTTTATGAACTATAAATATGATAAAATAGAAATGTGGTTTCCGACACGATATGATACATGTCGGAGTAGATATAAACGATAAAAACCATGGTTAATAGTAAAAAAGGGGCAAATTGGTAATTTAGTCATAAATGACTAAGATTTAATGAGTTTTCGTTAAGGTTACCTTATAGTGTAACTAATAAAAGAAATAACGGGGTAAAATCCGAAATGGGTCGGATGCGTGAATTTGAAATTAAACTATCAAGTTTTATAAACATCAATATTTGGTCAGTTAGACCACACGGGTCAAATGGTAGTGATAATACCATTTGACAAATTCAACTAATGTTTGGTTGGCAAGTCACTTGTTCATAGGAGCGAATAGCAATTTGGATAATTGCGTCGCCATAAAGTTTCGGCTAATAAAGCGAGGTATAAAAACGGGTCTATGCGTTGACTCGAGCCAGGTACGCGATGAAACGTTTTGTTGTTGTTAATTGTTAATACGTAAATCTTATACATTGATGATATATGAAAGTTCGAGATGTAAAAATGTTTGACTTGTTTATAATAAGGATTTATGATAGACAAATCAACGAGTTGAGCAATCATAGGTGCAAACCGGGTAAATGGGTGCACAATTCCATAAGTGCTAAGCCCGGGGTTACGGGTAAAGAAACATTAAACACACAAGCCGGTAGGCGAAGCGAGAATGCGAGTACATTAAAGGATTTGGGGACGGGTTGTCAAATTGAGCATTTAGTCCTACGCATAGGAATGTGATTGAAATAGGATTTATTGCTTATTAGCGAACTAATCTTGTGTATGTGTTTATACAGTTTAAATCAGTTGAAGTAATAAGTTACTAAACCATTGTCTTGAGTATGAAATGAGAATGCATTTATTCTTTTAACATCGTTATCAGGGTTAAAGAATTTGGAATGCACGAATGTACACGGAAAGCTTATTCGTGGGGATTAGTATGGGAAGAAGGAACGCGGACTGGCTATTGATTACGTATGTCTAGTTTAGGAATGATGTCATTGTATCTAACCGATGTATATGTATGTGGTGAATGCAGGTGGCGTGGACTTAGCATCTTTACGGAGAAAAGAAGGTTTGAAGATCGAGTCAAGAGCGAGGGTTGTACGGGAAGGATCGGTCACATAATTTGACAAAAAAAATATATATAGGTCTTGAAGTATTATTATAACGGGACGTGGTAAATCCTTTTTAATGAGTGTATGAATTTTTGTAGTTGAACCTTCCTGTAAGTATTATGTCTAGTAAAGAACGAAATTTTTGGGCTCTTATTTTCCGCTGTGTCGTAATTTAAGTTATTACACGTTAGTCTTACAGGGAATTGTTCTTATTACGAACGGGTCATGCCCGAATTTTGTTAAATAATAGTATGATAATAGTCCCTTTTGGAATATGAAATTTGGGCGTTACACAGAGAAACCTTCAGGTTGCTCCATGTAAATCTCTTCTTCTAAATCGCCATTTAGAAATGCGGTTTTAACATCCATTTGGTGAACTTCCAAATTTCTTAAAGCCGCTATAGCAAGAACCAATCTAATCGAGGTTGTGCGTTTCACAGGCGGGTAGGTATCAAAGTAATCTAGACCTTCCTTTTGTCTAAATCCTTTAATCACCAACATAGCCTTGTATTTATCAATACTTCCATCAGTTTTCATCTTCCTTTTGAATATCCAACGATATCCAAGTGGTTTGCAACCAGGTGGAAGATCTACTAACTCCCAAGTATGATTTTGCAATATAGAATCAATTTCATTCCTTATTGCTTCTTTCCATTGAGGTCCTTCTGAAGAGGAAACCGCTTCGCGATATGTATTGGGCTCGCCCTCAACCATATAGCTAACGAAGTCTGGACCGAAGGATTTTTCAACCCTTGGCCTTTTACTTCGCCTATGATCACTTTCTTCAATCTCGGGTTGTTCATGTGTCTTATCATGAACTACCTCATCAACTAGTCTAGATGAGCTTTCACCTACTTCAAAATTAGGTGTTGATGATGTTGCATGTGTTTGTCTTCTCAAAGGAAACACATTTTCAAAGTAAGACACAACGTTAGGATTCACCTCCATGATAGTGTTTACGTGGACATCAGGATTCTTGGACTCATGTACAAGAAAGCGATGTGCACTACTTTGATGCGCATTCCCAATAAATATGCAATCAACAGTTTTGGGTCCTATCCTAAGAGCCTTAGGAGGTGGTACAATCACCTTTGCTAGGCACCCCCACACTTTCAAGTATTTGTATGAAGGCTTCTTCCTTTTCCATAACCCATATGGAGTTTCGTCTCTCTTTTTGAGTTGTATCTTGTTCAAAAGATAATTAGCCGAGAGAATGGTGTCCCCCCACATTTCCTGGCTCACCCTAGAACTTATCAACATGGCGTTCATCATTTCTTTCAATGTGCGGTTCTTTCGTTCCGCCACACCATTTGATTGTGGAGAATAAGGAGGTGTACACTCATGTACAATGCCACTTTTTGCGCATAAATCGGCAAAAGGTGCAACATATTCGCCTCCTCGGTCGCTTCGCAAAGCTTTTATCTTCTTTTGAAGTTGATTCTCAACTTCATTTTTATACAAGATAAATTTACTTATTGCTTCATCTTTACTTTTTAGTAAATACACATAGCAATATTTAGTACTATCGTCAATAAACGTGATGAAGTACTTATTTCCACCTCTTGTGGGTACCGCTTTTAAATCACAAATATCGGTGTGAATTAAATCAAGGGGTTCGGTTATTCGTTCAACCGATTTCGATGATGATCTTGTAAGTTTGGATTCTACACAAGTTTTGCATTTATAATGTGAATCAATATGGAATGTTGGTATACAATTTAAATTAATTAAACGGCGTATTGAATTAAAATTAACGTGACCTAATCTACCATGCCATTTATTCGAATCAGAAAACTCAAGCATATAAGTAGAAGTAGTAGCAATTTTATTCATGTTCTTGACAGCCATTACATTTAATTTGAACATGCCGTTTTGGGCGTAGCCCTTACCCACATACATTCCTCGTTTAGTAAGAACAAAGTTGTCACTTTCAAATACTAAACGAAATCCAAACTTGTTAAGCAACCAACCCGAGACTAAATTCTTGCGCAAGTCCGGGACACATAACACGTTGCTTAGAGTGAGCTCCTTCCCCGAAGTCCACTTCAAGATCACTGTTCCTTCACCCATGATGTCGGCGGTGGCTGCATTTCCCATATACAGCTTCTCTTCTCCAGAAAGCGCCTTGAAAGTGGTAAAGAGGCTTCTGTCTGCGCAAACATGACGGGTCGCGCCCGTATCTACCCACCATCCTTTTGGAGTATTGGTCACAGTATTGACCTCATCCATCATTGCGCATTTGTCGGAAATCATTGCCACCAAAGGCATTCCGTCTTCATCCACCATGTGCGCACGCTCACGCTTTGGTTTCTTGCATTGGTTAGCCCGATGCCCCGGATCGTCACAGTTGTAACAAGTCCCTTGGAAAGCTTGAGGTTTCTTTTTCACAACCCCTTTCTTCGGTCCAAGTTTGCTAGCCTTTGCTTTCTCTTTGTCCTTTTTCCCCTTACCCTTCGCGCCCTTAGAGGATTGCCCATGCTCAACCACGTTTGCGCTGGCAGAAGTTTGCGCATGGCTGCCTTTTAGGGCAATTCTATTGCCCTCTTCAATCCGAAGACGAACAATAAGGTCCTCTAAAGTCATCTTCTTTCGTTTGTGTTTAAGATAATTCTTAAAATCAACCCAACCAGGAGGTAACTTTTCAATCATTGCTACCACTTGGAATGTCTCGCTAAGTGTCATGCCTTCCGCAAAGATGTCATGTAGTATAATTTGGAATTCTTGGACTTGATTCATAACACTTTTAGAATCAACCATTTTGAAATCCAAGAAACGGGATACCACAAATTTCTTTATGCCAGCATCCTCCGTTTTGTACTTCTTGTCCAAGGCATCCCAAAGGTCTTTGGAAGTCTTGACGTTGTAGTACACATTATACAACGCATCCGACAGGCGGTTTAACACATAACCACGACATATGAAATCCGAATGCTTCCACGCATCTACCGCACACTGTCTTTGTGTGTCGGTCTCCCCTTCCACAGGTTGGGGAGCGGTTTCCGTTAAGAACCTCCCAAGGTTCATGGTGGTCAGGTAGAAGAACATCTTCTGCTGCCACCTCTTGAAGTGTAGACCCGAGAACTTCTCGGGTCGTTCAGCGTGATTAGCCACTGTGGACGCTCCCACGGTGGTGGCGTTAAGAGGGGTTCCCGTCACAACATTTGTGGTGTTGTTAACGTTGACATTTTCGTTCGACATGCTGAAAAAATTAAAATTTAAAGTTTTAGACAAAAATCTGATTTACGCAAAAACCTGAAGTAAACTCATAAATTTTTAATTTTACCACAATTTACTGTTTCGGCTTCTAAGTCTAACTTTGAAGACCAAAACAGAAAATTTATAATTTTTAGAACTTACTAATTGGCTTCTAAGTCCAACTTTGAAGACCAAATCAGAAAGTTTTAGCACTTTTTAGGACAATCTGAATGTAACCACAAAAGTTTTCAACCAAAGTCGCTCATTTGAAGATGAAAACTTAAAAAAAATCTGTTTTTAAAACACAAACTGAGTGAATCAAAACTGGTTTGAGTCACAAACAGGATGATTTTGACTACACGAACGGTTTTAAAAATTTGTTTTAAGATTGTAGGAACCGTTCGCGTAATTAAATAAAATAAAACAAATTTTATTAAATGATTACAATACAGAAATAAGAAAGCCTAAACAACTAGTACAATTACAACTGAAAATAAATCAAATACAAGAAAGGTGAAGAAGCAGAGTGGCTGAGGCACGTGTTCTGACGCTTCCCTTAAAACAAATTCCGAGTCTCCCTGGAGTACTCGTTTTGTTTCCCAGGGTACAACAGCCAGAGCAGTAGTACTGCCGGAGTTCGCCTACAACCCGAAGGTTACCTTGAATGCTGCAAGAAAAAGACCAGAAGAAAGTAGAGAGAAAGTTGGTGTTGCTGTTGTGTAGCTGGTGTCCCTTCTGCAGTGACTAAGAGCTGTATTTATAAAGCTCCTAAGTCGAAACAGTCAAACGAGAATTAAAGAGAGGTTTAAATTGCATTAAACGTCTTCAATGCAATTTAATACGTCATTTAATTCTCAGTCAAAGACCGTTAACTCGTCAGTTACGAAGCTGAACTGAAACTGCACTGTCATTCAATGCTGGAAGCTTCTGCGCGCGCGCGCAAGACACACTGGTGCGCGCGCAGGTCAGCAGGCTCATGCGCGGTGCGTCCATCTGGCTCATTTCCATGCGCGCGTGCGCCACGTCACCTGTGAGCCTATACGAACACGCCACACAGTCGCGCCGTATTGGCTCACTCTGGTGCGCCGCGCACGACACAGCAGAACCCATCCACCATGCGCAACCGCGCGCCTTCGTGCCACGTCACGCGCCTCGAACCTGCATGTTTCTTCACCACTTGGTCCTTGCAGCCTCTGTGATCCAGCACGCGCACGTGGTCAAAAATACAAAGGCGGATCTCAAGCGGCTCACGGTGATGCGAGTGTGCGAAGTGCGCCATCAAAGCGCCACATTGCGCCTCATCGCCCACACCACGCGCGCGCGCGCGGGCGTGTGCGAGTGCGAGTTAGGGTGCTCCGCACCCTTCGCGAGGACACTTAGTGTGCTTCCATGAAACAATAAGGATGGAGAGTTCCACCTTAAATACCCATTTAAGTTCCAACTCTCCTCCAATGTGGGACAAGGTGCTACTTTCCCTTTTGTTTCAGCATTGAATGTTTCAATCACCCAACTTTGAGCATCGATATCTCATTCATCTTAGCTCCGTTTTGGACGTGGTTTAGTTCGTTGCGAAGCTATTCCAACATAGAACACAAACCCACAAATAAATATATAAAACCCGCTCATTTTGTTATATTTATTTCTAGTCCAAAATAGGAAAAAATCATTTTCCTATATTTGTGAAAAATGCTATTTTCACCTATTTTTTCAACAAATACATCATATGCATCCACATTAATAATGGATCGATGGTGCTAAAATATCAGGCCCTAGCAAAGTTCATATCACAACCACACAGCTTAATAGAGCCAAAACCATAAGAGATGGTACCCTCGACCATCACTCTCTTGGATGCGATTTGCTTGTTACAAATTTGAAAGAAGTTATAGCTCAAATATGTAATTAACTATAAGCCATAGTTTAGACTTTATAATCAATTGTTTAGTTGTAAGGTCGAACTAAAAGCCAAGAGAAATCAATTTTCGTCGATGTAACTGGCAGAATGGTTGTAGGACTGTCAGTTTTGCACACCATCATCAGTCCGTGAGTCGATATCGAATTACTCTTTCTGATCCCTAGCCATTCGATGTGCAATTAAATAATTGTCATAATTTTGATAGTTCTAAAAAGAGTACAACAACAACAAGCATACCCAGTAAATCCCACAAATAGCAATGCTACTTATAGGGTCTGGGGAGGGTGGGATGTAGGCAGACCTTGCCTCTATCCATAGGGATAGAGAGGCTGCTTCCAGAGAGACCCCCGGCTCGAAAACGAACAACAAACCAACACACCAAGTCAAATAATATACAAATAAGAAGTCCCCCATACCAAGAAATTGATTCGAGTTGACACAGTATAATATAAATCATGTATAATAGCATGCATACAACATCATTTGGGCATAAACACAAGAAGGCAATCACCGGAAAAGTCCCTTAAAGACTAGGAAAAACCTACCTCCTTAAGATACACCTAAGACCTTACTGTAGTATCTTCTAGAAGTCCATAACCCTAATCCTATGCCTCCACGCAGTCCTATCTTGGACCATGTCCTCAGAAAGATGCAACTCTACTAAATCATGCCTAATCTGCTCATCCCATGTCAGTTTGGGTCTGCCTCTTCCTCTCCTCCCCTCGACAGTAAGAGTTTCCACTACTCTAACTGGTGCCGTCGTTTCCCTCCGCTTCACATGCCCAAACCATCTCAATCTCCCCTCCTTAATCTTCTCCGATATACTAGCCACTCCTAATCTTTCCCTAAAAACCTCATTTCTTATCCGGTCTAACCTCGTTTGTCCACACATCCACCTCAGCATCCTCATCTCTGCTACCTCCATCTTGCGCACTTGTGTCTTCTTGATAGCCCAACAGTCTGTTCCATATAGCATAGCGGGTCTGACTGCTACCCTGTAAAATTTCCCCTTTAATTTAGTTGGGAACCTCCTATCGCACAATACCCCACTGGCTGCCCTCCATCTACACCAGCCAGCCTGTATGCGATGGGTTACATCGCTATCTATGTCACCATCTCTTTGTACAAACGACCCCAGATACTTAAACCTAGTTACCTGCGGGACCAATTGATCCTCAATGGTGATTTGGGTGTCATCGTCCTCGGCTACACCACTGAAATCACAGTGTAGATACTCAGTCTTAGATCGACTAATCCTTAGGCCCTTGCTCTCTAAGGCTACTCTCCACTCCTCTACCCTGGCGTTCAGGCCCTGTTTAGTCTCTGCAATCAACACAATATCGTCTGCAAAAAGCATGCACCACGGAACAGTCTTCTGAATCAACTTGGACAACTCATCCAAGACAACCACAAAAGAAAAGGGCTCAACGCAGACCCCTGGTGGAGTCCTACCTCGACAGGAAAGAAGTTTGTATCTACTACAGGCGCGCGGACACAAGTTTCCGTTCTATCGTATGTATCCTTAATTATGTCTATATATTTCCCCGGTAGCCCTCGACGCTCCAAACTATCCCAAATCAGTTGTCTTGGGACAGTGTCATATGCCTTTTCTAGGTCGATAAACACCATATGTAAATCTTGCTTCTTCGCTCTATATTTTTCCATCAGCCTCCTTAGAATATGAATCGCTTCTGTGGTTGACCTCCCTTTCATGAATCCAAATTGGTTTACTGAGACCTGGGTTTCTCTTCTAATGAAAATTGTCATTTTCGTGCTTGTGGTTTAATGAAAATTGTTAGTGTCATCCAATACGTAGGTTTTCTCGCATCTATGTGATACAAACCTGTAGATTGACCCATAGAAGCTCCAGTTGGATATTTGACCCGTTTAATTATTAGTGGGAATGGGTTTTGGAGGGAACAGTTTTAGGAGCAAGTAGTGGGGCAGTTAGTTCTAATCTTATTAATATAACTGTATCATTTAGATTAGGGGTCGATGTTTTATATATAATTAGGGTTCTAAACCTTTGTTTCTGGAGATTAACCCATCTCGAATTGGGTCTTTTATCATGTATTTCAGTTTTCAGCAATTAAATCTATCAATTAATTTTGTTTGAGTTCTGGGTTCTATCATTTGGTTCCATTGCCGGGAAATCGAATGACGCCCCGGGATTTAGCAGATCAACTAGCAATCATTGCAACACAATTAGACGGCATTCTTGCATCTTTGAGAGATGATGTTGACGAAATTAAAGCTCAGGTGATTGAAGATGGTTGTAACAGTGAAGAATCAGACGAAGATGGTTGTAACAGTGAAGAACCAGACGAAGATGGGTGTAACAGTGAAGAACCAGACGAAGATGGTTGTAACAGTGAAGAAGTGGACAGTGAATTGAAGAACACGGTGGAGAAGGATGAAGGACCGAATGGTCTCAATGAAGAACTGATGAAGGCTAACGTGTTTATCCAGAAACCTAGAACCGAGTGTTATGCTCTTTGCCTTGCCCTAGAAAACGAGCCCAAGATCTGTTCATCTAAGCCCAGCAGAACTCTTGCATGGAGCCCAAGCCCAAAACCTATTTCAGATTATACTAAAAGTGTCGCTAAGTATGTTACCCACAGCCCTACACCACAACGTCAGTTTTTCCACAAACTCAGCCTTGTCAACATCTTTAAGAAACTGTCATCTAGCTCTTGTGGACCTTATCGCATCATTCTGGTCTCCCATGTATCCTGGCTGAAACCTGCAAGGGTTCAAGTGCCCGCAACGCCTTTAGCTTCTCCACTGACTACCAAAGATTGGGAATTTGATTTTCAACCTCGGTCTATAATTGAATGGCTTATTGCTTGGCACAACAGATCTCTTGTTTCTGACTTGAGGACAAGTCTCGGATTTTGGGGCAGGATGTATTGATGCAAACCTGTAGATTGACCCAAAGAAGCTCCAGTTGGATATTTGACCAGTTTAATTATTAGTGGGAATGGGTTTTGGAGGGAACAGTTTCAGGAGCAAGTAGTGGGGCAGTTAGTTCTAATCTTATTAATATCACTGTATCATTTAGATTAGGGGTCGATGTTATATATATAATTAGGGTTCTAAACCTTTGTTTCTGGATATTAACCCATCTCGAATTGGGTCTTTTATCATGTATTTCATTTTTCAGCAATTAAATCTATCAATTACTTTTGTTTGAGTTCTGGGTTCTATCACTATGTCCCTGTGGTTTTTAAATCTTGCCATTTTCATCTTGTCAATTAACTCCATCCGAATTTATAAGTTAAATGAGGGGTAAATCAGTAATTTTCTTAACTGTTTTATTTATTTATATTTTTATCTAGTTTAATCAGACCTGATTTAAAATTCCTTTAAACCCAGACCTATCAAATTTGCCTCCCTCAGAACTTCAAGATCGTTCCATTTAGTTCGTTCCAGCCAACTTCAATCACCCTTGTTCCAGCCATTGAACAACAATGGATGAAATATGGTTACTCGACAACCTGATAAACTCTTCTATTCAGCCACTGTTGATGATAGGTTACAGTTTTGTTTTAACAGCATCATTCATCCAACCCCTCATTAATGTTTTGTTTTAACTAGTAATTTAACCCGCAAGTTGCGTCGGATAACAACATTGATGTCTATACATAAGTTGAATTAAATTTGAATATATATTTAAAGTTTAAAATGATAGGTGTTTAGAAAATGGAGTCCTAACCAAACATCCCAAATATAACATTCTGTCCTCCTTGAGCTTACCCATTAAATAACACCACTCTTATATTGGACTGAACTTGTTCATCAACATAAGGGTGGAGGGTATAGTATCGGTAAACAAGTTCGGGGAGTAGGAGTCACCGATTGGTGACTATACCCGGTTGATGAAGATATCGGTGACTTGGAGAGAGGGTGTGAAAATCGGTGATAGTTCACCTAAGTGTTTGAGAGAGAGTGATTGAGAAAATGGTGGTCCCAACCCCTTTTAACCAATCACAATTTTTTTATCTTTTAACCTACTCAAACACCCTAGAGTGATTAACCATACCCCCATTGGCGAAGGATAAAAGGGGCGGGGAGGGGCGGCCGACCCCCCGAACTTTTCGCTTAGTAGTGTTATATATGTAGTTTTCGTATAGAAATTTTTGGGTATATACGTTTTCGACACCCCGGTTCTATAGAATTTTTTTGGTATATACGTTTTCGACCCCCCGGTCATTTGGGTCAAGCTTCGCCACTGCATACCCCTTGATTGAGTGCAAAATGGGGAGTGGAATGGAGAGTTGACATGGCATAATATTATTGGGTAGGATTTCACTCAATCACCCTAGAATGATTAACCATACCGTCCACCCTAAGCTTTGATGCACGTTGAATAGAATTTGCGTGAGCATTTCATGTAAATGCCTAAATGGTCAAAACAAAAAAGTTGAACCAAATCAAGTTTTTTGCATCTAATTACGTTATAAAAATAGTCGAATCAGCAATGTAAGGGGGCGTTTGGTTCACGGAATGATTTGGAATTGGAATTGGAATTTGTATAGGAATTAGAATTTAAAGGAATTTGATTTGGAATTTAAACATTTCAATTGGAATTGGAAATTGTTGGAATTGGAATCTCAATTCCATTTTTGTTGTGTTTGTTTGTCAAATGAATTGGAATCCATCACCCCGGCACCCACAACCACCGGTTCGGGTCGAAACGGTTCGGATCGTAACGGTTCGCGTCGAAACGTTACTGGTCGAAACGGTACGGGTCAAAACTGTTCGCGTCGAAACGGTATGCATCGAAACGGTTCGATTCGAAACGGTTTGGGTCGAAGCGGTTCAGGTCGAAACGGTACGCACCGAAACGGTACGCGTCGAAACGATACGGGTCGAAATGGTACGGGTCGAAACTGTTCGATTTGAAACGGTACGGGTCGAAACCGTTCTCGTCGAAACGTTACGGGTCGAAACAGTTCGCTTCAAAACGGCACGAGTCGAAACCGTTCGCGTCGAACCTGGGCGGGTCGAAACGGTTCAGATCGAAACCAGTATGGGTCGAAACGGTACGGGTTGAAACGGTTCGGGTCGAAACGGTGTGCGGGTCGAAACGGTCGAAGATTCCAATGAATTTACTTTAATTCATTCACATATAGGAAGGATTTTGAATTCCTTTAGTTAAATGAATTTGAAGGAATTCATGCCTAATTCCAATTCCATTTCCATTTCCATTGTCAACCAAACACATGAAGATTGGAATTGGGATTCCAATTCCATCAAATTATGTGAACCAAACATTTTAAGAGATGGAATTCAAATTCCAATTCCTTAAATTCCATTGAATTCCTACGAACCAAACGCCCCCTAAGGGTTTTAACTTGTAAGTCGTACAACCTAATTGATTTTATGTTCAAAATGCTTACTGGATTTTGTTATAACAATAAACGCATATTATACGATCTTCATAGGAAAATTTGTTTACATTAGAATCTGAGGGATTTTCCAAAGGCTCCAGTAACTATAAGTAATTACATCAACAATGATGGATCCTACTCCTACATATAATTAGGGGCACCATGTAGCTTTCTTAGCAACTCCAAAAGGGTACATCAAATGTGTCCCCATTAATAATGGAACAATGGTGCCAAAATATCAGGCCCTAGCAAAGTTCATATCACAACCACACAACTTAATTGAACCAAAACCTGAAGAGATGGTCCCCTCGTCCATCACTCTCTAGGATGCAATTTGCTTGTTACAAATTTGAATGAAGTTACAGGTGAAATTTGTAATTAACTATAAGCCATAGTTTACACTTTATAGTCAATTGTGTAGTTGTAAGGTTGAAATAAAAGCCAAGAGAAATCAAACTCTGTCTAAATATTAAATAAACCCCTAGATAAACTTAATAGTGCAAATTAATAATTATCTTTAAATTAAATATTAAAGACCTAATAAATAATTCATCAAGAATTATCCATAACCCGTCTTGATATTTATCTTTTTAATTCATGATTAACGTCTTCATTCTCCCCCTTAATCTTGAATGGTCCCACTTCATATTTGCACCATTATCGACAACTTCAATCCCTTGATCAATCTCAATATATCTCTTCCTAGGTCACCAGAACTACACCGTTCTTGACCACCGATCAAAGAAAAAACAAGTTCCCCGCTTCTATCCTTTTATTCTTTTCTTGCTAGACACGACAAGATTCAAAGCCTCTCGCTTTGACGATTCTTCTTCCGTCCGTCTACCCACAAGTCTGATCAGATTCAGATTCTTCTGCCAAAATAACAGGCTACACTGGTTACCCCATTCTTATCCTTGGCGAGAAGGACCGGGTCTTAATCATTCGTTGGAAAGCAAGAATGCAGGGTTGGTACAGAAAGCATTTACTTCATCTGATGAATTATCTAAGTATTTCTCATAAGATGGATCTTCTACTTATCGTTCTGCGTTCATGGCTCGTTTGGATTTCCAATCCAGTCAGGTAAGTGAAGATAAACCTATCTGTTCTAAGTGTGTTAAATGCATAGAATTAAAAGGTAAATACTTAAATTAGAAGGTAAATAGGTAAATACTTAGAATTAGAAGGTAAGTTTGAACACACCAAGAGTCACTATCAAATTCCAAATACTGATTTGGTAAAGTGCACTGAATCTAACACGGCTCAAAAGTAAAATGAAAAAGAGTTTAAAACAACGATTGAAACCTTAAGGAAAGATAATTCTGAACTAAAGAAAATTGTTTTTAACAAGTAAATTGGTATTAATAATTACATTAATATCATTGATGAAACAAAGAAAGAGCTAACCCTTACACAAGTTTATAAATTCATAATAAATATAAAAACAAAGTGAAAATGCTATTAAGTAAATCATACATCAAAGGTCTTTTTTATTAAAAACATATTTTGACGATTGTATGTGTTAACCATTTAAATTATATTTATTCACCCCGTGTAATACATGTGTTTGTTCAATAAGTGCAATACACGAGTTTTTAAGATATGTAATGTTAGGGGTAGATTTTCTAAACCTAAGGATCACGGATCCTCAAATACTGTCAGGATCACGGATCCTCAATTCTGTTTAAATTAAGGATCCTCGGAAGATGTTGCAGGATAAGGATCTAGGATCCTTATTGTTATCCTTACACTAACGGTTGCTCTCACTATGTTTAAGCTTGTTTTGCAGGAGTATACGCATGGGACTTGGTCTTGCCGAGATTCTAGGAGAATATGCTCCATTATTCTGCACGTGCATGGCTTGTATGACCGTTATGGAAGTCGTGGGAAGCTAGCATGATTTGCGGAATGTTAGTTAATTAGATTATTTCCATTTTAAAAGGGGATAACAAGCTTGAGTTAAAACAAGTTAGCAAACACACACACATACACTCGAAACAACTCTCAACAGTTCATTGGCGATTTCATACAAATTGCACACTAGTGATCCTTGTAACAAGCTTGTTATCATCCCGAGTTGTAAAAACCATTTGTTTAATTGTAGTTGGTGATCGGTAGTTTCCATCACCCGAGGTTTTTTATGCCGGAGATCATCTCTTGATCAAGGGCTTTTTCCTCGTACAAATCCTTGTGTCACTTGTTCATTTTATTTGCAAGTTGTTCATACATTGGTTCATTGATTCAAACATCACTCCCCACAACAGAAGAATTGGTTGTATTATCCTAGCTTGATTTTTGACCAAAACAGTTTGGCGCCCACCGTGGGGCCATTGGTGCTTCATTCTTAAGAAATTTTTGTCATTGTGATCATTCTGGTTCATTATCTCCAAGCAGATGGCTTCTTCAGCAAAGAGCACTTCAAGTTCATTGCCGGCAGTCACTTCTTCACAGGACGTTCCACCTTTGCCTCCACCACCTTTTGGATTTTAGAAGAATGCTGAAAATGCCACGAAGAGACAGAGCCCCATTTTCCCAAAACCACCATCTTCTACTGTTTCTTCTAATCCTACTAACAGTGATCTTTTTACTTTGATTTTGCAGATGAGGGATCACATACAAGAGCAGGATAAAACCAACGAAAGGATCCTCCGGGAGATTGGTGACATCAAGAAACAGAAGAGATCAGTGGAGGATAACTCTCCATTGATACCTAGATTGCTGAATTTCGACACTCCGGTCATAACTTCCCAACATTCTGCAACTCCGGATGTCCAATACCAGGGTGGATCAACAGGAATGCGTTCTGGATCATCGGCAATGAATCAGGCTCTAGGATCCTACTTTCAACCTTCAGGATCCTCTTTTCAGCCTCAAGGATCCTTCTTCCAGCATCAGGGATCCTTCACCAGTTCAGGAGGGTACATGGGGACGCAACCAGTTCAAGGATCCTCTTCTCAGGTTCAAGGATCCTCTTCTCAGGTTCAAGGATCCTCTCAGGTCCAAGGATCTTCTCAGGTTCAAGGATCTTCTCAGGTTCAAGGATCCTCTCAGGTTCAAGGATCCTCCTTTCAGCTTCAAGGATCCTCATCTCAGGTTTTCGGATCCATGGATTATCCTCCAAGACCCCATCTACATCATATCAAGGATCCAACATCTTTCAGGATCAAGGATTCTTAAGGAGTGTACAACCTGGAAGTTCAGATGTTCACCTAGGGGACTTCATACCAATGCAGACCATTGCTTCCTCTGGTCCCTCGGTTATACCAGAATCCTGTCAATATGGATTCACATCTGGAATTCCAAACTTGAATCCTCTGGGAGGTAACACTTTGAATAATTCTTATACTACTAACCATGGCTTTATGCAGGATACATGTATCAACTAGGATATGGCTAGGGAATTACAGAAATTGAAGGATATGATATCCAGCGTGCTAGGAGTGGTTAAACCCATTCCTGAAATCCCAGATGGAAGCCACAAGATATCTCGTTTTGCACCACCTCTTTGTGATGCAGAAATCCCAAAAAGGTTCCAGATACCAACCATGAAGCTATATTATGGTTCAACAGATCCAGAAGAGCATGTAGCTCAGTACAGAGAAAGGATGGAGATCAATCCAATTCCTGAGAGGTTAAAAGAAGCATGTCTATGCAAGGGTTTCGGATCCACACACACAGGATCAGCTCTTAAATGGCTGCTAAGTCTTCCCCCTTACTCTATTACTTCATTTGCTAATCTAGTTAATCTGTTTAATAGTCAATTCTCATGTAGTAGAAAGTTTGAACGATTAACTAGTGATATATATAGGGTAACACAAGGCCAAAATGAATCACTTAGAGATTATATCACTAAGTTTAGTAAAGAATCCTTGGATATTCCTAGTTTGGATATTGCTACAGCTGTAGAAGCCTTCAAAATGGGTTTACTTAGGGTTTCATTGTTCTTATCAAAAATTTTGTGTTATAGATTGCTTATCATGTTGCAATGTTATCCTTGGCAGGCCATGGATACATGACATGAAGGCAGTCCCATCGACCTATCATCAATGTGTAAAGCTTCCTAGTCCATGGGGGTGGTGAAGATTAAGAGTGATTAACAAGAAGCGAAGAACTGCTACACCTCATCAATGAAGCCAGCCTCAAGACCAAGGGAATAACAACTAAAGTATCCTCCAAGAGATGTCTTGGAGGCAAGAGAACAGGATGTGAAAGACATCCTTATGGATCCTCGTGATCCTGAATCCAAAATCTTCATAGGATCAGGGATCCTCGGCAACATTGAACAGGATTTGGTATCCTTCCTTAAGAGGAGAAAAACTATCTTTGCCTGGAAGCATGAAGACATGACAGGTATCTCTAAAGATATAATTACTCATAAACTTGGCATTGACAGGTCATTCAATCCAATACATCAAAAAGGAGGAAATTCGCACCTGAGAGAAATGCCATTATCCAGGAGGAGGTAGATCAACTGCTCAGAGCAGGTATGATAAGAGAGGTTATGTATCCAAGGTGGTTAGCCAATGTGGTTGTTGTTCAAAAGAAAAATGGAAAGTGGAGGGTATGTGTCGATTTCACTGATTTAAACAAGGCATGTCCCAAGGATCCTTTCCCATTACCCCACATTGACTTCATGGTGGATGCTACCGCGGGTCATGAATTGTTGACTTTTATGGATGCTGCATCTGGATTTCAACAAATTCAGATGGAGCCATCCGATCAAGAGGATACAGCCTTTATGACCCCAACAGGTATATATTGTTATATTTCTATGCCATTTGGACTAAGAAATGCAGGTGCTACTTATCAAAGGCTAGTTAATATGATGTTTAAGGAACAAATTGGACACACTATGGAGGTATATATAGATGACATGGTGGTTAAGTCCAAGAAAGCTGAGGATCACCTTAGAGACTTGGAGGAAGCATTCGATATCCTTGATAAATTTAATATGAAACTAAATCCTTCCAAGTGTCACTTTGGTGTTAAAGCAGGCAAATTCCTAGGCTATATGGTAACAAAGAGAGGCATTGAGGCAAGTCCAGAGCAAATCAAGGCAATTGTGAACATAAAATCTCCTGCCAATGCAAAGGATGTGCAAAGATTGACAGGGAGGATCGCAGCCTTGAACAGGTTCATATCCAAGTCATCAGAAAAATGCAAGGAATTCTATGACATTCTGAGAAAGAACAAGAAATTTGAATGGACTGAAAAGCATGAAAGCGCTCTTAAAGCCCTTAAGGATTACCTATCTTCAGCTCCTGCCTTGATGAAACCAGAAAAAGGGGATATATTATCCTTATATCTGGCGGTATCCTCTAAAGCAGTAAGTGCAGTCCTTGTTAAGGATCACGAAGGTACACAACATCCTGTCTATTATGTAAGTAAGAGTTTGCTTGATGCTGAATCCAGGTATTCACATTTAGAAAAACTTATCCTTGCTTTAATTATGGCATCCACTAAATTAAGACATTATTTTGAAACTCATTCCATTATTGTTAAGACTAACTTTCCAATTAAGAATGTTCTCAGGAAACCTGAAATGTCAGGAAGGATGGCTAAATGGGCAGTGAAGCTTAGTGCTTATGATATAAGATATGAGCCTAGAACTTCCATTAAATCCCAAGCTTTAGCTGACTTTGTGGCAGATTTCAGTAGTGACTTGCAAAGGGAAGCTGAGTTAGAAGTCCAACAGCTTGAAGAAACTAAGGATCCTTGGATACTCTTCACTGACGGAGCTTCTAATGTCAAAGGAACTGGATTTGGAATACTACTAAAATCGCCACAGGGGGACATAATACCCCACTCCATAGCTTGTGAGTTTCAAACTACTAACAATGAGGCTGAATATGAAGCCTTGATAGCTGATTTGCAAATTGCCAAGCATATGAGGATCAGGTATCTTGAGGTACATGTAGATTCATTATTAATTACTAATCACTTTAATGGATCCTATGCTGTTAAAGGTGAAAAGCTAATCAAATATTTAGAGATAGTCAAAGAATTGGCACTCTCTTTTGTTTCCTTTAGTTTGACACAGGTACCCAGAGAAGAGAATGCAGAAGCTGATGCATTGGCCAACCTAGGATCATCCTTGAAGATTCCAGAGGATATCAAGATCCCTATTATTCATATCCTAACTCCTACTATTGAGGCTCATGTAGCTATGGAGATAGGAGAAGATTCTGCAATCATCCCTAGTAATGATACACAATCTCATTCAGGATCATGGATCCTTCCAATCATGAGATATATACAGCATGGAGAGATTCCTACAGGAGAAAACCCCAGGGCTTTCAAAATCAAGGTATCTCAATTTACAATACTAAATAACATGTTATATAAACGATCTCTTGCAGGACCATATCTAAGATGCATTGAGGATCCTGAAATCCAAGAAGTCCTAAAGGATTTTCATGAAGGAGATTGTGGAAACCACACTAGGGGCATGGCACTATTCTCAAGGATCCTTAGAACATGATACTATTGGCCTACAATGAAGAAGGATGCTGTTGATTATGCCAAGAGATGTGATCCTTGCCAGAGACATAGTAATATCCTTCATCAACCAGCAGAGCTTCTGCATCCTATATCCTCTTCTTGGCCATTCATGAGATGGGGAATGGATATAGTTAGCAAACTTCCCAAAGCACCTGGTGGAAAAGTGTTTATGCTTGCCATGACTGATTACTTTTCCAAGTGGATAGAAGCTGAAGCTTTTGCTCAAGTCAGAAAAAAAGAAGTGATATCCTTTATTAAAAGAAACATTATTACCAGATTTGGTATCCCTTCCGAAATTGTTTGTGATAATGGATCCCAATTTATTGGGAGTAGAACTACTAACTTTTGTGACAGCTGGGGGATTAAGATGATAACATCAACACCAGTCCACCCACAAGCTAACGGTCAGGCAGAATCATCCAACAAGATCATCATCAACAACTTGAAGAAGAAGCTTGGATCCAAGAAAGGAAAATGGGCAGAAGAATTACCTTATGTACTATGGGCTGATAGGACAACTCCCAAGAATGCTACTGGCCAGACTCCATTTTCTCTAGTGTTTGGAGCAGAATCAGTGATCCCTACAGAAATGGTGGTTCCTACTGCCAGAACAAGCATCCGTGATCCTAAAGGAAATGCTGAAAACTTGGTTCAAGGCCTGGATACCATAGAAGAACTTAGGGATTTGGCAAGGATAAGAATGGCTAGTTATCAACAAAGGATGGCTGGAGCTTACAACAAGAATGTCAGGATCAGGAAGTTTCAAGTTGGTGATATGCTGTTGAGGAAAGCATTCCAAAATACCACCAATCCTGCTGATGGCAAGTTAGCACCAAAGTGGGAAGGTCCCTATCTTATTGAAGTTGAGGCAGGAAAGGGGGCATATCAGTTATTAACAATGGAAGGAGATTTGTTACCAAGAGCTTGGAATGTTGTCCACTTAAAAAGATACTTCATCTAATGAGGATCCAGGATCCTCAATTATCTTTGTGTCCAATGTCCATAAAGGATCTTCATAGGATAGATGATCCTCACTCTAGTAATGATCTAACTTCAATTTATTCACTTCTTTAATTAATTTACTTTCTAGGAGAAGGATCCTGGATCCTTTATTCTCCCTTCACTTAATTCTGAGTTTTGCAGAAGATTGGCATATCCTTGATAATGGATTAAGTATCCACAGAAGTCTTCAAAGTTATATGGGCTTGTCCCCAGTTTTTTGGGCTAGTCCCCAGTTTTTGGGCCTGTCCCCAGCATCGCCAGTAGCGCACGATGATCCTGGTGCAGTTCAAGGCAATGGGACCAGTACTCGCTATAGGGGCTGACAATTTCATTGTATTGGCTGTATTCGGGATCCTACGTATAATGGTAGACGTACCATACATCCGTTCCTAAGGTTTCTAACATTTTCACGTTAGCTAAGGTTTTGGCATTTTCATGTCACTAAGTTTGGATAGTCGCCAGTGAGGGCCATACTCCAGTTTACACAAGATCCTTTGCGCTTGTCCCCAGGTTTTTGGACTTGTCCACAGTTTTTATTTGGGCTTGTCCCTAGTATATTAGGCTTGTCCCCAGAATTGTCGGGCTTGACCCCAGTTGCTAACTCTTTTCTTATATTGACTTAGTCCCAAGTTATGCTCCATTTCAGGTCTTTGAAGCTAAACAGCTAAGGATCCTTGATCCTAACCTTTTATTAAGGTTTGTCTATTGGTTATCCTGATTGTAAATGTTAAAGGTTTAGGATCCTAACTTGGATTCTCAGGTATGATCCTTGATCACTTCAATTTTATTCTTTATTTATCTAAGTAACCCTTATTCTTTGACAACAGGATACATGATCCTTAAATTACACTAATTTTTTGAGTTTATCGATTATAGGATATTTGATCCTTGATGATATCCTAAACTTTTTGACATAATATATTAAACTTTTATTTTTAATTCATGACTTCAAACAAAGTATATCATAACAATTGAAAGATAAAGTATTCACAAAAATAACGACACACGATAAGCCAAAAGATTAAACTTTTATTTATTTATCAAAGGTTAAACCCTTCAAAGGTTGTCAAAATTGCCAACTCAAGTTTCTACCAGCAAAACGTGGCCCGTCCACTTGGGTTGGCAAAGGGTGTCCATATTAACGTGGTCTAAGTGAAGGAATAAAGAAAAACAGCGGGATCACAATGGCTTCATCCCCCAAACAGAGGATCCCTCCACCATTTGTAATCCTACCTATTGTCTGAAGGATCAGTGATCCTTAAACCTAATTACTATTGTTTAAGTACAGACCAACCATTGTTCGAAACATCAACAAACAAAAACCATAAATCCTAAAAAATGGGCTCCGGCCGTGTCTAGATAAATCCATCATCGCCCATTGTTCCAGCCTACACCTTTGCTGCATCACCATCACCTCCAGCCTCGGCACCATCAACCTGATCCTTTGCCCCACTGCCGTTTGCCTCGATTGCCAGGACCTCTTCAGTCTCCTCTTCATCCTCCAGCGCAGCTAGCTTGGCCTTCCAGCCTTCCTGGTCCCAGGTAGCCTTGTCAAAGCTAGGATCCTCAGCCTCCTTCGCCATTTGGAGCCTGATCTTGAACATAGCAATGGCGGCAGAAACCTTAGCACCCTCCATCACTTTGGCCTTCTCATGATCAGCATTGATGTGGGCCATGACCAGCTGCTTCTTCGCCAAGTTAAGCTCCTTCTCGAGGGTGGAGATGGTCTCATCCTTTGCCAGGAAGATCTTCTGAAAGTCCAAATGCTACTGCTCAGCCTCTTCAACATACGCATCAAAGAGCATCTGGATCTCAGCAAATTTCTGCAAAAAAGGATAGATATAATTCAGGATCCGTTATCCTCAAATGGGCTGTATAGAATTAAGGATCAGGGATCCTTACATCAGAGAAGTATTCTTCAAACTGATGTCGGATGAGGGGCAGGCCTTCAAGATTATCAGCCTCAGTGGTCTTCCTCTTCTTTCCTCCTTTGCCCTTGGAGGTGACAGGCTTAGGAATCGGGACGATAGGGCTGGTAGCAGTTCGTTTCTTGCCGGATCGGGTAGTGACAGCATCAAGATCACTGACACTGAAGCGAGAGGCTGATCTCGAGGACTTTCCAGCACCTACAAACGGCAAACAACAGATAAGTATCCTTAATTTGTATCTATTTAATCATACATAAATCTAAACACTTACTTGACATGGTGACAGAACCGGAGGATACTTCTTGTGAATCCTTTGTGTTTGCCTGGAATGATCTAACAGCAGGATCAAGGTTCCAAAAGGCAGCGATCCTTTCTTGTGTTGCAGGTGACTGAATGAGGTGAGAGACTAAGATAGCTGCATAAAAAGACAGAAAAGGATCAGTTATCCTCAACAGAGACAGAGTTATCCTATGATCCTTCTATAAGGATCCTATATCCTACCATGGGTGGTCCACTTTATGGGGAGATCTTTCCCATCAGGGATTGAGTCCCTCCTAACAAAGAAGAAACACTTCTTCCAGTTGGTATCGTTTTTTGTGGTCTTGAGGATTGGGTGAGAATCACCAGGTTTGTGTTTCAACAAGAAACGATGTGAACCATGGCTCACAAGGTTATACTGCTCAGCAAGTTCCGACATTCCCAACTCTATGCCTTCCTGCTCAATGATGTTTTCTAAAGTGTACAATACTCTCCACATCATCGGCATGGCTTGAATATAGCACATGCCGGTGAGTGAGAAAAAGGATTGGGTAAAGGCAGGGAAAGGATAGGAGAATCCTATCAGGAAAGGGGTGGCCGGAAAAGCAACCCAGGTGTTCGAGACAGAATCACTTTTTGAAGAAGGGTCGAAGGACTTGAAGACGGTATCCGCCGGAAAACAGTGGCGAATCCGGTCAATCTTTGGGTCGGTAAAGCAACAGAGTTCCTTCGAAGGATTTTGGAGAATCCCTTGGCTTTTCAGGGGACTATCTTTCTGGTGATCCTTAGCCGGTGAGGATCTTAGAACCATCTTTGTCATGGGTGATGATAAAAAAGAAGAACAGAGTAAGAAGATGAAGAGAGAAGGAGAAGAGAGATACCTGTTCCGATCTTTGAAGGAGGATTTAAAGGGAAGTATCGCTCGAATTTAAATGCCAATCAATCCTTATCTCTAACCTATTTATAATGATGATTCTGCAGGTTGTCACTTCGGTGACGCATGATGTGTAACGGCTAGTTCTATTCTAACGGCTATATTTCCGTTGTTTAGTTCATTGCAGATAAGATTAGAAAATATGACTCCTATAGTTATATTTTATTCCTCATATTTTGGGGGCAATTGTAAGGGGTAGATTTTCTAAACCTAAGGATCACGGATCCTCAAATACTGTCAGGATCACGGATCCTCAATTCTATTTGAATTAAGGATCATCGGAAGATGTTGCAGGATAAGGATCCATGATCCTCATTGTTATCCTTACACTAATGGTTGCTCTCACTATGTTTAAGCTTGTTTTGCAAGAGTATACGCATGGGACTTGGTCTTGCCGAGATTCTAGGAGAATATGCTCCATTATTCTGAACGTGCATGGCTTGTATGACCATGATGGAAGTCGTGGGAAGCTAGCATGATTTGCGGAATGTTAGTTAACTAGATTATTTCCATTTTAAAAGGGGATAACAAGCTTGAGTTAGAACAAGTTAGCAAACACACACACACACACTCGAAACAGCTCTCAACAGTTCATTGGCGATTTCATACAAATTGCACACTAGTGATCCTTGTAACAAGCTTGTTATCATCCCGAGTTGTAAAAACCATTTGTTTAATTGTAGTTGGTGATCGGTAGTTTCCATCACCCGAGGTTTTTTATGCCGGAGATCATCTCTTGATCAAGGGATTTTTCCTCGTACAAATCCTTGTGTCACTTGTTCATTTTATTTGCAAGTTGTTCATACATTCGTTCATTGATTCAAGCATCACTCCCCACAACAGAAGATTTGGTTGTATTATCCTAGCTTGATTTTTGACCAAAACATGTAATATTCTATTATTTATTATATAAAATTACATTTATTCAAATTGTCGTGTAATACAGGGGTTATAGCCTAGTGAATAATATATATGGATTTCTACTGAATTTTAGTATGCTTTTTTGAAGATGCAGCTAGGCAATTTCCACTAATATATATTTTTAAATTGAAATCCTTTTTTGTACGTTGTATATTGTATTGTTTGGCTATATGTAAATAATTGTTTTTATTGTTTAGCTAGAAAATCATATTTTTGCAGATTTTTTCTGGTTTTTAAGTTGCGGGCTTCGTGTTCTAATTTTTAGCACGCACACAACGACTCTTCTTTAAAGGATCAGCTTTTGATTAATGATTCTTATGAGAGAATCATGCACAAATGGGCCATGGGAGAATACGGGCTAAGATAAAGAGAAGTAGTCTTTACGCATTTGGATGCATACTACCAACTGTTGATTCACCAGATAAACCCCATCAGTTTCGCGGGCCTGGTCTTTTCCGTCACGTTTTTGTACTTGTAACCAACCTCATTTACTCCATAAGAAAGTTAGAACCTACTTAAATACATCAAAAAATAAATTTTAACCACAAAGTATAACGCGATTACATTTTTACCCAAAGTTCTCTTCCAGCAATTTATGCGTGTGGCTAATGTGTATTTTTGGGTGGATGGCACCTGCTAATCCTTCCATGTCTCATGGTGCTGTTGCAGCTGGACCTCCTCGCATTGTGGAGCTATAACTGCTTCAATAATTGTAAGGACTCTCAAAATTGTCCTAAGAATACCCGTAAGTGAAAACCCGGACCCCTGAAACCCTAAACCATATTAAAAATCAAGAAAAACAAAATTATAGGTTTCAGGCGGGCCGCGTAAAGGATGGCTAGACCTTTACGCGGGCCGCGTCAAACACCGGTTGACCGGGTAAGTGTTCCGGATACACGTATAAGCCAACTGTCGAACATATGCATGACCATGCAAAGCTATACGTAGACTAGGGCGGCCACGCGGGCCGCGTAAAGTATATGTTGTGGTTTACGCGGGCCGCGTGAGGACTCAAAATCAACTATAAATAGCTTAGCTCCTGAGCAGTTCGATGGTGTCGAGTTCACTTCACAAAAACGAATTAATAGCTCTCTGAAGTCAAAAATACAACTTCAATTATAGTGTAGTGTTGCTCCAATACCGGGTATTAACTCGATCGCTGCTACGATTCAATATCCGATCGATTGAAACTATCCGACCGGATGTTTAAATGCTGCTACTTTGTCATTCGCGTGAAATCCAACCGGATGTTTGAGTGTTGCTAGATCTCGCGCAATACTCTGTCATTCGTTGTGAATCCGCTGAATGTTTAAGTATAGCATTTTGTCATTCGTTGTGAGGGTTAAATCTCGTGAATTATCGTAAATGCTGTATTAAGTTACTAACCGAGTTCATATGTACATTGTTTAAATTTAGGTTAAAAAGCTAATCAGTAGGCAAAACTCTGCCCGTGTAAACTTGCAATGTGAGTTATTCTCTTTTTATCAAAACTATTTCCAAATTTATTTTTCAAAAGTTATAGTTACAGGGATTAAGTCTTTGTTATCTGAAATTACTGCCAGTAAGTGGGGGGGATGTGCACATAGCTACTAAAAATTTATCACTAGTGGTTAAAAGGACCTACAAGTGATATGTCCACAGTCACAAGTCCGGTCAAGTGACAACTGGGTCAGTGATATAAATGATAAAGGCAATTGTAATCGCTCTTAATACTGTAATCTATATCATTGTGTCATTTTGTATCAAATGTATAACTCGCCAGCATTTCCCCGCTGATAAAATATTTTTAAAACATGTTTCAGACGACCTGCTGTAAATCAAGGAAATGTGTTACGGAGCACTAACAAGCTTGAAGAGGTGGCTCAGTTAAAAATGAATAAACATGTTTTAAATAAAAAGGGAATTTCCTAGTTAAATTCCTCTATTGTAAATTTCGGGGTTTATCTCCAAGTTATGAAATAAAAGAAATTGGGCATTTTTGAGTTTTAAAAAGATCCTGTTTTCCGCTGTCGCATATTAAGATACCACGGGTTTCCTGTTCCGCGGCTCCAATACCGGGTCAAACCGGGGCTGGGGTCGTGACAGGAAAAGGTGGTATCAGAGCTATTAAACGAGCCACTGATTTAAGCCTATTAAGTATTTTAATACTTAATTTTCCTAATTGCTATTTTGTGATTATGTGATTTTCTGTTGACTATTTGATAATTACAGTATGGGTAAGCAAAAGTTGTCAAATATCTATCTTAAATTAGATAGGTCATCCCACGAGAAGGGAAGTTCGTCTAAAGCAAAATCCTCAAATCAGTCTGAAATTCCTGAAGAAGGAATATTTGTTAGGAAGGCACAGTATGAGGAATCACTTTCTCCTCCCAGAAGAAGTTTGATTATTAAGAAAAGTCAGGAGAAAATAAAGAGATCACAACCAAAAGAAAAGAGAGTTAATCAGGAAACTCAGGAACTAGACAGCAAACCACCATGGGAAGATAAATTAGATGAAAAATGGGCAAATCTTTACATGTTAGCCAGTGTAGCGGAAAATGAAAATTTTTAAATATCCTAACTCAAGTTTAGCATCCTTATCCCCTACAAACCAGAAATTTTACTAAGTAAATAAATAAAATTACAATAAACCACTAGTAGATTTGAAATTCAGTTGTAATAAAAGTTTGCAATAAGTTCAGTTTAAATAAATTTTAAATTTTCTAAATTACCATTCTGTGATTTTGTGATTTACAAAATTTTAACTTAGAATTCTGTGCTAAACAGCACGAATGAAATGTCTGAGGCATTAGAGAATCTCAATCTCTACCCCGTTAAAATAGAAGTTTCCAAGGAATTCACCGGTTACTTCGCCAACAAAGAAGAACCCATAGAATTTCAAGCTCCACCTCTGGAGAAACCTAAACCCAAGAAAAGAAGAAGACTGGTGGGTTGGAGGCGTGTACGCAGGAAAAAGCCAGCAACAAGAAAAGCTACCAAAATTGAAGATCCAAAAGACAAAGGTAAAGGCAAAGTGATAGAGACTGGGGAAAGCTCTAGACAAAACCAAGAAATAACACCAGGGGAAATCCTAGATCATAAATTAGTAATGAGTGACCTCATCGGACCTGCCGATGGAAACCTTGAACCAGCTAATCCAAACCTTATGTTTACTGAAGACGATCTTTTCAACTACCCATTAGAAGCTCAGCTTCCAATCAATTTAGAACCTGCTATTCCGGATCCTATTGTCCAACCCCAACCATTACCAGTAGAATTAGATGAATGGTGGACAACTGACTGGCAATTCCAGAATCTCTTAAACAACCCTGATACATTTTTCCCACAGGTTGACCCAGAACCTCCACTATACCCAACTATGAGCCCGGAGAATCTGGCTGAACTTCGTCTCTGGGGTGAAGAGTTAATTGATGCAGGAAACAGAATTAGGGATGTTGGAGAAAGAGTTACCTGGAAATATGATGAGAGGGAGCGTCATTTCTAAGAGATTAGTTGACCGGATAAAAGGGAGTTTGCAGGAATACTTGTTTAATAAATAATCATAAAAACCAGTATGTGTAATAACTTAACAATAAACGTTGTATGATAATAGTGTGTACGAGGCATAATATAATATATAAAAATGAAACTCGGGAAACTGATAACTTTTGGTTATACATGTTAACGTGATTATGTGCAAATTGTTTTGTTATAACTAATGCTTTGTATCTATACTAATTATTTATATAAAATTAATTAACAGATGGCAAACGCTGGTAATGAATCAGTTAATGAAGTAAATCAATCTGAGCAAAATCATGAAGAGCAATTACTAAATAGGCAAGATATCGAGGATATCGTTGCTCAGGGAATAGCTAATGCTATTCCAGCAATACTTGCTGCTGCTAGAGTTACAGTGGAACCTCAACCAGTAATTCCTAATAAACGTACTATTGAGGATAACTTTAGTAATAGTATAAACGGAGGCGGAAACAACAATAATAATAGAAACGATAATGTTCTGCAAGTCCCGATTCCCAAGAAAATGAAAGCTGCAATGCCTGGTTGCACTTATAAGGAATTTCTTGCCTGTAAACCAGCTGAGTTTGCAGGTAACGAAGGGGCAACTGCAGCATTGCGTTGGTTAGAGAAAACTGAGGCAGTAATTTCTATAAGTAAATGTGTGAAAGAAGATCAGGTCATGTATGCATCGAATATTTTTAAAGAAAATGCGCTAGAATGGTGGAACACGGTGTTACAAGCCAAAGGAAGGACAGTAGCATATGCTATGATCTGGGAGGAATTTAAGAATCTGGTAGAAAGAAAATTCTGTCCCGAATACGAAAAGGAGCAAATGACCAATAAATTCCTCACCCATCGGATGGTGGATGTCGATTGTCGAGGATATACTTCGACGTTCTTCGAGTATGCGAGAGTAGTACCAACTCTGGCTTCGCCGGAGCCGGTACTTATTTCTCGATATATTTGGGGATTGATTGGCAAAATCCGTAATTTCGTCAAAACTGCGAAACCTCGCACAATTGATGATGCGGTGGATTTAGCCAATACTTTGACTGACGAACTAGTACGGACGCGAGAAGAGAATAGAAAGAAAGAAGTAGCCCAAAAGATTACCCAAGGATTTCGAATGGGTAATCGTAACAACTTCAAGAGAAAAGGAACTGGGCAATCTTCCACTGGTCCATTTTGCAATTCTTACAAAAGGAAGCATTTTGGAAGATGTAAGGGATATTGCAATTTTTGCAAAATTCCGGGACATCGTGAAGAAGAATGCAGAAATAAAACAAGGGTTTGCTATAACTGTGGAGAAGCTGGACATTTCAAACCAGAATGTCCTAAATTAGTCAAACCAGCCGACAACAAAGCTAAACCTGCAGAAGGAGCTAAAAAGAATGTGAGAGCTTTTCAATTGACGAATCAGGAAGCAGAGCTGATTCCTGACGTGATAGCGGGTACGTTCCTAGTTCACAACGTTTATGCAAAAGTATTATTTGACTCTGGTGCGAACCAAAGTTTTATAAATACTTTATTCTGCCAAGCACTTAATTTACCCTTAACCCAACTTAGGCAGATTTTTGCAGTCGAAACGGCAGACGGCAATTCTGTTAACATAGATAAGGTTTTGTATAATGAAACAATAGAATTCTTAGGTCATAAGTTTTCTGCAAACTTGTTACCTATGAAAATAGCCGAATTTGATGTTGTATTAGGAATGGATTGGTTAGTAGCCAACCATGCTCGAATTCTTTGTGATAGGAATTCCATAGAAATTCATACACCAACAAGAGAATTAGTGGTGGTTACAGGAGACAAGCTACGAAAGCCATTGAAATTCATTTCAGTAATGAAGTTGGCCAGTTATTCAAGGAAACAAGAAATGGTGTATATGATTTCAGTAATCATTAACACTAAGGGTAAGGAACTAAAGGAAATTCCAGTATTATCAGAATACTTGGATATATTCCCAGAAGAACTACCTGGATTACCACCTGATAGGGAGGTAGAATTTAGAATTTATCTAATTCCTGGAACTACACCAATAGCTAAGGCACCTTATAGGTTAGAACCCACTGAGATGCTAGAATTGAAAAAGCAGTTAGATGAATTACTAAGTAAAGGATTCATACAACCTAGCTCATCCCCGTGGGGAGCGCCAGTGTTGTTTGTAAAGAAAAAGGATGGTTCAATGCGAATGTGTATTGATTATAGGGAATTGAATAAAGTTACAATTAAGAACCGATACCCATTACCTAGAATTGATGATCTTTTTGATCAACTTCAAGGAGCTAGATATTTCTCTAAGATCGACTTACGCTCCGGATACCATCAATTGAAGGTACAAGAAGAAGACATACCTAAGACTGCTTTCAGAACTAGGTATGGTCATTACGAGTTTACAGTCATGCCCTTCGGATTAACAAATGCTCCTGCAACATTTATGGACATGATGAATAGAATCTGTAAACCGTATTTGAATAAATTTGTAATTGTTTTCATAGACGATATACTTATTTATTCCAGAAGTCAGAACGAGCATTGTCAGCACTTGCATATACTCTTAACTTTGTTAAGAAAAGAAAAGCTTTACGCCAAATTCTCAAAGTGTGAATTTTGGTTGAAAGAAGTGCAATTTTTAGGACATATGGTGAATCACGAAGGCATTCACGTAGTTCCTGCTAAGATAGAATCAATCACCAAATGGAAGGTCCCACAATCAGCAATGGAGATTAGAAGTTTTATAGGATTAGCCGGATATTATAGACGGTTTATTAAGGATTTTTCCAAGATAGCCGTGCCATTAACTAAGCTAACCTGTAAAGCAGTTAAGTTTGAATGGGGACCCAAACAAGACGAAGCTTTTAAGATTTTAAAACAGAAATTAACAAAATGCACCAATCTTAGCCTTACCAGAAGGAACTGAAGATTTTGAAGTATATTGTGATGCTTCAAAACTAGGATTAGGATGTGTGCTTATGCAACGTAAAAAGGTAATTGCATATGCATCAAGGCAATTGAAAAAGCACGAAGAAAATTATACGACTCATGACTTAGAATTAGGAGCCATAATTTTTGCCCTTAAGATTTGGAGACATTATCTGTACGGAAGTAAGTTTACTATCTATACAGATCATAAAAGTTTAAGATATATATTTGGGTAAAAAGAATTAAACATTAGGCAAAGAAGATGGATGGAAATACTAAGTGATTTCGATTGTGATATTCAATATCACGAAGGAAAAGCAAACGTAGTTGCTGACGCCCTAAGTCGTAAGTATCATGAAAAACAACGATGAGTTCGTGCTCTTAGATTAAGTTTACAATTAGACTTGTCACGGCCCCCGACCCACCCTGGACGGAATCGGGTGCCACGAACAGTCCAGCGGTACCGGTGATTATTTTGAAAACGTTGCAGCGGAAATTTTATCAGGACCGTGAGTTAGGAAAAACATCAGAGTTTAGAAAACACCGGATTTTATTTAATAAATGGGATAAACCCATGTTTTATAATGGTAGCTTTAATAAAGATAAATTTTATTACATAAAACAATATTTCTTATTCTGATTTAATTAATAAATAAGCCACTTCTTGATGCCTTTCAGTGCCGTATCCATCTATTACTCCAATCTACGGTAATTACCTGAAAAGTGTTTTAAAAAGGTTTTGTCAGCGGGAAATACTGAGTGAATCATTCTATTTCTAAAATAACCAGTTGTTATAGTCTACAGTATTAAGAGCGATTACAATTGCCTCATCTTTTAAATTAACTGATCCAGTTGTCACTTTACCGGACTGTGACTGTGGACATATCACTTGTAGGGTCCTTTCACCCCAAGTGATAAATAATTAGTAGCTATGTGCACATCCCCCACATACTGGCAGTAATTTCAGATAACAACGACTTAATCCCTGTAATTATAACTTTGATAATAAACATTCTTTTGAAAGTAATTTGATAAAAAGAGAATGACTCACATTATCATCATGCAGATTCATATGGGCAGAGTTTAATCTACAGATAAGCCTTGCTAGATTGCAGATTTATACAGGCAAAGTTTAGTCTACAGATAAGCTTTTGCAGATTCCTACAGGCAGAGCTTAGCCTATTAATTAACCTTGTAACCTAGTGCACACGAACTAGGTAGATAACTTAATACAGCATTTACGATAACTCACGAGATAAAACCCTCACAACGAATGACAAAGTGCAATACTTAAACATCCATCGGATTCACAACGAATGACAGAGTATAGTCCGAGTTCGAACAACACTCAAACATTCAAGTCGAAATCACGATTAATGACAAAGCATACCCCAATTTGAGCAGCACTTAAACATCCATTGGATAGTTTAATCGATCGGACTTTGAATCGTAGCAGCGATCGAGTTAATACCCTGTATCGTAGCA
This sequence comes from Helianthus tuberosus, assembly GCA_030545235.1. Taxonomy (NCBI): domain Eukaryota; kingdom Viridiplantae; phylum Streptophyta; class Magnoliopsida; order Asterales; family Asteraceae; genus Helianthus; species Helianthus tuberosus. The sequence goes on along the minus strand of CM060443.1, from coordinate 222,432,570 downwards.
GTACCCCCTCTACTAATTAGTGTTTTGAGACTTATTTCGACAATAATTCGACATACAGAGTGAATTTGAGCGTCGAATGAACAACAGAATGCGATTGCCAATGCCTGCTATTTATACAAGAATTTGGGCTAGCTTACGGACCGTAACAATTTATCCTTACGGTCCGTAAGGGACACGAATTACCTATAGGCTTGCCACGCGTGGGACTAGGCCTGCTGAGTCGATAGGTTTAATAAATTCGAATTATAAAACGATTTATATGGATAATCGTTGAGTAGGGAATGCCCCCCCTGAGTTTTAGGGGCCCTGATCCTGATTCTGATTGTTCTGATAATTTTAGGGTTTGCGTAGAATCCCTTGGGTGTCTCAATTAGGGTTTCCTATTGGATAATTTAAAATAAGAAATAGTATTTTTAATGAGAGTTGTTATATCAAGGTCCGGGTTTATACTTATAGAACGTTTTTAGGACATTTTTGTGTGAGTCGTTACATTCTCCCCACCTTAATAAAAATCTCGTCCTCGAGATTTACTGAAGTAAGTAGGAATACTTTTTCTTCATCTTAGATTCCAGTTCCCAAGTGTATTTGGGTTATGATATTTCTTTTAGACTTATGTCACAATTTAGTTAATAAAAATAATATTAGGGTAGATGACACAGAATTAAAATATTAAATTTTGTGAATAAGAGTTGTACCATAATTAGGATTCAATTAGTTCAAGAAATTGATGATAAACGAATGAGATGATATAATTTTCAAAGTGACTAGGTTCAAGCCAAAAGATGAATGTGAATGACTTTTTAGAATTAATAAAAATTCTTTGTGACAAGAAAGCTTACTTTGATTGGCAACTGAGGAAGACTTTGACAGTTTCCAAATGAAATCAAAGCATGAAAAATGATTTGTCAAATATTTATGATCAAAGTGTTGAGAGGAGTGAATTGCAAAGATACACCAAAAGACAATAAAGTTAGTGTATCATTTTAGAGTTTCAAGTTATTTTATTTGTTGAAATAATATAATAGCACACTATTAGTGACTATATTTTTCATACTATCTCCTAGAAATTGAAATAAAATAAGAACAAGTTATTTTGGCCTGACCAATTATTTTGGCCCCCCCTGAGTTTTAGGGGCCCTGATCCTGATTCTGATTGTTCTGATAATTTTAGGGTTTGCGTAGAATCACTTGGGTGTCTCAATTAGGGTTTCCTATTGGATAATTTAAAATAAGAAATAGTATTTTTAATGAGAGTTGTTATATCAAGGTCCGGGTTTATACTTATAGAACGTTTTTAGGACATTTTTGTGTGAGTCGTTACAAGACCTAATGGACCAACTGAAAAACATTAAAGAAACGGCAATCAACGATGATGCTGAAGAAATGAAAGGGCGAATTAAGGATTTAAAACAAGGTAGTGATGGAATCTGGAGATTCCATAAGAAGCGAATTTGGGTACCTAAGCAGGGAGAATTAAGAAATCAGATTCTAGAAGAAGCTCATAAATCTAGGTATACCATTCATCCTGGTAACAATAAGATGTACCAAGATTTAAGAAACAATATCTGGTGGAATGGAATGAAAAAGGACATAGCTAGATATGTTTCTAAGTGTCTTACTTGTTCACAAGTTAAGGCAGAACACCAGAAACCCGCATGCCTACTACAACAACTAGAAATGCCGGTGTGGAAATGGGAGTTTATAACAATGGACTTCGTTACAAAGTTACCCAAAACCAGAAAAGGTAATGATGCGATTTGGGTAATTGTGGATCGATTAACCAAATCAGCTCACTTTCTACCTATGAAAGAAACCTTTAGCATGGAAAGGTTGGCAAACTTGTATGTAGATGAAGTTGTATCCTTACGTGGAGTTCCACTCTCCATTGTATCGGATAGGGATAGTCGTTTCACTTCTCATTTCTGAAAAAGTTTCCAACAAGCAATGGGAACTCGATTAAATTTAAGTACGGCATATCATCCTCAAATAGACGAACAAAGTGAAAGGACGATTCAAACCTTGGAAGACATGCTTAGAGCATGTGTGATAGATTTTGGTGGAAACTGGGATGACCACCTACCATTAATCGAATTCTCCTATAATAATAGTTACCATGCAAGTATCGAAACTGCCCCATTCGAGGCACTATATGGAAGAAAGTGCCGAACTCCGGTTTGTTGGGCAGAAATAGGAGAAAGTCAATTATCAGGACCGGAGATTGTGCAAGAAACTACCGACAAGATCACCCAAATCAAGGAAAGATTGAAGACGGCTCGAGATCGCCAGAAAAGTTATGCTAATAATCGACGCAAGCCACTCGAATTCCAAGTAGGAGACAAAGTACTCTTAAAAGTATCTCCTTGGAAAGGAATAGTTCGATTCGGTAAGAAAGGAAAGCTAAGTCCAAGATACGTAGGACCATTCCCAGTGATCCAACGTATAGGACCAGTTGCTTATCGTTTACAACTACCAGAAGAATTGGCTGGAGTACATAATGTATTTCATATATCCAACCTCAAGAAATGTCTATCAGACGAATCAATGATCGTACCTCTCCAAGACATAGAGGTAAATGAGAAATTGAAGTTTGTTGAAAAACCACTTCAAATCGAAGATCAGAAAATCAAGTTCCTCAAGCACAAAATATTGGTACTAGTCAAAGTCAAATTTGATTCCAGGAGAGGACCCGAGTACACTTGGGAACTGGAATCGGAGATGAAGCGAAAGTATCCTCACTTATTCCAATAAATCTCGAGGACGAGATTTTAAATAAGGTGGAGAGGATGTAAGGACTCTCAAAATTGTCCTAAGAATACCCGTAAGTTAAAACCCGGACCCCTGAAACCCTAAACCATAATAAAAATCAAGAAAAACAAAATTATAGGTTTCAGGTGGGCCGCGTAAAGGATGGCTAGACCTTTACGCGGGCCGCGTCAAACACCGGTTGACCGGGTAAGTGTTCCGGATACACGTATAAGCCAACTGTCGAACCTATGCATGACCATGCAAAGCTATACGTAGACTAGGGCGGCCACGCGGGCCGCGTAAAGTATATGTTGTGGTTTACGCGGGCCGCGTGAGGACTCAAAATCAGCTATAAATAGCTTAGCTCCTGAGCAGTTCGATGGTGTCGAATTCACTTCACAAAAACGAATTAATAGCTCTCTGAAGTCGAAAATACAACTTCAATTATAGTGTAGTGCTGCTCCAATACCGGGTATTAACTCGATCGCTGCTACGATTCAATATCCGATCGATTGAAACTATCCGACCGGATGTTTAAATGCTGCTACTTTGTCATTCGCGTGAAATCCAACCGGATGTTTGAGTGTTGCTAGATCTCGGGCAATACTCTGTCATTCGTTGTGAATCCGCTGAATGTTTAAGTATAGCATTTTGTCATTCGTTGTGAGGGTTAAATCTCGTGAATTATCGTAAATGCTGTATTATGTTACTAACCGAGTTCATATGTACATTGTTTAAATTTAGGTTAAAAAGCTAATCAGTAGGCAAAACTCTGCCCGTGTAAACTTGCAATGTGAGTTATTTTCTTTTTATCAAAACTATTTCCAAATTTATTTTTCAAAAGTTATAGTTACAGGGATTAAGTCTTTGTTATCTGAAATTACTGCCAGTAAGTGGGGGGATGTGCACATAGCTACTAAAAATTTATCACTAGTGGTTAAAAGGACCTACAAGTGATATGTCCACAGTCACAAGTCCGGTCAAGTGACAACTGGGTCAGTGATATAAATGACAAAGGCAATTGTAATCGCTCTTAATACTGTAATCTATATCATTGTGTCATTTTGTATCAAATGTATAACTCGCCAGCATTTCCCCGCTGATAAAATATTTTTAAAACATGTTTCAGGCGACCTGCTGTAAATCAAGGAAATGTACTACGGAGCACTAACAAGCTTGAAGAGGTGGCTCAGTTAAAAATGAATAAACATGTTTTAAATAAAGCAGGGAATTTCCTAGTTAAATTCCTCTATTGTAAATTTCGGGGTTTATCTCCAAGTTATGAAATAAAAGAAATTGGGCATTTTTGAGTTTTAAAAAGATCCTGTTTTCCGCTGTCGCATAGTAAGATACCACGGGTTTCCTGTTCCGCGGCTCCAATACCGGGTCAAACCGGGGCTGGGGTCGTGAAAATAATAAAGTTGAGTAGGCGGCTCGCCCACTCAACCCTTCAAGCTTTCAACCATCGAAGTCCAAGACTAGCTGGGCTACATGACCGAACCCAACATCTTCAACAATAACGCAAAGTCGACACCATTAGTTTTTTAAGATATAAAACCTAACGCTTTTAACTGAATAAAAGATAGGACGATCTAAGTCTCTATGATTTGGTCAGCTTGGTGTAATCTATTTTATATTTTGCATATCCTCATTGTAATCCCACCTGTTGGTGCAGTTTTTGTGTCCGATGCTGTTCGAATATATTAGTTTTATTTTTATGCTCATAATGTAATAGTTAGTGAAACGGTCAAACGAATATGTATTGACCCGCTCGTTTGAAGTGGTCAAACGAGATGGTTATGTGTTTGACCGTGTGTGTTTGCAAGACAAGTGGGTATGGCTATAAATACCAACCCCTTGTTCTTTTGCAAAGGTAAGAGAGGGTGAGCTCATTGAGAGAGTTCACAGAGAGTTTTAGTTTTTGGGGGAGAGATCACCACTTGGTCTCTCCCTGGATGCAGTGGCGGAGCTTGACCAAAAGTTTCGAGAGGGCGTAAAGTGATGGGACCCAAATTTTTTTTCCTATCGTTATGTTTCGGGTCGGGTATCGATTCGGGTCAAGTCAAATAATAATAGTTCCAAATAAAACTAAAAAAATTCATTCAATCAAAGGACCCATTCTTAGACATAAAAATTTGTGATTAAGTTTATTTTGTGGTGGGTAACCTAGGCTTAAACAAATAAGAGTTAAAATATATTTACAAAACTACCCATCACTTATATACAAAGTGGTAACAAACTTTACTTTAATTTATATATTGTATAAATATTTAGGAAAAATAATTGGGGGGAGGCGATCCTATATAATTTTTCCTAAATATTTATACAATATATAAATTAAAGTAAAGTTTGTTACCTAGGGGAGGCGATCCTATATAATTTTTAAAATTTTCGGATGAAAAATCGAAACCTATACACTTCTAACCGAAATATTGGGGTGGGCGGGTGCACCCTCGGGCACCAACAAACCTTCGGCCCTGCCTGGATGTATACTCCTTTGGTATTGTTCGGTTATCTTGTAATCGGGCCGCTTTGTAATGTTATACAACCGGATTAATACAAAGAAGTTGTTTGTTTATCTCTAATCTCTCCCGTCTTGAACATAATCACTCACTAATCACGGTTTTGGTCCGAAATCATTAACCTACAAGTGGTATCAGAGCGTAAGGCTCGATTTCTTGTTGAAAACCGAGTTTCCGGTGTGATTTTCGAGTGGGTTTTGAGCCTTTCTTGGACAAAAATCAAAGACCCAGTTTTTGTTGGCTGAAAATAAGAATTAAAACTCCAAAATCGTTGTTGTTTGGTGTCGTTTTTGGTTGAAACTTGTTTATAAACGTTGGAGATTATCAAAAGTACAAGTTGTTTTGAGTTTTAACGTGAAAATTGTAAAACAACATTTTTTCCGGCTAACAAGCTCACCGGAAAAAGTCACCGGAAGTGAGTTTTGAATATTTGTTTTCTAACTATCTTGAGTATTTGTTTTCTAACTATCTTGAGGCTGACGAGTGATTGTAGTTTGTTTTGTTAGAGATAGAGAGTCTCGGGTTGTACTGGTTAGCGATTAGTTGTGTTAGTATCGCGTGTTTACTCTAGTATGGCATGTCATACTTGAGAACTGGAGGTTCATTTCCTTCACTTGTTTTATTTGGTTTTGGTTGGTATAAAATTTAACCGGGGTAACCCTTTAAAAAAAAAACTATCTTGAGTAAACCAGCTTTTCGCTTTCACATATTCAGGAAAAGATTCTGTTTAAAATAGATAAAGCTCACCAACTCATCTGTTCACAACTTTCAATTTCTGTGAAATACTGAATTAGGTGTTTCCTTTTGTCTCATTCCCACGAAAACCTGACTTCATTAGACAAGAATCAGTTAACTCTTCATTGGGCCTTATCATTCTTCATCATTGGGCCATTTCAATCAAGTCTTAGTGGGCCAGTTCACTTATTCTTCGTGGACCAATTTATCAAGTCTTCGTGGGTTTATAATTCTTCACCATTGGGCCTCATAATCTTAGTGGGCCATAATTCTCTAGTATTCGTGGATTGTTTGTAACATTTTTTTTTCTCAATTGTTCGTAGAACACTGTTTTTTAAATCACTCTACGTGGACATTGATTTTATCATTCAATCTTTGTGGCAATAGTGGAGTCAACTAGTCTTCGTGGATGTCAATTCAGTTGACGAAGACTCCCATTCTTCATTTAATTCATTTAATTAAACGAGTTCAATTATCATTCTTTGTTTATAATTCGTCGTGGATGTCAATTCATTTCAATTAAGACCATGGGGTATGGTGGGGCTTGGGTTGGGTATTGGTTGACACGTGTAGTTTCAAAAGTCAAGGCATCAACCCACTTTTGAAGGTGGTATGATGGGCGTGGCTTGGCTGGCGTGGCCAAGCCACATCAGCTTTTTTTTTTTTTTTTTTTTTTTTTTATATATATTTAAACCAAAAACTACTAAACATACAACATAATTATTAAAATAAACATACAAAACAATTATCAAAATAAAAACCTATCATTCTTCGTCGTCTTCGTCGGTTTCGAACCCAGGAATCGTTGAAACATGTTCCACCAAATCAGCTCGAAGGTTGTGATGTATATCCCTTGACTTTAATAAAAATTCATTTGCCGCTTTATCTTCGTCTGTTACGTTACCTGGTTGGGGGTCCTCGTCATCGTAATAGGCAACGACCGTTCTCAAATATCTTTTCCTATAAAGTTCTAGAATACACGAACAAAAGTTGTGAAGAGTTTCTCTAGCTACACGTGCAGACATTTTTAAATAGTCATCCATAATGTCCGAACTATTGCCGTACGCTAACTGCCTAAGTGTGGCCGTGACCTTTTGCCACGTACTAAATCCTAATTGCCCGGTTACATCAGGTTTTTGTTGGAAATAAACATATTTCTCCTCAAGATCTCTAGATATCCTTAAAAATAAATTTCTACTCATACGAAAACGACGCCTAAACATTTTTTCATCATACTTAGGTTCCGCTGAGAAGTAATCGCTTACCAACAAATCGTTAGCGGTGTGCCGTTCACCAGCGATGTACCTTCTCCTCCGTTTAGGTTGTTGAGTCTCTTCCTCACCGTCTTCGTCTTCCACGATAACTTTCACCACCGCCGCGATCGTTTGTAGAAATATTTCCGCACCGTCGTCAGATGATGATGACGATTCACTATAACTTGAAGAACTCATGGCAATATTTGTGTTTTATGTGTTTGATATTGTGTGAGAAAGATGTTAAATGTGGTAAGTATTTATAAAGGAAATATTTTTTTTATAAAATATAGACCCCAACGGCTACTTTGAAAGGGCCATTCACAACCCGCCATGTCAGCTTGCTCCCCCGCCCCACGCCCGGCTTGAAAGCCAAGCCCCAAGGGCCACGCCCAAACCCAAGCCCACCCGGGATAGTGGCTTGGGCGTTTTTCCCCAACCCACGCCCCAACCCAAGCCCCATACCCCATGGCCTAAATGAATTAAATTTTTAGTGGGTTTCAATTCATTTGAATTAAAAATTAAATTCTTATTGAGTCTCAATTCATTTAGTGGACTTTTATTGGGTTAAGTTTTCACTAGCACACATTGTTTCTCAGTGAAGGTGTTAGTTGATTTTAAGTTGGTATTTTCTACACATCATGACTTCAGACTGGTGGGGTGGGAAACCTGATCCTAAGATGTATTATGGAAATTGTGGAGGTACTAGCACTGTTACAAAAAATATGTATGGTGAACCACAACCAGGTGCCTCAGCTACAAGACCTGCTCAACATGCTCAGCTACAAACGGTTTTTGTCTCAAGCACCGATATGTATGGAACACCATAACCAGTTGGGGATAATATGTATACGGAAAGGGTTCAGTGCCATCTTGGCTTCAGTCTCCCACATCGTCAAATAACCCTCCACCATCAAAAGTCAATCTATGGGGTGAATCTACTGTCGATTGTGGTCCGACAGTTCAGTTGGAGAACAATGGTCAAACAAGAACGACGTTTTATGCTGAAATTGTCAAGAATGTCAGCGATGGTGAGTCCTCGGGAAATGATGACAGTTCTGAACATGGCAGTAGTTCAGTTGAAGGTGTTACAAGTTCAAGTTCAAGCGAGGATGGATCAGAATATGAATCATCAAGGGAGGTTGTTGATTTTGAGGCAAATGAGTCAATATCTGAGAGTGAATCCAGTCAGGTATGTGTCGATGAACCAAGTTCGGATAGGTGTGATAGTTGTGTTGAACTAAATGTTAAATTTTCTGATTTGCAAAGCAAATTGTCGGATTTGCAAAGCAAATATGACGATTTGCAAAGCAAGTACGACGTGACATTTCAATCAAAGTTTGATACCACTTGTAGGTCCTGATACGGATCGTCGGACTACGATGACTTCTTGTTTCGGGTGCCGTAACGAGTGCGGAATCCTCGTTGCGACACAAACCGAGCGAGAGAGCAAACACAAAACAAGATTCAACGATTAATGCGTTCGTGTATTCAAATCAAAGAGTTTCGATACAAGATAATACAATAAGAATCGACTAAACTCTCTGATGTGCTCTCACTTATTTTTGGATGAATACAAGCCCTATGTGATTAAATCAACTAAACTCTCTGATGTGCTCTCACTTATTTAACATCTGTTTTCAACGTACATATTTGAGGATTTTAATTAATTCTCCAGCCAGCGTGAAGGGTTTTGCATGGAAACATACATGTATCTAAAGTCTACAGTAGTTTCAAAGCGCTATTCACTGAAGACCCGGGGGAATCTTTATGGGATTTTACAGGGATCTGGGTGTAATTCAATTCGTTGAGTTCGCAAACGATGTACTTGGTCAAGCTGACATCCTGAGTACTGATGCTGAAGATCCGTAGTGCATTATTTGGTCAACTTCACAAAGGCGAGACAATGAGATCTGGATGTAGTTCAACTAAGCATGCTGGTTGAGCTTGCAAGTGATATACTCGGTCCAGTTGACTTCCTGAGTGTTGATGCTGAGGATCAAAGTGCATTACTTGGTCAATTCCACAAAGATGGTTTACAGAAGACAATTCATCAGAAAACTCTACCAATGTAGTATGCTTGAATGAAATGGAGTTCTTATGACAATATCAAGACTTGATGCAGCTTTTAAAGAATGGAACCCTTATCAAATGCCGGTTGGAGTATTAGAAGATCAGCGGAAGATCGGTCAATTTAGCCTTGCGAGGAAATTGCACAACACTCAACTGGATACGCGTACTTTGAGGGGGAAATACTATACGAAAAGCTTCAAGGGTTTGGTAAGAAGATTCAAGTGAAGATACTACTTACCTGGATCATCGGTCAAGGGGGAATTTGTTAACACAGAGAAGATAACATCAAAAAATACTTGACTGAAGATCGATTGCAGTTGCATTTTCAGCATTCGACAGCAACGGACAAAGGGGAATTTGTTGGTGCAGTTTTTGTGTCCGATGTTGTTCGAATAGATTAGTTTTATTTTTATGTTGATAATGTAATAGTTAGTGAAACGGTCAAACGAATATGTATTGACCCGCTCGTTTGAAGTGGTCAAACGAGAGGGTTATGTGTTTGACCGTGTGTGTTTGCAAGACAAGTGGGTATGGCTATAAATACCAACCCCTTGTTCTTTTGCAAAGGTGAGAGAGGGTGAGCTCATTGAGAGAGTTCACAGAGAGTTTTAGTTTTTGGGGGAGAGATCACCACTTGGTCTCTCCCCGGATGTATACTCCTTTGGTATTGTTCGGTTATCTTGTAATCGGGCCGCTTTGTAATGTTATACAACCGGATTAATACAAAGAAGTTGTTTGTTTATCTCTAATCTCTCCCATCTTGAACATAATCACTCACTAATCACGGTTTCGGTCCGAAATCATTAACCTAGACCACCCCCCACCCACTCACTCTAGTTCCTTGCGAGTAGGGTGTTTTTCTTAATACAATTTGTCGTTCAAAACAAAACGTTGAACACAATCAAGATTTTTAGCATCTAATTACGTTATAAAAATAGTCTAATTAGCAATGTAAGGCTTAAACTTGCAAGTCATACAACCTAATAGTTTTTTTATGTCCAAAATGCTTATTGAAAAATGCATATTGTATAGAAAAATGTTTACGTGGGCACCTGTTGCAACTCCAAAAGGACAGATATTTCTTAGCAACGTAGAATTTTGTGAATACATCATATTCATCCACATTAATAATGGATCAATGGTGCCAAAATATCAGTCCCTAGCAACATATCACAACCACACAACTTAATAGAACCAAAACCATAAGAGATGGTCCCCTCGACCATCACTATCTTGGATGCAATTTGCTTGTTTCAAATTTGAATGAAGTTACAGCTCAAATATGTAATTAACTATAAGCCATAGTTTAGACTTTATAATCAACTGTGTAGTTGTAAGGTCAAACTAAAAGCCAAGAGAAATCAATTTTCGTCGATGTAACTGGCGGAATGGTTGTAGGACTGTCAGTTGTGCACACCATCGTCAGTCCGTGAGTCGTTATCGAATTACTCTTTCTGGTCCCTAGCCATACGGTGTTCAATTAAATAATTGTCATAATTTTGGTAGTTCTAAAAGAGTAAATTGTCATTTTCGTCCTTCTGGTTTGATGAAAATTGTCAGTGTCATCCAATACTTGGTTTTCTCGCATCTATGTTGTCACGGCCCCCGACCCGGTTTAACCCGTTTCAGGAGCCGCGGGACAGAAATCCCGTGGTATTTATTTAATTGAGTTTAACAGCGGAAGTTTATCATCAGGATCGTTTAAAGCTAAAATTTTCCCGATTTATTTTATTTCACAATTCGGGATAAAACCCCGATAATTTACAATATTATGTTTTTACTACGAAATCGTGATATTACAAAACTTATTTCTTTATTTTATAATGAGCCACTATCTTAAGCTTGAAATGCTCCTCAACACTTTTCCTGAATTACAACAGATCACCTGAAACATGTTTGAAAAAGGTTTTGTCAGCGGAAAATACTGAGTGAATCATTCTATTTACTAAAATGACACATTTGTTATAATTTACAGTATTAAGAGCGATTACAATGTTTCTATTATCAAACCAACTACCCACGGTATTTGTCACTCGACCGAATCTGTGACTATGGTCATATCCCCCAATTGGCTGCCCCAATGGTGACGATTATCAAGTAATGTATACAAAACCCCACATACCGGCTGTAACTTGGTGATTACAAAGACTTAATCCCCATAATTATAACTTTGAAAATAAACATGATTTGGAAAGTAATTTGATAAAAAGAGAATGACTCACATTGCTGATTTAATACGGACAGAGTCTAGTCTATGAATTAGCCTGGTTAACCTAATTTAGATAACAATGCACACAAAACTGGGTTAGTAATCAATACAGCATTTACGATAACTCACGAGATCAACCATCACAACGAGTGACAAAGTGCTATGCTTAACATCTGTCGAATTAACGACTAATGACAAAGCGTCACCCTAATGTGGGCAGCACTTAAACACCCGTTGAGTACATTGATCGATCGGAAAATGAATCGTAGCAGCGATCGTGCTAATACCCTGTTTTGCGGCGTCGATTTGTGAACTGTGAGTGTTTTGGTAGTAATTCGAACGTAACTCCCAGTGTATAGTGAATTTTTACATCGTTTTTCTTTCAGAATTCAAGTCCCACTGCCCACTGTCCTCTATTTATAGGTAATTTTTGACCCTGAGGCGGCCCGCGTGAGAATTAAGCTAACCTGAGGCGGGCCGCGTGAGACCTATTTTTAGGCATAGGGTTGCCACGGTTGGGACTAGCCTTGCTGAGTTGACAGTTTTCGTAAATTCCTTTCTGCCAACGTTTTAAGTGGATAATCGTTAATAGGGTTTAACCCCCCCTGAGTTTTAGGGGCCCTAATCCTGATTCTGAAAATTATGAAAATTTTAGGGTTTGTTCAGAATCACTTGGGTGTCTCAATTAGGGTTTTCTATTGGACAATTAAAATACTAAATAGTACTTTTTGATAAGAGTTGTTACATTTTCCCTACCTTAATAAAAATCTCGTCCTTGAGATTTACTGGAATAAGTGAGGATACTTTCGCTTCATTTCTGATTCTAATTCCCAAGTGTATTCAGGTCCTCTCCTTGAATCCCACTTTACTTTAACTAACACTAGTCGTTTGTGCTTGAGAAACTTCACTTTTTTGTCTTCTATCTGAAGAGGTTTCTCCACAAATTTTAACTTTTCGTTTACCTCTATGTCTTGAAGAGGTACTACCAGAGATTCATCTGCTAAACATTTCTTGAGATTGGATACATGAAATACATCATGTACTCCAGCTAATTCTTCTGGTAGTTGTAAACGATAAGCTACTGGTCCTATGCGTTGGATCACTGAAAATGGTCCTACATACCTTGGACTTAGCTTTCCTTTCTTTCCGAATCTAACTACTCCTTTCCAAGGAGAAACTTTTAACAATACTCTGTCTCCAACTTGGAATTCTAATGGCTTGCATCTATTATCAGCATAGCTCTTCTGGCGATCTCGAGCCGTCTTCAGTCTTTCCTTAATTTGCGTAATCTTATCAGTCGTTTCTTGCACAATTTCAGGACCTGATAATTGACTTTCTCCTATTTCTGCCCAACAAACTGGAGTTATGCACTTTCTTCCATATAATGCTTCAAATGGAGCAGTATCAATGCTTGAGTGATAACTATTGTTATAGGAGAATTCAATTAATGGTAAATGATCATCCCAACTTCCACCAAAGTCTATTACACATGCTCGGAGCATGTCTTCTAGAGTTTGGATTGTCCTTTCACTTTGTCCGTCTGTTTGGGGATGATATGCAGTGCTTAGGTTTAGTCGAGTTCCCATAGCTTGATGGAAACTTTTCCAGAAATGGGAAGTAAAACGACTATCCCTATCCGAAACAATGGAGAGTGGAACTCCATGTAAGGATACAACTTCATCTACATATAATTTAGCCAGTCTTTCCATGCTAAAGGTTTATTTCATTGGTAAAAAGTGAGCTGATTTGGTTAATCGATCCACAATTACCCAAATCGCATCATTACCTTTTCTGGTTTTGGGTAACTTAGTAACAAAATCCATTGTTATAAGTTCCCATTTCCATACTGGCATTTCTAATTGTTGTAGTAATCCTGAAGGTTTCTGATGTTCTGCCTTAACTTGTGAACAAGTAAGACATTTAGAAACATAGCTGGCTATGTCCTTTTTCATTCCTATCCACCAAAAGTTCTTTCTTAAATCTTGGTACATTTTATTGTTTCCTGGATGCATAGTGTACCTAGATTTATGAGCTTCTTCTAAAATCTTAGGTCTTAAGTCTCCCTGTTTAGGTACCCAAATTCTATTTTTGTGGAATCTCCAAATTCCATCTGCTCCTTGTTCTAATTCCTTCATTCGTCCTTTCATTCCTTCAGCATCATCCTTGATTGCTGTAGTTTGAACATTCTTCAATTGTTCCATTAAATCTATTTGTAGATTTAATCTGAGAGCACGAACCCGTCGTTGTTTCTCATAATACTTACGACTTAAGGCATCTGCAACTATATTTGCCTTTCCTTCATGATATTGAATATCACAGTCGTAGTCGCTTAAGATTTCCATCCATCTCCTTTGCCTCATGTTTAACTCTTTTTGCCCAAATATATATCTTAAACTCTTATGATCTGTATAGATAGTAAACTTACTTCCGTACAGATAATGTCTCCAAATCTTAAGGGCAAAAATTACGGCTCCTAATTCTAAATCATGAGTCGTATAGTTTTCTTCGTGCTTTTTCAATTGCCTTGATGCGTACGCAATTACCTTCTTGCGTTGCATAAGCACACATCCAAATCCTAATTTTGAAGCATCACAATATACTTCAAAATCTTCAGTTCCTCCTGGTAAGGCTAAGATTGGAGCATGGGTTAATTTCTGTTTCAAAATTCTAAAAGCTTCTTCTTGATTGGGTCCCCATTCAAACTTAGTAGCTTTACAGGTTAGCTTAGTTAATGGTACAGCTATCTTGGAAAAATCCTTAATAAACCGTCTATAATACCCAGCTAAACCTATAAAACTTCTTATTTCCATTGCTGTTTGTGGAACCTTCCATTTGGTAATTGCTTCTATCTTAGCAGGATCTACATGAATACCTTCGTGATTCACCATGTGTCCTAAAAATTGCACTTCCTTTAGCCAAAATTCGCATTTCGAGAATTTGGCGTACAACTTTTCTTTTCTTAACAAAGTTAAGAGTGCATGAAGATGTTCACAATGCTCTTTCTGACTTTTGGAATAAATAAGTATATCGTCTATGAAGACAATTACAAATTTATCCAAATACGGTTTACATATCCTATTCATCATGTCCATAAATGCTGTAGGTGCATTTGTTAATCCGAAGGGCATGACTGTAAACTCGTAATGACCATACCTAGTTCTGAAAGCAGTCTTAGGTATGTCTTCTTCTTGTACCTTTAATTGATGATATCCGGAGCGTAAATCTATCTTAGAAAAATATCTAGCCCCCTGAAGTTGATCAAAAAGATCATCAATCCTAGGTAATGGGTATCGATTCTTAATTGTGACTTTATTCAATTCTCTATAATCAATACACATTCTCATTGAACCGTCCTTTTTCTTCACAAACAACACTGGCGCTCCCCAAGGGGATGAGCTAGGTTGTATGAATCCTTTACTTAGTAATTCATCTAATTGCTTTTTCAGTTCTAACATTTCTGTGGGTGCTAACCGATAAGGTGCCTTGGCTATCGGTGTAGTTCCTGGAATTAGATGAATCCTAAATTCTACTTCCCTATCTGGAGGTAATCCCGGTAAATCTTCTGGAAATACATCAGGATATTCTGAGACTACTGGTATTTCCTTAAGATCTTTACCCTTAGTGCTAATGATTACCGAAATCATATACACTATTCCTTGTTTTCGTTCATAATTAGCAACTTTCATTACTGATATGAACTTCATGGGCTTACGTGGTTTATCTCCTGTAATCCTAATCACTTCTCCGGTGGGTGATTGAATTTCTATGGAATTCTGATCACAAAGGATTCTAGCATGGTTGGCTACTAACCAATCCATTCCTAATACAACATCAAATTCAGCCAAATTCATTGGCAATAGTTTTGCAGAGAATTTATGTCCTAAAAGTTCTATGTTTCCTTCTTGCAAAACTTTATCTATTTTAACTGAATTTCCGTCTGCTGTTTCAACTGTAAAAATCTGCCTAATATTGGTTAAAGGTAAACTAAGAGCTTGGCAGAATGAAGTATTTATAAAACTTTGGTTTGCACTAGAGTCAAATAATACTTTTGCGTACACGTTGTGAACTAAGAACGTACCCGCTATCACATCCGGAATGAGTTCTGCTTCTTGAGTGGTCAGCTGAAATGCCCTGGCATTCTTCTTAGTAGTTCCTTCGGTCGCCTTGGGTTTGTTATCTACTGGTTTGATCAATTTAGGACATTCTGTTTTATAATGCCCTGCTTCCCTACAGTTAAAACAGATTACGGTTTTCTTTTTGCAGTTTTCTTCACGATGTCCTACAGTTTTGCAAAAATTGCAAGTGATATCGCATCTTCCATAATGTTTCTTTTTGCATTTCCTGCAGAATGACGGAGCTGGAGATTGCCCTGCTCCTTTTCTCTTGAAGCTGTTATTATTACCCACACGAAATCCTTGGGTAATTTTCTGAGCTAGTTCCTTTTTCCTATCTTCATCTCTTGTGCGCACCAGTTCATCGGTTAGAGTATTGGCTAATTCTACCGCATCATCAATAGTGCGAGGTCTCGCAGCTTTAACAATATTACGGATTTCGCTAATTAGCCCCCAAATATAGCGAGAAATGAGTACCGGTTCTGGCGAAGCCAGTGTTGGTACCACTCTAGCATATTCAAAGAATGTCGAGGTATAACCACGACAATCTACACCCATCATCCGATGATTTAGAAACTTATTCGTCATCTGTTCCTTTTCATACTCGGGACAGAATTTTCTTTCCACCAAACCCTTAAATTCTTCCCAAGTCATAGCATAACCTATTACTCTTCCTTTTGATTGTAACACAGTGTTCCACCATTCGAGTGCTCCTTCTTTGAAGAGATTTGATGCGTACATGACCTGATCATCTTTACCACATTTACTTATTGCAATGACTGCTTCGGTTTTCTCTAACCAACGCAGTGATGCAGTTGCTCCTTCATTGCCTGCAAATTCAGTGGGTTTACAAGCAAGGAATTCTTTGAAAGTGCAACCAGGCGTTGCAGTTTTCATTTTCTTGGGTAATGGAGCTTGATGTGGTTCCCTATTATGATTAACATGATTATTGCCTCCATTTACACTATTACTGAAGTTATCTTCAGTAATCTGTTTACTAGGGACAATTTGTTGCGGTTCGATTGGATTCTTTATAGCAGCGACGAATGCTGGAATAGCATTAGCTATCCCTTGAGCAACAATGTTTTCGATATCTTGCCGAGTCATATATTGATCTCTTGAATGTTGTTCAGACTAATTAACCTCATTTACTGGTTCATTATCAATGTTTGCCATCTGATAATATATATATAAATTTTATTAGTATCTGCTAAACAACAATTATATACAAACAATCAGAAAATTTTACAATACAGGTATAGTCAAAACAATCGATTTCTCGATTTCATTTTATATCTAGTATAGTATGCATCATTACTCGCCAATATCTTACAGAGTTTTATTCGTTATTTACAGACTAACTTTACTATTACTATTATACAACCATTGTTTTACCATCGTACTATCTCTCGTCACTTGCCGTTCTAAAAACGCAGTTCCCTCTCATCGTACTTCCAGGCAATTTGTCCCCCTATTTCCCTGATTCTACTTCCCGCATCAAACAACTCTTCACCAAAGTGGCGAAGTTCAGCCATGTTTTCATTACTCATGGGTGGATTAGGTAGGGGTTCTGGATCGAATTGTGGAAGAAAATAGTAAGGATCGTTAACAATATTTTGGAATTGCCAATCGTTTGTCTACCATTCGTCCATTCCTATGGGTTGGGAGTGAACTATTGGGTCTGGAATTGCTGGTTCCCAATTCATAGGGAGTTGGTTTTCAAGAGGATAATTAAAAATATTAGTATTGACAGGCTGAATTGTTTCACAGCTTGCCAATAGGAAATCTATCTCATCTTGAAAGGTCCTTCCCAGGTTTTGATTGGAGCTCTCTCCGATTTCTATCTGAGTTGGTCTAGAGCCTTGCCCAACTTCCATTACTATTTCTTTAGTACCTTCCTCCATCTGTATTCCTATCTCCTTAACCTCTTCCTTGTCTTCAGTTTCCATTTCCTGTTGTTTAGAACTTTCTCTGGTTATAATTTCTTTTCCCTTTTTCAAAGGATTGTTTATTTTGGGAAGTTTTGTAGCTGGCTTTTTCTTACGTATACTACTTCCCCAAACATATTTCCTTCTTTTCTTGGGTTTTGGCTTTTTCAAGGGTGGAGCAGTGAATTCTACAGGTTGTTCTATATCCGGAAAGTATCCAGTAAATTCTTTGGAAACTTCGATATTCACTGGGTAAAGATTAAGGTTCTGAAAAGCTTCAGATATCCCACTCATGCTGATGTAGCATATATGCAAAATGCATAAAATACTAAGTTAAAATTTATAAATAACCGTTTAATTTATTACATACTGTGTACTAATTTATTACAAAGATAACCGGAAAACACACTTAGGTTTTGAAATTTTTTATTTATTGCACAGGGTTTCTAGATTGTAAGGGTAAGGTGCTAAAACTTTAAAATATTTAAAGATTTATATTTTCTGCTACTGTGGCTAGCATATATAAATTTGCCCATTTCTCATCTAGCTTATCTTCCCAAGGTGATTTATCAATTAATTCCTGAGTTTCCCGTTTAATCTTCTTTTCTCGGATTTTCTCTTTACTTTTCTTAATAATCATCTCCCTCCTTCTAGGAGAAAGTGATTCCTCGTATTGTGCCTTTCGCACAAATATTCCTTCTTCAGGAATTTCAGCCTGATTCGAGGATTTGGTTCGGGATGAACTTCCCTTCTCATTGGATGATCTATCTAATTTAAGATAGATACTTGACAGCTTTTGCTTACCCATATTGTAACTAACAAATAATCAGTTAATGTCACACATAATCACATAATAGTAATCAGGAAAAAATTAAGTATTTCTAAATACTTAATTAGCTTAACTCAGTGGCTCTGATACCACCTTTTTCTGTCACGGCCCCCGACCCGGTTTAACCCGTTTCAGGAGCCGCGGGACAGAAATCCCGTGGTATTTATTTAATTGAGTTTAACAACGGAAGTTTATCATCAGGATCGTTTAAAGCTAAAATTTTCCCGATTTATTTTATTTCACAATTCGGGATAAAACCCCGATAATTTACAATATTATGTTTTTACTACGAAATCGTGATATTACAAAACTTATTTCTTTATTTTATAATGAGCCACTATCTTAAGCTTGAAATGCTCCTCAGCACTTTTCCTGAATTACAACAGATCACCTGAAACATGTTTGAAAAAGGTTTTGTCAGCGGAAAATACTGAGTGAATCATTCTATTTACTAAAATGACACATTTGTTATAATTTACAGTATTAAGAGCGATTACAATGTTTCTATTATCAAACCAACTACCCACGGTATTTGTCACTCGACCGAATCTGTGACTATGGTCATATCCCCCAATTGGCTGCCCCAATGGTGACGATTATCAAGTAATGTATACAAAACCCCACATACCGGCTGTAACTTGGTGATTACAAAGACTTAATCCCCGTAATTATAACTTTGAAAATAAACATGATTTGGAAAGTAATTTGATAAAAAGAGAATGACTCACATTGCTGATTTAATACGGACAGAGTCTAGTCTATGAATTAGCCTGGTTAACCTAATTTAGATAACAATGCACACAAAACTGGGTTAGTAATCAATACAGCATTTACGATAACTCACGAGATCAACCATCACAACGAGTGACAAAGTGCTATGCTTAACATCTGTCGAATTAACGACTAATGACAAAGCATCACCCTAATGTGGGCAGCACTTAAACACCCGTTGAGTACATTGATCGATCGAAAAATGAATCGTAGCAGCGATCGTGCTAATACCCTGTTTTGCGGCGTCGATTTGTGAACTGTGGGTGTTTTGGTAGTAATTCGAACGTAACTCGCAGTGTATAGTGAATTTTTACGTCGTTTTTCTTTGAGAATTCAAGTCCCACTGTCCTCTATTTATAGGTAATTTTTGACCCTGAGGCGGCCCGCGTGAGAATTAAGCTAACCTGAGGCGGGCCGCGTGAGACCTATTTTTAGGCATAGGGTTGCCACGGTTGGGACTAGCCTTGCTGAGTTGATAGTTTTCGTAAATTCCTTTCTGCCAACGTTTTAAGTGGATAATCGTTAATAGGGTTTAACCCCCCCTGAGTTTTAGGGGCCCTAATCCTGATTCTGAAAATTATGAAAATTTTAGGGTTTGTTCAGAATCACTTGGGTGTCTCAATTAGGGTTTCCTATTGGACAATTAAAATACTAAATAGTACTTTTTGATAAGAGTTGTTACATATGTCCCTGTGGTTTTCAAATCTTGCCATTTTCATCTTGTCAATTAACTCCATCCGAATTTATAAGTTAAATGAGGGGTAAATAAGTAATTTTCTTAACTGTTTTATTTATTTATTTATTTATATTTTTATCTAGTTTAATCAGACCCCATTTAAAATTCCATTAAACACAGACCTATCAAATTTGCCTCCCTCAAAACTTCAAGATCGTTCCATTTAGTTTGTTCCAGCCAACTTCATTACTTCAATCACCCTTGTTTCAGCCATTGAACAACAATGGATGAAATATGGATTGCTCGACAACCTGATAAACTCTTCTATTCAGCCATTGTTGATGATAGGTTACAGTTTTGTTTTAACAGCATCATTCATCCAACACCTCGTTAATGTTTTGTTTTAACTGCTAATTTGACCCGCAAGTTGCGGCGGATTAAAAAGAGAAAACGCTAATAACA
Source organism: Helianthus tuberosus (assembly GCA_030545235.1). NCBI lineage: Eukaryota > Viridiplantae > Streptophyta > Magnoliopsida > Asterales > Asteraceae > Helianthus > Helianthus tuberosus. Next base: position 222,412,255 of record CM060443.1, on the reverse strand, counting down.
ACATTGATGTCTATACATAAGTTGAATTATATTTGAATATATATATTTAGAGTTTAAAATGATAGGTGTTGAGAAAGGCTCTCACTATTTGCACACTTTGGCAGGCTATCTGCACACTTAGGGTTTACATACGCTGCGTAGAGGCCTCTACGCAGCGTATAGGACTAACCCTATACGTTGCGTATAGGTCTCTACGCAGCGTATGTAAGGGGCAGGTACACGACCAGACAGTCAAACCTAGTATCATGTCAAATCAGTCTGCCATACGCTGCGTATAACCTAACTAGTGTATATATGGAATTAAGTTTCATATTTTAACAGCTCCTAGTAGGAGGATAAACTGGTTAAGGCGTTGCGGTTCTAAACGATAGGTCATGAGTTCGATCCTTGCAAGGGCCGGTTCTTTAAAGAAGACCCCCTTTTTACCGATTTTTGATATATTTACACTTTGGTCCCTGAAGTTTCAATTTTTACAAATATGGTCCCTGAAGTTTTGAAAATTGACACAAATGGTCCTTGATGTTTCGTAAATTTACAAAAATGGTCCCTGATGTTTCGAAAATTTACAAAAAAGGTCCCTGAAGTTTTGAAAATTGACAAAAATGGTCCCTAGTATCATGTCAAATCAGTCTGCCATACGCTGCGTATTGACCAATACGCAGCGTATAGTGGTAACCCTATACGCTGCGTATTGATCAATACGCAGCGTATGTCAGATTGATTTGACACTGACACGATGTTGTCCAGTTACGTGAATAAAGTAATACGGGGAGTAGAGAGCTATACGCTGCGTATTTCAGTAAATTTGAAAGTTGATTTAGCACTGCTTTCTTTGTCCTCCATTATTGGTTCATTTATTCGTAGGAAATAGCACTACTTTCTTTTCTCTTCATTTCTTCTTCTGTTTTTCATATTCTTCTTCAGTAAACAATTTACACCTCAAACCAAAATCACCTGTTCTGTTTTTTGTTCAATCTTGTTAAAATGTCATCATTTTGGAACGAGAATTATTTCGGTAATCGCTATTCTAACGACATATGGGGAGCAAATGATGCCAATGAGGAGGAGGAGGTTGTGTCTGGAGTCCCTGTTGATCAAAAAACACAGTTGCCAGACTTGAACAAGACTCCCACTCCACCTGTTGATGAACCAAATTACCCAACGCATCAAGTGTATCCGGATTACGGATACGGGTATGAATCTCCGTACGTGCAAGAAAGTGGATACGGTGCTGAGAATGCACCTGTTGATGAACCATATTACCCGACGCAGCAATCATATCCGGGTTACGGGGGATACGGGGGTGAAGGTGGATACGAAGATTACAGTGGATACGGGGGTGAAGGTGGATACAGTGGATACGATAGATATGGGGGTGAAGGTGGTTACAGTGGATACGGGGGTGAAGGTGGATATAGTGGATACGATAGATCTGGTGGTGAAGGTGGTTACAGTGGATACGGGGGTGAAGGTGGATACAGTGGATACGATAGATCTGGGGGTGAAGGTGGATACAGTGGATACGGGGGTGAAGGCAATCCGTTTCAAATAAATGAGGTATCACATTAAAATAATTATTATTATTATTGTTAAAAATATTATATTTATAATAATAATAAATATTATTATTATTATTATTATTATTATTATTATTATTAACGTAACTTTTTTTTAGCGTTTCATGTCTCTAACTGATTTGAGGAATTGGGTAAAAGAAACGGGAAAGGAGTATGGTTACGTAATTGTTACCCGCCGATCGAAAAATATTGGCGGTACTACTGGGATGGTATGGCTTGTGTGCGACCGTAGTGGTGAGCACTGTAGTAAAGCAACACTTAGGAAAGATGGTAGCAAAAAAATCGGTTGCCCATCCGGTACATGACGAATGACACGTGGGAGTTAAAAGTGGAAGACGCGAACCATAACCACGAACCTACGACGAGTCTGTTGGGCCACGCTTTTGTGCGAAGATTTACTGAAGCCGAATACAAGCTAGTGGAGCAGCTAACTGCTCAAAACATGGAGCCACGTATCATATTTCAAACCCTAAGAAAGCAGTTCCCCGACAGCCTGCATGTTTAGAAAGACGTGCAAAATGCGGTACAAAAAATTAGAGTGACAATAGTGGACGGAAAGACTCCTATGCAGGCACTGGAAAGCCTGCTGCATGACCACCGATTCATTTACGAAACCCGACAGGAACCTAAAACTGATGTCGTAACAGAGATTTTCTTTGTTCAACCTTATTCAATCACTATGTGGCGTGCATTCCCGCACGTGATGTTGATCGACGCGACCTACAAAACAAACCTCTACAACATGCCATTTGTCCAGGTTGTGGGTATGGCGTCGACTGGGAAATCTTTTTGTATCGCACATGCCGTTATTTGTAAAGAACGAAGGGGTAACTACGTGTGGGTGCTTGAGCGGATCAAGTCAATATTGCATGAATGTATGATGCCGCGTGTGATAGTCACGGATAGGGAGCTTGCCCTAATTAACGCGTGTTCTAAAGTATTCCCGAACGCAACCAGGCTTCTATGCCACTTTCACATCCAACAAAATATAGCTAGAAAGTGCAAGGAAGGGTTCAATAAAGAAGATTGGGGGAAATTTATGTCGTACTGGCGGAGATTGTGCGAATCTTCTTCAGAGCCCATGTACAAGTACAACTTGGAGAAAATATATAACCGACTCGTGGTTGCCAACCGAGAAAGTAAGTGTTCCTTCAACAAACGACTCACCCAATCTATTATATTTTACACACGCTTTTACATTTCATTATTTTATTTTTGCAGGTGTCTATGATTACGTCTACGAAAACTGGCTCAAAGACTATAAAGAAATGTTTGTTTATGCGTGGACCGATAAGTATCGCAACTTTGGTCAGCGCACCACCAACAGAGTTGAGAGTCAGCACACAAATTTAAAAAGATACATTACGCGTGGGAGTTCATTGGAGCGAATAGCAAGATGCGTCATTGATATAGTTGAAACTCAGTACGATGAAATACAAAAAAGTTTCACTGAGAGCATCGAAAAAACGATGAACCACCACAGACACCGACTGTTGGACAACCTACGTGGAAAGGTTTCCCATGAAGCACTTGATTTGCTGGCAAAAGAGCTACTGAGGAAGATGGAGGTGTTGCGGAAACTTAACGCATCATGTGGTTGCCATATGTGGCTTAGCTGTGGATTGCCGTGTGCTTGTAGGCTGGAAAACTACAAACGTACAGGTAAAAAATATTAAAACCACAAACCTTTTGTTATCTTGTACGATTTAGCTGTTTCTCACACCGTATTAACTTAACTGTACAGGGCGTATGATACAACTCGACGACATAGATGTATTCTGGCGTAAGCTTGACTTGCGCCCGTGTAAACTGGTAGACGAGGAAGTCGATGTTGTAGCAGAGCCAAATAATGTGCGGCAACATTTAGAGGCGCAGTCCCCCGTTCAGCAAAAGAGTTTGCTTTCAAAGATAAAAGAGGTCTTCACCCCGAAATCGTCAACCAAGAAACCACCGATCGTCCAGCAAAATACTCGCGGTCGGCCTACATTAAAGAAAGTACAAGAAAGGTTAGATGAAGCTGCGAGGTTAGACGAAGCTGCGAGACACAGCTCCTATGGAGAGGACAACAACGTATATACCGCTTCCCCCAAACATAGGTACGATTTACCCCGACACAGCTCATACGTACCGTCAGAGGGCTCTCGTGGAACTGGTTCGGTTGTAAAGTCTGAAAAACCTAAAATGCGACGAAACAGTTCAACGAGTTCTAAAAAGAAGGAGACGCGGGATGATCAGGGTTTTCCAATAATGAAGGGGGACGAGCACTTGTTAAGCATTAAGATGTTTAAGAATCAAATTCCATCAGAGTTTCACTCTTACATATCGCGTATACAAGATGTGACCCCAGACGATTATTGTGGGTACAGGTCTGTGGCTGTTGGGTTAGGTTTTACGGAACACGCATGGCACCGTATTCGAAGTGATTTACTACTGGAGATTGACCATAACAAGCCGCGTTGGAAGCATGTATTCGAAACATATAACGAAGGAGACTTTAAACGAATACGTAACAACATCGAATGGCATTCAGTGAAAGGGTGCGGTCTAAGTCACTGGATGGAAATGCCCCAGGTAGGGCTTCTCGTAGCGCAAAGGTATAATATTGTCCTCCACGTGCTAAGCATCGAATGGAGCACTACCATCTTCCCATTAACGGATGCCCCACTAGATCCACGACCTCAAGCGATAACGCTCGTACATGTTGACGGGGGACACTTCATACATGCTAAGTTGGAAGGAGACTACCCCATGCCTTTAGCGACCCCGTTGTCGTCGATACATCGATCAATAGCTGCGGAACGGTGGGAAGAAATGTATAGACCGCGGTTACAGCACTACTACGAGTTAATCAATCCTAAATCAGACTCAGACAAAGACAGAGAACCGAGTATAAATGTTATCGAAGATTAACCGGAAACTTGTATTTTTGTAAATTGTAGAAATTTTTTAATCTATAAAGTTTGTATCATTAAGCGGAAACCAGTTTTTAATTTTTATAATTCATAATTTTTGTATTATTTTTAGGTTTTCTATAAATAAACAAAGGAAAACACAAAAAAATGGAGCTTTGTATACGCTCCGTAGGGATCCCTACGAAGCGTATGATAAGCAAATGACAAAACAACCCCTGTTTTTTGCTTCGTATAGCCTCAGTAGAAGGGTTAAAAGGTAAAATGACAAAACAAATACGTAGCGTATTGATCCATACGCGGCGTAGGTAAAAGGCGGACAATTTCCCCCCAAATCAAAGTTTCAAAATATAAATATGTTCAATTACTTTTTTACCCTTCTGTTGGGGCTATACGAGGCTGTCTACAAGGGCAAAAAAGGTCATTTTCTGACCTTTATATACGCTACGTATGGCTCTCTACGAATCGTATATAAAGGTCATGAGAATGACCTTTATACCCTTCTATCCATGCTTCGTATAGGCACAACAGAAGGGTATAAAGGTCATTCTCATGACCTTTATATACGCTTCGTAGAGAGCCATACGAAGCGTATATAGAGGTAGAAAATGACCTTTTTGCCCTTGTAAGCAGCCTCGTATAGCCCTACCATAAGGGCAAAATGGTAATTTCAAAAGTCAAATGACCTTTTTTTACTTTTGTATACGCTTCGTAGGGACCTCTACGCTGTGTGTAAGTTCTGATTTAAATCAGGAAAACCCCTACGCAGCTCTGTTCTTCCCCAATTGCAAACACACACACAATACAGAGACATACGAAGGCGACTACGTATAGGCGACCGTATACACGCGAATTCGAAGTATAAACCAGGGTTTACAGTGAATTAGGGGTGTTTGTTTGATTTGTTTGATTGTTGTGTCTAGTTGCTTTACATGTCTAGGGTTTACAGTGAATTAGGGTTTACAGTGAATTAAGGGTCGTTTGATTGTTTGTTTGATTGTTGTGTCTAGTGGTTGATGTTTTGGGATGTAATGGTGGATACGAAAGAGATACGGCGATTTAAGGCCTTCGTTATGGATTTGGATTATGTTTAACTTAGAATATGTATGAGTTGATAATGTTTGGCAAAATAAGATAAGCAGATTTGGAGTTTTTTGCTTGTACAAATCAGGTTAACTTGTTAAGCATAACAAATCATAATTTGATGTTTGTTTCTATTGACATTAGTCGTTATAAACTGTACAGTGGTTTTATTACCCTAAGAAAATAGGAACTCCTCTTATTCATGGTATTCCTGTGTATTATTACCCCTTTGTCGACCGCACCCCGTTGAGTTAACAATAATAAATCATTTAATTAGAGTTTGGTTTGTTTCTCTTATAAACATGTCATTGCCACTTTAATAGAGTCGATAAACTTATTTTCCCGGGGTATCAACTTAGGTTTAAACGCTTAAATAAGTTATTTATCGGAAAGAAACAAGAGTTTATTAGTTTTTCAATCCATAAGTAGAAACAAATAAGAAGTATGTAAAGTCAATAAGTAATATTTACACATACGGCTATAAATGAACAGAACGTGCAGCGAATTGTTTAATTGTTAATTTATATTTAAAAGAAAAAAAAACCAACTAGTGTTGGAGTTGTTTGGCTGCAAACGATAGCGATTTCGCAGCCGTTTGCCGCTGCGTTTGCAGCCGTAAACGGACGTTTAAACGGCTGCAAACGCAGCCGCAAACGGCTGCGATTTCGTAGCCGTTTGGGGCTGCGTTTGTAGCCGCAGAGGGGCGTTTAAACTTAAATTGTTTTTTTTAAACATAAAACTGTTCTTTTTAAACAGAAAATAATTTTTTTGGTTTCCAGGATGGAGGAAATGGATATAGAACAAACTAATCCGGAGCAGGCGCAGCGGAAGCGGCGGGCGCGTCCACCGCCGGATCCTCTCGAGAATCACCCGTATTTGGAGTTTCCTCCGGAGTCCGACGCTGCTCTCCGTTGCGAGAAGCTTCGGAAGATGCATATCGGTGAACATTTTGCGGTTTCTTGGAAAACCCACCGGAAGCTCGTTGTTGAAGATTGGGCGCGGGGGTTTGTTCCCGCTGATTCACCGTGGGATCGGCTGTTTGAGCTATCCTTTACGCCGAGCTACAGGGAGATACTGAACGAGTTTCTGTCGTCGTTCGAGTTTCATCCTCATCGGCCAAATGAGGTTGTGGACCCCGCGCAGCCCCCTCCCCCGCCCGAGGTTTCGTTTCGCATGGCTGGCCAGGCGCGTTCTATGTCACTTGCACAGTTTGCGGTGCATAGCGGTTTGTATACGGAGGCTGAGATCGCTACGGATCTTTATACGACGGTACGTTTAACACAAATTTTGTATTGTTATTATTATTATTATTTTAATATATAACATTTAAGATTTAATATTAATTTAACGTTTAATAAACATTCGTGTAAACAGGGGTTGGTAATGGTTGATAAACCCATGCTTTTAGGGTTTTGGGCGACGATCGCGGACATCAATCATTGGGACCACCGACAATCTAAGGGGAGGGTTACGCTGATTAAAGATCCGCTCTTCAGGTACGTTAGTTATTATTATTTTAATAATAGTTATTATTATTTAAATAGAAAATATATTTTTTTAAACCTAAATTGTTTTTTTTTCTAAACAGAAAACTGTTTTTTTAAAGAGAAAACAATTTTTTTTAAACAGATTTTTTTTTTAAACAGAAGTTTTTTTTAAACAGATTTTTTTAAACAAAAGTTTTTTTTAAACAGATTTTTTTAAAAGATTTTTTTTAAACAGAAGTTTTTTTTAATTATTTAGTCGACGTCGTCCGTAAGGCGCGTACGGTCCTAACGAGCGTCGAAACTAAGTTCGTCGTTTTAACGACGATCTTAGTTTCGACGCTCGTTAGGGACCTACGTGCCTTACGGTTCGACTTCGACTAAATATTAAAAAAAAATATACATGAGAAACGCCCCTATTTCGCAGCCGTTTGGGGCTGCGTTTGCAGCTGTAAACCGGCGTTTAAATGGCTGCAAACGCAGCCGCAAACGGCAGCGAAATCGCAGCCGTAAAGGGCGTTTAAACGAACGTCTAAATAAGTTCGTCGTTAAAATATTTTAACGACGAACTTATTTCGACGCTCGTTAGGGACCTACGCGACTTACGGTTCGACGTGGACTAAATAATAAAAAAAATATAATTTAACGACGACCTTAGTTTTGAAGCTCGTAAGGCGCGTACGGTCCTAACGAGCGTGGAAACTAAGTTCGTCGTTAAATTTTTTTTATTTAGTCAAAGTCGAACCGTAAGGCGCGTAGGTCTCTAACGAGCGTCGAAACTAAGTTCGTCGTTTTATATTTTAACGATGGCATCAAGATTGCATCAAGATTGAACTAATAGTTTGTCGAACCAGTGTGTGAACCAGTGTGTGAAGCTACCTTTAGTTTCTAAACTTTGTAACAAGTTATTTTGGCGAAGTCCTTTGTTGTAACAACAGGTACCTTTTCCTAGTTTACTTGTAAGATATATGTTGCTTGTTGAATGTATTTGATATTTGGTATGGTTTGAGAAATGATTTGAATAATTCCATATGGATTTGTTGTCTAGGTATATCTCCGTAGGATCTTGGTGTTTGCAAGTTACGTGAGTTAGGATAGCAAAACAAGTTCTCAAAATACAAACACAAATTTAACATGATTCTTGGTCATTAGGCTATTTTGTTGATATTATAAAGCCACTTTGTTAATAGATTAGACCGAATTAACCTTGGTAGATTTTGTATAATCCTTCATGATCTGTCCATTGAAATCTTTTCATTTGGTTAAGAAAGACACCATTTCCACCAAATAGATAGCAATTAATTTCTCTTCATTTGTATACTCGGTATAAAATTTTTAGATATAGGAAGTGTTTATATAATAATGATGAAGTTCAATAGCATAGCTGCAAACACTCGTATGACCTGCAAGAATGATGGTGATCTATTGTAAGAGAATCTCTCATACCGAATCGAAAATATTCACTTTTCTCGACTGGTTCTGCATGTGGGACAGCCTCAGACTCAGCCACCTCTTCACATAAGATTGCTTATTCAAACTGCTTATATAATTATTTTTGAGAACATTTACCTCCTGCATTGTTGGTTCAGACCTTGGCACAACTCACGTATAAAAGAAAATAATAGACAAAAGGTTTGCTGCTTTTGTATGGTAAAGAAAAGAAGTATTCGAAGGAAACAGAAAAGCTGGTTATTTTATTGAACAGCTCAATATAGCCTTATATAGGCTTACATGCAACGTACACTCCAGACTCTTTCAAAACAGAAATATAACTACTGCAACAACAATCCTACAAATATCTATTTGGTGATGAATAAAGTGGTTTGCCGTTCAAAAAAATAAAATAAAATAAAAAATAAATAACTACTGCAACAACAAACACACATGCTCCACCTGTTCAATAGGAAACTTCCTATAGAATCGTGAGACCAGTGTTGCCAAAATCGCGATTACTCGGCGATTAATCGCCGACTAGTCGCTAGTCGGCCTCCTACTAAGTAATTTTTCACTAATTAGTCAAAAAATCGCTAGTCGGTCAAAGCCGGTCCAAGCCGCCCTAGTCAGCCTTAGTCGGCCCATTTGAAATTCTTACAAAATAGGCCCAAGATTACAACTTTAGCCCATTTTCCTTATCCCTTACCCTAATATGATAAAGAATTTGAGTCGGAGAAAGAGGATGAAGTAGACGAGGAGATTGAATACGAGTCGGATGGTGTCGAAATCATTGAACACACTACGGGGATGACGATTAGATTTGAGCTATTTGTTAATGTTTGAATTTTAAGTACTGAGACTTGTTATGTTATGACTTATATGTAAGTTTAGTTTGTATTTTGAACTACTTTTACCTTTTCAAGTATTATATTGATATGGATATGTGAGTATATATATACATATTTAAAAAAATAATAAAATTTACATATAAAGTTCCGATCCGATTAATCCCGAGTAGTCGCTAGTCACCACCTCACCGGCCGACTAGCGACGAGCGAGTTCTCCAACCTTGCGTGAGACTCCAACTACAACCCAAACTTTGACTAACTTATTCAAACTTAATTTAATACATATTTGCACACCAATGCCTATTTGCGCACCAAACCTTAGCTTTATATACGCCGCGTAGAGGTCTATACGCGGCGTATAGCCACCTTTTTCAATTTCCAAAAGAATCTCTGATATGATGTGGGAATTTGTCCCTTTATATACGTCGCGTATAGGCATATACGCAACGTATATAAAGGGTGTTTTTTTTAAGAAACATTGTTATACATTATTTATCGTTTTAGCAAACTTTTATAATAAGTAATTTTAAAAATAGATAAATAAAAAAACATTGTTAAGTATTCTATCGTATAGTATAATATATGTCTCGTATAGACCTATGGATGTAGTATCGTATCATATAGTATACGTGTAATATAATATTGCATCTTATTGTATCGTATCGTATCGTATCGTATCGTATCGTATCGTATAGTGTAGTAAAAACATTATTAAGTATTCTATCGTATAGTATAGTGTAGGTCTCGTATAGGCATATGGATGTAGTATCGTATCATATAGTGTAGTATAAATCTCGTATAGGCCCATACGTGTAATATAATATTGTATGCTATTGTATCGTATAGTGTAGTATAAGTCATGTATAGGCATATATGTGTAGTATCGTCTCGTATAAGCCTATAGGTGTAGTATCGTATCATATGGTGTAGTATAAGTCTTGTATAGGTCCCGTATAGGCTTATAGGTCTCGTATAGGCCTATGGATGTGGTATAGTTCCCACGTAGTCCTATAGGTGTAGTATAAGTCTCGTATAGGACTACATGTGTAGTTTAGGTCCCGTATAGGCTTATAGGTCTCGTATACACTACACTACACTATACGATACGATATGATACTATACGAGACTTATACAACACTATACGATACGATACTACATCCGTAGGCCAATACGAGACTTAATTATAGGCTTATACGAGGTCAATACATGACCTATACTACACCTATACGATTCGATACGATACGATATTTATCATATAAAAATGATTAATGTTGTATAAAAAAGTTTGTAAGAAATACTTATTTTTTATTTCTATTCACAGCATATATAAAGGGTCAAAAAGATAATTTTAACCCTGGTTTACGAGCGTGCGAAGTGCAAAGTGCGCCATCAAAGCGCCACATTGCGCCCGTCACCCACTCCACGCGCGCGCACGCGAGTCATGGTGCGCTGCACCCTTCGCGGGTACACTAGTGTATGCTTCCATGAAACAATAAGGATGGAGTGTTCCCACTTAAATACCCCTTTAAGTTTCATCTCTCCTTCTATGTGGGACAGAGTGCTACTCTCTCAATTTTTCAGCATTCAATGTTTCAAACACCAAACTTTGAGCATCGATATCTCATTCATCTTAGCTCCGTTTTGGACGTGGTTTAGTTCGTTGTGAAGCTCTTCCATCATAGAACAGAAACTCACAAATAAATATATGAAATCTCCTTCGTTTCTTATATTTATTTTTAGTTCAAAAATAGAAAAAACATTTCCTAAATTTGTAAAAAATCCTATTTTCACCAAATTTCCAACATATACTGTGGGTTTTAGAACTGCTGGTAACTGACATCGCGGTTATGATTGTGGTTTTCGGCCAAAACCAACCCATGCACACCCCTACTCTATGCAATAAAAAGTTGTACTCTATGTGTAAATGGCTAAAATGCCCTCGTAGCTAACAGATTTGGTGAATGGTGTTATACCACCCTGAAAAAACCTACCTCGCTTTATGTTGACTTCTCTAGTTATCGTGTCAACTGCTGTTTTACTTGACTACCATGCCCTTTTGATCAACCCTAACTCCACACTCTAATACAAATAGTTGGATTGATTGGGTCAGATCAGATTTTGCACAGAAAGAATATCGAAAAACTAGAAGAGGATGTAAATATGGAAAGAATGCAACCTCTTGATCCACCAAGATCACCCCCTTTTTTTGAATGACCAACGAAATAAATTAAATGACCGGCTACCCGGGGTAACCCAGTGGCAAAAAGCGACTGCATAAGCTCATGGCCGCAAATAGCGCTTGTTGGGTTATGTAAGTTCTGCTGATGATGAAAGCCAAAACCTAAAGAAATCATCTGATGAAATAAGGTAAGATACAATCACAAGACCAGAAGTTTCCGCCCTTGAAGGCTTCCCAAAACAGCTGCCCAAAAGAACAAATTGCTGGATTGTCAAAGTGCTGGTCAACAGTCAAGTCAACTAAAGTCAAGACTAAAGACTAGTAGATCAAGTCAAAAAGTCAAAGACCAAAAATTCTGGATTTGCACAAGTGCTGGATCTTAACCAACAATTTTGTGAAATCTAGCAGTTCTCTCTATCTCACATTAGAAGTAACAGTTCTATGTAACAGTGTAACTATCTAACAATTTTACAAAGTGCTGACAGTTACATCATTTAATGAATTGTTAAGGGTCACTTTTATGGTGACGTTACCAGCAGTTCTCTCTTCCTATATATAGTTCTTCATTCTTATTGTAAGAGTTAAGATTTAGAGTCTTTGTGCATAAGAACTAAGTGAGTGAGAAAGTGCACCTGGTGAGTGGGAAAACATTTGTACCTTGTGATTGTATTACATTTTCAATGAACTCATTCTGCAATAATTTCAAAATCCAGTTGTGATAGATTGATGTCTTTATTTATTAATGTTTGATTAAAATTTTAATTTGATTCAACTGTTTTATTAGAAAATTATTAGAAAAGCATACACTACACACAATCTTAAATCTAACAGCACTAAATAGCTCAACCCAACCATAAACAAAATAGACAAAGTAGAAAAAAGATGACCCGTTAAATTTGACTCGAAACCCAAACCTGTCATGTATTTCCTAATTAAATCTAGAAGTTATTTAAATACCAAAAAGTAAATCTACCGTACATATGTTTATCCTTGACCTATGTGTAGTAATAAAGCTCTTTGTGGGGCGTTATGCTACAAGTGGCGAAACAACTAAGAGAGGGGTTTTATATAACTTGAATGTGTAGTGGGGATATATATGTATAGGGCTTTATATATATATATATATGTATGTATATATATGTGTGTGAGTGGGGAAGAATGGGCAACGCCATGAAAATTTTCACGAGGAGGGATTTTCAGCACATGGCGCCCCCCCCCCCCCCCATAATGGTGTTCAGGGGCGCCATGGGGCGCTATGGAAGGGGTAGGCGTGATATAAAGCCCCATTACAGATGGTCTAAGAGATAAACAAACAATTAACAAAACAGTCCTAATTCTACGGATTAAATTAGTGACCCAATTGAGCTTGGCACAAGCCTGAGCTTTTCACTACTCAAGTTTGGCTCATCATGTTTTTCTGAAGCTTGAGCTCGGTGTGCGAGTAAAACCCAAAGCTCGTGCTCGCTTTGACATTGATTAAACGAAAGTTCGGTTCAAGCTAGCTCACCAATGTTATTAGTTCAAATAAAACTTGTTTAAATTGATATAATTGCATGTATTTATATTAAAAATTGGACAAAACAACCATACAAATATAAAATAAAAACGGCACCATATTGCAAACTAAAATGGTTACGAGACCAACATATATATAAAATAACTAATTTTTTTTGGGCTTGTTTAAACGAGCTTTGTATTTTAGGCTCGAGCTCGGGCTCGTTAAGGCTTGACTCGTTTGACCTTATAACCAAACCGATCATAATTAAGTATCTCTCGAGCCTTTGGTCTTGTTTACACCCCTCTAACTATTGAACTTTGACAAAATCAGTCTTAACACCTAACTCGTCCATATTACCATCTAACTTGTGTATGCCGAATCTTTTTGTGTATCCTGTGCGCTACTCTCATCTTTGGTGTTTTCTTTTCCACTCATTTTCCAGGTCCCATTAAAAAGCAAAGACTGATCAATTTGTTTCCAGGTCCCATTAAAAAGCAAAGACTGATCAATTGCACTTAATATAATTGGCATATATTTTATTGTTGCAACACAAAACCGGTTTCTGAGAAACCGGATTTTTTTTTGAAACCGGTTTTAATTCGGTTTGACCTTATCCAGTTTCAACTGACATGTTCTCAAAAACGACTTCAAACTGGTGGATCGGTTCGGTTTTTGCACCGGTTTAACCCAAACCGGTTTCTAAATTTGGATCCGGTTTTGTTGTGCACGTCTAATTAGTATCGATGAATAGATTATGGCAATCATACTTCACTGTCTTTCTCAAAATGAATCCAATCCTAAACTGTTGAATTCCTTGACCAAACTTCAATTTCTCTCTTTCAAATCATTACTTTCTTTCCCTGGGAGCTAGGCACATAGTAATGGCTTCCAGCTTAACAACCGAGTTTCTGAATATTCTGGATGAACTCTCAGGGAAATGTGATAATGCTCAAGCTCCACTGCAGAAGTTACTTGATATGACAAGTATTTTTTACAAGGCAGAAGTGGAATCAAATGAGAAAAACCATTACAGCAAACCAAATTTATGGATTGGGATGTACATCGCTTTGGCATCACTGTGTTGCATCATTCTGATGTTTGCTGATTTATTACATGGTTTAAAAAGCAGAAAGCTATGGTTTCCCTGTAAATACTTTACTATTAATGGATTTACTCTCACTGTGATAGCTGGTGCAATGAAGTTACCCGTGGATCTAAGTGGTTCTGTTGTGGACCAAGTGGCAAAGCTGGGAAGCATGGCCTTTATGAGCACCATGATGGCCAACTCATTGCCTTGTTTAGCAACCATGGACAACAATGAGCTTTTGACAAACATAACAGCTTTGGGTGTTTTGGTAATCCCCTTGGTCGGCAATGTCGTCTTTCAAATACTAACTGGTGCTGTTGGATCTAATGCAGATGCTAAGTATTTTGGTCGAATTCAAAGTAACTTGTCTTGGTTGAATTTAATTTATGTGACTTTGTTAGTTGTGTTGTTGATAATACATGTATCTTCATCTTTAGCAATTCTAAAATCCAAACAGATTATAGAATCGAAATACCAACAAGGTCATGAAACAGCTTCAAAAGACCTTCAACAATCAACTGAAAAATTATTAACCGTTGAGAAGCTACAGCAGCTTGCGAGCAGCTATTGGATCATGGCAGGAAGTGGCAGCCCCCAATTCATCATGGCTTGCTCGGCGACAACCACTACTTCTGGCGTAATATGTGCTTTAACCACCATCTTACACCCTTTTACTGTGTTTTGGTTTATTCCTGGTTTGTTGGAAACGAACTATGATTCAGATTATAAGTGGTCAATCTCACTAATTCTCATAGTACAAGTTGTCGGGGTTGTAGTTGGTACAATTGCACCACTTTCAAGATGTTTTGCAACCTTAAGCTTCAAGGTGTCCATCAAAAGCATTTGGAATCATATTAAAGTCTTTAAAGTAGAGAAATACTGGACTCATAAGTTATATGACTGGAAATATGGTATCATTCCATCCCCATTTCGTAGCTGCAAACGCAAACTCAAGGTGATCATCAAGAATCTAAAAGGCGTAATTCTCATGTTTTCTATAAAAATTCAGGAGGGAGTTGTGGTACTATGCAAGATAATTGCGTTGATCCCCTTTTGCTTTATGATATGTGTCCTGTATTGTTTGCGTTTTTTGAAGTGGTCATTACAGGCCATTTTTCGTTCATGGGAAAAAACGCCTCAGAACTTGGAACAACGCAAATTTTTCAATTTCCAAGAGAATCTCTGATATGATGTGGGAATTTGTCCCTTTATATACGCCGCGTATAGGCCTATATAAATTTTAAAGAGTAAACTGCCAATTTGGTTCCTGAGGTTTAGTCCAAAACTCAAAACTTTTGCATCTGGGTCCCTGTGATTTCAGTTTTATTGCCATTTTTGTCCAAAAGTGAAGTCAGATCATATTTGTCTTATAAAATTCAGCTATTTTGTCCTTTTCCTTAGGGGCAAAATGGTCATTTTAAATAAATATCTTTCATAACCTCCATTTCATCTTCACTAAATCTCCACAACTTCACAACAATGGCGACCAACACACTCTTCACTTCTTCTCCTTCAACCTCCTCCTCACTCTCACCCTTCCGCCCTCACCGTCACCGCAATCAGCTTTCGACGACTCAGTCTCACTGACGTCATCTCATCCGTCTCTAATCGGATCTCCGCCGTCAAGCATTCTTCACCCCTGTCTCCTCTGTCTCCTTCACATTTATTCCAGTGACGTCATCTCACCTGTCTCCGATCGGATCTCCGACTGCTCCTCCGCCTTCAGATCTGGTACATTCTTCGTCACCGGTTGAATCTCCGTCGTCTTCTCCGGCAACATCACCGGAATCATGAAGAACGGACGGAGTCGTCAGACGGAGGAATGAGTGCGGGGAAGAAGGTAGGTGTGGCGTTTGGATTATCACTGCTGCATGTGTTGTTGTTTTCGGAGGAGTTTTGTACCAGAAGCGGCAACTCAATATTCGGCGAGCACAGTACAGTCAGGCGGCTCGAATGGAGTTTTTCTAGATAAGATTTAAATCTCCAGAACCACTTCTCAGAGCGGATCTTCGACCTCTCCGACCTCCAAACGCTTCTCAGAACGGTGTGTATGGCGGAGGTGGAGGTGCATGGCGGACGTTGTGGTAAGAGGTAGTGGTTGTGGGTTGTGTTTGTAGTGGGTGTTGAAGAGAGATGAGAGACGAAGATGGAAGAAAGTTGGAGTAGCAGAGGGGTTGACTGTTGATTTGGTTTTATATAAGTCAAAGATCGAATTTTATTTAAAATGACCATTTTGCCCCTGAGGAAAAAGACAAAATAACAAGATTTTATAAGAAAAATATGACCTGACTTCACTTTTGGACCAAAATGACAATAAAACTGAAACCATAGAGACCCAGATGCAAAAAGTTTGAGTTTTGGACTAAAGTGACCAAACCTCATGAACCAAAATGGCAGTTTACTCAATTTTAAAAGTTGGATTTCAAAAACTTTGAAAATCATGTAAAATTACTTTTTTATTTTTCTTATACATGTCTTATAGTATAGGACTATAGGTTTAGATAATTGAAGTTAAACCATATAATCAACAATCTAGGGATGAAAATCGAACCCGAATCCGTTGGTGAAACACAATATAGATTTGATAGTTTAATAAAAGTTTATAAATCAGAGTAAATATGAAATCATATAAAACGAAAATGATTTTAAGGATTGGGTTAAATAGCAAATTGACTGTTTACATTATTAGATTTATAAAACTTAATTGTAACTAGGGTTAAGACCTGCCAGCGTTGCGGCGCGGGTACATCGTAAACATTGAATGGATTAGTCCAAATGTTATATGATGCATTAACCATATGAAAACACACATTTCGACGTATCCAGTTGAACTCAATGTAACCTGTATATGCATTGTGATTGGATCAAACGTAAAGTAAATCAAATTCATATCGAACAGGAAGTGAAGGGATGAGTGTTTTGGTTGATGTGGGTAAAATACGTGATTAATAAAATGAGAAAAAAAAAATATTCCCTCCTTCACTTCTCACGTAATTAGTTTAGTGTAGAGTTTGTGTTGATATATTGCTATTTAAGTAATATGTTTTGAGTGTAATTGTAATAACTAAAATAATAATTAGATTTACTACCCGTCGCATTGCGGCATGGTTCGGTACAAAGGAAGACAATTTTACAACAAAAAGGAAAACAACACATTTAAAGACTAATACTATAACAAAACTTCACAAAAACTACAATGGTAACAATTTTTCTATACTAAAAGACTAAATCTAATGCGCCAGACCTATGCTAATGTATCTTTTTGACACAATCGGTTATCCCATGTTCGTTAAGTCCAACTGGTCTAGCCGTACATATTAACACATCGAGGCTCGTCCCATATCTAACATTCTCTTGATGGTTATTTACCTGAAATTACCAATAAACACCATTAGCTATGCCAAGTGATTTAAAAAAAAAAAAACATACAGATCAATCCCAAGTGATTTATAAAAATACACTTTAGAACATTCTATTCACTTTTTGACCGGTACTTTTATAAACTTGAATATAACTCTATATATCAACTATTATACAAATTAATCAATAATTAATGCGGCTATGATTCTTTAATACCTTAGAGCGTTGAAAATCCTCGTCCTATACATAATAGAATCTCATGTAAAAATGACTTGTAGAATTTATAAACAAAGTGTAAATTAAAATTCAATATATATTACTTAGAAGCTTAAGCTTTTAGGATATTCTCTTTAGGGCATAAAACCTTTTCCTTTGTGTATTTCTGTGACTATCAATTGATATGCAAGAAATGACTTTAAGTTAATGATTCAAATTACATAGTAGATTGAAAAGAGACAACTTAAAACTCTGTTTTTGGCTAAGTTAATGAGTAAGAATCAAATACAACACCACCTTATGAATAAGAATGTAATATCAAAGTACCCAAAGAATATCTTACCCATGTAATGTGATATCTGGCACACTAAGAGCTAGCAAATAACAATTGTATCACTAACCAGCCTTTCAATCCTTGGTTCCCAAGTTCTCTGCAAGCATAACAACAAACAATGCTACTTAAACCTACAAAGTAATTAGCTGTAAAATCGACATGGGGTTCAGAATTCAGAAGTCAAAAAGAAATTATGCATGGTTTCTTGTGTTTTATGGCTGGGGTTTTTGCAGAAAGGAAACAAATGATATGCATAACAACGAATATGCTACAAATTCATAAAATATCAATGATCAAAAACGAAATTGGTCTGTTAGGCAGATAAGAAATCAAAGAAGACAACATCGTAAAATAACAACTTACCTGCCATTGCTTTGTAATTGCCCTTTTTCGTGTTGAATGATATTGACGATTTTGTGTTGAAAAAAAAAGTGAAATCAACCTCCTGTGCGTTATAGCGAAAACATGGGTTCGTTTTTAAAAACTACATTTCAAAGCCTAAGTGGCGATAGAAAAAAAAACGTACCGAGAACAGACAACACCAAGTACCTAGGAGGCTGTAATTGGAGACGCGTCAGCCTGAAGAAGCGGATAGAATTTGATCAAGTTTGTAGTATGCATTTATACTTTTATAGTAAATATTGGTACACTTTATGTGGACGCGACTCGGCTCGGTTCGACTCGGCTCGGTACGACTTGGTTTCGACACGGTTAGGTCCGGCTCAAGCCCGACGTCACGACATTCCTCCGTCGTGCGCCCCAGAGTTCGACACGCGAAGCACGAAGCGCCGCCGCCTTTCCCGCCGACACATCACCATGACATCACCTTAGTGATGTCATGATGATGTCACCTATTTTGTCTTATGTTGGAAATTATGAATATGTGAAGCCATATGACGAAACACAATTGTGTTTCGTCATCTCTTTAGTGGCCTTGGCCTGTTTCGTCGCCTGTGGGCTTCTTCAGGCCCAAGATTTGGCCCAAAGGTGTTTCGCCGAGTCCTTTTCTGTTTCGTCATGTATGTGTCTGTGTTAGTATATATAGCTCTCATAGTTTCTGTGTGAAACTTGGACATGAGAGACGAGAGCTGTGTGACTCTGTAAACATTGTTGGTATATGTTTGTTATCGTTCTCATCCCTAATCAATAGATATTGAATCTTTTGGTTACGCGTGTGTTTTTATACACTTTTGTTTGGTTTGCACCGTCACGGGGATTCCGCACCCGTTACCGTGTTCGTGATAAACAAGGATAGGTTTTCGTATCGATCCTCACCGGAAAAACGGGACCTGCAATTGGTATCAGAGCCTTGGCTCTTTTCCTTGTTTAAAACCAAACATTGTCGTGTTTGAAACAAGTTGTTTTTAGTGATTCTTTCTCAGATTTTGTTCTTGAAAAGTTTATATATTTTCTGAAAAAGCTTCAGAAAATCAATTGGATCTTGTTTGTCTTTGTCAAAGTTTTATTAAAAACCTTGTTAGTTGATTGTTCACGTGTCAAACCGGGTTTTTAGTCAAAGTTTAGGCGAAATTGGTTGAGTGTTCAGTGACCGGAAACTCAATACCTTCATCAAAACTTCAAAGTGTTCTTCATAATTTCACTTTTTGATCCTATATAACGTCACTGTTTGAAGTGTTTGTGAATTTAAAATTCATTTTGTTCTAAATATTAGTGGCCATACTTTCAAAGTAAGATAGGTATGATGAAAGTTTGAAAAGGGTGTACATTGTCAGGGGGGATAAGCAAACCATGTGCTGAAGTTTGAAAATAGAGCCTTGTGTGTCAGAAGCAACATCAAGTCAAGTTGAAATATCTCACCAAATCACAACCTTATCCATTCCTGTTTCGTCACACACATCTTTCAGATCTGTTTCGCCATTTAATCAAAAGCATATTTAATGTGTTTCGTCAAACATGTGTTTATAAACTGTTTCGTCACTTAAATATAATATTCACAAATATCAAATCATTTTGTCAACTTAAATATTGTATACTTGTTTCGTCGACATTGAATAAGGTTTCTGTTTCGTCGAAGGTTATTAAGATCAATTTCGTCGTTTTATCAGACATCACATGTGTTTCGTCAATATCAAATATTATAATCTGTTTCGTCGACCTACGTAACATCTCACACCTGTTTCGTAGTCAAGCTTACAAAATCTGTTTCGTCGACTTCAAAATATTCAAATTTGTTTCGTCATCATTAAATCAGAATCCAGTTTCGTCGGACCTCATCAATCAGTTTCGTCGAGATACTTGTCACTTTTAAACAGAAGGTTTGCAAAAGTGGGTTAACACTGTGTTTTCAAGTATTTGATCAGGTTTTCACTCACATCTATTAAACATGAGTTGTACGAGTCTGGACTCACAACTAGTTCAAAATCAGATTTCGATGGCAGAATATATGTCGAAATCCATACCTCGACCTCAAGCTACCACTACTCAACCACAGTTCAATCAAAGTGCCTATCTTTTTCAACCTACACCTCAAGCTCAACCTCAACAAGGCAACCAAAATCCTTTCATAAATCAAACAAGTACATCCACGTCCAACTCAAATAAAACTGATGAAAGGTGTGACTGGTCTGTAAAATTTGGAGGTGGAGATCAAGGAGGAACTGTGTTTAATGCTAAAATTGTCAAGAATGTCAATGATGGTGAATCTTCGGGAAATGATGACAGTTCAGGATACAGTGGCAGTTCGGATGAAGAATCGAATTCGAATGAAAGAACTGATTCTGAAGCTGATAATTTGTCGGATGATGCCAAGGAGACAAAAAGTCAAAAATCTGACTTGATCAAGAAAGCTGATGTTACATCAGAAGAAATGGAGAAGATTCTCACTGAAGATGGATCTTTTTCTTGTCAAACTGCCTTTATGGCTAATGTCACAGCTTCTACAAGTCAGGTAAAATCTGAAACTCCTAGCATATGTAGTGATTGTGCTGATTTGAAACATGAATGTGCTAATGCTAAACATGCTTTTGAAGAATTAAAACATGAATGTGTTGAATTGAAACGTGAATCCGAAACGGTTCATACTCACAATCAAAGTTTGGTTATTGAATTGTCTAAGTGCAAAGAGGCAAACATGGCGTTAAATCGAAACGAAAAGGATTTTAAATCTGTAATTGAAACCCTAAAGAAAAGTGTTTCCGAATTGAACAAAGTTGTTTATCATAAACAAGTTAGTATTAACGATTACATTAACATTGTTGAGGAAACCAAAAAGGAGTTAGCCATTGCCAAATGCGAGCATGATGCTATCAAGCAAAAGTTGGAGAGTTATTCTAACTCCCGATTTGTGCTCGATTACATCATAGACGTTCAAAAACTGAAAGGAAATGTGAAAGGCGTTGGGTATAAGTCGTGTCCTCCTCCTTTGAGACACAACTATACCAAAATGCCCGATGAAGAGGATATGCCTCGTTTTGAACCATCTGTACCTCTCGATTATGAGGATGTTACAACTGGTTTAGGTTTCAAAACGGACAATTCATCGGAGGGCTCATCTGATAACAAAGAAAAGTCATCATGTGCTTCAAATCAAAGTCCTCCAACCATTGAGGACTATGATTCTTCAGATGATGAATCAGATGTGAATGACCAGGATGAATCACTTGATGAGACGAAAGGAGTAGAAATTCCAATTGAGAATCATATTCTTTGTGATCCTCCTACTCCTGTCGTGCAACCTGTTGCCAAGCAAGTGATAGATCCTGTCAAGAATGTCAAGGATGACAAAGAATGTGTGTCTGCTGTTAAGAGCAATAACGTGTTGTATACTTTGGTCGGTGATGCTAAAATTTATTCGGACAATGATTTTCCAATTAAAAATGTCAATCCATCTTTGATTGATAAAGTGTTTGAAGACAACACGAATAAATTTTTGGGAAAGAGCATTCCCGGAGTTGTGGTAACACAATGTGATCCTGTTCCAAAATCAGAAATCAGAAAACAATTTGGAAAACAGAAATCACCGACAAAGCAACAACCTATTGCCTCTAAGGGTAAACAACCAAAAAGGCGAGCTCAAAAGCCTAACATTTCTCAATCAAAATTTGAAACAAAAGGAGCTCGTTATCTGAAGAAAAGCAAGGATGTTAAATTTGTAGCATCAAAGGGTACGGATAAAATCGAGACTTTTGAAAACAAATCAAACACCGATTTTGTACAACAAGTCAAGATTTTGAAACGTAATAGTGATAACAATTACACCCAACGCACAAACGGGTGTGATGAAAGAGCAAGTACCTCAGGTTCTATAGGTTTGACATCTGCCAGTCGATCAATTTCTCCTAAGTTTGTTGAAAGGAGAACGTGTTTCAAATGTGGGAAGTTTGGGCACATAATTAAAGACTGCACAAACTCGCCTAAACCAAATTTTGTTGAAAGAACCCCTTCTGAACAAGGTCACTCACAACGTCGTCATGTTTCTCCAAAACATGATAAACGAACTGTTAAGGAACAAGAAACGAAACAACGACGTCATAACATCAAAGCTGTTGAAAAGGCTTTAAAATCTGAAGTCAAAACGGTTAAAAGGAAACCTAGTTTGTCACAACCATTAAAACCAGAAACTGTACATAATACACAATCTGGTAAACAAAAACAAACTTGGAAACCTAAAACGGGTGAAAGTTCAGGGGGAGGTGCTGTGATTGAAAATCATCAGGAAATTGAAATTACATTTCTTGATTCTCAGGGGCAACCTAAGTCTATGAAGGCTTGGGTCCCCCTCTCCAACTAATCTCTGAGTGAGTGTGTAGGATGTTCCAGGAGGAACTTTCGATAGTCGTAAGATTGTTGATAGTGGAGCGTCCTTGCACAAGATAGGCGACAGAAGAAATTGTTGCCTTTGATGGAGAGAAAATGAAAAGGGAAACAGAGTTGTCTGTTGAAAGAAATTGATAACTTCGACAAAATGCAAATCATTTCAAAGTGTGATTGTTAAAGGCTTTGATCGGGTCCCCAGGGTAGATTCAAATCAAAATGTACGCACCTGCAGCACGTCTGAAGATTCAAAATTTAACAAGATGAACGTGCAGAGTGCATTTCTTCGCGGTGTAATTGAAGAAAATGTGTTTGTTGAACAAACCAACCGGGTGTGCGGATGCCTTGGCGTGGATTGAACAACTGCACACTACTTCTCAAGAGAAAGACAAAGACCTTCGCTGGTGCAATGTGGAAGACCAGCCGGACCTAGAGGTTTATGATCTTGTTGCTGTGAAGAGATTTCTCAGTAGCTACAAAAATCGACCTTGAAATCCACACCAGGTGGATATCCAGTTTGGGAGAGCACTCAGATTCCTGACAATGCACGAAGCAGTTGCAGGATACGGTTTTAAATTTCTAATCTCTCCTATACTTGTCGATATTTAAGCTGCTTTTTGAATTTTTATCTCGTACAGCACTCTTTGGCCAGACAATGTTGTCATGGTCCGCACCGCTTACCGGCATACCAACTGATTTATCCAAAATTCGATTATATCATTTCTGATTCAAATTAATTTTGGTAAACGGTATTGAGTTAAAACATGAGTTAACCGACTTCGGGAAATCGTTTTTGTAAATATCTTCGTGTCTTTTAAATTTTATCTTAGTTTGTTGATTTTAGGGGGAGTAAATCCAAATTTGAAAAATCCAAAAACATCGAAAAATTTAAAAACACAAAAACAATAGAAAAACAAAAATGAGTTTCCTGGCGAGAAAAAGAGAAAATGATAGTACATCAGTGGTCTGTCCAAACCTCTTTAAACCTTAAATGAAAAACGATAAGCAGCTCTATATAAGATGTATCGGTAGGCTCACAATCATTTTAAAGTGTGCAGGGTGATATAAACCTTAATCGACTGAAGACTAGGTGGGAACCATACATTGGCATATGGTCTTGGTACCGAAATTTCGTTTGAGAGATTGCCGAGGTTCTGAGATATTCGGTCTTTATGCTGCTTATCATCTGGGTATCATGGTTGTATCTTTTACGAAAAAAAAAACGGGGACGCAAGTCTAGATCTTCCATGATACTATACATACGTGTACATATTGCATTCGACCTCAATAAGTGATCAACAATCACATGTCCATGCAAAATAAGTGATAAAATATCACAGATTCTTTGCGGGAGTCAAGTTCGTCTCTCTGCTGTACGAAAGTACTGACCTGTTCACGGATTTGCTCCTGTGCCCTCATGCATCTGAAAATCAAGTTCCTCATAAATAAGTGATTCTATCACATAGGGCTTGTTTTCAATCAAAATAAGTGAGTTTCTCACATTTTCATATACGATCAAACAGATGATAATCGGTATACTCACCGGTAAGATGAATTCTCGTGCATACCTTGATACGGGAATGTGTCGTGTGTGGATGAACACCGGTCGGTAAGTATAAATCATACCTTAACGTATCCCCTCGCCATGATTACATCTGATAAGTTGAGCTTAAGTGGACAACAATACCGATAATTGTTATAGGATGCTTATCTTAATGTTAACTAATTGAACAACAAGAGCGTTTTGACGTGACCGTTCACTGATATGATTCTCTTACCCTTGAAACTTGCAAAAAGAATGTCTGTAAATATTTATTTACTGCTTTCGTTTCTGTATCGTTGTTTATATTTATTTATTGCTTTCCGTCTTTACATTTGAAAAATGAAAAATTTCAAAAAGATTTTAGGTGTGTTTTAATATAAACTTTATAAAATCCAAAAAGATTTTGCTTCTAGTTTATTTTTGATTGACTGATGTTGGAACTCGAGTCTATCCTACCCAAAATCCTGATTATAAGCCGGAAAACAATTGCACCTTCATAAATGGTCGAAGTTAACACGTTTTGAAAGTTAAAGGATTAAAATTGTACATTTTCTAAACTTTCAAACTGTTGTCGGTTGGTGTTTGATTGAGATTTGATCTCATATGTGTCGTTTGTTTAATTTGTCTAAATTCCAAACGGTTGTTCTCATTACGTGTTTAGCTTTCCTGTATGTGCAGATGCGACATCAGAATCAGCTAAAGGCGAAGAGAACGTGTCATATGACAAGCCGTAAAGTGAAGACACGACGTTGATGCAATCAGAAGATCAAGATGATCGGATTGCAGTTGACCCTTCATCAACACCACACGGATCTAAAGAATTGAAGATCAAAAGATTCACGAGCATGACTCAATGGAGAGTTCATTCTAAGGGGGAGTTTGTTAACACACTTCTTAAATGAAACGGGAGTTTGTTGATACACTTCTACTTACGATACGTGAAGGCTTTGAAGATCCTTCGACACAAAAGACACAGAAGACGAACCATCACGAGTAGCGTCCAAGGGGGAGATTGTTGGTACACTTTATGTGGACGCGACTCGGCTCGGTTCGACTCGGCTCGGTACGACTTGGTTTCGACACGGTTAGGTCCGGCTCAAGCCCGACGTCACGACATTCCTCCGTCGTGCGCCCCAGAGTTCGACACGCGAAGCACGAAGCGCCGCGGCCTTTCCCGCCGACACATCACCATGACATCACCTTAGTGATGTCATGATGATGTCACCTATTTTGTCTTATGTTGGAAATTATGAATATGTGAAGCCATATGACGAAACACAATTGTGTTTCGTCATCTCTTTAGTGGCCTTGGCCTGTTTCGTCGCCTGTGGGCTTCTTCAGGCCCAAGATTTGGCCCAAAGGTGTTTCGCCGAGTCCTTTTCTGTTTCGTCATGTATGTGTCTGTGTTAGTATATATAGCTCTCATAGTTTCTGTGTGAAACTTGGAGATGAGAGACGAGAGCTGTGTGACTCTGTAAACATTGTTGGTATATGTTTGTTATCGTTCTCATCCCTAATCAATAGATATTGAATCTTTTGGTTACGCGTGTGTTTTTATACACTTTTGTTTGGTTTGCACCGTCACGGGGATTCCGCACCCGTTACCGTGTTCGTGATAAACAAGGATAGGTTTTCGTATCGATCCTCACCGGAAAAACGGGACCTGCAGTAAAAATATTTTAAATGTAACTATGCTAAATCATACATTTGAAACCATTTTTTTTCAATTTTCAGTAACACATCAGAATCAAGTTCAAATCATCACAAAATGGGAGATAATTAACTAACTATTAATCAACAAAACTCAATTAACCAAATCCTACTCAATTAGGTCAAAATCAGATTCAACAGTTTATAAACCATAACTTCAAAACTGTTACCAAAATAACATATCAAACAAACATACCCTTATCATCAAAAGCACAATTCTCCAAATCTGCATTTTCTTCTTTGATCCTCTATACAGCTCCTCCAAACTACCATCTCCGCTTTCCTCACACTCTTCTTCTTCCTCATCTCGTCAGAATTACTGAGGAATAACATGGTGGATTGGGAAGTAAGTATATATAATCAAAATTAAGTGATTAAAACAATCTTATCTTACCTCAATCGATGATGGAGTCAACCCTAGACCTGGTAGAAACCCTAGTTACCGGTAACAGATCTGAACCCTAGCCGCTAGTACTGTCATCATCGTTCGCTTGAGTTAACCGACGCCGCCTAGAACCACCGCTGCCGGGCTCCATCTCCTTCACGGTCTCTCCCTCTTCAAGTCTCTCTGTATCTTATCTGATCCCTATTTTTCTTGATTATGTTGAAGGTAGGAAAAAGAAAAGGACGCGTGTGTGATGTCTGTCGTTTAGGACATGCAAAAACCGAAATAAACTATGTAGATAGAGTAAGTCGGATATCGAACCAGAGGAGGATTGTGGAAAGTGTGTAACGTTAAGTATTTATTAACTAATGCAGAAAAGTAAATTCTTGTGGTTTGATTTGTGGATTAATTAAATTACGAATTAAGAACTTGAGGTTTTAAACAATAGGAAAAAGAAAGGTTCCTCCGAATTTCAGGTTTGCAAACAAGTTCAGTTATGTGTTTAATCAAAACATTCACATAGACATAAATGCTTGACCTAATTAACTAATTGTGATAACCAACGACTAAGTACTCCGGTCAATACATAACGGGAGGTTATCGAATGATTATCAATTACAATTTACAAACCCTAACCCCATGTCAAATATATCCCAATTACTAGAACTCTCGAGAACTGAATGCTTAGAAATTAAGGTTTAAATAAATGCAAACAGTTACAATCAGTCAATTAAATCCATGGTGAAAAGCATCGAATGCTTAGATCACCAAGTTACAATGATTAAAAACACATAAAAGTACCTAATTACACAAACCCTCCATCCGGAGGAAACCATAAAAGACTAGCCGCTCATGTGCAAACTTGATCTTCGATACCTTTCTGAACAGGTGACATCGTCTTCTTCCGTCAATATATGATATTGTGTGTATTCTCCCCACGTGAAAGAAGTCTGCCATCCAATATGAAGCCCACGTGATGTCTCCTTCACAAAAGTCCAGCCGCCAATCAAGCCCAATGATGTTCCTCCAAAAATCCAATATGTTGTCGGCCCAAAAAGAAGTCCCCAAGTCACGTGATGGTGTGTTGGCCCAATCCAAAAACACAAAGTCCAAAAGTCTGCCGTCAATGTGTGTGTGATTTTGTGATGTGACCAAAAAAGGTGTTTTTTGTCTTTATATGCACACCCTGCAGTGTCGAACTGTGGTCAAAACGTGGCGTTTTGGTCCGGTTAATCAGAAAAATACTGATGGGTGTCTGACGGGTCTGTTGACCGGACCAAAACGCCGAGCTTTAGCCGCATTTTGGTCCTGTCAACCAGACAAGAGACTGACACCCGGTCTGGTTGACAGGACCAAAACGCTACCAAAGCTCGGCATTTTGGTCCGGTCAACAGACCCGTCAGACACCCGTCAGTCTTTGTCTGGTTAATCGTACCAAAACGCCGCATTTTGGCCGCAGTTCGACACTGTAGGGTGTGCATATAAGGACAAAACCCACCTTTTTGGGTGACTATATATCTAAAAGAATGGTGGCTGCCCTCCTTCAAGTCTACGTGATGATGATGAGTTGATGTGATGATTATGTTGTTTGACTACTCCAAAACCTCAACTCTTGGCTGCCCTCCTTCACGTGTTCCCCTGATGCCCTTTTTGGGTTCTTTTTTTGTATGAATCCTTTTTATCAATTAAGAAATATGCATGCCGCCAAATTTGTTCACCGTAGCCTACGTGTGACGACCGTAGGTTACGGTCTTTATTCTCTGTTTCTTTCTTTTGATTCTTGGTCGTTTGTTACGTTACATATACCATAAGCTACGTATTAACTCACCCACCAGCCCCTGGACTTCATGGTTTCGCGTTTCTTTCACATTCAAGCTATCACTCGACCCGTAACGGCTCCCGAATAATATAGCGTGTCTCGACTAATATCTTTGGTAGTTCCGCTTCATCACCAAACACTCTAACTTTGCCGATTTAACCCGATTAACCTGTAACACCACAAACGCTCGTAGATATCACATTCGACACATATAATCAAGTTCACGACACTAAAACACTTGTTATAATATACTTTAGCACCCGGTTTTCACACACTCCATCACATCCCCACACTTAACATTGATTGTCCTCAAGCAACCATCACAGACAATACTCACCTTATTAATAAATCACCATTAAATCCCTTACCGAATTAGCAATTTAAGGTCCCAAGTCATACCCGTCCCATAGACTGACACAATCGAGGTTGATAATCTGACGAATAAGTGATACACATTTAAAACAATTTAAGACTTGCCTAACTAAAACTAACATGCTTATGATACTACACACATGCCACACGCCCCTCACAATAATCACTCCTCTCGGCTCAATCAAGACTAGCGTGTAATGTGCTAGCATATGTATCGCTCAAAACCAAATATGTTACCTTGCAATCATAAGCTTGTATAGCAATCACTCCTCCACTGTATCAAGTAACGTAGCACATATCAAAAGGACTTTTGGGTTTTGGGTTAAGGGTAAAGGTAAGGAAATATTTTTGGATTTTTAAATTTATATGGCTAACACAAACGAAAATACCAAACCATGATAACTTTATTCACAATACTACTAACACATGGGTTATTCTTCACCCATTTATTTAACACAAACATAACAATGATTTTTTTTTCTTTTTCTTTCTTTTCTCTTTTTTTTTCTTTTCTTTCTTTTCTTTTCATTTTTTTTTCAACAAACATCTAACACACAATTGTCATTCATGGTTGGTAATCAAAGGGGTCAAACGAGGTGTAACAAACGAAAGGTGAAAGGCTCAACATGGTTAACTAAGGTGGGTTGGATAAACAATCAACAGATACACAATGGAAGGATCCTAATGCCTTTATCATCTATGTGCATACGCTAAAGCACAGTCTCGGCACGTATCAAACCACACAAGTTCTAACACAAAGTAACATATGGCCTACTCTCAGCAAATGAACATGTATAGTAATTCAACTAACAGTCTAGTAGGCTCAAATATCTCACCGAACAAAAGGAAATTGGGTTACCGACATGTAGCATGTGTAATTCCTAAAGCATGTTACCCCTAGTTAGGCATCTCTTTTTAATTCTTCTCTAAAACAACTGTCAGATATACTCTCATGAAACTTAAAGGGACAACCATGACTAGAGATCTAAGTTAGTTTAATATCAGTAGGAACCCTTTAGCGATTGAAAATGTTGGTTTTCATGTAGTTTAAGCATACTTGAGAAACAAAAATTTTCAATTTTTTTTCAATTTTAGCCCAATTTCAACCAATTCAAGCATTTAAGATCAACAATTATACCAACCCTCTCTCGAGTTACCGTATCCCCACACTTGGGATACATTTTCCCCAATGTATGGTGCAAATTATAGTCTAAACTCGAGAGATACCACCTAACAAACCATGAACGGCTAATACCTAGACGACTCAACACAAAGAAACCACTCCCGATGTGACACCTGGGTCACTGCGACCATCAAACAAATACCAAACCAATGAAATATTGTATTTCATACTTGGTATTTGTACAAATATGTGAATCATTTGCACATATCAATTCTTGTTCGATTTCGGGCTCTAAATCGCTTTCTGGAAGGTTATACGCGCACTGATGCGTAAATATAACCAGTTTAATGCAACGAACACTCCGGAATAGTGAAATAGGCTTCACATACCTTAAATAACCTTTACATAACTTAGAAATAAGTTTTGTAGGCTTTGGTATGGCAAAATCAAGTTTAATCGCTTACAGGGACTAAATTCGACAAACTGCGAAAGTATGCCGATTCGTACTGTAACGGACATACCGGAACATGACCATAAGTTAAACATACCATAAATATCCTTTACATAGCTTAGAAATAGGCTTTGAGGGGTTCGGTGTGCTAAAATAAACTTTTGGGTCATTCAGGGACTAAAAGCGTCAAAAAGTGCATAAGTTTGCATTTTCGCGCATAACTTACGTTCTGAATACCTCCGGACATCCAAAAATTTATGTAAGCATTAAAATATTTTATTTTAGTGTTTGGCATGAGAAAAATCCATTCGTCGCGCGATTTGGATCGTTTTTCGCGCTTATGCGCATTCCGTCGTAATTAAGCGAACATCGCGATCGTACGACCAAACAAACCAACATCCGGCATATTTTTGAGCATGTTTCATGTCCACAATTTTTAGGCATCATTTTAGGGCCTTAACGTTGGCTAAACGGGCCTTAAACATGTCAGAAATGGCTTTAATGCATAACATGGACCAAAACTGTCAATTTTGAAAGTTTGCTTCTGATCAGAAGGGCCAGGCGGCCCGCGTAAACCTTTGTTGTTCCTTACGCGGCCCATGTCAGTCTCCCAGATCAGAATAATCTGTTTTAAACAGCTGTTAACAGCTATTAAACACCCAAAACCCATTTGCACTTGCCTCTTCCTGATGATGGGGGGCCAATTTGAGTTACCTTAGTGTTGCAACAAGTGTAGGGACAAGATCAAAGCACGGTATTCGAGGAACGATCCTAACGGTCCTAGAAATCCTATAAATACCCCTTTGATTCACTTGCAAAACCCACTTGAATTCTGAGTTTTTCTCTAAGTGGTTGTGTTTATACACTTCCTACCTGAGATTACTTGGAAGATCAAACTTGCGGGGACCCTTTGTAAGTGTTCTTTCGTTCTTTTCATTCGTTTTAGCGTTAAAGTCAAACTTTGTTTGACTTTCTGCATTGACCAGTTTATGGTCAATGCGAAGTTCGTTTGAACTTCATAACGTGAGCGTAATCACGATGGTTATAGTCCCTAGTGACTATACCTACTGATTACCACGTTATCTAGGCTCAGTGACGAGTCATAGTTTCGGCCAAAATGCGCATTCTTGCGTATTTTGTAACCAAACTACTCTTAGGTATCAAAACCATTTGTTTTGATACCAAACCTGTTTTCTAAACTTAGTTAAGCATGTTTTAACATGCTTAGCTCGTCACTTTTAGTTTTGTGCTTGTCTAGGGTCGTAAGGGTAAGCGATCTAAACAATCGCTTATACTTTCGAACCCGACCCGTTTGGTCGATCATTAGGATCCGACCAAATACATTAGGTGACCATAGTTGTATAGGGAATAACCTTCCGAGGTTATACCTTATGGTCACGACGTTTAGTTAGTTGTATGATAGGTGGTTTATATGCCTTAGGTAAATTACCAAAATGCCTTTTTTACGCCAAAATTCATTTTAAGCATATGTAACATAACTTGTGATATCTAAACTGATTTGGCAACAATATTAGACATGTTAAGGCATATTTTACTTATCATAGGGCTAGTTAGGCGTTCTGAACGCGTTTTACGCAAACGACGCGTTAAAGTAGCATAAGCTACCTAAACGGGTCGTAATGGGTCGTAAGCACTTAGGTTAGGTTTCATTTTAGTATGTAGGCTTTGTTAAACCATATTACATGAGTTTCCATACTCATTTGGTTTACGAACCCTCATTCTATCTGATCCTCCGATTTAGGTCCGGTTTATTAACATAGTTACCTATATTAGGTGCCGTTTGATTTCCGTGATCTCTAGCATTGTTTGGTTTTTACTCAAGGACTCCTAGGCAATCTCAAGTGAGTACATAGACCCCTCTTTTATATTTTCAACTGTTTTGGGGTGAAGCATGTGTACCTATCTGTTATTTTCATGATTTCAAAGTATAATTGATTATACATGTTAGTACTTATCTGTTGACAAACTAAATGACTATCTATGGTTTAAACACTGATTTTTCAAAGATTATAAAAATTAATTGTTGAATTGTACTTATTTTGTTCACCAGACCGGTTGGTAGTATGATATAGCGCTATAGGACTAGACACCCCATTCCTGTTGTCATGGAATGTCTGAAACCAATTTGTTTCTCCATCCAAATAGGGAGTGCCTTTGTGGTATCCTTATAGTCTCAAAGGTGTATTCTGATGCACTAGGTCTGAATGAATTCTTAAATCACATTATTTTTGTGTATTTAATTATACTCCCGAAGGTATAGTTTGATATACTCCCATATGTGATATTATACGAAACCAACATGTATTTTGTTAATCATCAAAGCATAGTTTAATATGCTATTTTCTTAACTAAAGCATAGTTTAATATGTTGTTTTCATAACCAAAGCATAGTTTAAATATGTTATTTATAAATCCAAAGTATACCGTTGATATACTACTGAAGGTTATTGTTGCTAACAACTAAAGTATATTTAATATACTAATTATTTAACGACTAGTTTTTGGTTAAGTGTTTAAATAACGGGACGGGTGAAATATGATGGAAACATGGTAGATACGCCGCTGGTACTTCTTATATATAAGTGTTTTTATCATATTACATACCGTGGCGTTATTTAGTACACTTGGGTTAACGAACTTGGAACTGAAATATATTTTAATATATCTTACTTATTCAATTTTCTTAAAAACAAAGTATATTTTTATATATATACCTTAAACCTTTTTTTATCAAAACATTGTTTTATACAAACTCATTTTACATGGTTATTCACTTAACCATACATTATCCTTTTATACATATATATCATTTGGTTTATTTATCACTTTTCAAATGATTTATGAAAGAAAACACTTAACAAGATTCATGACTAATTTTTATTAAACATCTTCTTTAAACTTAAGTCATGAATCCCATTTTCACAAAACCTATGTATCTCACAGACATTTTTATGCTGACGTACCTATTTTTACACATGTTTCAGGTACTGCTTTGTGATGATTGATGATATATGCTACACTTAGGATGGACTCGTGCCTTAGCAACTTTAAAACTTGGAATATCATAGTTGTACTTATATGATTGTATTAAAACAATGAGTTCATTTATTCAATAAAACGAAATTATTTTATTCCATGGTGGTGAAACAATGATTCTGTTACAACACTCCCCGACGTTTCCGCCACGTCTTGTTGTTTTACGTGGTCGGGGTGTGACACCCGACACAAAAATTTCACACCACCAAGTACACAAAAACAAATAAAACACAGGATAGATAAACACATGCACCTGATCAGAAAACAAGTGAGTGTTTGTAGTGGTGCAGCTGCTGCGCTCAAAAACGGAGAATACGCATCCTTGGATTCTCTGATATCTCACAGGGGATGTTGCCAAACATCCCCACACGTGAAGATGGAACTGTATAAACCTGTCAAAACACAACACACCAAACGAAACGAAACCAAACCAAAACAAAGTACAAACTCTACATCCTCGGGCTGCCTCCCGAGAGCGCTAAGTTTTAGGTCTTCAGCCAGACCGTACCTGATATGCGCTACGGTGGTCTCAATGCACACTTACCCAAAACATTTCCAACGAATGCCCGGAAATTTACATGCCATCTCCATAAGCTTGTCAGTATAATTGGCATGTTTAAAAAGCACATGCGGGTTTCGCTAATCCACTTCACGAGATATACACCGATGTCTTGTAGCTTCACCCTTTTCATCTTCTTCCTCGAACCCTCTTCCCCACACTTGTTAATTGGAATGATTGATATGAGAAGAGGTTCGGTACACATATTCATCTCATCAGACTGCTCTGCCTCATCATCCTAACACACCATCTGATCCACCAGTGACTCTTCATCAGATAAAGGATTCATTGGTGTGGTATTATCCTCCACAACCTCCTCCTCCATGTTAGAATAATCTCTAATATCAACAGGTAATGGTGAGAGACGCTCTTCTATTTCTATCTTCATTTTTAACTTCTGACACTTGGAAACTAGGCAGCTGATCCGATCTTCGTCGGAAAGGTTAGGTGCTAATAAATACTGCTCGAGTTTGGACAAACTCGCTTCCAACATAGCAAGCTTTTTCTCCTCCTCGGTCTGATAAGCATACACACCCTCGGGCTTAGAATATTCCTCGAGATGATACTGTCGGTATCCCTGATACGGTCTTGAGATGTACGCATCCATCATTTTTTTTATTCCAATACTATGGATTTTCCAAATACACCGCGCACACATCATCATAATAAGAAGTATGATTACGACCGCAACAGAAACATTGTCCATCCGTCCTTGGCTCATAATAAGCATCCTCGTCCCGATCCCATCCGTCAGAGTAATAACCATCATCCACCGTTGTATCAGAATCATAGAAATATGGTGGAGGGGAAGGATTATCATAGCAAGGCATCGGTGGTTCTTCCAATTTCGCTCTTTCCCGTCTAAATCGGGCCTCGTGGCAACCGATACACGGGTGAAGTGGTTCCCCGCACAAAATGCATGTAGAAGAGCCGCAAAATATAGTAAGATCTGTCATCCTGCACAAACACAGCTCAACTACCCACGTAAATCACCAACAAATAAGATAACAAAATAAAAACAAAAATTCTTTTTGCGTTTTTTTATTATTATTATTATTATTATTATTTTTTAACTAAAACTTCACACTAAACACTTTGCGCACGCCTCCCCGGCAACGGCGCCATTTTGATGTCTATCGTTTAGGACATGCAAAAACCGAAATAAACTATGTAGATAGAGTAAGTAAGATATCGAACCAGAGGAGAATTGTGGAAAGTGTGTAACGTTAAGTATTTATTAACTAATGCAGAAAAGTAAATTCTTGTGGTTTGATTTGTGGATTAATTAAATTACGAATTAAGAACTTGAGGTTTTAAACAATAGGAAAAAGAAAGGTTCCTCCGAATTTCAGGTTTGCAAACAAGTTCAGTTATGTGTTTAATCAAAACATTCACATAGACATAAATGTTTGACCTAATTAACTAATTGTGATAACCAACGACTAAGTACTCCGGTCAATACATAACGGGAGGTTATCGAATGATTATCAATTACAATTTACAAACCCTAACCCCATGTCAAATATATCCCAATTACTAGAACTCTCGGGAACTGAATGCTTAGAAATTAAGGTTTAAATAAATGCAAACAGTTACAATCAGTCAATTAAATCCATGGTGAAAAGCATCGAATGCTTAGATCACCAAGTTACAATGATTAAAAACACATAAAAGTACTTAATTACACAAACCCTCCATCCGGAGGAAACCATAAAAGACTAGCCGCTCATGTGCAAACTTGATCTTCGATACCTTCATGAACGGGTGACATCGTCTTCTGCCGTCAATATATGATATTGTGTGTATTCTCCCCACGTGAAAGAAGTCTGCCGTCCAATATGAAGCCCACGTGATGTCTCCTTAACAAAAGTCCAGCCGCCAATCAAGCCCACGTGATGTCTCCTTAACAAAAGTCCAGCCGCCAATCAAGCCCAATGATGTTCCTCCAAAAATCCAATATGTTGTCGGCCCAAAAAGAAGTCCCCAAGTCACGTGATGGTGTGTTGGCCCAATCCAAAAACACAAAGCCCAAAAGTCTGCCGTCAATGTGTGTGTGATTTTGTGATGTGACCAATGTATCCCTCTTTCATGTGATGATGATATTTTAATAGGGTGTACCTATTGGCACACCCATTTCACTATATACACACCTAAAAAGGTGTTTTTTGTCTTTATATGCACACCCTGCAGTGTCGAACTGTGGTCAAAACATGGCGTTTTGGTCCGGTTAATCAGAAAAAGACTGACGGATGTCTGACGGGTCTGTTGATCGGACCAAAACGCCGAGCTTTGGCCGCGTTTTGGTCCTGTCAACCAGACAAAAGACTGACACCCGGTCTGGTTCACAGGACCAAAACGTTGCCAAAGCTCGGCATTTTGGTCCGGTCAACAGACCCGTCAGACACCCGTCAGTCTTTGTCTGGTTAATCGTACCAAAACACTGCGTTTTGGCCACAGTTCGACACTGTAGGGTGTGCATATAATGACAAAAACCACCTTTTTGGGTGGTTTTGCCCTTTTAATATTGTTTGTAGATGATATCTAAAAGAATGGCGGCTGCCCTCCTTCAAGTCTACGTGATGATGATGAGTTGATGTGATGATTATGTTGTTTGACTACTCCAAAACCTCAACTCTTGGCTGCCCTCCTTCACGTGTTCCCCTGATGCCCTTTTTGGGTTCTTTTTTGTATGAATCCTTTTTATCAATTAAGAAATATGCATGCCGCCAAACTTGTTCACCGTAGCCTACGTATGACGACCGTAGGTTACGGTCTTTATTCTCTGTTACTTTCTTTTGATTCTTGGCCGTTTGTTACGTTACATATACCATAAGCTACGTATTAACTCACACACTAGCCCCTGGACTTCATGGTTTCGCGTTTCTTTCACATTCAAGCTATCACTCGACCTGTAACGGCTCCCGAATAATATAGCGTGTCTCGACTAATATCTTTGGTAGTTCCGCTTCATCACCAAACACTCTAACTTTGCCGATTTAACCCGATTAACCTGTAACACCACAAACGCTCGTAGATATCACATTCGACACATATAATCAAGTTCACGACACTAAAACACTTGTTATAATATACTTTAGCACCCGGTTTTCACACACTCCATTAGTGTGGATAACAACAAAATGTTGGAAAAGCTAGTACAACATTCTAAGCAGAATGTACCAACTTCATTGCACCGAATTGTTGTAAATTAGAGTATATATAAATAGCTGTAAAATTAAAGTTGCGGTCTAACTAATTTATGTTATTTTTTTTTGAAGATACTAATTTATGTTATTTATAATCAATATTATTCAGTTATGTTTTTTTATCAACATAATTGACAAATTGCCCCTTTAAACTCTTAAATATAATGTAACTAAGTTAAAATCCCGTGTAATACACGGGTTAAATAAATGTAATTTTATATACTAAATAATAAAAAATATATATTTAAAAACCTTGTTTATTACACGGGTTAAATAAATGTAATTTTACATACTAAATAATGAAACAATATATCTTTAAAAATCTCGTTTATTACATGGGTTGAGTAAATGTAATTTTATATATTAAATAAAAAAATTATATCTTTAAGAACCCTGGGTATTGTGCGGCTTGAGTAAAGTAAATTTTATATATTAAATAATGAAAAAAGTTACATTTTTAAGAATCTCATGTATTGTATGGATTGAACACATGTAATTTTATATACCAATTAATAAAAATATATATTTTTTTATATCTTTATAAACCCTGTGTAATATACGGATTGAATCTAATTTTATATACCCCATAATAAAAAAAGATATATTTTAAAAAACTGGTGTATTACACGAGTTGCATAAATGTAATTTTGTTAGTAAATAATAAAAATATTATATCTTTAAAAAACCTCATTTATTACAAGGGTTGAATAAATCTAATAAAAAAATATATAATTAAGTGCGTGATCTATACGGCTATACCAACCCCTCACCTTCCCATCACAACCAGGATTCCTCTTAAGAAACATTAAATATAACTTATTTAATTGATTCGAAACCTGCCCAAAACTCCATTGTATCACCAAGTAAAATATCACATTATATAACTTATAGAATAACGTATATTATTGATTAAAACATACCGAATCAATAATATCTTCGCAGTAGATGGGGCTCATGTAGTATAAAACATCATGAACCGTCGCACTTAAAGTTACACGTAATCCACGTACACCAGGTAATGTACATTTTTCTACAGCAGATTCACCACTAAGCTTTAAACTTTTCCTCCACTAATAACACAAATCCAGTCACATCAAAGATAACAATTTCACAAAAATTCATGTTTTGGTAAATACAATTACAAACCTGACATGGAATGAAAAGAATCCGCTGAGTTCTACGTTGGTACGATGTCAAATGTTGTTCAGCAAGGCTGGCGGTAATATGGCGGAAAATGCCGACATCATCAACTAGATTAACTTTTTCTAACCTTTGACCAATACCATGAACCATGAACACTAGATGCCGAACAGGAACCTTATATAAATTAACAATCAAAAGCATTTTGTATTAACTTTTATTCTATAAAAAGATATAATGATGTTTTAACAGAAAGAATCTCTGTTATAAGTGAGATTGTATGAAAAAGTTTCAGAGTTTTACCTGGGAACAGTAATCATCCATTTCTTCCTCCTTTTGTTGTCGTAACTCATCCTACAAATTAGCATTTATTAGTTAAGATACACACATATATTAAATATAATTTTAAATTTTCAAAATATCAAAGCTACACTCTCAGAACAATAAAAGTATCGTATATACCAATTTTATGATTAATAAATTAATAAAAAGTCAATCATTCAAAACAATCTGTTTCACTAGATAAACGAATAGGATAACAATGTTAATATGTTATTACAGTCGATCATCACAGCACATAATTTTCTTAACGTTTCTTTAGTGAAAAGGCAATTATAAGTAGGTGGTTTTATCTTATTTACTATGGAATAAGTAAATAGGATTTTTTTAGTGTTTTGGAATGTTAGTAATGTATTGTTTGCGCTGTGGTTGAGTGTTAGATAACTTTAGAGTAAATTGTCATTTTCATCCCTGAGGTTTGGCCACTTCTGCGACTTTAATCCAAAGGTTTGTTTTTTCGCATCTGGGTCCTCGGGATTTCAAAAACTTACCATTTCCGTCCCTAAGGTTTGGCAATTTATTGCGACTTTCGTCCCTCGAGGTTTGGCCCTCAAGGACGAAAATGACAAGATTTTGAAACCACGAGGACCCAGATACGAAAAAGCAAACCTTTGGATGAAAGTCGCAAATGTGGCCAAACCTCAAGGACGAAAATGACAATTTACTCAAAATGTTATATTATAAGAAATAGATCTAGACCTGGGTCGGCTTTGGTGACTTCGATGGAGCATAACCACGTCTTAATTTAATGACTTTCCCACCGAACTTAACAATGCTCGAGATTCCGGAGGCATCAACATTTAACCAAGCCTCCCATGTATCATCCTCTCCGGTGAAAAGACCATGAAGCCCCTGTAGGCAACAAGCAAGATGCAAATACGAAAGATAGACACTAGCTATGATAACTAAATTAAATTTGCATCAAACAACAACATACAGGACTAGACCCTTGCATATCAACTCGAGCTGCAAATAGTCCAGATGGTTGAAATGTTCTTCGATGCCAAACCTACAAAAAAAGTATGATCATTTCATTTATTTCGGATGTTTATAGACCCATTAGGGTTTCTTGTTCATGTAGGTCCGGCTAGGGGAGGATCTAGTCGCCTAATCCTTGTGTACAAACCAACCCGGTTGTGCGGAATCCAACCGAGATAGCAAACCGAGATAGAACACGTAAATAAACAACACACAAGACTCAACGATTAACACCACTTGTATTAATGCGTATGAAAGGTCCGTTACAAGCACAAGGTTTACAAATCAGTTCTGCAAACTCTCTCTAGTGTGTGTGTGTTCCTTATCTGTCTCTCTGTGTCTCTCTATCGAAGTGAACACAACACACGGGTATTTATACCCAAACAAGCATGATCTGGTCGAAGGATCAGATAGGATGATCGAAGGATCATCTATCGACCAGAAACAGCTCGAACGATCCATAAGTACCACGAAAGATGGGATCTTTCGTGGTCCATCTATCGAATGACATCTTTCGAGCAGGTCATCGAAGGATATAGGCAATCCTTCGATGGCACATCCTTCGACCCAATATCTTACAAACATAATGTTGACTGTTTGGCCAAGTCAAACCAGGAGGATGGTTGACTTGGTCAAACTTACAAGACTAACAAGACATCGTTTGGTATAAAGACAAAATACAGACAAAGTACAGACACAAGTGCACTAACAAACTCCCCCTTGGCTGTAGCTTTGTCTGGCTGTAGCTTTGTCTAGATCTTCATTCTTGTAAGTTCTCGTGTCTTCAAGTCTTTGACTTCTATTCAAGTCTTCAATGTCGGAGGATCTTCAAAGTCTTCACGTCTTGAAAGCAGAAAGTGTACCAACAAACTCCCCGTTTCATGTAGGAAGTGTGTTGACAAACTCCCCCTTAACATAAGCTCCCCCTTGAGTTATGCTCGTGAAATACTTGATCTTTATGAAGTGAGATCCTTGTGGTGTTGATGATGGTCAGCGGCCACTCGATCATCTTCGTCTTTTGAGTGCCTTCACGCCGTGTCTTCATTCCGAAGCTTGTCATCGACCATGTTCTCCTAGCCTTTAGAATCTGCACATGCAAGAAATCTAAACGCGTAATGAGAACAACCGCTTGGAATATCATAAGCAAACGACACACATGTGACCATTGTTTAAACAAACACCGTCCGACAGTTTGAAAGTTTAAAGTATTTTATCAATTTCAAATTTTAACTTTCAACACTTTGCAAATTTCGACCGTTTATGAAGATTTAGTCATTTTCGGTTTTCGTTCAGGTTTCAGGTAACGAAGACTCGAGTTCCAACATCGTACGATCGAAAATAAAATGGAAATAAAATCTTTTTGGCTTTTATAAAGTTTATATTAAAACACGCCTAAAATCTTTTTGGTATTTTTGAATATTTCAAATGTAAAGACTGAAAGCAGTAAATAAATATATACAGACATTCTTTTTGCGAGTTTCGAGGGTAAGAGAATCATATCAGTGTACGGTCATGCCAAAACGCTCTTGTTTGTTCATATAGTTAACATTAAGATAAGCATCCTATAACAATTATCGGTATTGTTGTCCACAAAAACTCAACTTATCATTTGTAATCATGGCGAGGGGATACGTTAAGGTATGATTTATACTTAACGACCGGTGTTCATCCACATCACGACACATTCCCGTATCAAGGTATGCACGAGGGTTCATCTTACCGGTGAGTATACCGATTATCATCTGTTTGACCGTATATGATGTGAGATTCTCACTTATTTTGATTTGAAAACAAGCCCTTTGTGATATAATCACTTATTGAAGAGGAACTTGAGTTTCAGATGCATGAGGGCACAGGAGCAAGTCCGTGAACAGGTCAGTACTTTCGTACAGCAGAGAGACGAACTTGACACCCGGAAAGAATTTGTGATATATTATCACTTATTTTGATTTGGACATGTGATTGTTGATCACTTATTGAGGTCGTATGCAATATGTACACGTATGTATAGTATCATGGAAGATCTAGACTTGCATCCCCGTTATTTTTCGGTAAAAGATACAACCATGATACCCAGATGATAAGCAGCATAAAGACCGAATATCTCAGAACCTCGGCAATCTCTCAAACGAAATTTCGGTACTAAGACCATATGCCAATGAATGGTTCCCACCTGGTCTTCAGTCGATTTTAAGTTTATATCACCCTGCACACTTTAAAATGATTGTGAGCCTACCGATACATCTTATATAGAGCTGCTTATCGTTTTTCATTTAAGGTTTAAAGAGGCTTAGACAGACCACTGATGTACTATCATTTTCTCTTTTGCTCGCCAGGAAACTCATTTTTGCTTTTCTAATGTTTTTGTGTTTTTGAAATTTTTCAATGTTTTTGGATTTTCAAATTTTGGATTTACTCCCCCTAAAATCAATAAACTAAGACAAATTTAAAACACAAAGGTATTTACAAAAATAATTTTCCGATGTTGGTTTTACTCTTGCTTGACCTTAATGCCGTTTACCAATAATAAGTAGTCAAATCTTGATTTGTCAAAAGCTTTGGTAAAAAGGTCGGCACGTTGGTCATCGGTGTGGACGTAAGCAACATCGATTAGCCTTTTCTCAAAGCAATCACGTATGAAGTGATACTTAATTTCGATGTGCTTAGTCTTTGAATGCTGCACAGGAGTAGTTAGGAATTCAAAACCGTAATCACGCATTTGTTGTTGGATCCATAGAACTTGGGAGCAACAACTTGAGGCAG
The DNA here is from genome assembly GCA_030545235.1 of Helianthus tuberosus. Lineage (NCBI taxonomy): Eukaryota > Viridiplantae > Streptophyta > Magnoliopsida > Asterales > Asteraceae > Helianthus > Helianthus tuberosus. The sequence continues at coordinate 222,370,028 of CM060443.1, read as the reverse complement.
CAATGTATTCAGCTTCGCATGTTGATGTAGCGACGCACGTCTGCTTCTTGCACTGCCATGTGACTAGGCGATTTCCCAAAAACTGACATCCAGCCGTTGTGGATTTGCCGTCGATTTTGCATCCGCCAAAATCAGAATCACTGAATGCGATCAAGTCAAAGTTATTATCCCTAGGGTACCATAGACCGGTGTCAGGGTAACCCTTCAAATAACGAAAAATCCTTTTTACAGCTGCAAGATGTGAGGCCTTCGGGTTGACTTGATATCTGGCAAGCAGGCACGTTGGGTACATTATATCTGGTCTTGATGCTGTGAGGTACATAAGAGATCCGATCATCGCGCGGTAGTATGAGGGACTAACATCTTGACCCTTCAAGTCTGGAGTAATTCCGTGATTTTGTGGTAATGGGGTACCAATGGGCGTTGCTTCAGACATCTGGAACCGGCTCAAGATGTCACCAACATATTTAGTCTGATGGATGAATATCCCAGACTCAGTTTGTTGAACTTGTAGACCCAAAAAGAAAGTCATTTCCCCCATAGCACTCATCTCGAATTTATCCTGCATTACACGCTCGAAATCCCTACACAAAACATCATTAGTAGAACCAAAAATAATATCATCAACGTATACCTGTACCAGTAGAAGATCTCCATCTTGTTCTTTGATGAAGAGAGTACAATCGATAAGACCTCTGCGAAAACCGTTCTCCAGCAGATAATTAGATAAGGTTGCGTACCAAGCTCGCGGTGCTTGATGTAGACCATAGAGAGCTTTGTTGAGCAACCAAACCCGATCGGGATGGATAGGATCTTCAAAACCTGGAGGCTGTTCGACGTACACCTCTTCTTCCACCACACCATGTAAGAATGCACTTTTCACGTCCATCTGGTATACCTTGAAACCTTTGAATGAGGCATAAGCCAGAAAGATCCGAATTGCTTCTAGACGTGCAACAGGTGCATAAACTTCGTTGTAGTCGATTCCTTCAATCTGACGAAAACCTTGAACGACTAATCGTGCTTTGTTCCGGATAACAATCCCACGGTCATCCTTCTTGCACTTAAACACCCAACGGGTACCAATCTTCTTGTAACCAGCAGGTTTCTCTACGAGTTTCCAGACACCTAGCTTCTGGAATTGCTGCAGTTCTTCCTGCATCGCTTCAACCCATGAGCTATCTTTCAAAGCATCTTTCCAAGTTCTTGGCTCTTCCTGTGAGACATAACACGCGAAAGACCAATCATTTTGTTGACCAGATTCTCGGATAGTTGCATACAAGCCTGCATTGTTGTTGTTTCGCAACATGTTTCTTGTTTGAACGCCACTTTGTACATTTCCGATGATGTTTTGTTGAGAATGGGTATTGTGAATCCTTGTTTCTGGATTATCTTGAACTGGAATATTTGTACCCAGATTGTTGAGATTGAGATCAACAATCAATTCAAGACCCGGAATTGACGAAGAGGATGATCCAGTAGCTTCAGCTGTTCTAGGGACATCCACTGGAGGTGTACCTTCTGAAGTACCATGTACTGCTGCTGTTGGTCCTTGATCTGCATCGAGAAATTCGTCATCCTCTGAAGATTCGTTCAATTCGGTAGCATCTTGAAAATCCTCATTGTCGAGAGCATTATTGTTCACCGAAGATGGTTCTTGATTGACAATAATGGGACGAACCAACGGTGAATCTGTTGCATTATCACTCTCGAAGAACATCCTTGCCGCAGCATTTTCTTCAACTGCTTCAACATTGATCGAATTGAAAAAGTCATCGTACTCAAACATCCAAGGCTGACCAGGACATTTGACTGGTAAAGAGTGCCTCTGTACTCTGACTTCAGACCATTCCTCGACCCTTTTAGTCTCTAGATTCCAGACTCTTAAGTTTGGGGTGGAATAACCAAGAAAGTATCCCTCAATTGCTCTTGCCCCAAACTTTCCATTAGGATCGATTATTGTGCAAGGAGCTCCAAACGGTTCAAGATAAGACAAATCTGGTTTCCGTTTGTTAATAAGCTCAAAACAGGTCTTGTTGTGCCTTTTGACTGTAAGGACTCGGTTCAACGTATAGCATGCAGAGGACACAGCTTCAGTCCAGAATGGAATGGGCAGCTGCGACTCTACCAACATAGTCCTAGCAGTCTCGATCAATGTGCGGTTTTTACGTTCAGCGACGCCATTCTGCTGAGGAGTATAAGCTGCACTAAATTCGTGAAGAATACCTTTTGAAGTGCAAAACTCCGCCATGGCATGATTTTTGAATTCAGTACCATTGTCGCTGCGTATCCGCCTAACCTTCAAGTTATAGAGATTCTCAATCTGAACGATCAAGTTTTTGATAATACCGAAGGTTTCACTCTTATGTGCCATGAACGCCACCCAAGAAAATCTTGAAAAATCATCAGTTATCACGAGGCAATATTGATCATTCCTAATGCTTTTGTGCTTGACAGGACCGAACAAATCCATGTGCAAACGTTCAAGAGGAACAGCCACCGTATTGACTTTCTTTGTAGGGTGTCGCTTCTTCGTTTGTTTTCCTTTTTGGCACGAAACACAGACGTCTTGAAGATGGAAGTTTTTAAGAGGAACACCATTCACCAATTCATTTGATACCAAATGATTCATTTTGCGTAAGTGAATGTGACCCATTCGTCTGTGCCAAGAGATTGTGTCTTTTTCTGTGGCTTTAGAAACGAAACATGTTGCTTGTGCAGACGTTGTTATAGCTTGGCTCATATCAAGGACATACAGATCATTTATCCTTGGAGCCGACAAGAGAATCCAATCTTTTGGGATTTTGAAGCCGGGTTTCAGCACATAACATCCATTTGCATCAAAGTGTACTGAGAACTGCTTATCACAAATTTGAGAAACACTAAGAAGATTGTGATCAAGTTGTTGCACAAAGTTGATCTTGTCAAAGCTAACAACCCCGTTGGAAATCATTCCTTCACCCGTAATATATCCGCCCTTATCTCCAGCAAAAGCAACATAACCTCCTCTAATAGATTTAACGTCGTAGAGAAGCTTCATGTCGCCTGTCATGTGCCTGGATGCCCCACTATCAACAATCCAATGACTACTGACAGTTCCTCCTGGAACACCCTGCACATGAACTCAGTTGATTAGTTGGAGATGGGGACCCAAGCCATTGTGGTCTTGGGTCTTCCATTTTCATCAACAACAATTACTTCTATTCTTTGATGATTGGAAAATTGTGATGGTCCCCCTGATTCAGTAACCGTTTTTGGTTTCCAAGTCTGTTTTGTTATACCAGTGTTATTCTTTAAAAACTTAACTTCATGGTTGTCTGAAGTTTTTAAATTGTTTGGTTTGACAGAAACAGATGGTTTTTGAATCACATCGGTTTTAATCGCCTTTTCAATTTTCTTGACCTGTTGGCGTTTCTGTTTCTTTTCCCTTTCTCTTATGAGTCGGGGATCTTGTTTTTCAGAAACAGATCGCTTGCGGTCAATGTGGTCACGGGGAACATCAACTATGCCTTTTTGTTTATGAAGATACGGGCAATTTCGAACGATATGCCCAATTGTTCCACATTCAAAACATGATCTTCGTTCAACAAACCCCGAAGTATCATGTGATCGTCTTGCCGATGATGAACTTTGTGAACCCGAGGTACTAGGTTTTGAACTACTTGGTTCATTCCTTTTCATCACTGTTGTCTTTTGGACAAAATTTAGGTTAGATTGATTTGCAAACTTTTCAATTTTGTCCGTTCCCTTCGATTTCACAAAGTTCACATTCTTCTTCTTCTTCTGATTCGGCTTCTTCTGATCTTGAGTCGGTGCTTTACCTTTAGGTTTGGTATGATTTTGCTGTTTTTGCACTGTTGGTAATTTCTGATTGCCAAATTGTTTTCTAATTTCAGTCTTTGGGATAGGAGGACACTGTGTGACTGTAACATGTGGTCCTTTCTTACCCAAGAACTTACTTGTAGAATTTTCAAAGACTTTACTGATTAAAGATTGATTAACATTTTTAATAGGAAAATCTTTGTCTGAATAGATTTTATCATCACCAACAAGAGTGTACAGCAAATCCACACTCTCCGACTCTTTTGCTGACGTGGACTCGGTTGGAACAGTCTTAGCAGGTTTTGTGGGAGGATCACATAGGATATGATTCTCAAGAGGTATGTCCTCTTCTTTGATTACTGCATCAGACTTTTCCGAATCAGTATCATCGGACTCGTCATCAGAAGAATCAGCATCCTCAACCACAACTGGAGGATCCTGATTCTGTTCAGCAGTTACAAATGTATCTGCTGACACATCTGAATCTGACGATACTTCTTTCTTGTATCCGAGCCCTGCTGCAAATTCCTCAATGTCCAAAGGAACAGATGGCTCAAAGTGAGTCCTATACTCCTCATCAGGCAAAGCATCAAAATTGTTTCTCACGGGTGGTGGACATTTCTTATAGCCTATGCATGTGACATCCCGTTTCTCCTTTTGAACATCAATGATGTGATCCAACACATAGCTAGAACTCAAATAACTGTCTAACTTGAGTCGGATCGCCTCACTTTCTGTTTTAACACAAGCCATTTCTTTTTGCATAACCTCAAGACGAGTTATATACAGGTTAATGTCAGTTTGTTTTCTGGAAACCATTTTTGTCAACTCTGTTTTATCTTTCTTTAGCGTTTCAATCATTGACTTAAATTCCTTTTCATGGTTTTCATAAAACATATTGGCTTCAGTGCACTTTGAAAGATCAACGGTCAATTTCTGATTGTGAATAAATGTCACATCATATTTCTCTTGCAAAGCCTTGTGTTTGCTTTGCAATTCACACCACCTATCATTCACAGAAACATGTTTGTCTTGCAAGTCAAACAAACTAGCTTGTAAAGCATCATGTTTGCCTTGCAACTCAGACATGTTTGCCTCTAAATCAGCACATCTAACATGCAATCTATCACAATTATCACAGCTAACAGAAGTGGGTTCATCGACACATACCTGACTTGATGAACTGTCGACATTAGCCATAAAGGCTGAATGGAGAGAAGACGAAGAATAAGCAGCTTGATCCACCAAAATAGATCTTCTATCAGTTCCTGCTGCAACTTCCTCCAATAGTTCATCAATATTTGCATCGACTGACATACTTGATGTGTCATCTTCTTGATCATTTCCTGAACCCGAGGACTCTTCATCTGAACTTCCACTGTAACCTGAGCTGTTTTCATCTTCAGAAGACTCATCACCATTGGTGGAAGATTCTCCACCACTGGTGTGTTTAAGATCCTTGACAATTTCAGCAAAACAAGCTGTTCCATCTGGAGCATCGTTTCCCAACTGAATAGACCAATCACAACCTTCATCTACTTGAACCACAAGTGCCTGGTTGGCATTTGATGGTCCTGCTTGACTCTGGTTGTTGACAGGCACCAATGTGCGAATATTGTTCCTGTTCTGGTTCTGCTGGTTGCCTTGATTTCTGAAGGGATTCTGGTTTCCATGCTGAGATGGTCTTGTACATTCCCTTTTAAAATGACCCCGTTCACCACAGTTGAAACATTTAACAGCTTGCTTATCAAACCCATACTTGGTGTCTTTCTTGATTTCCAAGCTGGTTCGGCCTGTTCTTTCCATGAAATCCTTTGCTCGCCTAACAGCACTGGCAAAGGCCCACTTAATATCCATCATCTCCATCTCCTCTTTATCTATCTGCTGATAGTCTTCTTGAGTCAGATTAATGTTGCCAATCTGACCTTCCACTAATCCACAGTATGCGCTCACCACAGTGTTTAGCAGCTCCATGTGTTCCTTTGCTACTTCCACACTGACTTTAGAAAAGCTTGAGGTGTCGAGCCGTACTGTATTAGGCTTTGATTGTTGACCAGCAGATGATGTGCTTCCATAACAGGCTTGCTGTTGTGGAGGAAGTGGGTTCCCATACATGTCTGTTGGAACTGTAGATTGAGGAGGAAGTGGATTCCCATACATATCTGTTGTTCCGGGAGATCGAACTGGTAATGGATTCCCGAACATATCAGTTGGTCTGAGCGGTCGTTGGCTTTGCTGTTGCTGTTGAGGAACTGGTTCTAGCAGATTTCCATACATGTCTGTCTTTGGAGGAACCGGCACTTGGATAGTATTGCCATACATGTGAGTGCTAGTCACAAATGCTGTTTGAATTGGAGCATGCGAAGAAGGTTTTGTAGAAGTGCTAGAGGTTCCAAAATACATTTCAGGATTTTGAGGCACGGAAATTCTTTTCGCCTTCAGAGTTTCTTCCTGATTCTTGTTTTCTAGAATTTGAACAAAGTCGTTGAAGCTCGTTGTAGCTAAAGTACCATTGTACTTCATGATTTCCAAGAACGTATTCCACTGAGGTGGCAACGCATCTGCAAACCTTTTCACAATCTCTGCAGGAGTTGTAACTACCCCAAAATTTGTCAATTCAGTCAACAAGTGATTAAATCGACTTGTCAAATCACCCAACGACTCATTCTCCATACAAGTAAAACCATCAAACTCTTTCCTTAGCAGTTCTTTTCTCAATTGGCGTGTCGCTTCATTTCCAACGCCCCTTGTTTTCAACGCGTCCCACAACCTCTTCGTTGTCTTGTAACTGACGAATTGATGATAGATATCTTTACTTAAGGCCTGAGTGAGAATGGCGTATGCCTTCTTTTCTAGATCATAGACCTTCTTCTGATCTTCCGTGAGATCTGCAAACGTAGCAGCAGATGATGCGGCAACCTCTATTGTCTGATCGAAATCAGTAATAAACCGCAACCACAATTCTGTATTTTGGCCAAGAACGTATGTATGAAATCTATCAATCCATCCTGGATATTCATACAAGTGCATCAACTTTGGGGGCCGATTCAAGCTTCCAGTTTCGCTCTCGCTTAAGAGAATGCTTTGAACACTTGGAACTTGATTGGATACAAATGCCCATTGACCGGTAGAAATTGCATTAGCTTGTGAAGATACCGGTGCGGAAGATGACGGGGTACCAAAATACATATCTGTATTTACCAAAGTATTCCACCTTGGATTCATTTTTGATCAGCCGAAGGATACCTGTCGAAAGACTTGAAAAACACAAACTGTTAAACACAAACAGACTAGTGATCGAAAGATCAACACCTGTTCGAAGGATCAACAGGGTTCGAAAGATCTCTGTTGAATTTCGAACAATGTTTTTCGAAAGATTCTCCAAACGAAGGATCCTTATCTTTCGAAAAAGGACTGTAGACCGAAAGATGTATGCTTCGAGAAGATTCCTTGGTTCGAAGGATGATGATCTATCGAACCTCCACTGATCGAAAGATGGTCTTTCGAAATGATTCCTTGGTTCGAAAGATGATTGATCTATCGAACCTCCACTGATCGAAAGATGGTCTTTCGAGTTCGAAGGATATCTTTCGAACTTACTGACACGGTTGACAAATGTGACAGGTAGGTGAAAAGTTGACGGGTTGGTGAGAACTTTCGGCAGAAAGTATGTTCAGACCATATCTTTCAGGTCTGAACATGCAGGTTTTCACCAACCGGGTAATGTCCAATATTTTAATCAAAATACAACTTCCAACACACAAACACTTGGTAATTCAAATTTTTAAGATCAAATGTGTAAAATTATGATGAACACTTAGAATATCGGTTGAAGATATGAAGAACAAACCCAGAAATATGAAATTTCCAGCAAGCCGACAACTATCCAAAACCCGTTTTTGCTTGAAACTTCACTAAAAACCCATTTTTAACATGTGATAATGAAAAGTGACAAGGTTTTTATAAGAACAAACAGCAAAAACCGCAAGATTTCCAGAAAATATGAGCTTTAAACACCCCGAAAACACTCGGTTTTAACAAGGAGAAGAGCCAAGGCTCTGATACCACTTGTAGGTCCGGCTAGGGGAGGATCTAGTCGCCTAATCCTTGTGTACAAACCAACCCGGTTGTGCGGAATCCAACCGAGATAGCAAACCGAGATAGAACACGTAAATAAACAACACACAAGACTCAACGATTAACACCACTTGTATTAATGCGTATGAAAGGTCCGTTACAAGCACAAGGTTTACAAATCAGTTCTGCAAACTCTCTCTAGTGTGTGTGTGTTCCTTATCTGTCTCTCTGTGTCTCTCTATCGAAGTGAACACAACACACGGGTATTTATACCCAAACAAGCATGATCTGGTCGAAGGATCAGATAGGATGATCGAAGGATCATCTATCGACCAGAAACAGCTCGAACGATCCATAAGTACCACGAAAGATGGGATCTTTCGTGGTCCATCTATCGAATGACATCTTTCGAGCAGGTCATCGAAGGATATAGGCAATCCTTCGATGGCACATCCTTCGACCCAATATCTTACAAACATAATGTTGACTGTTTGGCCAAGTCAAACCAGGAGGATGGTTGACTTGGTCAAACTTACAAGACTAACAAGACATCGTTTGGTATAAAGACAAAATACAGACAAAGTACAGACACAAGTGCACTAACAGTTCATCAAGCTTAAAACCCTAGATTATTCTCTATATGTATCATGTCATATGCAATTGTAAAACTTGTCTGGGCTTAATGATATAACTTAGTTGCAGCCTGTGGACGTAGGTCCCCCCACTGGGACTCAACCATGTAAAATTCTTGTGTCGTGTTTATTTTCTGTCTGCGTATTTATATCGTTTGTACGTGTGTGTGTTGGTTCTCATGCGCCGCTTGAGACCTAACAGGATCATGGGTCACAATGGTAACTTTTTACAGGCCGGGTTGAGTTGAAACACATCTTGTCGGAATTTTTTACAAGGTTTTGTGCATTTAACGATGACTTTCAAGTTTTAACCCATTTCCTTTGAAGCTAGGTTCTTTATTTTACCGGTGTAGGATAAAACAAAAGTTGAACTTATAAATGGGTTATGAGTAACTTACTTTACTATGATAAGCAAACTCCAGTTGTTCGGAAATATCTTCACGAAGTGGCAGCCAATCAAGACCCCCTTAACGAGCAAACCAATGGCCTCTTAAAACACGACGATTATCTCCATCCCAATAAACAGGAAAACAATGTCTTCTTACTAAATCTACCTACAATTGAAAGAATATAATGATTCCAAGATATCTACATAAGAACTAGACGAAGCAATTTCAATTTGTTAATTTATAAATGGGCGGGGCCGATTCATTTAGACCTGTTACCGAACCCGCGTATTACCTCATACAAGCCTCCTTTCACAGGGACACCGACTCTTTCTTCCTCATTAAAATACGGTTCTGCTGCTTTCGAGTCCTCTAACGGAAACGGTTTTAGCAGCGGATCTGATTTGGAAACTGAAGCCGGTGACCCTTTTGGACCGTCACTACATTCAGCATATTCTTTCCACCATATAGATAGCAATTTCTCTTCTTGCTGTTATATGTACAAATATATATAATGATTCATTTGTATACTACCGTATAAAAGTTTATATAAAGGGAAGTGTTTATATAATAATGATGAACATTAATAACTGCAAACACTTATAGGATGACCTGCAAGAATGATGCTTCTATTGCAAGAGAATCTCTCATACCAAATCGAAAATATTCACTTTTCTCTACTGTTTCCGCACGCGGGACCGCAGCAGCTACCTCTGCACATAAGCAGTGGAATCAAGATGACACATTGTATATATTGTTTGGCTAATATCCTTAAGGAAAGTAATTAGTTATTCATAACGCCAAACATGGAAATCTGTAATTTCAAGGCATTGTGAAATGAGAAATAAAAACAAATTGTATACAAACTATACTACACTTTAAGTAAAAGAGAAGTCCTATACAAATACCACATCTATATATCACCAGTACATGGAATTTTGACGTTGAATAATAACGTGAAAACAATTTAATCTTGAAGTTGATGCCTAGCTAATTTATTAAAGATGTGCGAACTCGTTATATATGTGTGTGTATGCATATATATATATATATATATAGAGAGAGAGAGAGAGACACAAGATCCTTTGTTCATATTAATATCACTTTTTGTATTTATCTTGCTATTTTGCTAGAATTATGAGGTACTAAAAATATAATCTTCTTCGTAACAGTCTCAATAGTTGAATAAACATAAGGTGACCTACTAAAAGTGATGTTACCTAAGTTATAGGAAAACAATATGATCCTAACTATGTTCGGGACCAGAAAAACGATATGATCTTCAAGAAAAGCTGCTATAACATGTTTTTCAATACTATTCATAGCTTTGCCAAACATCCACTCTTACGTGGAAAACTACTAAATGCCAACATAAGACCCATAAATCATATCAACAATCACCATGTCATACACCACATATCCTATCAGTTAAATGGAAATGTCTGATTTCATCATGTCTTTATCCTTGCTGTTCATACACCCTACTTTTGCGTAAGACTAACATCTTCAATGGTTCTCCGTCTTTCAAGAATCATTTGATCCCAACTAAGTTAAGAGATCGTTCATCGCTAAAAAAATAATTTCTCTAGAGTTTCATAATTTTATATCTGACATCTTTATAAACTAGAACTTCTTAAAAACACAAAACAACACGAAAACGGTGTAAAGATAATTTCCTAAGACATCAAGACCAAAGCCATGTTTGCTACTCCACAAAATAATAACCAAACCAGAACATTAAAAACTCAAAAACTTCAGGCCAAAATGCAATGTATAGCATAACAACTACTTCAACTACAAAAGTATTTACCATTTGGATCAAATTATCAAAACATATAAAATGTGGTACATTGTTACAACTATTCTACCAACAAACTCACCATTTTTCTCCATTGGAACCTTACGAAAATACCACCTAACATCACCCCCATCAGATGGGCTTTTGGTGTGTGCAAGATACTTCTTTCTCCCCTCACACTGATGTATTTCATCAGCCAATCTCATTATATTTGACGCGGTATTCTTCAACAAATCAGCACTACTTTTCTCCTCTTTATCCCCATCAGTTTCCCCATTGGAGATGACCCAATACAGATTCAGGTTTCGTTCAGGCAATTCATCAAACAGGTGGCGTGCAATAAATCCATACTATAAGACGTATACAAGGAAAATAAAAAAAAAGTAACTTTACTTGATTTTAAAAGTTCTTTGTAATAGAACTTTTAAAATTTATTGTAATACAACCTTACTTACCTATACTACTAAGGTATTTAAGTACAAAATACTTGTTTTTTATTAGCCAACGATAGCTACATCATCCAACACTAATAATCACCGGTCACAAAAATACTGCATCAACATACTCCCCCTTGACTGATCATATCAGGTCTTCACTCTTCTTTGGCAAGACTTGATCTTCTGGATCTGCACTGTGATCTTCAACCGTTCTAATTAAAGACTTGTTGTCGATCAATTTTGTATGGTCGTTTTGTGAAATCCGACGAATCCAATATCAAACACCATAGTTATCCCCCTTAACTGTAACCACCTCCAAATTAAGCTAACACGAACCAACCACTTAAGGTATTAACGCTCGATTCTCTGATCTTCAAACTTAACCGACATATGATAGAGAAGATGAAATTGCAATGCTCAACATCCAACAAATCTGTTTCCACAAAGACAAGAAATTCAGTTCGATAAGTTAATAACAAATTGAAGTCCGATATTTTGTACAACTAGCAAAACTTGATCTTCTTCTTAAACAGATGTGTCTGATTTCATCTAGTATCTTCATGACTCCACCAATTAACTGATGTCTTTCATATCTGATCTCCCCCTCAAGGTAAGGGCCTCCAGATTAATTAGAGAATAACCAACTTGGAAGAGGACCAATAATGCTAATCATCTCTACTATAATCATCATATAATAAACGTTCAATCTTCAACTAATTGTCCAACGACCAATCAGTTTCATCACAAACACACTCAACTAAATCATGAACACACTTGACAAAATCAACCACACCAACTCGATAGTAATCATCATGTAACCAAAGTAACTAGAAAGATTGACCCGCCTAATTTAATCATCACACACAATGAGAACCCAAATTAGTTCATCTGACGTGAGATTTCCGAATTAAGTGATCAGCCTAATTAGTCATCACCCATATCCGACACGATCAATCAAATCCAAAACTATAACATGATTTTGTTTCAATTACGTCCAACGAGCATTTCAGTGTTGCAAAGAAACAAATAATTTTAGAAAATTTAATCCCTTTTTTCTTTGCAAAAACTCCCAAATTCAATAAATCTCCTCTTTTTTTTCTTTCAAACTATAAGCTCTACCCTTGAAACGACCCACAAATCAACTAATAATTCCGGCCCATGTAGAGTTCTCACATAAGGCCCAAATATGACTTGTAACACCTGACCCAAATCCATAACCATGCTAAATCCATAACCATGCTAACTCCATAACCCCACTATTCCATAACCATGCTAACTCCATAACCCCACTATTCCATAACCATGTTGATTCATAACTGTTGATGCATTTTTAGTGTCTGTAACTAGTCTTGTTTAACGATGTATTTTGTAATGGTCTTTTATTAATTATCGAGTCTGTATGTTATGTTGACCAAGTCAGATATCCTCCTATCTACTTGTGTACAACTTATTTGTCTCTTTTGGTATGTAATGTATTATGAACAATGCATGTTGCATTAAAGGGTAGTTTTGTCATTACTATGTTTATATGTTGCTGATTGTTGCTGTCTGATAACAGGAACAAACACAACAGTTGCAGTCCTCGACGAAACAGACTTCTGATTCGTCGGAACACTTCATGGCGAAACAGACTTCTGATTCGTTGAAGGTCATGACGAATCAGACCTTGATTCGTCATGTATTGGGCTGTTCCAGGCCCAATGTCTGGCCCATGTTCAGATTCGTCAAACACTTGTGTGTTTCGTCGACATCAGTGGCCCAGGGACTATATAAGCAACACTTTGTGTTCATTTGAACTCAGAGATGAGAAACAGACCATAGTAACAAAACTCTGCCAAAATTTAGTCTGAACTGTGTTTGTATCAGTTGTTATCGGTTCTCATCCCGTTAATCAATAGATTGTGTTTCATTGATTAATCCGTTGTTATTTATGCTATATATGTTTGATTTGGCATAGTTACGTGGATTCCGCACACGTAACCGTGTTTACTATAAACAAGAGATTCGGTTCGTAATCGATCCTCAGATTCCGGGACCTACAAGTGGTATCAGAGCATTGGCTCTTATCCTTGTTTAAAATCAAACTTGTTCGGTTTTTATCAAGTATTTTGTGTGTGTTTTTCTGAAAAACTTGTTCTTGAAAAATTAATATTTTCTGAAAAATATTCATAAATCTGCTGTTTTAGTGTTGTTTGCTACAGATTTTTATCAAAAACCTAAGTTAGATTGTTTGTTTATGCTTTAAACCGGGTTTTTAGTGAAAATCTAGTATATTTTCGTGTTTCGGAAATTTATCGGTGATCGGAAAACTCATCGGAAAACTCATGTTCTTGGATGTGTTCTTGAAATATTCATAGTTGTTCTTAGATAAGCTGAGAATTTGATCTGTTTCAATTGTTTAAAACAAGTGTTGAACTTAAAATAATATTACTTGACTTTTGTGTAAAAGTTGATCATTGGTCACAGTTCCTGTTTCGTTGAAAATAAGAAGTAACAAACATACCTTGTGTCAGGTTAAATATCTTGTTGTCTCTTCTTATCCTTGACCGATCAGTAGATATTTTAAATATCTAAACCAACTGACTTTTACCCAGTTTTGACGAAACACACAGCCGACGAATCACATCTGTTTCGTCGCAACCCCTTTGACGAATCAAAAGTCTGTTTCGCCACAACATCTTTGACGAAACAAATTCTGTTTCGCCACGAATCACAATTATCACAAGTCTGTTTCGTCGTCATTCATTCAGACGAAACAAACCTGTTTCGTGAACTCTGTTTCGTCGAAAACAGATCTGTTTTAAACAGAAGACTTATATCAGCTTGCTTACTGTTTGTTTACAAGAATTTGTGCAGGTACTATCATACATACATCAAATATGAGTTGTACTAGTCCATGGGATTGGAGTATGGATTCTAGACCACGTGAAGATCCAACGTCCGCAGCAGCGTGGGTGAAGAGTGTTTATGGTCAACCAACTATAAGTGCCGGACAATGGGCTTTGGCATCTAATCAGAACCAAAACATTCAAAATCTGTTGATTAGTGAGAGCGAAACGGGTAGCAACAATCGCCCGCCAAAGTTGAATCATATGAACGAGTTTCCATCATGGAAAGGTCGTTTCATTACATATGTTCAAGGTCAAAGCACGGATATTTGGAGGTGTTTCATTACTCAACACAATGATGCTCTTGAAGTAGCAGCGTCAACGGCCGAAGGTTATACTAACATGCAGGAAAATGACAAGAAAGCATATGAATTTGAGAAAAAGTCATTTGCTGTTCTTACTCAAGCACTTCATAAAGATATCTATCATCAGTTTTCTTATTGTACGGACACGAAAGCCCTATGGGATTGTTTGGTGACAAGAGGAGAAGGAAACGCAGCTTCCAGAAAGACACGGCATGATTTATTAAAGAAAGAGTTCGAATCGTTCCAGTTCTTGGAAAACGAAACTCTAAATGATATGACCACACGGTTTTATCATTTGATTAGTGAGATGTATGCCTATGCTGTTACTGCATCTCAAAAGGAAGTTTGTGCACGATTTGCTGATTCTCTACCACCAAAGTGGAGTCCATACATTGAGCTTCTAAAGCATACAGGTATTCTAGATGCTGACACTATAACTATCTATGAATTTGTACAGAAGCTGGAACATAAAAATGATGAAGAAATCCGAAAAGCAAAACGCATTGCTGCTCCTCAGAATATTGAAATGTATTGTGGTGGAGGTTTTGACCCGTCAGCTAGTCTGAGGCAACCAAAGTTACAAACGGCGTTTGTATCAGATACAAACTCTTCTCCGTTTCCTCAACAAACTCAGACTTATTCTGGAGGAGGTTTTATTCCTTTTATACCTCCAGTAAATACTACTCCAACTCAAGCATATTCAGGAGGAGGTTTTAATCCATCCCTACCACAACAACAAGTCCAACCACAACAACAAGTCCTACCACAACAACAACAGCAAGCTCATTATACCAACAATCCTCCAACTCCAAACCCTAACACAGTCAAAGTTGATACATCAAACCTCTCAAATGTTAGCATTGAAGTAGCAAAGGAACATATGGAACTTATTAATACCATGGTCAGTGCTTACTGCGGTTTGGTCGCAGGTCAAATTGGAAACATCAATTTAACCAACGAAGATTATCTACAAATCAACCGTGATGAAATGGAGTTGATGGATATAAAGTGGGCATTCGCAAGTGCTGTTAGAAGGGCGAAGGACTTTATGGTTCGAACAGGAAGAAGTTCTTTGGAAAGCAAACAAGATACAAAGTACGGTTTTGATAAAGAAGCAGTTACATGCTTCAATTGTGGGGAAAAGGGTCACTTCAAACGTGAGTGCACTCGACCAAGCAGACAAGGCAATCAGAACCCATTCCGTAATCAGACGAGTACTTCAAATGCAAGTCAAGACAATCGTGGAAAAGGGATAGTGGCTGTAACCAACACCACTAACCAGAATCAGTCTGGACCATCAAATGAAAGTCGTGCATTAACCGTACAAGCTGATGAAGGGTTTAATTGGTCTTTACAACTTGGGGAAAGTGATCAAGGTAAAGGAGGAACGGCGTGTTATGCAAAAATAATCAATCACATCAAGCACGTTCATAAGGAAGAATTTTCTGATAGTGACGATAGTTCTGGTAATTCCGGGAGTTCTGATGAAGAAAGTTCTACTTCGAGTTCTGAATCTGATGTGAACAAAGAAGCAAGTTCTAATCTTGATGACTTATTGAATGAAGCAGAAGATTTGAAATGTCAGAAATCAGTTCTGATCAAGAAGGCTGAGGTAGTATCTAAAGAAATGGAGAAGTTCTTTTCTGAAGACGGATCTTTCTCTTATCAAACTGCCTTTATGGCAAATGTCTCAGCTTCTACAAGTCAGGTCAAATCTGAAATTCTTATCAACTGTAGAGATTGTGAGTATATGAAAAGTGAATTTGATAGAATAAAACTTGAATGTGATACGATTCATATTCACAATCAGAGTTTAGTTGTTGAAATGGCTAAATGCAAAGAAGCGAATATGGCTTTGATTCGAAACGAAAAAGAATTTAAATCTATGATTGAAATTCAAAAGAAAAATGTTTCCGAAGTGACAAAAACTGTTTATCATAAACAAGTTAGTATAAATGAATACATTAACATTGTTGAGGAAACTAAAAAGGAACTAGCCATTGCCAAATGTGAGCATGATGCAATCAAGCAAAAATTGGAGAGTTACTCTAACTCCCGATTTGTGCTCGATCACATTATTGATGTTCAACAACTAAAGGGAAACAAGAGAGGTGTTGGGTATAAGAAGTGTCCGCCCCCTTTGAGACATGATTATACTTATATGCCTGATGAAGAAGAAATGCCACGGTTTGAATCCAGTGTGCCTCTTGATTATGAGGAAGTAACTACTGGCCTAGGATTCAAATCGGACAATTCTCCAAGTACAAATTCTGAGCAAAAAGAGTCAACATCTACGAAACAAGGTCCTCCAACCATTGAGGACTATGAGTCGTCGGATGATGAATCTGAATCAGATGTGAGTAAACAGGATAAATCACTTGACAAACTTAAAGGAGTAGAAGTTCCAATTGAGAATCATATTCTGTGTGATCCTCCTACCCCTGCTGTTCAACCTGTTGTTCAACAAGTGATAAATCCTGTGTCTACTGTTAAAAGTAATATTGTGTTGTACACTTTGGTTGGTGACTCTAAAATCTATTCAGATAATGATTTTCCAATTAAAAATGTCAATCCTTCATTGATTGATAATGTTTTTGAAAATAACACAAGTAAGTTTGTGGGAAAGTCGATTCAGGGAGTTAATGTGACTCAATGTAATCCAATTCCTAAGACTGAAATTAAAAAGAAATTTGGAAATCAGAAATCACCGTCAAAGCAACAACCTATTGCTTCTAAGAGTAAACAATCAGATCAACGAGCTAAAGTGTCAAATGTTTCTAAATCAAAATTTGAAACAAAAGGGGCTCGTTTTCAGAAGAAAAACAGCAATGTCAAATTTGTGGAATCGAGGGGTACAGATAAAATTGAGACTTTTGCTAACAAGTCAAACACTGATTTTGTACAAGTCAAAATTTTAAAACGTGATAGTCAAAACAATTACACTCAACATTCAAACGGGTGTGATGAAAAAGCTAGTACCTCGGGTTATACAAATTCGACATCTGATCGTCGATCCAGTTCTCCTATGTTTGTTGAAAGGAGAACGTGTTTTAAATGTGGAGAGTTTGGGCACATCATCAAAGATTGTGCTAACACTCCGAAAGCGAAATTTGTTGAAAAAGCATCACCTGAATCGATTCACCCTAAATGTCGTCCTGTTTCACCTAAACATGATAAAAGAACTATTAAAGAACAGGAATCGAAACAACGACATCAAAATGTGAAGAAAATAGAAAAGGCTTTAAAACCTAAGGTCAATTCTGTTCCAAGGGAACCAAGTTCACCTGTAAAACCAGAAATTTCAAAATTTGTTTACAAAACTCAATCTGGTAAACAAAAACAAACTTGGAAACCTAGGAAGAGTGAAGGTTCAGGGGGAGCTGTTTGTTTGGAAAACCATCAACAAATCGAGATCACTATTCGTGATGCTCAGGGACGACCCAAGACCACATTGGCTTGGGTCCCCATTCTTAACTAATCATTGGATGATATGTGCAGGATGTTCCAGGAGGAACTATTAATAGTCATTGGATTGTTGATAGTGGGGCATCTAGGCACATGACGGGCGACTTACGACTTCTATATGATGTGAGAAACATTAAAGGAGGCTATGTTGCTTTCGCTGGAGACAAAGGCGGTTACATCACTGGAGAGGGAATGATTTCCAATGGTGTGGTATGTTTCGATAAGATCAATTATGTTCGTCAAATTGATCATAATCTTCTCAGTGTGTCGCAAATATGCGATAAAAAGTTCACCGTGCATTTTGATGATGCCGGTTGTTATGTGCTTAAACCTGGTTTCACAATTCCTGATGAATGGATTCTCTTATCGGCTCCAAGAATCAATGATCTTTATGTTCTTGATATGAGTCAAGCGATTACGACTTCTGCACAAGTCACATGTTTTGTCTCGAAAGCCACGGAGAAGGAGTCTATATCTTGGCACAGAAGAATGGGACACATTCACTTGAGAAAAATGAACCATTTGGTGAAAAACAATCTTGTGAATGGCGTACCTGTGAGAAGTTTTCATCTACAAGATATCTGTGTTTCGTGCCAGAAAGGGAAACAAACAAAGAAGTCTCACCCTTTGAAGAAAATCAACACTGTTGGCATGCCTCTCGAACGTCTTCATATGGACCTCTTTGGACCTATGAGACACAAAACAACGTTCGGAGATGTGTATTGTTTAGTAGTTACTGATGACTACTCTAGATTTTCTTGGGTAGCTTTTATGGCACACAAGAGTGATACTCCTCAAATCCTCAAGGATCTTCTTACAATGTTGGAAAATCTCTACTCGTTGAAAGTTAAGAGGATCAGAAGCGACAATGGAACTGAATTCAAAAACCGGATTATGGACGAGTTCTGTACTTCTAAAGGCATTCTTCATGAATACAGTTCTCCTTACACTCCACAACAAAATGGTGTCGCGGAGAGGAAGAATCGGACGATAATTGAAACTGCAAGAACAATGCTGGTAGAGTCGGCGTTTCCTGTTCAGTTCTGGGCAGAGGCTGTGTCGACTGCTTGCTACACATTAAACCGAGTTCTTACGGTTAAGAGACATGGCAAGACTTGTTTCGAACTTCTACAGAAAAGGAAACCAGATCTTTCAATTCTAGAACCTTTTGGTGGTCCATGCACTATGATTGATCCAGATGGAAAGTTTGGAGCGAAAGCTATCGAGGGTTTCTTCCTTGGATATGCTACACCAAATTTTCGTGTTTGGAATCTGACTACCAAAAAGATTGAATTATGGAGTGAAGTACGGGTTCAGAGATATACAGATCCTGTTAAAGCTCCAGGTGATCCTTGGATGTTCGATTATGATGGGCTATTCAATTCCTTTGACCTGCCAACTTTTGATGAAGATTCTGCAGCTGCTAGAATGATATTTGATAGTGACAATGCTGCTGAGTCATCATTAGTTAGACCTGTTGTTGTTAACTCACAAAGTTCTAATTCGTCTAACAACACGGTTCAAAATGAGGAAGTTGAGAATGCTACTGAATACAATGAGTCATCAGAAGAAGATGAAGAAAATCTTGATGCGACTGAAGGTACTAAATCTCCAGTTGTTCCTGTTCAGGGTATTTCTGTTGATACTCCTCATGTGCAAGTCGATGATACTGCTGAAGGAAATGCATCCACTTCTACGCATATTCCAGGTGTAGAGTTGGTTGTTGATCTTAATATTAACAATTTGGGTGTTAATGCTCGTGTTCCTGAAAATCCTGAAATGAGGATACACGATACCCATCCACAGCAGAATATCATAGGAGATGTCCAACAAGGTGTGCAGACACGTAATTAGCTGAGAAACAACCCGAGTGCTGGTTTGTATTCAGCTATTAGAGAATCTGGTCTACAAAATGATTGGTCTTTCGCGTGTTACGTTTCACAAGAAGAACCAAAATCTTATAAGGAAGCTTTAAAAGATAATTCATGGGTTGAAGCCATGCAGGACGAACTGCAGCAATTTCAAAAGCTTGGTGTTTGGAAGCTTGTTAAAAAACCGGAGAATTACAAGAAAATTGGAACACGATGGGTTTATAAATGCAAGAAAGATGATCGTGGAGTTGTTATTCGCAACAAAGCGAGACTGGTTGTTCAGGGCTTTCGTCAGATTGAAGGCATTGACTACAATGAAGTTTATGCACCTGTTGCACGTCTGGAAGCTATTCGAATCTTCTTAGCTTATGCTTCTTTCAAAGGATTCAAAGTTTACCAGATGGACGTTAAAAGTGCTTTTCTTCATGGTATTGTTCAAGAAGAGGTGCATGTCGAACAACCTCCAGGTTTTGAAGATCCTATTCACCCAGATCGGGTTTGGTTGCTCAACAAAGCTCTTTATGGTCTACATCAAGCACCTAGGGCTTGGTACGCAACCTTATCAAACTATCTTCTGGAGAATGGATTTAGACGAGGTCTTATTGATTGCACACTCTTTATCAAAGAACAAGATGAAGATCTTCTGCTGGTGCAGGTATATGTTGATGATATAATATTTGGGTCTACTAATGACTCTTTGTGCAGGCAATTCGAACGTGTTATGCAAGAAAAGTTCGAAATGAGCGCTATGGGAGAAATGAATTTCTTTTTGGGCCTTCAAGTTCAACAAACAGAGTCTGGGATATTCATCCATCAGACTAAATATGTTGGTGACATTTTGAGCCGATTCCAAATGTCAGATGCAACGCCCATTGGTACCCCACTTCCGCAGAATCACGGGATTACTCCGGATTTGAAGGGAGAAAGCATCAACTCCTCGTACTATCGTGCCATAATCGGATCTCTCATGTATCTTACCGCTTCGAGGCCTGATATCATGTACCCAACATGCTTACTAGCAAGATATCAAGCAAACCCGAAGGCCTCTCATCTGTCAGCTGTCAAAAGGATTCTACGCTATTTGAAGGGATGCCCAGACCTCGGTCTTTGGTACCCTAGGGATGATAGTTTTGAATTAATTGCATACAGTGATTCTGATTTCGGTGGTTGCAAAATCGATGGCAAATCGACAACAGCAGGATGTCAGTTCCTAGGAAATCGACTCGTCACGTGGCAGTGCAAGAAGCAAACGTGTGTTGCTACATCAACATGTGAAGCAGAATATATTGCTGCCTCGAGTTGTTGCTCCCAAGTTCTTTGGATACAACAACAAATGCGCGACTACGGTTTAGAATTCCTATCTACTCGTATTTTTGTTGATAATAATGCTGCCTTGCAAATCACTAGAAATCCTGTGCAACATTCTAAGACTAAACACATCGACATTAAATATCACTTTATCCGTGACTGTTTTGATAAGAGGTTAATCGATGTCGTTCATGTCCCCACTGATCACCAACGTGCCGACCTGTTTACAAAAGCTTTTGATAAATCACGTTTTGATTATCTACTTTTGGTCAATGGCATTAAGGTGATACCCGAGTAAACTTCTTTGGCTGATCGTTTTTGTAAATATTTTCTTTATAAACTTTGAAAATTCAAAAAGATTTTAGTTTTCGTAAACTTTGCGAATTTTAGGGGGAGATATTTCAAGAAAATATAAAAACATTGCAAAAGTTCAAAATCCAAAAAGATGTCTTTACTTTCTGTCGTTTCGTTTGAAAAATTCAAAAATTCAAAAACAATAGAAAAACCAAAAATGAGTTTCTTGGATAAAGGAAAATGATGAAATTCACTGGTGTGGTCGGTCAATGTGCTCAAAATGCAAAATAAAAAAAAATGATAAGTATCTCTACTAACGATGTATCGGTAGGCTCACAATCAGATTAAAATGTGCAGGATGATACAAACCTAACAGACTTCAAGTCAGGTGGGAACTGCTCATTGGCATATGGTCTTAGTACCGAAATCTCGTTTGAGAGATTGCCGAGATCTGAAATATTCGGTCTTTATGCTGCTTATCATCTGGGTATCATGGTTGTATCAAACCGTAAAAATAACGGAGACGAAGTCTAAGATCTTCCATGATACTATACATACGTGTACATACTGCATTCGACCTCAATAAGTGATCAACAATCACATGTCCAAACAAAATAAGTGATAAATTATCACAGATTCTTTGCGGGAGTCAAGTTCGTCTCTCTGCTGTACGGAAGTACTGACCTGTTCACGGACTTGCTCCTGTGCCCTCATGCATCTGAAAATCAAGTTCCTCATCAATAAGTGATTTTATCACATAGGGCTTGTTTTCAATCAAAATAAGTGAGTCTCTCACATTTTTATACGGTCAAACAGATGATAAACGGTATACTCACCGGTAAGATGAATTCTCGTGCATACCTTGATACGGGAATGTGTCGTGAGTGGATTTACATCGACTTGTAAGTATAATCCTTACCGTTAATCGTATCTCTTAAATTATGATTATGTCTGATCAGTTTGAGCTTATGTGGACCACAATACCGATAATCGAGGTAGTATACTTATCCAGAGCTTTAAACAGAATCAAAATCATGTTGACTAAGACCGTAAGCTGGTATGATTCCTTGTCCTTGAGATTCGCAAAAAGGTTACACTTGTATAGTTGTTTACTGTTTTTAACAGTTTTCCGCATTTTCATTCAGTTTACCATGCTTTAAATTTGTTTTTAGTATATTTGTGTAAAGTTCGTTTCTGATTAAGCCGAAGTTGTTGCTTGGTGTTTTATACCGGAAGCCTGAAACCTTCTTCATAAAAACGTTCTTGCATTTGAAAATTCAAACTGAATGGAATTGTGTTCATAATCTGTTTAGACTGCAAAATATTTCCAGTCTGTGTTACTGTTTTTGACTGCAAAATATTTCCAGCCTGGGTGTTGCTGTTTTTGAAAAATCTGTTGTTGAAACAGACCTGTCACGAATCACAAGTGGTGACGAATCACACTAGTCGACGAATCAGACCTAAGTTGGTGAATCAAATCTGATTCGTCATAACATACGACGAATCAAAGGAGCCCAATTCTGTTTCGTCATGGGCTAAAGTTTAGGCCCAAGATCAAGCCCAAAGTTTCTGATTCGCCGGGCCCATCTCAGTTTCGTCGAATCCTCTGATTCGTCGAGACAGGGCGGAGTATATATAGGTCCCACATGGTCACTTTTTCAAAACATCACAGTTATCTTCTTCTTCACACAACCAAACACCCAAACCTACGGTTTCTCTTCAAATCGCTCAAAACTCTGTTTTTAATCAAAATTTCACAAACTTCAAAGTTAGAAACATGTTCTGATTCTCATTCCGAACACTTTGAACCGTCGGGTTTTTCATCCTAAAACCCTCAAAAACCCTTTTGAAATCATTGTTTTTCTTTCATTAAATATGTGTTGTTGTTGCATGTTGTTGTGTTTTCATTATAATCTGATAGATTTAGGTTATCTGTGTTTGATTTGCTTTGATTTGTTAGTGGGTTTTTATAACCAAAAACAGGGGTTTGTACTTAATGATGGTATTATCTGTTTTTACAAGGTTTTTGTTCGGAAAAACATTTATGGGTGTTTATAAATGGGTTGGGTAAATAATGTTGATTGAATGTGTTTATGTTCATATCTGATGTTTGTTTTAAACCCAATCCGGCGAAACTGAGAAAACCCCCAAATCGACGAATCTGATTTAACCCTAATTTCGGCGAATCACACATTCGACGAATCAGACGACGAATCAAACATGACGAATCAAAATGGAATGAAATAGACTCGACGAATCAAAAAGTCGACGAATCAAACCAGTCAATGGTCAAACCTCTGTTTCGTCGTTCAATGTTCTGTTTCGTCGCTGATCATCTGTTTCGTCGTCAATGCCTTAGCAGTTTTCTGATGTTGCTGTTTGTTCACAGTAGACTTGTTTAAATCAGTTATCTGATATGTGAATACATGAAAGTGTATTCATACATGTCTAAATGCTATGTTATATAAATTATGACTTATTCTGGACATTTTCATGTACAGATGGCTCCTAAAGCACAGCAAGAAAAGGGAAAACGCAAGAAGGCAATCAAGAAAGAAAACAAAACCGAAGAAGAGATTATGTCAGAAAAACGCCATAATCAAGTTGCATATTTGGATCCGGAAGACAAGCTCGTTGAATTTAAAGATATGACGAAGTGGATCAGGGAGTCACGCATCAATTATGCTGTTACATACTCGACACCCGTCTACAAATCTCTCATTAAAGCGTTCTGGGATTCTGCAAACGTTGTTCAAATCGATGGAAAGGATATTATCAGAGGTCGTGTTAATGATCTGTATGTCGTTGTTACTCCGGAGATATTGAATCAAGTTCTTCAATTACAAGATCAACCGAATGCACCTTATTCAATACCAATCATGTGTTCGCGAGGCTGTTTACTAAGGATGAAATGCACAGGAGATCTTTTCGTCAAACAAATTAACAAAGGTGATCTTCCATTAAGATACAAGTTTTTATTACATGTGCTTATTCAGAGTCTCAGCAATAGACGATCTGGATATGATATGGCGGGAGATGATCTTGTTGGCTTCATGGTTGCTTTAGTGTTAAACAAACCGTTTAGCATCTCGAAGTACATATTTAGCAACATGAAAGAGAACATGACAAGGACTGGTAGTAGAACCACAGGAAACAAGTTTTGGATGTATCCACGGTTTCTGCAAATGATAATGAATGTTCAGCATCCAGACCTTCCAAAAGATGAAAATGATCTGTTGAAAATAGAGGAAATGAATTTTAACTCCTTACGACTAATCAAGACGATGGCAGCCAAGAGATACAAAGAAAGTGTTCCTCCAAGGAAGCTTTTTGGAGCTCTAGTGAATCCTGATTATGTTGCTCCTACAAATGACAAATGGCGTCATGAAGATAGCCAATCAGACAATGAAGAACCTGAGTTGGAAAGGTTAAGGATAGAAAAATTTGGTCCTGACCCAGTTGATTCAGATGAATCTGGTAGTGATGATGATGAAAGTGGTGGAGATAGTGATGCAGGTGATGCTGGTGCTGTTAGTACTGCTGTTGGAACATCAAGCAAGGGTGCTGGTTCTGGTACATCAGAAAGTAGTTCATCAGCGAGTGGTGATGATGGAACTGATTCTTGTTCTAGTGATCATTTAGTTGAACCTGGTTATGAAATGTATATTGATATACGTGGAGTAAAAAGGTATAGAAAGATTAGAACAGAGGATGATCCAGAGTATGTTCCAGAAGATCCTGAAGGTGAAAGGAGAACAAAAAGAAGAGCAGAAAAAGATGTTGAAGTACAAAAGAAGAAACCTAGGAGATATTTGAGTACTTATACTCGGAAATCTGTGCCTCAGGAGTCTTCATCTATTGCTCAGGAGCCTGTTCAATCTATTCCTCAGGAGCCTGTGCAAGAAATTCCTACTGTAGTTACTTCAGCTATGGAAACTCCAGTTGCTCCAGTTGTTACACCAGCTACTGCTACGCCATCTGTTGGTCCTCAGGAAGTTCCTGTAAGATCTATGGCTTCAGCAATCAGGGCAACTACTTCTGAAATCAGTGCTGAACGTCATAGGACATTTGCTGAATTTTCTCAAGATAAAAAGATCAACTATCTGTTTTCTACACTTGAAGCGGCTGCTGATCGTCTTCAAAGGCAATCTGATTTTGGAAATCTCACGAAGCATGACCAACTTAAACAATCTGTGGAGATTAACAAGTTAAAGTCAATGGTTGGTCAACAGCAAACAGTTATAGAGCGACAACAAGGTGAAATTGATGCGCTTAAAGCTGAAAATGCTCGCTTGAAGGCTATTGATGAAGAGAAAGAGAGAAGGCTTGCCATTCTGTGGGACTATCATTGCAAACAACAAGAGGTGTTAAAGAAAAAGGATGATGATACAGAAGATCAAGGAAATCCTGATACCTCTGGTACATCACAGAAACAACCAACCACACTTGCTTCTGAAGTTGTTACAGTTCAACCTACCGTTGTTGAATCATCTCAGGGAACATCTACTGGAAAAGTACAACAGATAGAAGGTACTTCTTCTATAGTTAGCAGTGCTGATATTGCTCTACAAGTTGTTCATCCATTACAGGAGAGTTGCTTGAAGAAGGGGAGTTGATAGAAGATCTTTCTCCGGAGCAATTGAGTATTTTACAATCTATGAGAGAAGTAGATGATGCTGAGATAGACAAAATGTCTACTGAGACTGATACAACGAATATTGAAGAGATTGATGAAATTGTGGTTGAAAGTGAAGCTCCAAAATCAACATATGTCAGAGAAGATGGTACTGAATTTGCATCATTTGATGAAAATTGGATGAAAGAAAACATTGATGACATAGACGAGCACTTGAAGAATAGGAATTCGTCTGAAAAAGACACAAATGCTTTTGCTGAATGGAGAAAACAGTTTTTATCCAAAGTGTCCAAGCCGTTACCTGAAAAAGCTCAAGTAGACTATATGCAATTTGAAAAGAAGCCTAGTGGAAGGATTTTGTGCTGGATGTTTGTTCAAGATATTCACTGCATTGCTATTAAACGTGAATATGGGATTCTGTATTTCAATTCACTACTGAGCATTCTTTCCTTACCATTCTATGATGTTTCTGCGTTGACAAGGCTTAAACTTATCAATCGTGCAAAATACGATGGCGCTACTTTATTTGAGCGTCTGGTGAAAGTAAACAAGAAGTCAGGCTGGAAGGATGAATCCTATAAGCCACAGTTTCCTGTTTATCAACCGATCAAGTTTACTCTTGATCCGGACACCAACACTTGCAGATATAAACTTGTTTATCAGCCTCCGAGGGTAGTAGGTAAAATCCCATTGATGCCAATGAAGCAGGATTTTCTTGAAGACATGGCATTGTGGTGCTACGACTCGGATACTCATGAAGCTGTTATTGTGTTCAGAGATGGTCGTGCTAACTACAGGATGTTGGATCCGATGTGGATCGTCAACATGTCTGAAGCTGATATTGGAAGATTATATCGTCATGATATTTTCTATGAAGACCAAGATGAACGCCAAGCGTTAAAGTTTCAGAGAGTAGCTTGTTTTTGCTACTACAGGGGTATTCATTCGGGCAGTACGTGGTCCGAACAACACTGAAGGAAGATTAGAAGACCAAAGACGAGTAACAGACAAGGGGGAGTTTGTTGATGCATTTTTAGTGTCTGTAACTAGTCTTGTTTAACGATGTATTTTGTAATGGTCTTTTATTAATTATCGAGTCTGTATGTTATGTTGACCAAGTCAGATATCCTCCTATCTACTTGTGTACAACTTATTTGTCTCTTTTGGTATGTAATGTATTATGAACAATGCATGTTGCATTAAAGGGTAGTTTTGTCATTACTATGTTTATATGTTGCTGATTGTTGCTGTCTGATAACAGGAACAAACACAACAGTTGCAGTCCTCGACGAAACAGACTTCTGATTCGTCGGAACACTTCATGGCGAAACAGACTTCTGATTCGTTGAAGGTCATGACGAATCAGACCTTGATTCGTCATGTATTGGGCTGTTCCAGGCCCAATGTCTGGCCCATGTTCAGATTCGTCAAACACTTGTGTGTTTCGTCGACATCAGTGGCCCAGGGACTATATAAGCAACACTTTGTGTTCATTTGAACTCAGAGATGAGAAACAGACCATAGTAACAAAACTCTGCCAAAATTTAGTCTGAACTGTGTTTGTATCAGTTGTTATCGGTTCTCATCCCGTTAATCAATAGATTGTGTTTCATTGATTAATCCGTTGTTATTTATGCTATATATGTTTGATTTGGCATAGTTACGTGGATTCCGCACACGTAACCGTGTTTACTATAAACAAGAGATTCGGTTCGTAATCGATCCTCAGATTCCGGGACCTACAATAACTTTTTCGTACGTTAATATTTTAAAAAAAGTTACACCACAAAAAAACGAGCATTAATTATGGTATCATTATAGTTTTTTTTATTTTATAAAAATAGACATTTTACGTGATTACCAGCGTCAATCTTCCTCATGCACATCGCACGAGCAAAAACCCTTTAGTTGTCTTTTTGATATTATTTTTCTATCCACTGCTTTCAGCAGGTTTTTCACCACTTTTTCCTCATCAAACACTTACCCAAAGTGGTTCAAGTATAAAAATTGTAGATCCATCATAACTTGGTGGATCTAGGCCCTTTAGAACACATCTTGTAGCTTAATGCTTATTTCAAGCTTATTTTTAACACCTTTTGTTTTCATATATTAGTTTCCAACTTTTTGAAGGCCATTTTCAGAACTAATTATATGTTTGTTATCTTAACAACTTATTAGTGATATTATTTCAAGAATCTTTCAAAATTGTTAATCGAAACACAAGATGCGATACATAGAACATGTTAGTTTTGGTGTGTTGAATGTGTATTCATGTTTTGGGTGAATCATTGAGTAGCATCCTATATACACATCAATGTGCCATTCAAGAGTGATTTATCTATTATTTCGAAGCATGATCAAGTTCTTTCATGGATTAAAAGCCTAAATTCTTCAAAGGATTGCTAGAACTTGAGTTCTTGAAAGAACAAACTTACTTGAACTTAGAGAGAATTTGGAAGACTTGAGAGTGTTTAGGGTCTCTAAAGGTTTTTACAACGAGCGTGTATTCTGTACATATACCATCGGCCAGAAAGTAACCATGTGGGTACTCATTTCCGTTAGCCCAAAAAGAAGCGACGATTACGTTACCTCCTATGTGATCCTTAATGATAGGCGACTGCTAAAAAAACGTTGATGTCATTGTTTGAACCAAGAACACCAAAAAGTGCATCCCAATCCATAGATCGTACGACGCAATCGCTTGAAGGATATGCGTTGGTGCTTTATGGTCACCCCGTGTATGTGCACCTCTCCAAGCCGTTGGACAATTTTTCCAACCCCGATGCATCCAGTCAGTGGAACTAATCATGTAAACCATGTTGATCCTCATGCACATCATATTCTTGATGTTATGTCTGCCAATTTTAGATACTTGTCCGACGCATCGGTACCATACTATATGCTAACACTCGTAGAGCGGATCTATACTTTGGTATTGTGGTGAATCCCATCTTTCCTCTTGTGTCGGGTCTTTGTTAGAAGTGTTCGTACTTTGCTTCTAAATCATTTGTAATATGTAAAAATAAGCGTTTACTCATTCCAAAACTAGCCTAAATTCGTGAGCACTGTAGATGAGTTCACCACAAAAGTAATCACGCATCAACAACTCGCTCGCAGCCTCACGGCCCTGTTCGACTTGTTGTCTTCTAATAATCAGATGTGGAGGTTGACTAACGTGTTGCATAAACTCCACCATGAGTTGAACCGCACTTGTAATAGCCTCCGAGATCTCGTAAGAATCCAATGATGTACTATCATCACTACTAGAGGAAGACTAAAGACAATTCATACTTTTTTTTTATGTTTTGAGATAGTGATTTTCACTACTAGAGAAAGACGAAAGATAATTCATACTTTTTTATGTTTTGAGATAGTGATTTTGGAATGAGAATGATATGTTATGGTTTAAAGGTGAAGAGAATTGAGTTATATATAAAATTTTTGGTTTGAGAAAAAATATATTAATGTCCCACGGCTAGTAGCCTAACGGCTACCTCATCAATTTCCACACTTTCCCTTCGTTGTTCCAGCCACGAGCCAGGCACAAAAAACGCCAACCACGAGCGCGGGGGGGGGGGGGGGGGTTGGTTCGTGGTTTGCAAACCACGAGACTAATACGAATGGTCTAAGAAAGAAGAGAACCCAGGTCTCCCGGACCCTAACGTTAGTGCTTTAAACAAAGAGGTGCTTGCTAGAAGACTGATAACTCAAATGAGCTATTTGTTTGATGGTTTTTATTATTCTTTTAATTTAAGACTTAAGACTAGAGTGTTGGTTATTGTGGCCAAAAGTAACAATTCGTTTACGCTATTTTTTTAAGTGAACAAGTACATTGACTGAAATTATTGAGTGGATTATTAGACGACATATAATAGAGGCTTTTTCTCTCGTATCCTTTTGTTTTCTGGCTTTCGTTCTGCGTCAATGTTAGCCTCTACGTCAACTCTTCATCACTACACCAAAAAATGTGTATCTACCCACAGTTAAACGAGTACTATTCAATATATGTTTTATAGTGGTTGCTATTCATGTATAGCATGTGTACATTAACACTTTGTCGTTGTAAAAATTCTAGACAATGTAACAAATATTTTTATTAAAATATCAAATGAATTCCACTCATCAATTATTGCAGCCACTAACCACTCATCAAATATTTTACGTAGATTTCAAAAGTGTTTTCCACAAAGCTTCAATATATAATCGCAAATAATGTTTCATAGGTGGCCCAATTTGATCGGATGTGATATCGGAATGCTGTAAAAGACGAAAGTAAAGTTCACAGCTTTGGTGGGTAGTGGTGGCTGCAATATTATATTCATGCAGATAAGAGCGTGATTCATGTTTTCCACTGATGAGTTACCGTCGGTAAATCTTTATTTGTCTGTTTGTTTATTCTGTCTATATGATTTTAATCCCAACCTAAGCTGTGGATTAATTACATCATCTTCTTAGACACGACATCAATTTGATAACGATCAAATCATTGTAGTTAATTGTGGATTATTGAAAGTGGGAAACAAATCTGATCTCCTTCTCGTTGATATCTCATATTCATAATACAACAGTGGAGAGCCTATATGTTATGGGATATTATATTATATATAGATATAGTTTCCAACATATTGACGCAATGGTTGTTGTAATGATATACAGATATACCTAGTACTAAGCACCCCCGCGTTGCGGCGATGGGGAACACCAATGCCACACTACTGACCACCAACACTGAAGTTGCGGCGTGTTAATGCGAAGAAATTAAACTGAAACGTAAAAGATAGAAAAGAATAACTAAGTCGATCTAGGACCCGCACGTTACGATGAACCTGTCAAACAGGAAAAAATAGGCGCGGGTTCATCGTAACGCGCGGGCCCTAGATCGACTTAGTTATTTTATTCTATGTTTTACGTTTCGGTTTAATTTCTTCGCATTAACACACCGCAACTTTAGTGTTTGTGGTCGCTTGCAATAGTGTGGCATTGGCGTTCGCCCCCGCTGCAACGCAAGGGTGATTATTATTAGTTTAGAACAACAACAACAATAACAACAACAACAATAATATTAAATTACTTTTTGGGCCCTTTTGTTTTAGTAGTTTTAATCACTTGAGTGAAAAATCAAAAGTTAATGATATGAGTACCAAAATATAACCTTTTAAATCCAAATTTTTAACGCCGTTAGAATTCTTCTTTTAATTTTTATTAAATGACCAAATAACCTCTATTATATTATAATTATTATTAATATATATGCGTGTGATCCGGATTAAGAGAAAACTCCTACGAGTTGTAAAAACTCTTAGGATCCATACCATGTATATAAAAACGGGTCAGGAGAAAATAGTTGAAAGTGTGAAAACGGATCCTGGTCGAACACGTGACAGGGGCGCTAAATGATATGCAGGGGCAGGGTTGTCATTGTTTACGTTCCCCGCAATAAGTCGCGTTATATGCAACAGATATGACGTTTTGTTCTTTATGCTTGTTTCAATAACGTTTTTCAAAGTAATATTTGAAAATGACGTTTATGTTTTAATGGCCTTCTTCATATATCACTTTTTGTGCATAACATGTGATTTGAAAGGTACATAACGAAACATAGAAAATCGCACACACACATAAACACCAAAGAAAAAGAACACTTTTCAGTAAATAAGATAGGTAAAGATAAAGTCAATAAGATTTTGCTCAATGAGATAAACAAAATCCTCACTTAAGAATTTTGAAATTTGGAGTTTTGGTAGGAATGACGTTTTGGTTAAAGATGACGTTTGTGTTGATACATATTTTGTGGACGCGACTCGGTTCGGTTCAACTCGATTCGGTTCGACCCGGCTAGGTTCAGCTCAAGCCCGACGTCTCGACATTCCTCCGTCGTGCGTCCCAGAGTTCGACACGCGAAGTTCCCGCTGCCACATCATCATGACATCATCATGATGATGTCATGATGATGTCATGATGATGTTACTATGTTGACTAAACATTTGAAATCAACAAATGTGATTTACGTAAATCATGTGCTGGGCCAATCAAGTTAGATGATCAGATTGCATGTTTGGGCTTATTCCAACACTTGGGCCGAACAGAAGTCAATCGCACAAGTGGAGCCCAAGCCCAATCGCACAACAAATGTAAATCATATATATACCGAAATCACTTTTGATTTCGGTAGAGGGAGACAAGGCAGACACAAGAGAAGGCAGCGCACAAGGGAGAACCCGATAGAATTGATAGAGAGTTTGCAAATATTGTTTTGTAAACATTGATTTGTAACCGTATTCAAGTATTAATACATTGGTGTTAATCGTTGAGTCTCGGTCTCCATCTCGTGTTCTTGTTCATCTCCTTCTCTCGATCTCGGTTTGCATCTCCGGTTGGATTCCGCACAACCGGGTGTGTTTGACAACAAGGATTAGGCGACTAGATCCTCCCCTAGCCGGACCTACAAGTGGTATCAGAGCCTTGGCTCTTCTCCTTGTTAAAACCGAGTTGTTTTCGGGTTTGTTTCAGATTTTTGAAGTTCATGTTTTTCTGAAAAATCAGTCTAAAACTCCGAAATTTCTGGTGTTTTGCTGAAAGTTCTTACAAAAACCATCTTATTTTTCATTTTCACATGTTAAACCTTGGTTTTTAGTGAAGTTTCGGGCAAAAACGGGTTTCGGAAAGTTGTCGGTTTACCAGAAAATTCAAATTTTCTGGGTTTGTTCTTGATATCTTCATCAATTATTCAAAGTGTTCTTTGTGTGTTTACTTTTTGATCTTTGAAAATCTGCATATTCAAGTTGTTTGTGCATTGGAACTTGGTGTTTGATTAAGATATTACAACATCATCATGGTTGGTAAGTTGGGATAGTGGGTGAGCCGAAAGTTTCTGCTTTGTGTCAGTGGACAGAAAGTCAACATTCTCAATCGCACAACATTTGTTTCAGTAGTACAAGTGATTGAATCGTACAAGACTCATCACAGTCGCACAAGAAACACCACATAGATCTGGGCTTCTGAATGGTCATTGGGCCTGGGCTGTTTTGTTAACTGGGAGCCCAAAAGCAAGTCAGTCGCACAAGCTATTCTCTAAGTCTGGTCGCACAAGATATTGGAATCGCACAAGACATCAGATCGTACAAGAGACTTGTTACTCGTACAAGAGATTTGGGCTTAAGAATTGGGCCTTTATCACCGAAATCACCTATCTTCTCTGGACGAAATCACTCAACTGCCGAAAAACACTCAACTGCCGAAATCACCTATAACCGAAATCAGTTCTGGGCCGATATTATAAAATTTTCGTTGATCTTTTGGGCCGATATTATTGCAATTAAAGGGCTGCACATATTGAAACTTGGAATTCAATACAATAATGTTATTGAAACTTGGAACATATTGAAACTTGGAATATATTGGGCCCCACAAACCTTCATTTGATGTTTCACGTGATTATCTCAAATCTTCATTTGATGTTTATTTTTAATTGGGGCCACACAAGTGCTTGAGTTATCTTTCATCGGTTATCACTTTCATACATCAAACATGAGTTGTACGAGCCCTTGGGATTGGAGTACGGATCCACAACCAGATCTAAAACAGATGTCGATGGCCGAATATATGAGCCGTACCATACCTCAACAACAACAGTCAATAAGTGCAAGTCAATGGGCAAAGGTGTCGAATCAAAATCAGAGCATTCAAAATCTTTTGGTAGCGAGAGGAGAAGAATATGCAGCTACTAGAAAGATACGTCATGATCTGTTGAAGAGGAAATTCGAATCATTTCAATTTTTAGAGAATGAAACCCTAAAGGATATAATTACTCGTTATTATCATTTGATGCATGAAATGTATTATGTTGGTGTTCTTGTATCTCAACAGGAAATTGTAGCACGGTTTGCTGATGCTCTACCTCCAAAGTGGAGCCCATTCATTGAGCTTTTAAAGCAGACGGGCGTTCTAGATGCTGTCAATTTTAATATCTATGAATTCATTCAGAAGTTGGAGCACAAGAACGAAGAGGAAATTCGGAAAGCTAAACTAATTCCTGCTCCTCAAAATACCGAAATGTATCTTGGAGGAGGTTTTAACCCGTTAGTTAGTTCCAGTTCAGCTCAGCAACCAAAGTTACAAACGGCGTTTGTATCAAATGCAAACTCATCTCCGTTTCCACAGTTCAATCAAAATGCTTATCTTTCGCAATCTAAACCCCAACCTCAACCTCAAGTTTCCACAACACAACCTCAATTCGATCCAAGTGTCGATTGTGGTCCGGCCAAACAGTTGAGAAACAGTGATCAAACAAGAACTGCGTTTTATGCCGAAATCATCAAGAATGTCAGCGATGGTGAATCTTCGGGAAATAATGACAGTTCAGGATATAGTGGCACTGATGAAGATAGCTCAGGTGTGAGTGATTACAGTTCAGAATCGGACATAAAGGAGGGTGTGGATTCTGAAGCTGGTAATTTGTCGAATGATGCTAACGAGAAATCTGACTTGGTCAAGAAAGCTGATGCTACATCAAAAGAAATGGAGAAGATTCTCACTGAAGATGGATCTTTCTCTTCTCAGACTGCCTTTATGGCTAATGTCACAGCTTCTACAAGTCAGGTACAATCTGAAACTCCTAGCATATGTAGTAATTGTGCTGATTTGAAACATGAATGTGCTGATGCTAAACATGCTTTTGAAGAATTAAAACATGAATGTGCTAATGCTAAACATGCTTTTGAAGAATTAAAACATGAATGTGCTGAATTGAAACGTGAATCTGAAACGGTTCATAGTCACAATCAAAGTTTAGTTGTTGAATTGTCAAAGTGCAAGGAGGCAAACATGGCCTTAGCTCGCAATGAAAAGGAATTTAAAACAGTTATTGAAACCCAAAAGAAAAGTGTTTCCGAATTAACAAAAACTGTTTGTAACAAACAAATTGGTATTAATAACTACATTAATATCATCGAGGAAACAAAGAAAGAGCTAGCCGTGGCGAAATGTGAACATGAGGCGATCAAGCTCAAATTGGAGAGTTACTCAAACTCCCGATATGTGCTTGATCACATCATTGACGTTCAGCAACTAAAGGGAAACGTTAGAGGCGTTGGTTATAGGAAGTGTCCACCCCCTTTGAGACATGACTATACCAAGTCGCCCGATGAAGAGGATATGCCTCGGTATGAACCCAGTGTACCTCTTGATTATGAGGAAGTTACTACTGGCCTAGGGTTCAAACCGGACAATTCATCGGAGGGCTCATCTGATAACAAAGAAAAGTCATCATGTGCTTCAAATCAAAGTTCTCCAACTATTGAGGACTATGATTCGTCGGATGATGAATCAGATGTGAATGACCGGGATGAATCACTTGATGAAACGAAAGGAGTAGAAATTCCAATTGAGAATCATATTCTTTGTGATCCTCCTACTCCTGCCGTGCAACATGTTGCCAAGCAAGTGATAGATCCTGTCAAGGATGTCAAAGATGACAATGAATGTGTGTCTGCTGTTAAGAGCAATAACGTGTTGTATACTTTAGTCGGTGATAACAAAATTTATTCAAACAAAGATTTTCCAATCAAAAACGTCAATCAATCATTGATTGATAAAGTGTTTGAAGATAATACAACTAAGTTTTTGGGAAAAGCGATCCCGAGAGTTTCAGTAACTCAGTGTGATCCTATTCCAAAAGCTGAAGTGAGGAAACAATTTGGAAATCAAAAATCACCGACAAAGCAACAACCTGTTGCTTCTAAGGGTAAACAACAGCAACAACGAGCTCCAAAGCCAAAGGCTAAGGTTGAATCAAAAGGAGCTCGTTACAAGAATAAAGCAAAAGATGTCAAGTTTGTAGCATCAAGGGGTACTGATAAAATTGAGACTTTTGAAAACAAATCAAACACCGATTTTATCCAAAACAATTACACCCAGCACACAAACGGGTGTGAAGCTAGTACCTCTGGATCTACAACTTCTACGTCAGGTCGTCGATCAGTTTCTCCTAAGTTTGTTGAAAGGAGAACGTGTTTCAAGTGTGGGAAGTTTGGGCATATCATTAAAGACTGCACAAACTCGCCCAAACCAAATTTTGTTGATAGAGCCCTCTCTGAACAAGGTCACTCACAACGTCGTCCTGTTTCACCAAAACATGATAAAAGAACTGTTAAAGAACAGGAAACAAGACAACGACATAAAAATGTGAAAGTGATTGAAAAGGCGTTAAAACCGGAGGTTGTCCAAACAAAGTCTGTTAAGTTAGAAATTAAAATTGAAAAACAAAAACAGATTTGGAGACCAAAATCGGTAACTGTTTCAGGGGAAGCTCACTCCATTCTGAATCATCATGAAATCGAAGTCACAATCTTCGATGATGAAGGACGACCTAAGTCTATGAAGGCTTGGGTCCCCCTCTCCAACTAATCTCTGAGTGAGTGTGTAGGATGTTCCTGGAGGAACTATCGATAATCGTAAGATTGTTGATAGTGGAGCGTCCTTGCACAAGATAGGCGACAGAAGAAATTGTTGCCTTTGGTGGAAAGAAAAAGAAAAGAAGACAGAACTGTCTGTCGAAAAAGATTGAAAGCTTCAACAAAATGAAAATCATTTCAAAATGTGATTGTTCAAGGCTTTAATCGGGTCCCCAGGATAGATTCAATCAAAATGTACGCACCTGCAGCACGTCCAATGTTCAAAATCAACAAGATGAACGTGCGGTGTACATTTCTTCGTGGTGTGATTAAAGAAAATGTGTTTGTTGAACAAACCAACCGGGTGTGCGGATGCCTTGGCGTGGATTGAACAACCGCACACTACTTCTCAAGAGAAAGAAAAAGACCTTCGCTGGTGCAATGTGGAAGACCAGCTGGACCCAAAGGTTTTTGATCTTGTTGCTGTGAAGAATTTTCTCGGATTCAATTGAAGTAGCTGCAAAATTGACTTTGAAGTCCACACCGGGTGGATATCCAATGTGGGAGAGTGCTCAGATTCCTTGCAATGCACGAAGCAGTTGCAGGATACGGTTATAAATTTCTAATCTCTCCTATACTTGTCGATATTTAAGCTGCTTTATAAATTGTTATCCTCTCGTACAACACTCTTTGACCAGACACGTTGAACTCGAATATCACCTCACACGTGATTGTTTCACTATGAAACTCGTCAATGTTGTCATGGTCCGCACCGCTTACCGACGTGCCAACTCATTTTTCCAAAATTTGAGAAATCTTTTCTGATTAAAACTTAATTTTGGTAAACGGCATTGAGGTAAAACATGAGTTAACCAACATCGGGAAATCATTTTTGTAAATACCTTTGTGTTTTAAAATTTATCTTAGTTTGTTGATTTTAGGGGGAGTAAATCCAAATTTGAAAATTCAAAAATATCGAAAAATTTCAAAAGCCCAAAAACAATAGAAAAACAAAAATGAGTTTCCTGGCGAGAAAAAGAGAAAATGATAGTAGATCAGTGGTCTGTTTAAACCGCTTTAAACTGAAATGCAAAATGAAAACTGATAAGCAGCTCTATATAAGATGTATCGGTAGGCTCACAATCATTTTAAAGTGTGCAGGGTGATATAAACCTTAAATCGACTGAAGACCAGGTGGGAACCACTCATTGGCATATGGTCTTAGTACCGAAATTTCGTTTGAGAGATTGCCGCGGTTCTGAGATATTCGGTCTTTATGCTGCTTATCATCTGGGTATCATGGTTGTATCTTTTTCCGAAAAATAACGGGGACGCAAGTCTAGATCTTCCATGATACCATACATACGTGTACATATTGCATTCGACCTCAATAAGTGATCAACAATCACATGTCCAAACAAAATAAGTGATAATATATCACAGATTCTTTGCGGGAGTCAAGTTCGTCTCTTTGCTGTACGAAAGTACTGAGCTGTTCACGGACTTGCTCCTGTGCCCTTATGCATATGAAAATCAAGTTCCACATCAATAAGTGATTCTATCACATAGGGCTTGTTTTCAAATCAAAATAAGTCAGTTTCTCACATCATATACGGTCAAACAGATGATAATCGGTATACTCACCGGTAAGATGAACTCTCGTGCATACCTTGATACGGGAATGTGTCGTGATGTGGATGAACACCGGTCGGTAAGTATAAATCATACCTTAACGTATCCCCTCGCCATGATTACATCTGATAAGTTGAGCTTATGTGGATAACAATACCGATAATCGTTATAGGATGTTTATCAAAATGTTAACTAAAAGAACAACAAGAGCGTTTCGGCATGACCGTACACTGATATGATTCTCTTACCCTCGAAACTCGCAAAAAGAATGTCTGTAAATATTTATTTACTGCTCTGTATCTTTGTATATATTTATTTATTGCTTTCCGTCTTTACATTTGAAAAATGAAAATTCCAAAAAGATTTTAGGTGTGTTTTAATATAAACTTTATGAAAGCCAAAAAGATTTTGCTTCTAGTTTATTTTTGATTGACTGATGTTGGAACTCGAGTCTATCCTACCCAAAATCCTGATTGGAAGCCGGAAAACAATTGCATCTTCATAAACAATCGAAGTTAACAAGTTTTGAAAGTCAAACGATTAAGATTGATCATTTTTCTAAACTTTCAAACTGCTGTCGGTCGGTGTTTGATTGAGATTTGATCTCATATGTGTCGTTTGTTTAATTTGACTATGTTCCAAGCGGTTGTTATCATTATGCGTTTAGCTTTCTTGCATGTGCAGATGCTAAAGGCGAGGAGAACATGTTCAATGACAAGCTTTGGAATGAAGACACGAAGTGGAGGCACTCAAAGTATAAAATGATCGAGTTGCCGCTGACCCTTCATCAACACCACAAGGATCTGAAGAATTGACAAGTCAAAAGATTCACGAGCATAACTCATTGGAGAGTTCATTTTAAGGGGGAGTTTATTGACCCACTACCTAAATGAAAAGGGGAGTTTGTTGATACACTTTCTTCTTTCAACGCGTGAAGACTTTGAAGATCCTCCGACATGGAAGACATGGAAGTTGAACATCACGAGTAGCGTCCAAGGGGGAGTTTGTTGATACATATTTTGTGGACGCGACTCGGTTCGGTTCAACTCGATTCGGTTCGACCCGGCTAGGTTCAGCTCAAGCCCGACGTCTCGACATTCCTCCGTCGTGCGTCCCAGAGTTCGACACGCGAAGTTCCCGCTGCCACATCATCATGACATCATCATGATGATGTCTTGATGATGTTATTATGTTGACTAAACATTTGAAATCAACAAATGTGATTTACGTAAATCATGTGCTGGGCCAATCAAGTTAGATGATCAGATTGCATGTTTGGGCTTATTCCAACACTTGGGCCGAACACAAGTCAATCGCACAAGTGGAGCCCAAGCCCAATCGCACAACAAATGTAAATCATATATATACCGAAATCACTTTTGATTTCGGTAGAGGGAGACAAGGCAGACACAAGAGAAGGCAGCGCACAAGGGAGAACCCGATAGAATTGATAGAGAGTTTGCAAATATTGTTTTGTAAACATTGATTTGTAACCGTATTCAAGTATTAATACATTGGTGTTAATCGTTGAGTCTCGGTCTCCATCTCGTGTTCTTGTTCATCTCCTTCTCTCGATCTCGGTTTGCATCTCCGGTTGGATTCCGCACAACCGGGTGTGTTTGACAACAAGGATTAGGCGACTAGATCCTCCCCTAGCCGGACCTACAGTTTGTTAGTAAGATCAATGGAAGGGATGGTAACGTCGTTTATATAATGATATGTTTGGCGCGTACTTTAGGTGGAAATTTTTTATAATAATGTTAGTAATAAAGTTTCAGTTACTGTTTGTTCACCTTTATCTGTTAAAGCTGCAACGCGTTTCATCATTAAGTTTGGCGTTTTGTATAATGGCGTTTTAGATAAATATGGCGTTTCATCCGGAAGAGACTGATGTGTATTGCTTGTAGTTTAAGGCGGGAATTTTAATGACGTTTTACTCATGAGTTTGACGTTTTGTATTAGAGTAGTAAAAAGACACTTTTACCTTTAATGAAGCGCGTTCACGAATTAAAGTTGATGTTATTTACGAAAACGCCACTGCGCCAATTTAATCCATACGTTGTTTTGATCCAACGGATGAGAG
Source organism: Helianthus tuberosus (assembly GCA_030545235.1). Lineage (NCBI taxonomy): Eukaryota > Viridiplantae > Streptophyta > Magnoliopsida > Asterales > Asteraceae > Helianthus > Helianthus tuberosus. The sequence continues at coordinate 222,330,003 of CM060443.1, read as the reverse complement.
GCGTTCTCGCCGTTTTTACACTTATAGGCGTTTCCCTAAATCCTGCCCCTATGTATATATATAATGCTGTAAAAAGCTGATGTCATGGTGATGTCATCTGTTTTTTGCAGCTGCTATAAAGGGTTAAAAACACCATTTCAATTTATTTTTGCGGCCGTCTAAGATCTAACAACTCGTAGGACTTTTCATTTTACCCTAATCCTATATATATAGCATTCTGGACCACACATTTCCATAAGCTTTTCGTAATATACACATATGTATAGTTTAAAATTGACTATATACATACATATATGCATATTGTCAAATCTTGAATTATACACATATGTATATAGTCAACTTTAAACTATACATATGTGTATATTACAAAAAGCTTAGGAAAAATGTGTGGTCCAGAATGTTTCTCAATTAGCCTAGTGTTTCTCACACGATCCTAACCCTATATATATATATATATATATATATATATATATATAATCTCACACACATAGATTACACTCTCTTTCTCTTCCTCATCTCTCTCTCTTTCTTCCTTATCTCTCTCTCAACCACACCACCACCATCACCGCCGCACCACTGCACCTCCACGCCACCCACACAACTCCGACCGTCAACACCATCACCAACTCCGCCCCACCAATGTCGACTCCACTCAGATCGAACAATCTGGTTTGATGTTGTTGATTGTTGAGTTGTTTGTGGTTTGATTTTTACCTAGATATGTGCAAGTTGTTTCGGTTTAATTTAGTGGATGTGCTGTGGTGGTTGTGTGTGTGTCATGGTGGCACGTGGCCGGTGGGTGGTGGCAGGTGTGTGATGGTACAGTGGTGGTGAAGTTGCGTGGTGGAGTGGTGATGGTGAAGTGCCGGTGGTGTAGTGGTGGCACGTGGCAGGTGGGTGAAGATAGGTGAGTGGGTAGCGGTGGTGGTGAAGGTGTGGTGGTGATGGTGAAGTGTAGGTGTGGTGGTTGCACGTGGCAGGTGGGTGGTGGCGAGTGAGTGATGGTACAGTGGTGGTGGTGAAGGTCCGGTGGTAGAGTGGTGATGGTGAAGTGTAGGTGTGTATGTGTGAGATGTTTCTGTGTGTATGCATTAAAGATTTGTTCTTTATACTTTGTGCTACGGGTGTGCAAAAACTAAATTAACTGACCCATAACTGATTAACCGATAAAAAACCGGCGGGTCGTTTATGGTTATCAATGTTCCATACCCAACATAAACCAACCGAACCGCCATATAGTAAAATATTTGTCGGATTTAAGACATTTCACCAATTTTTTCTTTTTAATATCTGGTGTTTTTGGTTGAACGTTCTTTTTTGTATTTATGGGTTATTTCATATCTCTTCGTTGAATATTTATTTGAATTTATGGAATATATCATATCACTTTGTTTGAATATTCGATATTAATAAATATATTATATGTATTTTTTAATACTATGTAATCTATACTAATATATAAAAATATGTAATAACAATTTATTCCATGTTCAAAAAAAAATTTGAGCTATTTTTAACTAGGCCTAAATTAACGCTTAACCACCCAAACCGACCCGTTATAAGCTTCAAAACCGATTACCCAAAACCGCCATAACCGATCGGTTATGGTTATCCGGTAACTGACATCGCGGTTATGATTGTGGTTTTCGGCCGAAACCAACCCATGCACACCCCTACTCTATGCAATAAAAAGTTGTACTCTATGTGTAATGGCTAAAATGCCCTCGTAGCTAACAGACTTGGTGAATGGTGTTATACCACCCTCAAAAAACCTACCTCGCTTTATGTTGACTTCTCTAGTTATTGTTTCAACTGTTGTTTTACTTGACTACCATGCCCTTTTGATCAACCCTAACTCCTTACTCTAATACAAATAATTGGATTGACTGGGTCAGATCAGATTTTGCATAGAAAGAATATCGAAAAACTAGAAGAGGGTGTAAATATGGAAAGAATGCAACCTCTTGATCCACCAAGATCACCCCCTTTTTTTTTAACGACCAACGAAATAAATGACTGGCTACCCGGGGTAACCCAATGGCAAAAAGCGACTGCATAGGCTCATGGCCGCAAATAGCGCTTGTTGGGTTATGTAAGTTCTGCTGATGATGAAAGCCAAAACCTAAAGAAATCATCTGATGAAATAAGGTAAGATACAATCACAAGACCAGAAGTTTCCCCCCCTTGAAGGCTTCCCAAAACAGCTGCCCAAAAGAACAAAGTGCTGGATTGTGAAAGTGCTGGTCAACAGTCAAGTCAACTAAAGTCAAGACTAAAGACTAGTAGATCAAGTCAACAAGTCAAAGACCAAAAATTCTGGATTTGCAGAAGTGCTGGATCTTAACCAACAATTCTATGAAATCTAGCAGTTCTCTCTATCTCACATTAGAAGTAACAGTTCTATGTAACAGTGTAACTATCTAACAATTTTACAAAGTGCTGATACTTACATCATTTAATGAGTTGTTAAGGGTCACTTTCATGGTGACGTCACCATCAGTTCTCTCTTCCTATATATAGTTCTTCATTCTTATTGTAAGAGTTAAGACTTAGAGTCTTTGTGCATAAGAACTAAGTGAGTGAGAAAGTGCACCTGGTGAGAGGGAGTACATTTGTACCTCGTGAATGTATTACATTTAGATTTGAATTCAATGAACTCATTCTGCAATAATTTCCAAATCCAGTTGTGATAGATTGATGTCTTTGTTTATTAATGTTTGATTAAAATTTTAAGAGTTAATTACACAAATGGGTCCTGTGGTTAGCTAGTTTCGTCTTTCGGTACTAACTTTTTTTTAACAAGTTTAGGTTTTATGGTTTCCATTTTGTAACACTTTTGGGTACTAACACCTAAATTAGTTAATTAATGACTAAAATACCTTTGCAATTTTTTTAAGTTTTTCAATGTAACACATTTGGGTACTAACACCTAATTTTATTTAAGTTCAAATCAATTTTACAAAATATTTTTATTTTTTTTCATCTTTTTATTATATCTCTTAATTAACATAAAATCTATTTATTTTTTTATTTTCATATTTTTGTTAAATTTCTTATTTAACATAAAATAGGTTAGTACTGCTCCCACTGACCTTGAAATCCTCCAGGAACGCAGCACGCTTTGTTTCAACAATACGGGTGACATGGGAAGGACAATAGAAACGATAACCCTTCGAATGATCAGGATACACGATAAAGAAGCAGGTAACTGTTTTAGGGTCAAGTTTCCTTAGGAAAGGATTATATAGTTTTGCTTCAGCAATGCAGCCCCATACTTTCATATATTTAAGACTCGGTTTCCTTCCTATCCAAAGTTCATAAGGAGTTTTTGGGACAGACTTAGAAGGAACTCTATTGAGTATATGAACAGCTTCTTTTAACGCTTCAGTCCAGAGGAATAATGGTAAATTAGTGTTGGCTAACATACTGCGCACCATGTTCATAAGGGTACGATTTCTTCGTTCAGCGACACCATTCTGCTGAGGTATACCAGGCATGGTGTATTGGTTCACAATCCCCTGGCCCTTACAAAACTCATAAAATGGACCAGGAGCTTGACCCACATCAGTATGTCTTCCATAATATTCACCGCCTCTATCTGATCTCACAACTTTAATCTGACGATCTAATTGCTTTTCAACTTCAGCTTTATAATCTTTAAAAGTTGTAAGAGATTCAGATTTTTCCTTAATAAGATACAAGTACATGTAACGAGAATAATCATCAATGAAAGTGATAAATGAAGTATGTCCTGTTATACCAGCGATTTGATAAGGACCACTAATGTCAGTGTGAATGAGTTCTAATAAATTAGAGCTCCTAGTGGCACCTTTCTTATTCGCTAATTTCATTTTGCCTTTAAGACATTTGACACATGTTCCAAAATCAGTAAAATCGAGAGGAGGTAAGACTTCATCCTTTACGAGACGATTTAATCGTTCTCTTGAGATGTGGCCTAAACGTTGATGCCACAACATAGATGAAGTCTCTAAGTCTTGAACCTGTTTCATCTTTGTGAGTGATTCATTAATATTATATGACAACAAAGATTTGGAAAAATTATCATCTAGTTCTAATCTATAGAGACCACCATCCAGAATGCCAGTACCATAAACAACGGAATCATAGAGAATAGAGAGTTTGCGATGACCATGAGAAACGACAAAACCGTCCATGTCTAACTTTGGTCCTGATACAAGGTTCCGAGTTACCTCAGGAACATATAAGGTATCATAAAGTTTAATACATAAACCAGTTTTCAAAAATAATTGTAATGTTCCTATGGCCTTCACTTCTAATTCCCGATCATCTCCAACTTTAAGTGTTCTTTGGTTTCTTCCCAGCTTCCGGATTGTAAGGAATCCCTGAGTTGAATTGGTAACATGAACCATAGAACCAGAATCAAACCACCAAGAATTAGCAGGAACATTTAAATTAAAGGACTCAAGTATCATGAAAAAATCGTTACCTTTCTTAGCCAGCCACTCCTTGAAGTCAGGGCATTCCTTTTGCTTATGTCCCGTCTTCTTACAGAACTTGCAATAGGGTTTGCCTAAGGAGTTCTTAGAGCTGGAAGGTGCACTTGTATGAGGATTTGGATTTGGCTTTTGGACCTTAGAAGCATCCTTTCTTTGATAAGTGTTCTTCCTCTTCTTAGAGTTGGAGGTGGTGAAGTTAGCAATATCAGTAGTGCGATCCATCTTCATACGCTCTTCCTCCTGCACGCACATAGCGATCAGCTCACTCATCGTCCATTTGTCCTTCTGAGTGTTATAATTGATCTTGAATGCTTCATAGGACGAAGGAAGCGAAGTGATGATGAAGTGAACAAGAAAACCATCACTGATTTCCATCTCTAGGCCCTTCAGCTTATTGGCCATGTCATGCATCATCATGATGTGTTCGCGAATGCCACTCCTCCCATCATACTTAGTTGTCACCAGCTTGAGGATAAGAGTACTAGCGTGTGCTTTTGATGTTCCCTTGAATTGATCCTCCACAGAAGCCAAGTAGGTTTTAGCATCTTCAGAATCAGGAATGGCTCCTCTGATTGAGTTATGAATGGACTGCTTCATGAACATGAGAGACATGCGGTTACACCTAGTCCATTTTTCATGAACTATCTGCTCAGCAGCAGTACTTTGAGGAGTAAGGTCCGCTGGCTTATTCTCTCTTAGGGCATAATCAAAGTCCAGCAATCCAAGTGTAAGCATGGGGGCATCCTTCCATGCAGCAAAGTTATCACCAGTCAAAGGTGGAATCCCCTGATTTGGTGCTGATAGTGGAAATAAGATGAGCGAGTTATGATACTAAGAAAGAAGTCCTAATGTGATCTATGGGCATGTTATACTAAGGCAGGCATAAATAATGACCATTTTAATTATGAAGCTGTGATAATGTCTATTACTAACATCAAAATAATAGACTTAGTAAAATTCTACTTAAATGAAGACAAATCAGCTTTGGCCAGAAGTGTAATCATTTAAGTTTGTGTGCAAAGTAATCGTGACAAATCAGCTTTGGCCAGAAATGAGACAATCACTTTAGTTATGCACTTGTCAAGCATGCTAAACATAAATGAATTAAATCAGCTTTGGCCAGAATTAAGACATTTCACGTTTGTAATGCATACTCAACATAGCTTTTATAATACTTGAACAATAAATAGATGTATTAAATCAGCTTTGGCCAGAATTAATACATCAGAAGGTCATTCAAGTTAAGCTATTTTGGTTTTGTAAAAGTTATCTGATTCTGATTAGTTAATTAAGTAATTACAAAACCAAGTATTTAATAGCAACCCACCTGTTAGCGCGGATCGAACTCCGCGGTGAGTTCGCTGGGGGGTGCGGGGGACAACGTGCCTCCGCCCGGTAAAATTTTTAGTTCACATTAAACAGCTTAAAATAATGAGGTTTCGAATCTTGTGCGATCAGTAATGCCCAAGTTTTGTGCGATCAGTAAAGCCCAAAAACTTGTGCGATCAGTAAGGCCCAAAACTTGTGCGATCAGTAATGCCTTGTGCGATCCACAAGTCTTGTGTGATCCACAAATCTTGTGCGATTATGCAGTCTTGAATTGTACAATATGCTTAATTAGTTGTACAAATCTTGTGTGATTTCCCTTGTGCGATCAGATCATATCTCATGTGATCTGATCTTGTGCGAATGTCTTGTGCGATCAGATCATATCTGATCTGATCTTGTGCGACTGAAGGAAACTTGTGCGATTAGTTACATTGATGATTTCAAATCCACTGTTAAGGCTGTTTATTGTGATAATAACTGAAACTCGAAATTTGAGGGATTGTGGGATAGTGTTTCCAATTTTATTTCTGATCTAAACTTATCAAAAGATTTCGAAAATAATAACTGATTATTCTTTAACAGTTTTCGAAAACTTTAATAGATAAAATTAAGATCAAAACAATGAAAACACCCACTAATCCAAATTATATTCCAAAATTTAGGGAATTTTCGAGTTTTCTTAGAACAGTATGATGAACCCTAAAAAAAAAATTAAAACATAATCTGGGATCCGAAACCTTAAATTTTAGACTTTTATTAACAGATTTCGGATATTAAGATTTGTCCGTTATAGTCTCGAGTCAATTTATCAAGTTATACTTTTCCGAAAACAGGGATTTCGGCAACAGGGACTCGACACAGTCGTGATATTTAAAAGCTTGAAAATTTTTCCGTTTTCCAGATTATAATCCCAGAATGATGGATACAAAACAGAACTGATTTATCAACATATGCTCTAATACCACATGTTGATCAGTTCTGTTTAAACTTAATGGAAAACATGAATAACATACCTGTTACAGCAGACAGGCCAGTGGAGAATCCAGTCAGAGATGCAGCCATTGAATTCGACATACTTGTCAGGATGATCTGGTTCCTCCTTAGGGTGTAAGGTGATGATGGTGATGAACCGAAACTAGGAAGGGTTTCGGTTTAGAGAGAGAGTCGATTATGATGTTATGAGGGTTGTGAGATTGTCTAACTTGTGTAACCCTTTAACTCTCTAATAAGCTCCTTATTTATACACCCAAGAGGAAACCTAATTAGTTAATAAGGGTAATATGGTCCATCAACAATTACCAACTAATTATTAATAGGTTATTAATATATTTTGATCTAATATAATATAAATGATTATAAAGACTACAAGATTAAATATTACATTAATAATATATTTAATCTCACATTCTCCCACTTAGCCGAGTAATCATTTATCATGAGTATTAGGTAAGCCTGGCCAGGAGTTAACACTCATTTTAGCCTTAAACCAAGAACTATAGCAGAGAAATACAGCCGTTGAATCATCATCCGACTCAGGACCCCCATTAATCATACTATAGCCTCAATTTAAAACCTAATAGTTACGATCAAAATACGTATAAGCCCTTTAGCGTCTGATTTGTATTTATATTTGTCTATATGTCATTACACCGGCATAACATATGTTAGAGACATACAAAATCAAACTGAGGAAATTTTATTAATTAAAACATAAGCTAGTACAATATGCCATTAAATAAGGTCTTTAGTAAGTCCCATATTCGATACATGTTCTTCGAAAACTTTAGGTGGGAGACCTTTAGTCATCGGATCCGCAAGCATATCTTTAGTACTAATATACTCAATACAAAGATTATTTTCCTCAACTCGTTCACGTACGAACAAATATTTTGTATCAAGATATAAACCAGCTCCAGTCGAACTGTTACTGTTCGAGAAACTAACGGCAGCTGAGTTATCATAGTAAAGCTTCAATGGTCTAGAAATGGAATTAACGATTTTGAGTCCAGTGATCCGATTTCTAAGCAACATTCCATGACATTTTGCGTTGTAAACAACAATGTATTCTGCCATCATTGTGGAAGTTGTAGTTAACTGTTGTTTATGACTCTTCCATGAGATAGGTCCGCCTGCTAACATAAAGATGTAGCCCGAAGTGGATTTCTTATTATCTTTGCATTTAGCAAAGTCAGAATCAGAATAACCTACCACTTCTAAGTGATCACTTCTTCTATAAGTCAGTTTATAGTCTTTCGTCCCTTGCAGATATCTAAGGACCTTCTTAGCTGCTTTCCAGTGATCTAGGCCAGGATTAGTCTGATAACGGCCTAGCATTCCAGCAATATAAGCGATATCTGGGCGAGTACAGACTTGAGCATACATCAGGCTCCCAACTACTGACGCGTAAGGTATCTGGCTCATTTGCTCCTTTTCAACCTCTGTTGTCGGACATTGGAATGAACCGAAAACAACTCCCTTAACTACTGGAGCGACTGAGGGTTTGCACTGTTGCATGTTGTAACGTGTAAGGACACGATCTATGTAAGTCTTTTGAGACAATCCTAAGATCCCTTTGTGTCTATCTCGGTGAATTTCGATGCCAATGACATAAGAAGCATCTCCAAGATCCTTCATGTCGAAGTTATGCGAGAGTAACCGCTTCGACTCATGCAACATGTCTAAACTATTACTTGCCAATAGAATATCGTCTACATAAAGGACAAGTATAGCAAAGTTACTCCCACTCATCTTGAGGTAGGTGCATTGATCCACTTGATTCTTCATAAAACCTTGCCTCTTCATGACTTCATCAAACTTGAGGTACCATTGACGTGATGCTTGTTTTAACCCATAAATGGATTTCTTAAACTTACAGACTAGATGCTCCTGACCTTCAGGTTTAAAGCCTTCAGGTTGTTTCATGTAAACATCTTCGTCTAAGTCTCCGTTAAGGAAAGCAGTTTTGACGTCCATCTGATGCAGCTCTAAATCAAAATGAGCTACTAGGGCCATAACGATCCTTAATGAATCTTTACGAGAGACAGGTGAAAACGTCTCTTGATAATCAATTCCCTCTTTATGAGTGTAGCCCTTTGCAACCAATCTCGCTTTGTAGCGTTCAACGTTCCCATTCGGATCCAGTTTTGTTTTGAACACCCATTTACAACCTACAGGTTTGGCACCATTGGGTAATTCGACTAAATCCCAAACATCATTTTTCTTCATGGATTCAAGCTCATCAATCATTGCTTTATTCCATTCAGAAGACTGATCACTGCTAATGGCTTCATTGAGCTTTCCAGCATCCATTTCAGTCAGGTAGGTAACATAATCATCCCAATTAGTAGGCCTTCTTTGCCTAGATGACCTCCTGAGTTGATTATCGGGTTCAGCGTTGTCTTGGTTTTGAGCGTTTGATGTGCCTTCGTTATGAGGTATAATGGGTTCTGATTGTGGAGATGGAGGTTGTGCAGTAATTTCAAGTGCAGTTGCATGGGGTACAAGAGGAGTAAACGGAGTAATGGTAAGCGACGAGTCTCTTCCCCCGCGTCTTGTACTTCTTGCAATTCTTCGTAAGGGTTAGTACTGCTCCCACTGACCTTGAAATCCTCTAGGAACACAGCACGCTTTGTTTCAACAATACGGGTGACATGGGAAGGACAATAGAAACGATAACCCTTCGAATGATCAGGATACCCGATAAAGAAGCAGGTAATTGTTTTAGGGTCAAGTTTTCCTTAGGAAACGATAACCCTTCGAATGATCAAGTTTCCTTCGAATGATCAGCAACCCCTTAGACATAATTATCCCAAAAAAATGTCTTGAAAGTTCAAATTTTAGCTAACTTAGAAATAAACATCGTTTCAAGTTTTCAACTTGTTTAGATTAAAGGTTTATTATTTATTATTCTTTTAATATTATCAAACGAACACGAACGAATGTAACCGAACATATTACCGAATGTTCACGAACGAAGTCGAACGAATGATACCTTTGTTCATGTTCGTTCGCTAAGCTAACCAAACGAATTTTTTTTATTCGTGTTCGTTCGTTAAGCTAATCAAACGAACATAAATGAACTTTCCGCCGATCGGTTGACGAACTGTTCGCTAAACGTTCGGTTCGTTTACAGCATTAGAAGTAGGCATACTGATGAATGCTAAGGAAGTATAACATGCTTTTAAGATTCGATTTCTTGGAATTGATCATGTACTAAAGGAAGAACAGGAAAAAGTAGCTCAAGAAGCCGTTGAGAAAGAAAAATTGGATAGGATCGCCGAGAAAGAAAGATTGGATGTGATTGTTCAAGAAGAACTAGCACGTACGAAGGAAGCTTAGGAAGCTGTAGACAGATAGGAAGCTTTGCTTGGGCATTTATGTCCTTTTACTATGAAACTCAAGGGTAAAATTAACCCATCAGGTTTTATAGGAACCCACTGGGTTTTATCGGATAACTACCATCGGCTTGCCAACGTCTGTTAGTCAATTGTTTGTTGACTTGGGCATTTATGTCCTTTTACTATGAAACTCAAGGGTAAAATTGTCTTTTCGTCATGTATAACCTTAAACAGCCAGCATCCTCTTCTCCATAACCCCACCTCTACCCTTTACCACCTCCACCTTTCACCAACGTTTTGAAAACCGGACCGGACCGGCCGGTCGGACTGGTCCGGCTGGCAACTGGATGGTCAAACGGTCCGGTTCTAGTAGTTAAACCCAATCTGCAGTAGACCGGCAGACCGGCCGACCGGACCGGTAGCCGACGGCCTGACCGGAAAACCGTTGAGAGGTGTGGTCGGGCCGGTTTTGATTAACCTGGCATCTTTTCTTTCCGAATCGTTTATGCCACTGTAACTCCCACCTAAAACCTTATTAATATCAAAACAAAACACAACCTCGTAACCGCTGCATCCATCACAACTCCCATCCACCACTACCTCACATCCATTTACTTGAGTTTAGGTGAACAAGAAACTAACTGTATGTGAGAAAAGATATGAAGATGAAGAGAAGTAGCTAAGAATGTCATTTAAAAAAAGGCAAAAGAGAAGATGAATAGTTGAGTTTTTGATATAAATGAAAAGACTTGAAAGAATAACAATGAAAAAGTCTGCCAATTTGTGACATTAGGAAGAGATATCTAAACAAATAAATAATTCCAAGAGATATACTAATTTATGTTATGAATGATTGAAAACAAACAAACATATATCACGTTCTCAATAGTAAGTTTATTTGTATATATATATTTATGCACAAGAGTATCGATCATTAAGAGAAAAATGAAGAAAAATTCTTAAAGACATTTTGCATTTTATTGAGCAAAATATCTAGCCAACTTTCATACAACCTATTGAGGAGACGTGTTCATCTAAAGCAGGTGTGAGGGATGTGAATGAGCTCTTTGTTTGATCAGTTGTACACAAGAGTAGTTCTATTTTTACAGTGGTTTTATAACACGTTATCAGCACGAACGCTCAAAGTAAGTTTTTCATATGTATATTTATATCTATATATATATAATATGAGTTCTATTATGAGTTAAAATCAGTGCAGGAGACCTCATACTATGGATATATAATAACTATGGGACTACTAACAATCTAAATCAGTGCAGAGGACCTCATACTATGGATATATAATAACTTTGGGATTACTAACAATCTAAATTTCTTTTATGCACCTAACATTTACATTCATGTTATCTAACATTTATTTATGCACCTAACATTTACATTCATGTTATCTAACATTTATTTATGCACCTAACATTTACATTTATGTTATCTAACATTTATTTATGCACCTAACATTTATATTTATGTTATCTAACATTTATTTATAAAATCTAATGTTTAATAACGTTTATTTATATATTATTGTGCATACTAATTATATATATATATCCGTAAAAATGGCTATGCATATTTTACTATAAAATTACCAATTATTAATATCATCACTGTTGTTATCAGAACCATTTAGCAGTGATAATCAACACGTTACCCAAGATACCTACCGAATCTAATATTAGTTTAAACATTTTGTTTGTTACCGAAATTTTCAAACCTAATACAGTAAAACTATTTTCAAGGTGTATCATGGAAGCCTTAACCAAGCGTATTGTGTAAGCTTAATTTGTATCTATATAAGTAACCCACCACTCGTGTAAATCCTCAAACCAACTGAACTTCTGATATAGTTCGACACATACCCAAAACAACTCATACTCAAATTCTATTTTTTTGAACTCAAACAAAGCCCAATATTACTATCATGAGTCTTCATTTTTCTACTCGTGCACACGCTGAATCTTCAAACGTAGCAGAAATTCGTGCCCAGATCGAAGTTCATAAATTTCTTCAGTTTGAGGATGTACGCACCCATACGAAATGTCTAACCCTCAGGGGGCTTAATGTTAATACTATTAATAGTATCGACTGGAACATAACGGGAATACTAGACATAGATGATCTACTGACGAGGTTACTACTAATTGGTTCACCATGGCGTCGTTTTTTTTGACATCTTAGAACCTTCATACGATGAACTTGTATATGAGTTCTGGTCTACTTTTCATTTCACACGAAATAAAGACCCATCTGAGTCCTCTATTGATTTTAGACTCGGTAGAGAAACTTTTAAATTGTCATTATCTGAGTTCGCAGTACATTTAGGTATTTATACAGAAGAAGAGGTTAGATCACCTATATTTATAAACGCATTAACCGAATATCCTGATCGCATACAAGATTATTGGTCTACACTTACACCAGCAGTGTGGAGTAAAAATAATAATTCAAGAACATTTAGAGATCCTCTTTATCAATATATGCACCGTGTTCTAGCCAACACGATCAGGGGGCGCACGTCTAATCTACACAGGGTTAGTGGTACCGATCTCTTCCACTTATACAGTATATTCGAGTCAGTCCATTGTAATATTGCTTACTCTCTTGCTATGTACTTTGAACAATACCAAACACGTCCCCCGAAAAACCTTATGGGAGGATCATACATAACAAAAGTAGTCAAATCTCTAGGTGTCATAAACGATCAGATTATTCAAGAATTATCCCCACCACGATTACCTGGAGTGGTAAATTTTAACAGTATTGAGATAATACCTATTGATATTCCTACACAAACACGATCGTTTCAATTTGAGGCAGCACCGGTTATCCCAGAAAATACATCACAAAATCTACAACAATTACTGTTGCAGTTTCCTCAACCATCTTTTTATCAGTATGATTTGTTGTCTCAGCAGCAGCTAACACCACCCGTGTTTGAACATATTTCAACTAACACATCTCAAACACAGCATACTCAACCACAAACACCAAACATCTACCAGTCACTTTCACCTTTACCTTTTGGGCAAGGAGAAATGATGCAACAATCCATAATTAATGATACCATGACATTCCAAGAGTTGTTAGCACCAGAACAACCCATGTCACCACTATTACAGCAACAATCTTCACAACATCCGGAGCAACAACAACCGTCAATTGTTGAAGCCAGACCAAGTACGGTGCCTCTAATAAATCCACCTTTTGATCCAATGAAGGTTGCTAAACTAATAAAAAAGAACCGGAAAATGTCCAGACAAATAGAGTGGTTGACGAAAAAGAATGAGTGGCAGGAATAAAGGCTAAGACAAGTAGCTAGTATTATCTCAAAACAATTTACTTCGCCACCTCCATCACCTCATGATTCTGATTCTGATTTTGATTAAGTTCAGTTGTATACACAGACAGAGGTCTGCAAACATAACAATATACTAGAACCATTTTACTACGATTAAATTATTTTAATATATCTATACTAGTATCTGGGAAATACGTACAAACTAAAAGACGTATTTGCTATAGCTGAAACTAAACCATTCGTAAGTCTGTGAATAAGCATAAATTAAAGGCTACATATCTGGATAAGTAGCCATATGAATTGAAACATGTTTACATACAACATTGATATGGAAGATAACACGAGCATTGTCATCCCAACAGCAACTCCCATCACCGTTAGATGGATCACACCACCATATTAATAATTATGTGACTGAATTATTTTGCACTACGGAACAAATATATATTTGTATTCAAGTGTATGGATTCTTGTGATGAATCATCATAGAGAGTTGACTATAACTGTAAACTCTTTTTGGGAAGTTAGAAAACTGTCAGGTTTATTTGATTCATAAAATCAAGTTTATATTTACAAAATATAAGTGACTTTAACAGTATAACCTTAATATGTAACGTAGTTGCATAAGATACCTATTAAATTATAAAGACGAAGCATGATAAACATACAAGTTTGGGTTGTACATACATACACACATACAAATGTTTTGTGGAAATACAAATGACAAACATATGTATATGAATTATTCATAAATTAGACGAATAATGCAAATAACGGTTCTACCCGGGACATTCAAAATTAATAGAAAGAATGGGAAAAGCTAATTACCTAATGGTACAAAGCTTTTAAATAGAGGACGCTCTATTTTTTCCAAAAATCAACAAGAAACTTATTGAGTTTCAAGAATATATATATATCATAATGGATATGATACTCAGTCAAGTACGGATGGAAACAAGAAATATTTACATATTATAAATAAAGATTACATATTGAAGAAACAACCAAAAATCCATTCTGGTTTGCATTATATAAATGTGCCTCATGCACATATGACAGTCATAGAAGGATATGATGATATTAAACTTATGGCATGACAGATTAAGCCATCAAGGATATACTATGATAAAAAGTATTCACATATCAGATGATGATCCTAAAAAGCATTAAAGGATACACATATCTAGCATGATACCATTTAGTATTTAAATCGATGCATCGTTTAAATGGTTATCAATTCGCAACTTGAAGTTTGCACATATGGCTTAGCTAATATAGCAAGAATATTATTCCAGACTGAAAAATTTATTTTTGATAAATTCTAAATTATCAATGATCATTGGAACAAGTATTATTATTGAAACATTTACTCCCCATTACAGTTATTTAGAAACCAAATATTTATCATCTTTGGGTGTGCGATATATATACTATATATACTGAAATTGTTACAACACAACGCACAAAGATGAGATTTAATGACATATGGGCTTCATTTGCTGATTACAAATCCCAACATGAGGGGGAGATAGAGACAACTAAAAGTGAAATAAATTTTGAAGTTATCATTGTATTTATCTGTATCCTCGAGTAAAATATCTAAAAGATATATTATGAAGGAAATTCATCCAAAAAGTTTTGAATTGCTCCAGTTAAAATTAATGTCCAAGAAGGACAAAGACATATTGAAAATCTTATATACCAGATGCTAATGCTTTAGCTGGAGTTGATATTACAGACAAGCAAAAGGATAATAATAATAATATGGCTATTGAATCCCGTTTGAAACATGGGAGGCCAGTCGGTTCAAAGGATAAAACATCCTCGAAAAAGAAAAGGCCCTGAAAAGGAAATTGGGTTCAAAGGATAAAACATCCTTGAAAAAAGAAAAGGCCCTGAAAAGGAAATTGGGTTCAAAAGATAAAACATCCTCGAAAAAGAAAAGGCCCTGAAAGGGAAATTGACCATAAAAAAATGGTAATTCAAATATCGAAACCTTCCCTCAGGAAGGAGTGAATGATAAAACCTTCCCTCGGGAAGGAGTGAATGATAATACCTTCCCTCAGGAAGAAGTAAATGATTCCAACAAAGAATTGTCGATCAATTATGGTCATACACATATATTATGGAATCAAGAAGAAATAGAAAGTTTGAAGCATAATAGACCATTTGATTTTTCAAACATTAAATATCTTGAAAAATAGGACGTTATTGTACATGTGGTTATATTTAACCAAAAACGG
This sequence comes from Helianthus tuberosus, assembly GCA_030545235.1. NCBI lineage: Eukaryota > Viridiplantae > Streptophyta > Magnoliopsida > Asterales > Asteraceae > Helianthus > Helianthus tuberosus. Next base: position 222,314,300 of record CM060443.1, on the reverse strand, counting down.
AAATTTCACAAACTAGGCACCTAGCTCGGTTGGCTAGGTGCGCGAAAGGGTGTGGCCTAGACCCGGGTTCGATCCAGGGGACGGCCGGTTTCACCATTTTTATTACCATACAAATTTAGAAAATTTTCCATTAACACGATGCAAGACGAATTATATTTTCCTTTTTTCATATTCTCCTATGGTGAAAAAAAAAATGGATAAACAAAGATGACCAAGTCAAGGTAATTATCAATGGGCATCTTGAAGAGATACCGGACATGATGGTTCTAATAGAACCTAGATACTCGAAAATAAAGAGATCTCAGAAATTTATATCATGTCTAGAAATATATCAAATCAAATATCGACGTCGATGATAAAATAATGTAATAAGGTGAAACAAAATTTTTGATACACTTGAGGTATGTAAGGTATAATTTATACTTTTACTAACCCATCGAAACAAGTTTGGTTAGTTTTGTAAATGTAGGTAATGTAACAAAACACAGTTGTGGATCTTATGATATGTGTTTCCAAAAAGGAACCAGAAGTCTCATATGAAGATCATATAACACTGATCGGCAAAAGATTGCCTACCTAAGGATCAAGCGAAAAATTGTTGTCTATAAAGCTTTGATCAACTTTCAAGGAAGATAGAGACAAGTCACATAAATGATACATATTAAAATGAGGGGGAGTACTATACAAGTTGCACTCTTTTTCCATTCACTAAGTTTTATCCCATTGGGTTTTCTTAGTAAGGTTTTTAATGAGGCAACATACATGATCCAGAAATATCAGGAGAAGACTATACACTGCACTCTTTTTCCCTTAGCTACGTTTTTGTCCCACTGGGTTTTCCTAGCAAGGTTTTTAACGAGGCAGTATTCCATAGTTAAACCCCAAAGTTGAAAATTGCCATCCAACTTGGAACGTATGGATTATTGATCAAGTGAATGGTGATAATATGTCTGAGGGGGAGTGTTATGAATGATTGAAAACAAACAAACATATATCACATTCTCAATAGTAAGTTTATTTGTATATATATATGTATGCACAAGAGTATCGATCATTAAGAGAAAAATGAAGAAAAATTCTTAAAGACATTTTGCATTTTATTGAGCAAAATATCTAGCCAACTTTCATACAACCTGTTGAGGAGACGTGTTCATCTAAAGCAGGAGTGAGGGATGTGAATGAGCTCTTTGTTTGATCAGTTGTACACAAGAGTAGTTCTATTTTTACAGTGGTTTTATAACAATTTAAACATTAAATAATATTATAGTTTTTCATGTATTTCTTTCCGGTTTATTATTATTATTATTATTATTATTATTATTATTATTATTATTATTATTATTATTATTATTATTATTATTATTATTATTATTATTATTATTATATACATATATATAATAAAATATTTCCGGTTCTTATATCCGGTTCGACCGGTCGACCATCGAACCGTTAAGGAGGCTAGTTCGACATCCGGTCCGGTCTTGAAAACATTGCCTTTCACTACCACCACCATCCACCTTTCACCACCATACCATCAAACATTGCTAAATTGCGTTTCAGTCCATGAATGCCAGCCAGACTTTATAACAATCTTAATAATAACATTTGAATCAGTAAAGATATTTAGGGGGTTTAAACAGATTGTTTGTTGTCTCCGGCGAGATGCGTCTAAAACAAAATTTGAAGTTTGGACAACTAAACCAGAGAATGAGGTTCCGTTTTCCATAATCCAAGTCGATGTTGAATATCTCTTTAATGGAACCACATTTTGAAACTTTAAGCCTTTCTAAATGATTCGGTAATCTCATTGGATTGGATGGAAACAGATTCATAAGACTTACTGTTGGATATCAAGCCTTTATCACTCTCACTCAAAACTCATGAATGAATATGAAAATGAACTATTCTCAAAAAGGTGTATGAAACATGTAGTAAAGAAAGGAAAAGAACTACTGCTTATTTTATTGAGTAAAGATGGGGCTATTTATAGCCAGTACAAAACAAAACATGGAACAATTCCAACCAATGAAAATACTAGTACTCCTAGAGAACCGGTAGACCTAATGACCCACTACTCAACGTTCACCTCCATAAGATCTGGTCAAATTAGAATATGCCAATTATGACTTACAAACTATTAAATATACCATAAAATAAAATCTCAAATAAATGCTTTTATCTTCAGGTCCACTCATGCAACATCCACGTGACCTTTGAATACCATCTTATTCCATGCAAATTAAACCAAGACTAATTTTGGCTTGATCCATACCCATGACCCGATAATGAGCCGACTCGTGTGACCCGCAAACCAAACCCGATTAACCCAACAATCACCCCCTTAATCGGTGTTTGTTTACGCCTTCACCGCAACACCGAATCACCTCGGTTTCAAACCATCACGACTTTTACCGGACACCCCGACCACCACTGGTCACGCCCAAAGTCAACTTGGTCCAACCCGAATCAAACCGACCACGCTTGTAACATGTCACATGGCATCCCGTTGGAACCGTTCATTCACATCTTGACTCATCACGGATCAACGACCTCTCCCCGGCCACATCCGAGTCACCCGATTTGAACACCAACACCATAATGTCACCACCGTGTTTCTTCTTTTTCAACAACCTTTTTCCGATCACCCTTGTTCAAGAGGCTCTCCACCGACCAAGAAAACAAAGCCACCCACTTCTAACGTTTTCTCACCTTGCCAACCGAGACGAATCCAAAGCCACCTGCTTTGACGGATCCATTCTGCCCGCTTTTCACACACTACGCCGGTCTCCTCTTATCACGAACAATCCGATCAAGGCTTCCGCAAAATATTTCTTTTTGCTTTCAAAATAGCCACCTGCAAACAACTTACTGTTGTTTTTCATGCGGAAACCATTGCTCTTGAACAACCCATTTTCCTCTGTTTTAATGAAGACTAATAACCACGAAAAATCCCGATGTTCTTCACCGGTCACCCCCTGTCGTCGCACCCGACAACGGCCGAACCAAAAACACCTCTCGATCTCCGTCTTCCGCTATATAACAGTCCTGAAAACAGATGTTTAAATTACCAGTCACCCCGTTGTTTCAACCGGTACGTCTACCACAACAACGATTGACCCGGAACATCTTTCTGTTTCCGTCTAACGCTGCTACCACTCCCGAACAGCCACCTGCTGTCCCGAAACACTCCTTTCAACGCCTGCCGTCCACCGACCGACACACCCGCCGGCGGCGGAGGCTTGCTCCAATCTTCAAACCCGCTTCTCGAGCCCTAGGCTCTAAGGAAAATAAAAAAAAGTAATGTTACGTGATTTTACAAGTTTTTTGTAATACAAATTTTAAAATTTATTGTTAATTCATTAGTTCAATAAACACCGGCTACAAATTCCCTATGGATAGGACCTTACTTACCTATATTACTGTCGTAACCCCCGATCCCTGTATCCTCGGGAAAGGGTGGCCGCGAGCCAGTTTCGATGGTATCGCGTGTTTATTCAATATTGGCAGCAGAATTTTCATCAGAACCGTAGTTAGGAAATATTTTATCAGAGTAAAACACCACACTTTTAATATATTAAACATATTGGAAAATCCCAAGTTTAAGTACACACATTTGTATAGGGATGAAACCCTAATTTATTTAATAAAAACATCTATTTATTTTTAGGTAACTTTATTGCCACTTTTCCAAGCCTTCAGTGCTGTCCAGCTGGCTTCTATTTGGCTTTCACATTTTGTTACCTGAAACGCGTTTAAAAATATTTTATCAGTGGGAAATACTGGTGAGTGAATCCCAGTTTAATCAAGTTTTAATAAGAACCCATTGTACAGTATTGAGGGCGATCTCGCAATTACATTTGTTTCCAAGTTATCTCAATTAACATCCGTGGTACTGTCAGACCCGACTTGTGGAAATGTTACCCTTCGCAAGGCAATAACATAACTTTGTATACAAAACCCCAACATACCAACGATAATTGTATCCTTACAAATCCTCAATCACTGTTTAATATATATTTAATTGTGTGAGGTTTTGTAAAAACAGTTAACAAAAAGGAGATTACTCACATTGTTGTCTTAGGTTTTCTATAAGGGTTTCCTGGTGAAAATCTATAATTTACAAAAATGCACACGTGTTAGTATAATAACCCATTTTAACATTAGTAATACCCTCCCCGAGACGGCATTCCAACGACTACGTCGGGCAGAACCACGACAGCCGTTACGGAACCCTAGATCAATCGGGCAGCGTATCTAATACGTATCCAGGGATTATAATACTTACAACGGAGCAGAACTTCGCTAATTAGGGGGGTATTATACCCATGTATAATGCCTACACTTTAGTATTGAGAGAAATAAATGAATTCTGAACGCGTAAACTGAAATCCTGAGGCCTCCTTATATAGGGCCTGATTTTGGTCCCCTCGCGGCCAGCGTAAGGTATAGTCGAGAGGCTACGCGGCCCGCGTCAACGCTGGTCAACAGCGTAGGTGATCCGGGTCATCTAGTAGGGTCGACATGTGTTGGGCCACGTGGCGGCCCAGGGTTTTGCCACTTTTTACCTTGTCGCGTCCCGCGTAAGGGTTGAGGTGTGGCTTACGCGGCCCGCCTCAAACCCAAAGATTAGTCTTTTAATTATTTTTAATAATATTCAAGGTATTCGGGGTCCGTTTTCGCGTATGTGGTGTATTTTAGGACATATTGGGATATATTTAAATATATTGGGGTGTCGGAAAATATTCAGGAGGGTGTTGTTTAAATCTAGGGTTGTTATATCCTCCCCACCTTGTTTTAGAGCTCGTCCTCGAGATCTACTGGAACAAGTGCAGATATTTCCTTTTCATTTCTGATTCAAGCTCCCATGTGTACTCTGATCCTCTTTTGGAGTTCCATTTCACTTTGACCAGAACTAATCTCTTGTGTTTAAGGTTCTTGACTTTCTTGTCTTCAATCTGTAGAGGTCTTTCTACAAACTTAAGTTGTTCTTTACCTCTATATCTTTAAGAGGTATCACAAGTGATTCATCGGCTAAGCATTTCTTGAGATTAGATACATGAAATACATCATGTATTCCTGCCATTTCCTCTGGCAGTTGTATCTGATAGGCTACAGGTCCTATTCTTCTAATAATATTAAAAGGTCCAATATACCTGGGACTTAGCTTTCCTCTTTTGATGAATCTTACCACTCCTTTCCAAGGAGAAACTTTTAACAATACTCGGTCCCCTACTTGAAATTCCAATGGTTTTCACCTGTTGTCCGCATAACTTTTCTATCGATCACGTGCTGCTTTTAGTCGTTCCTTGACTTGAATGATCTTGTCAGTTGTTTCTTGCACTATCTCAGGTCCAGATAGTTGTTTTTCCCCAATTTCTGACCAACAGACTGGGGTTCGGCACTTTCGTCCATAAAGTGCTTCGAATGGTGCAGCATTGATACTTGTATGATAACTATTATTATAAGAAAATTCTATCAAAGGTAAGTGATTGTCCCAATTACCTCCGAAATCAATTACACAAGCTCTAAGCATGTCTTCCATTGTCTGAATTGTCCTTTTGCTTTGTGCATCCGTTTGAGGATGATAAGCTGTGCTTATATTTAACTTGGTTCCCATGGCTTTTTGGAAACTTGTCCAAAAATGAGAGGTAAAATGACTATCTCTGTCAGAAATAATTGATAAAGGAATTCCATGTAAAGAAACAATTTCATTTACATACAATTTAGCTAGCTGTTCCATACTAAAAGTTTCTTTCATTGGTAAGAAATGAGCTGACTTAGTTAGCCTATCTACAATCACCCAGATTGTATCACTACCTTTCTTTGTTTTGGGTAATTTGGTAACAAAATACATTGTTGTCAATTCCCATTTCCAAACAGGCATTTCTAATTGTTGTAACAAACCTGAGGGTTTCTGATGTTCAGCTTTAACCTGTGAGCAAGTTAAACATTTAGAAACATGGGTTGCTATGTCCTTTCTCATTCCTATCCACGAGAAATTCTTCCTTAAATCCTGGTACATCTTATCATTTCCTGGATGCATTGTATATTTAGACTTATGGGCTTCTTCTAATATACGATGACGTAGATTTTCTAATTTAGGTATCTGATGCGTGGTTGAAAACCGGTGACCATAATAGTATAACTTGATGATTTTACGTACGTTTTAAGTTCGGATAGCCTACTTTTAATCACAAATATGTTTTGTAGGTTTGACAAATTTAAGGAGCTTTTTGGGAGCGTTACGAGTCATCGGGTCAAAGAACGTGCACCAGAACGCATTACAGATCAACCGGGAACGCGAAACGCGAAAATCAGAAATCACACAAACGGTAGCCCGTCGGCGACGGGCAGGCATGCCGTCGGCGACGGGCAACAGAAAATCAATCCGGGGAAACTTTTTCTTGTAGCGTTTTTTAATGATCAAAATCGATTATACAAGTCATTTATCATCACTTTACCCTTTGCCAAGCCACAAGAACACTTAGAAGCAGCAAACATGGAGAACACTCATCCCACTTCATCTTGTTCATCAATTATCACCCACTACATCACCAATAATTCAATCCATCTCATACTTCCATCTCCCATTTTCATCTATAAAACCACTTCAATCCTTTCTATCAATCATCCATGTTTTCACTATCATTCCAGAAATCATTCCATCTCTCATCCATATTCACCTTCAATTACTTTCATCCTCCATTCATTCATCCAATTGTTCATCATCTTCAAGGTTCCAACATGTTCAAGCTCAAGAGTTCTTCATCCGGTGATAAAGTTCCCGCCACCATGAGCGGCTAATCAATTCGGTTTCACCCCGGTGTAGGTAGTTATTTAATTTATGGTTTTGAATTGTTTCTTGCTTCAACTTTGTGACAATTTGTGTATGATTTTAGAAACCTTTGACAATAGCTAGCATTTGTTTCGAATTCATAAACTGTCGAGCGATGTTAAAAGTTATGACTTTATGAAATGGTTATGTGTAATATGCGTTGTCTTGGTTAGGATTTACTTGTGTTGATTACAAAGTGTATTCTTGTCCGTTCTCGAACGTTGATAGTTATTAGCACCTAAGTCACGGTACACTAAATCCGTTAATTATATGCAATTGAGTTGAATCTTAAAACTTGTAGAAACCATAAGTTAGTAATTACCGAAACCGGGTGTGATTCCTTTACTTTTTATTTGTTAGAAGTTAAATATCTATTACAATTGTTAACTAGGAGTTGTTATCCGAGGAAGTATTCATATTAAACCAAAACCAAACTTTCGCAAACTAGGCACCTAGCTCGGTTGGCTAGGCGCGCGAAAGGGTGTAAGTCTAGACCCGGGTTCGAATCCGGGGACGACTAATTTCACCATTTTTTGTATCTCATCAATTTAGTTAATTTGGTTCAACATCTTTTCAACAATCAAAAATTATAAAAACAAGTTAGCAAGCTTCATAAATTGTGACAATCTTTATAATTCAAGTGAATCCATTCGCAAACCACATACTCTTCGTGGATCGACCCCTTGCTACCACTAGCTATTTGTTAAGGGTAATTTGGGCTTATAAATATTATCTTTGATTGGAGCCCGACACACCGATCAAATTTTGGCGCCGTTGCCGGGGAGTTAGTGCGCTTTGTGTTTGGATAATTGTATAATTTTTGTGATTAACTGTTTAAAGTGCTTTGATTTTTTATTTTTTGGCTATTTTCTCTATTTTTCTTGCTACGCGGGTGTGTTACTTGTGCAGGTTACACTTACAAGTAGTGCATGCATACAAGGAATTCCGGTAGAACCTCGCCACTAGTGTTCGAACCGGAGGTTGAGCGTTTAGTTCGAAGGAACTTAGCCACTCGGTTAGAGGCAACACTTGCTTCTAATCAACCCAACACCAATTCACCATCTACACCATCCATTGGTCCTAGTCAAATGGGATCTCAAAACCACAATAACAACCAACAACCACCCACACCACCATTTCAAAACCTTGACCCACAAAACCCGTTACCACCCAACTTAAACAACCGAAATGCTCAAACCAACCGTGGAACTAACCAAGTTCATGGCATGCCCATGAATGAAGCCCATTTTCTCAATCTCAACGAATTGAGAAATGCCATTCCCGATGACGAACCACCTAGTGTTCCCGGTTATCGATCGCCGGAGCATGTGAGTGTGCATACGGAACATTCGAATGATGGGAGCTATTACGATGACGAAGATTGGGGGTACGTGAACCATGGCAATATTTACAATAATCAAAGATTTGAAGGTGAGGAGTTTGATTATCAAAATGCCAATTATGTGGGGAGGAATGATGGGGTTGGAAATAATCGCCAACCACGAAACGAAAGGAACGGAAATGATGGGTTTTACAACAACAATAACAACAATGGTAATCCTAATCGGATTCCTCGTTTCGTGGGGGGAGGTTATCAAGTAGGTGACCAAGGTGGAAATAGAAGAGGTGATAGAAGGGATAATCGAAGACCGGTCGACCAAGAAGTTAACGGTCCACAACGTCATCAACAACCTCCACGGGGAGTGAATGACCGTTTTCGACCGGTTGTCACCGAGAATGATTCACCAATCGTTTGTGAGAGGAGGATGTTTGATTGTAAACCACATTACATCAACATACTTCCTCATTTTAATGGAAGATCTAATGACGAACCGTACACACATTTGACAGAGTTTTCTTCCATTTGTGGCACTATCGGGGGGCATAACTTTGCATTAGATGAGGTTAAACTTCGTTTGTTCCAATTCTCATTGAAAGACAAGGCGAAGCAATGGTTTCTTACACTTCCCGCAAATAGCATCCGAACATGGGGAGAAATGCAACAAGCATTTTTAGATGAGTACTATTCTATGGCCAAGACCGATGATGCTCGTGATGAAATTAGGTCTTTTCGCCAATTATCGGGTGAGCCATTGCATGAGGCGTTCACTCGATTCAAAGAAATGATGCGGAGATGCCCACATCATCAAATTGAGAAGTGGGAGTTGGTTAAGTGCTTTGTACGGGGTTTAGATGACACAACATGGAATCGTCTCGAGTCGACAAGTAATGGGACTCTATTGAGCAATCACGAAGATGATGATTGGGAGTTTTTAGAGCGGATGAATAAGCGGTCAAAAGAGAAAGAGTCGGCCGATAGAGCTAAAAAAACACCCCGTTTCCCGTTCGCTTCCCGATCTTGACTCAAAGGATCGGATTTCCACCTTAGAGCGGGAAATGGCTCGAATGAAGAAAAAGGAAGTAAATGCGGTTCAATTCGAGGTATGTGAAGATTGTGGTGATATTAGCCATAGAGCGGAGCAATGTCCAACGGGGTCGAGTGGCTACACCAAAGAGGTCAACCAAGTGTATGGAGATGGAAAGCAATATGATATGAACTCCAACACTTACCATCCGGGGTTGAGAAATCACCCTAACTTCCGATATGGTAATGCGTCAAATCAAATGAACCCGAATTTTCAATCGGGTAATCAAGGAGGATCTTCATATAACAATCGACAAGGTGGTAACCAAGGTGGTTACCAAAGGAATTACAATCATGGTGGTAACCAAGGCTATCAAAACCGTGAAGGCAATTATCAACGGGGTTACAACCAAAGTGGAAATGGGGGAAATTCTTCCAACTCTCAAAGTAACGACCCGTTTAATTCTAAAATGGACGCTCTCATGAATGCTATGACCACCCTTACAACCGAAGTAAGGAAAGAATTTGAAGTGCGGGATAAATCTCACAAAGCGTTGGAGAAACAAGTGGGGCAACTTGCTCAAGAGATGGCTCAAATTCGGGGAAGTGGAGGATGACTTCCAAGTGACACCACAGTGAACCCTAAGCATCAAGGGTCGAACTCAAGGAACACGCGTGAGGTACCAATAAATAAAATTTCTTTACGTAGTGGTCGAGTCATAGATAGTGGTGTCGAGCCACCACCACCCGAGTTTGTTGAAGGGGTGGTGGAAGATGCGAGTGATGATGAAGGTAAAAATGGTCAAACGGGTCCAAAGAAAAATGATGTTAAAATTAATAATACTACACCCGTTGTGACCATTCCCGTCCCAAAAGCTAAGGAAAAGGGTGTGGAGGTTAATACCGCCCCTTATCCCGAAGCCTTGTTGGGACCATCTAAGAAAGTGGTAAACAAACGAGGCCCACAACAAGAAGAGATATGGGAAATTTTTAAACAAGTACCTTCATATGCTAAATACTTGAAAGATTTATGCACACAAAAGCGAACTGACAAGTTTCCAAAGGAACTTTCTTTAACCGAAAATGTGAGTTCGATTCTTTCGGGTGCACTTCCACAAAAACTTCAAGATCCGGGGGCGCCCATTATTTCAATACAAGTTGGGGAATTCAAAATGACCCGGGCACTTTTGGATCTTGGGGCAAGTGTAAGTATCTTGCCGGGTAGCTTATATGACCAATACGATTTTGGTCCACTTCAAGTGTCTAACACTACCGTGGTGTTAGCCGATTTGACTCCTAAACTACCCCGTGGGATAGTCACGGATGTAATAGTCAAGGTCGAGGATTTTTTTTATCCGGTGGACTTTCTTGTATTAGATTATGTTTCTTTGGACCGAACAAAGCAACCAACGATGATCCTAGGTCAACCATTTTTGGCAACATCGAATGCCCAAATTAATTGCAAATCGGGCACGGTCGACATGACTTTCGGTAACCGTCGGTTGAGGTTAAATGTCTTTTCAAGATTAACGGATCCTCTAGTTGACGATGACTGTTACATGGCGGACATCGTTAACGAGTGTATACCTCTATGCGACACTAGTGTCGAAGAGGAAAACACAATAGAGGAGTGTTTCATGTTTGACAGGTTGCAAGGAGAAACAAATCGGAGCATGGATGAAGAGATGAAAGAATTGGAGGTTATGGCGGTAAAAGAAGGAAGGCCCACTTGGACGCATCAAGTGGAAAGTCTTCCGGAAAGCATCGACACGAAGTTGAAGCCGTAATTGGAAGAACCCCCGGTACAAGAGTTGAAGGTACTCCCCAAGCATCTTAAATATGCTTATGTGGGTGAAGGTAGCACGCTCCCGGTAATTATTGCATCCAATTTGACCGGGGAGCAAGAAGAGAAGTTGATGAAAATTTTGGTCACTCATCGGGCGGCGATTGGATGGACCATTGCTGATTTGAAAGGCATTAGTCCCTCGGTGGTGATGCACAAGATCATCACGGAAGATGGCATGAATCCTTCTCGTGACACACAACAGAGATTAAATCCAAACATGCGAGAAGTTGTTAAGAAGGAGGTGTTAAAATGGCTTGATGCGGGTATCATTTACCCGATCTCGGATAGCGAATGGGTGAGCCCAACACAAACAGTCCCAAAGAAGGCGGGTATTCAAGTCGTCACAAATGACGCAGGTGAAGAGGTCGCCACTCGGCCGGTAACCGGGTGGCGTATTTGTATTGATTATAGGAAGTTAAATGCTGCAACTTCCAAAGATCATTTCCCTTTACCATTTATTGACCAAATTGTTGAGAAATTGGCCGGGCAAAAATTTTATTGTTTTTTGGATGGTTATTCAGGTTACAATCAAATTGCCATACATTCGGAAGACCAAGCAAAGACTACCTTTACTTGTCCATACGGTACCTTCGTATTTAGGCGAATGCCCTTTGGACTTTGTAATGCCCCCGCCACCTTCCAAAGGTGTATGACGAGTATCTTTTCAGATATGGTGGGGGATTCTTTGGAAATCTTCATGGATGATTTCTCAATATTTGGGCCATCATTTGATACATGCCTTGACCAACTCGAAAAAGTTTTGAAAAGATGTGTTGAGAAAAATCTAGTTTTGAGTTGGGAAAAGAGCCATTTTATGGTTCAAGAGGGGATTGTGTTGGGGCATGTTATCTCGAGTCGTGGGATTGAGGTGGATAGAGCAAAAGTGCAAGTCATATCCACTTTGCCTTATCCTACAACCGTTAAGGGTGTTCGGTCATTTTTGGGACATGCGGGGTTTTATAGGAGGTTCATAAAAAGCTTTAGTGATATAACAAAACCCCTATGCAATTTATTGTTAAAAGATAAAACATTTGATTTTGATGAAAATTGCCAAAACGCCTTTAACATTTTGAAGAAAAAGTTGGTTGAGGCCCCAATCTTGCAATCACCGAATTGGTCTTTACCATTCGAAATTATGTGTGATGCAAGTGATTATGCGGTGGGGGCCGTATTGGGTCAAAGGGTAGACAAGAAACCGGTTGCCATTTACTACGCAAGTAAGACTCTTTCGGATGCACAATTAAATTATACAACTACCGAGAAAGAACTACTTGCGGTGGTATATGCGTTGGATAAATTCCGTGCTTATATATGGGGTACTAAGGTCATTGTATATTCTGATCATTCTGCAGTTAGGTACCTTATGAACAAGAAGGATGCAAAACCGAGATTAATCCGATGGGTTCTCTTGCTACAAGAGTTTGATTTGGAAATTAGGGACAAGAAAGGAAGTGAGAATGTGGTTGCAGACCACTTGTCTCGGTTGATTGTGGAGGAGGATTCTTCCCGTGAAGAGATCAATGAAAACTTTCCCGATGAGCAAATTTTAAAGGTTGACATATTACCATGGTATGCTAATATCGTTAATTATTTAGTTACAGGTGAATTGCCGGCTCATTGGGATAGAAGAAAGAGGTTGCACTTCCTATCTAAAATCAAGTATTACACGTTCGAAGAACCGGACTTATTCAAGTGTTGTCCGGATCAAGTAGTTCGAAGATGCATACCCGACGAGGAGATCCCTAGTGTCTTGATTCACTTGCATTCATTTGCTTGTGGGGGCCATTTTAGTGGTCACAAAACCGGATACAAAGTGCTCAATAGCGGTCTTTATTGGCCGACTATTATTAAAGATGCTTTTAATTTCGCTAAAAACTGTGTAGAATGTCAAAAGTTAGGGGGTATATCAAGAAGGGATGAAATGCCCATGCAACCGATCCTCATTGTAGACATCTTTGATGTTTGGGGGATCGATTTCATGGGTCCATTCCCTAATTCGCATGGCAACTTATACATCTTGGTGGCGGTCGATTATGTATCCAAATGGGTTGAAGCGATTGCCACCAAGACAAATAACCATACCGTTGTTTGCAATTTTGTACAAACAAATATAATTTCTAGATTTGGGATTCCTCGGGTAATCATTAGTGATGGGGGATCTCATTTTAAGAACTTTAACTTCGGCAAACTCTTAAAACGGTATGGTGTTGACCTTCGAATCGCTACCCCTTACCACCCACAAACAAGTGGTCAAGTGGAAGTTTCCAATAGGCAAATAAAAGAAATTTTGCAAAAGACCATTCGACCCGATCGAAAGGATTGGTCAACGAAGTTAAATGATGCTTTATGGGCTTATAGAACGGCTCATAAGACACCTATTGGAACTACACCTTATCGCTTAGTTTATGGGCGAAATTGCCATCTACCGGTTGAACTTGTACATCGTGCTTGGTGGGCTATCAAGGAAGTTAATATGAAATATGATGATGCAGGTAAAGAGCGCAAGTTGAAGCTTTGCGAATTGGAGGAGCTTAGGGAAGAAGCATATGAATGTGCCTCAAAATATAAAGATGATATGAAGAGGGCACATGACGCAAAGTTGAGGCCGAAGGAATTTGAAGTAGGGCAAAAGGTATGGCTCTACAATTCAAGGCTTAAGTTCTTTCCCGGAAAGCTCCGGAGCAAGTGGATGGGACCCTATGTGATCACCCGGGTTGGACAATTGGGTGATGTTACAATCGAGGACCCGAAGGATGGGTCAAAACAAACGGTAAACGGTCATCGACTAAAACCATTTCTCGATGGTAACGAAAAGATGGACGAAAACAAGGAATCGGTAAGCTTCGTGGTAAGCACACCGATTTATGAGGTCAACTAAAAAAGGGCCGGTAATATTTAGTGTATAGTTAGATATAATAAATTGTTTGTGTTTTAGATATAATCGTTTTCGTTTCCTACTAACTTTGTTTAAATGTGTGAAGTCCGGACATCACAAACAACTCTTCAAGACGTAAGGTATGTTTTAAATGTCGATTTGTGCATTGCGGACAATACACGTTTAATTTAGGGGGTGGTAGAATCGTTACGATTATTTGTAATTTTTAAGTTTTCTTATAATAAAAATCACAAAAAGATTTTTCATAATTTTTAGGAATTTTTATAGTATAAAGTCCCTTTATTAAAAATGCTTAATTTTTAACATATTTTTTGAAAAAAAAAAAATTTAAAAAAATTGAAGCCCGTCGGCGACGGGGCTTCAAGCCGTCGCCGACGGCTGCTAGAAAAGCCCGTCGCACACAAAAACCCCGTCGGCAGTAAGTTAACCCGTCGGCCAATTTCGCAAAATCCAGAACCCGTCGGCGACGGGTTGGGACCCCGTCGGCGACGGGCTCTCCTTTTTCACTGCGGGCAGATTCGTCGTTGATGCTTGGAGTCGAACCTAGAACCATTTTTACCTTGACAAACACCATCTAAACCTCAAATTAACCTATAAGTCGACCCACAACCACCTTGTAACATATAACTCACCAAAATCCCTGCATTCTATCCTTACAACACCCACCTACCATCATCATCTTCCCCAAACTCCTCAAGAACACCAAAACCTTCAAGTTTTAATAACTCCATCAAATCTCCACCAAATTAACTGATTTTTGGGTCTATCTTGCCTAATTTTTCGAGAGGAATAAAACCCCCAACACGGTTTGCATCAATTCTTGCTAGTTTGCAAGATTTCTGGACGTGTAATTTAGGGTTCTTGAAAGGGTGTCCATCAAATCTCTTGTTTTGCATTTTTTCTTGGTTCTTCTTGCTATTTAACATCTAAGGTATGGATTTCCCTTAAATTTATGCTTGATTATCATATGATTATTGTTTTTCTTCCGAAATTTTAGACTTGTTAGTTTAAGAGTAGGTTGTTTAAACAATGTATGATGTTCTAGCATGATTTTAAGATAGATTGGTTGATTTGGATGAAATTTGAACATGTTAGCCTTAGTGAGGTAATTACACTTAGGTATGAACATGATTGAACATGAATATGATATTGAAATTTTCTTGAAATTATAAGAAATTGTAAGATTAACAAGAAATTAATAAGTTTATGACAAAATGAGCAACTTTGGAAGTTTAAAATGGCGATTTTGCATATGCTTGTTAGTAAAACTTCAACATCATACATCATGTTCAAATTTTGAGAATTTAGTAAGATTTTGGGGTTATGATGATGATTGATTGTTTCTTGTAATTATAGAATGACTGGTGGAAGAAAGAAACAAAAGACCACAGCACAAGGATCTTCAGCTGGAGAAGGATCTTCTTCGGGGCTATTACCAAGAAGATGGGAACAACTAACAGCCATTGAAGAAGGAGACCCGAGACTATTTCGCCAAGACTGGGTCTGGGCAAAGTTTAGAGATAGTGAAAGTGCCAAGGTGTGGGATAATGATAAAAACAAATCATTATCCAGGTACAATGACAAGAAGCTAGAGGCTAAGCTGTGGAGATGGAAGATGGTCACTAAAGTTCAGACCTCGGTTCCGGAAAGGGCTGTTTGTGAAAGGGTGGTTAATGTGGAGGACTTCAGACAGATTGGTATCACCCAAATGTTCGAGAGGTTGGGTTGGGAAAAAGTACTAGACTGGTGCGAAGATAACACTTCGCGAATCTACTTATCAGAAGTTTGTGAATGGCTGTCGACATTGAAGTTTGTGGATAAAGATAAGCACCCTTCGGAATGGAAATTTGTTGGAAAGACAACTCGAGGGACAATGACAATGTTCTTCGAATCGATAAACTGCATCGCCCGTTTTGACTCATTGGGGGTGCAAGCATATGATTATCCGGACACGGAGAAATTTTTGGATACTCATATGAATGAAACTGATCCGGATTAAATGATGAAGGTTATCTTACCATACCAAGAAGGGGGGGAAGCTAAGAAAAAACACATGTCGATTGAAGGAAAAATTCTACAAGGAATTTCTGTAGAAAATATAATGGTGCGATTTGGTGACCGAGGTGGGATAAGAGGACCTGATTGTAGGGTTGTCCATGCTTTGTTATACGGGACTCCTACTTTATCATGGAGGCATATAGTGATGATCAACACATGGGCTACTCGGGAGTCGTCCCAGAGGCGTTTTATTCCATACGCACGCCTCATTAGTGCCATGCTTGTTCAGCAAAACTGTTTGCCTCAGAACTCGCTTTGGGTTACCAAACCCATTGAGGAATTTGATCAAGCTTCTATGAGAAAGAATTGGAGTATATTTGTAGAACTGCATGGAAATGATTACGTAGTGACCGACAAATTGGGTCACAGGTACGATTTCACGGATCCAAATCCTCAAGGGGCTGGGGGAGATGAAGAGATGATGAGTGAAGAAGAAGAGGAAGAAGCCGGACCTTCTGGTCCCCGTCAACCACAGCGACGATACAGGATGTCACATCGAGAACTCGATGCAGACGTGGCCAATTTTGTAAAGCAACGACGGGTACCAACATTTGGGAACTTCACCCGGGGGGAGCAAGCAATTTATGATAATACCTCGGCTTGCATAGGTGAAGGCCGAGAATACAATAGAAGGAGAGAAAATTGGGAAGGGTCGGAAGGAGCTTATTTGCATCAACAATGGGATTCCCAAGCGGCTTATCGTGAGCAAATGAATAAATTCATGGAAGAACAACAACTACAACAAACGCTCCAACGATCACAAATGGAGCGTATGTTGCAGTTACAAGAAGAAGATATGGCCCGAAGGCGGGCATGGGAAGAAGCGGAGGTAAGACGGATAAATGAAGCTAGAGATTTAGAGCGACGTCGATGGAGTGCTCTAGCTTTGTCTAATGAAATGGCGATTAACAACGCCAAGGTGCTCCACGATCAAGAGCGCCACCAAAGAGATCTTCTAGCCGGCCTTCCATACGCCGAACACTCGGGGTGGACCAATTACCCCGACGTACCCCATCCCTTGGGCCCATCCGACCCAACTCCTCATTGGCCTGAAGCGGTAGGTTCCAGCTTTGTTCCCATCCCCTACCAACCACCACCACAACAAGGAGAGCAAAGCCCACTCGATAATCTTCGGGACATGTGGGAATCTCTCACCGGTTATCCATACCAACCAAACCCGCCAAGAGACCCTAACGAACGATATCAGCGGTGAAGGTATGGTATGTTTTGTTTTGTTTGTGTGTTTATTTTTATGTTGTGTGTTTTATTTTTATTTTGTCTTTCATTTGTTTTATCCACATAAATAAGGTAAAAATATGCATAGCTTGGTAACTTGTTCATAAAAATGGTAGAAATAGGTAACTAACAAATTTTGATGGTTGTGAGAAGCATGCTTCTACACGAGGGTTATAATTTGTAGGTAAAAAAGGTTCACGAGACAGCCATTCTTATGAAGAGAAGAAGAAGATATGGAACTCAAGAAACAAAAATCAGGTGCATGCGTTTCCATTTTACCTTGTTTATTAATAATAAGTGGATTGTTGGTTAAATGTTTGAAAGTCGGGGTGAACCTTGGGAGGATTAGCCGTGTCACATCCCTTGTGCAATTTTAAAACTCTAGTTCTTACACATTGAGGACAATGTTTACCTCAAGTGTGGGGATGGGGGAGTAGTAAAAACTTTAGATTTTGTCCCACTCATTTAAATACTACACATTGAGGACAATGTTAACCTCAAGTGTGGGGATGGGGGAAAATTTCAAAAATTTTTCAAAAAAAAAAGTTTCTTGTTTAAAAGCAATCGTAAAAACACAAGTAGCTAAGTCAACGAGGGATGGCACAATCCATTTGGTCTTTTGTTATAGTTAAGTTCAAACTAATTGCATGACGGGTATCTAACGGGTGGTTATTTGGGAATAATTCGCCTAAGGAACTAGCATTTGGTGCATATCACATATCATACCCTTATAAGAGAGATTTTGGGCCACTTTCATAAATAATATATACACATATTTCTTTGTTTGAGTGGACCATTAGTCATGTATTGTAGAACTTGCATCTTTTGATACGTTTGAGACCATAGACCGAATACAAGCACAAGAATGATTAAGGCATTAGGAGAACCTTTTCCTTTTTACACCATTCTTATACCCTTACCCAAAAAAAAAAAAAAAAAAAAAATTATCCCTTAGTAGCCAACTTTGAGCCTAAACCTTCGTTTGACAACCCACTTAACCAACAACCTTAAACCTTTTTGTTTTAAACTCGTGTGATGAAAATTCGATTAGTTAGCAAAAGTTGTATAATTGTATTTATTTGTATTGAAAAAAAAAATCAGAAAAATGTTATGAAAAAGATGAGAAATTCAGTGAGAAAAGAACAAAAATAGGTGTTTCTACTTGTTGAATAAAAGGTGAAAAATCATTGCCTTATAGTTTATTTAAGTTGGAGTAGTTATGTTGTAATAAAAATCGAATTTGTCATCACTTTAGCCACTTAAAAATATCCTATTTCCTACCCTTAGCCTAAGCCCCGTTACAACCCGTTCAAAGACCTTATGACTTGTGCTTAGTATTCGTGATCGGTGGTGGAGAATGATTGAGTTGCAAGCCTATGCGGGTACGTGTTCTAATCGGTTTTGAGCGATTAATTGATTAAAGTGCTAATACATTACATATTAGCCAAATTTTAAGCCGAGTGGAGAGAACATTGTGAGGGATATGTATGAATTGATAGTTTTAAGGGCGAGTTAATCTTGGGTACCCATTTGTGTATGTGAAATCACATTACCATTAGATATTTCGAATTGTAAAAAGCTTGAACTTTAGTATGACACTAGACCTTAACCTTTGTCTCGTGAATGGGATGTGTGTTCATTGTTCGACCCACGCGAAAGTGAAAAACAGATTTGCTTGAGGGCAAGCAAAAGACAAGTATGGGGATGTGATGCGTGGTTGAAAACCGGTGACCATAATAGTATAACTTGATGATTTTACGTACGTTTTAAGTTCGGATAGCCTACTTTTAATCACAAATATGTTTTGTAGGTTTGACAAATTTAAGGAGCTTTTTGGGAGCGTTACGAGTCATCGGGTCAAAGAACGTGCACCAGAACGCATTACAGATCAACCGGGAACGCGAAACGCGAAAATCAGAAATCACACAAACGGTAGCCCGTCGGCGACGGGCAGGCATGCCGTCGGCGACGGGCAACAGAAAATCAATCCGGGGAAACTTTTTCTTGTAGCATTTTTTAATGATCAAAATCGATTATACAAGTCATTTATCATCACTTTACCCTTTGCCAAGCCACAAGAACACTTAGAAGCAGCAAACATGGAGAACACTCATCCCACTTCATCTTGTTCATCAATTATCACCCACTACATCACCAATAATTCAATCCATCTCATACTTCCATCTCCCATTTTCATCTATAAAACCCACTTCAATCCTTTCTATCAATCATCCATGTTTTCACTATCATTCCAGAAATCAATCCATCTCTCATCCATATTCACCTTCAATTACTTTCATCCTCCATTCATTCATCCAATTGTTCATCATCTTCAAGGTTCCAACATGTTCAAGCTCAAGAGTTCTTCATCCGGTGATAAAGTTCCCGCCACCATGAGCGGCTAATCAATTCGGTTTCACCCCGGTGTAGGTAGTTATTTAATTTATGGTTTTGAATTGTTTCTTGCTTCAACTTTGTGACAATTTGTGTATGATTTTAGAAACCTTTGACAATAGCTTGCATTTGTTTCGAATTCATAAACTGTCGAGCGATGTTAAAAGTTATGACTTTATGAAATGGTTATGTGTAATATGCGTTGTCTTGGTTAGGATTTACTTGTGTTGATTACAAAGTGTATTCTTGTCCGTTCTCGAACGTTGATAGTTATTAGCACCTAAGTCACGGTACACTAAATCCGTTAATTATATGCAATTGAGTTGAATCTTAAAACTTGTAGAAACCATAAGTTAGTAATTACCGAAACCGGGTGTGATTCCTTTACTTTTTATTTGTTAGAAGTTAAATATCTATTACAATTGTTAACTAGAAGTTGTTATCCGAGGAAGTATTCATATTAAACCAAAACCAAACTTTCGCAAACTAGGCACCTAGCTCGGTTGGCTAGGCGCGCGAAAGGGTGTAAGTCTAGACCCGGGTTCGAATCCGGGGACGACTAATTTCACCATTTTTTGTATCTCATCAATTTAGTTAATCTGGTTCAACATCTTTTCAACAATCAAAAATTATAAAAACAAGTTAGCAAGCTTCATAAATTGTGACAATCTTTATAATTCAAGTGAATCCATTCGCAAACCACATACTCTTCGTGGATCGACCCCTTGCTACCACTAGCTATTTGTTAAAGGTAATTTGGGCTTATAAATATTATCTTTGATTGGAGCGCGACACACCGATCAGTATCCACATTCTCTTTTTATGGAATCTCCAAATTCCATCTGTTCCTTGTTGTAATTCCTTAATCATACCTTTTAGTTCTTTAGTATCTTCCTTGATTACTGATTCTTATGCCTTTTTAATTTGTTCATTCAAATCTGCTGTTAGATTTAACTTAAGAGAACGTACCCTTTTTGGCTTTTGGTGATACTTTCGGCTTAAAGCATCTGCCACTACATTTTCTTTTCCTTCATGATACTGGATATCACAATCATAATCACTAAGCATCTCCATCCAGCGTCTTTGTCTCATATTTAACTCTTTTTGTCCAAAAACATACCTTAAACTCTTATGAACAGTGAATATGGTAAACTTACTACCATAAAGATAATGTCTCCAAATTTTCAAAGCAAAAATTATTGCTCCTAATTCAAGATCATGGGTTGAATAATTTTCTTCATGATTCTTAAGTTGTCTTGAGGCGTAAGCTATAACCTTTTGACGTTGCATTAACACACATCCATAACCTAATTTAGAAGCGTCACAATACACTACTAAATCTTTAGTTCCTTCTGGTAATGCTAATATGGGTGCATTGGTTAATTTTTGCTTAAGAATTCTAA
Organism: Helianthus tuberosus; assembly: GCA_030545235.1. Taxonomy (NCBI): domain Eukaryota; kingdom Viridiplantae; phylum Streptophyta; class Magnoliopsida; order Asterales; family Asteraceae; genus Helianthus; species Helianthus tuberosus. The sequence goes on along the minus strand of CM060443.1, from coordinate 222,293,267 downwards.
AGGCTTTTTCTTGTTTTGGTCCCCATTCAAATTTAATGGATTTACAGGTTAACTTAGTTAAATGAATGCCTATTCTAGAAAAATCTCGAATAAATCTTCTATAATAACTGGCCAATCCTAAGAAACTTCTAACCTCGGTTGGTGACTCAGGGGTCTTCCATTTAGTAATTGCCTCGATTTTTGTTGGATTCACATGAATTCCTTCATGTTTACTAAGTTTCCGAGAAACTGTACCTGTTCTAACCAAAATTCGCATTTTGAAAACTCAGCATAAAGTTTTTCTTTTCTTAGTAAACTTAAAAGTGCGTGCAAATGCTTTGCATGTTCTTCTTTACTTTTAGAGTAAATGAGAATATCATCTATAAAGACAATTATGAATTTATCCAAATATGGCTTACATATTCGGTTCATCATGTCCATAAATGCAACTGGGGCATTGGTTAAACCAAATGGCATGATAGTAAATTCATAATGGCCATACCTCGTTCTAAAAGCGGTTTTAGGAATGTCCTCTTCCTGTACCTTTAATTGATGATATCCTGACCTTAAATCGATTTTTGAGAAAAATCAGGCTCCTTGTAACTGATCAAACTGATCATCGATTCTTGGTAATGGATACCGGTTCTTAATTGTGACTTTGTTCAATTCACGATAATCAATGCACATACACATTGATCTGTCCTTCTTTTTAACGAATAAAATTGGCGCTCCCAATGGCGATGAGCTTGACTGTATAAATCCTTTTTCCAGCAATTCATCTAATTGTTTCTTCAGTTCCTTCATTTCTGCGGGTGCTAAACGGTAAGATGCTTTGGCAATCGGTGCCGTTCCTGGTAGCAGGTGAATTCTGAATTCGACTTCCCTATCCGGCGGTAGTCCTGGTAATTCTTCTGGGAATATATCTGAAAACTGAGACACTACTGGAATGTCTTTTAGTTCTTTTCCTTTAGTGTTAGTGATTATAGAAATCAAATACACTAATGATCCTTTTCTTATATAACTTGCAGTTTTCATCACAGAGATGAATTTTGTGGACCTAAATGGTTTATCTCCTTTAATTGTGATCTTTTCACCTTTTGGTAAATTTACTTGAATTGACTTTTGATCACATAAAATACTGGTTTTATTGGCTATTAACCAATCCATACCTAAAACAACGTCGAATCCTGCCAGATTTATTGGGTAAAGATTTGCAATAAACTTTTGATTTAAAATTTCTATTCTTGCTCCCTGCAAGATTTCAGAAATCTTAACAGTTTCTCCATTAGCTGTCTCTACTAGACATTCTTGTAGAAGTTTAGTTAATGACTGATTTAAAAGTTTTCAAAATGAAGTATTAATAAAACTTTGGTTTGCACCAGAGTCAAATAATACTTTAGCAAATATATCATTAACTAAAAACGTACCGGTTATCACATCCGGAATCATCTTGGGTTCATCTGCTGTCAGAACAAATGCTCTAGCATTTTTAGTGTTCTTGTTATTTAGGGCTGGAATCAATTTTGGACAATTTGGCTTGATATGACCTTTTTCTCCACAGTTGAAGCATAATCCATTACTAGATTTTCTTCTACAATCTTCTTCTTTGTGTTCTGGTAACTTACAGAAATTGCAGTGCGTGGAGCATTTTCCTGAATGCTTCTTATTGCAAGTTCTACAGTAAGGTGCAGAGGTAGAATCTATATTTCTACGGTTGGAATTACCATAGCGGAATTCCTGGGTAAGCCTCTATGCTAGGTTTTTCCTCTGGTCTTCTTCTCTATACGGATTAGTTCATCTGTCAAGGTGTTTGTTAGTTCTACAGCTTCTTCTATAGTTTGAGGTTTAGCTGCCTTGACTATATGCCTAATCTCTCCAATTAATCCCCAGATATAACGAGAGATTAACACCGGTTCTGGTGATGCAAGGGTAGGTACTATTCTAGCATATTCAAAGAATAACTTTGTGTACCCCTTACTATCTACTCCATTCATCCTAAGGTTAAGGAATTTGTTTGCTATTTGTTCCTTTTCATTAGGAGGGCAGAATTTCCTTTCTACCATATTCTTAAATTCTTCCCATTCCATATTATAAACCCTATCACTTCCTCTAGATTGGAGGATAGTGTTCCACCATTCTAAGGCTGAATTCTTAAATAGATTGGAAGCAAACATTATCTTGTCTTCTTCTGCACATTTGCTTATTTTTAAGACTGCCTCAGTCTTTTCTATCCAGCGTACAGCTGCAATAGGTTCTTCATTGCCTGAGAATTCTATTGGTTTGCAGGACCAGAATTCTTTGTAAGAACAACCGTAAGACACGGTTCTTCTTCTTTTGGGAATGAGCACTTGAAGTACAGGGCCATTGTTCACGCTGTTTGCAGGTTCAGAGGGTCGTTTGCTATCATGTCTACTCTAATTATTAGCCTCCTTAACAGTTTGAAGAATATAATGCATTGCATCAATAATTCCTTGTGCCACTATGTGTTGGATGGCACTATTATCCACTTGGTTTCCATTGTTATTGTTGTTCGGATTCTCATTAACCAAGTTATTGTTACTCTGGTTATCGTTATTCATATTTTCCTGATTTCCTTCGTCGGCCATCTGAATTTTAAACAGTTACCACGTATTAATATTACAAAATAATATTTAATATACCCACTCACATGACACGCATTTTGGTCAAAAACGTCGATCATTGCGACTTTACTCTATTCATAATATTACAAAATAATATTTAATATACCCACTCACATGACACGCATTTTGGTCAAAAACGTCGATCATTGCGACTTTACTCTATTCATATCATATGCATCTATTACACACCTGTACTGAAATTAAAATTACAATACCGACTGAAATTTAGAACTATACTACTAGTAGTAGGCATCCGTACTTTTTTTTACACACATATATTATTATTATATTATTATTACTATTACTACCCTTTCTACCATCACATTCATGGATATGGATTCATCAGAAATCCATATTGCGCTCGTCATACTTCCAGATGAGTCGCTCTCCCACCTGTCTCATCCTTTCACTATTCTCTAAAATTTCCTCACCAAATGTCCTAAGTTCTTGTACGTTTTCTGCACTCATTGGGGGTGCAGGTTCTAGGACTGGGTTCGGAATCTGGGGTGCGAGTTCCTGATATGGGGGTGTAGGTGCCTGGAACTAGTAAGGATCTTCTAAAATCTCCCTAATGTATTCATCGTGGTAATAGGGATCTAAAGGATCCAAAGCTGGGTAGGCTCCTATGTTTGGCATGGGCATGTCCTCATGTATCGGGTAGCGTTGCACATAGTCCCTATTGTCAACCCACCAGGGGTCGTAATTTGGGTCTAAGGGATTTGGTGTTGGTACCCTAGGTATTTCCTCCGGATTGAAATCATGCATTTCTACTTGATTTTCAGGGTTTTCTATTTCCATGGGTTGATCAGGAAATGGTGGTTGTGGTTGGGGTGCTATTATTTATTCCAGATTATGGTCAGCTGCAGTGGTTGCTAGGATGTGGATGTTGGCTATTCCCCTATTGATCATGTCCTGGGCATGGGCATCTGTCTCTCTCTTGGCTGCTGCTAGTGCTCTCTGGTCTTGTAACTTTTTCATACGTTTTCTACGCTCATGTGCTCCTCTACTGAACCATCCCCTCTTTTTCAGAGGAAATGGCTCTTCAGACTAAGCCTTAAACACGAATATTCCTTCTTCAGTATCAGCAGAGTACCCAGAGAGGGCAGGCTGAGAAGAGGAGGTGCCTTCGCATCTAGGCGAACCAGACAATTGACGGTACGCGTCAGATGGTCCTTGGTCACTCATACTGTAAACTAACAAATAGTCAAATAACACATAACAAGAAAATACAATTATGCACGTATTTCCATAATTTATTTCCTAACATATTGAATTTTGATGTCAGCAGAACACTTCTGTGGCTGAATCAGTGGCTTAGCTCTGATACCACCTTCTGTCGCAATCCCCGATCCCTGTATCCTCGGGAACGGGTGGCCGCGAGCCAGTTTCGGTGGTATCGCGTGTTTATTCAATATTGGCAGCGGATTTTTCATCAGGACCGTAGTTAGGAAATATTTTATCAGAGTAAAATACCACACTTTTAATATATTAAACATATGGGACAAATCCCAAGTTAAAGTACACACATTTCTATAGGGATGAAACCCTAATTTATTTAATAAAAATATCTATTTATTTTTAGGTAACTTTATTGCCACTTTTCCAAGCCTTCAGTGCTGTCCAGCTGGCTTCTATTTGGCTTTCACATTTTGTTACCTGAAACGCGTTTAAAAATATTTTATCAGTGGGAAATACTGGTGAGTGAATCCCAGTTTAATCAAGTTTTAATAAAAACCCATTGTACAGTATTGAGGGCGATCTCGCAATTACATTTGTTTCCAAGTTATATCAATTAACATCCGTGGTACTGTCAGACCCGACTTGTGGAAATGTTACCCCTCGCAAGACAATAACATAACTTTGTATACAAAACCCCAACATACCAACGATAATTGTATCCTTACAAATACTCATTCACTGTTTAATATATATTTAATTGTGTGAGGTTTTGTAAAAACAGTTAACAAAAAGGAGATTACTCATATTGCTGTCTTAGGTTTTCTATAAGGGTTTCCTGGTGAAAATCTATAATTTACAAAAATGCACACGTGTTAGTATAATAACACATTTTAACGTTAGTAATACCCTCCCCGAGACGACATTCCAACGACTACGTCGGGCAGAACCATGACAGCCGATACGGAACCCTAGATCAATCGGGCAGCGTATCTAATATGTATCCAGGGGATATAGTACTTACAACGGAGCAGAACTTCGCTAATCAAGGGGGTATTATACCCGTGTATAATGCCTACACTTTAGTATTGAGAGAAAGAAATGAATTCTGAACGACATAAACTGAAACCTAAGGCCTCCTAATATAGGGCCTGATTTTGGTCCTCTCGCGGCCCGCGTAAGGTATAGCCGTGAGGCTATGCGACCCGCGTCAACGCTGGTCAACAGCGTAGGTGATCCAGGTCATCTAATAGGGTCGACATGTGTTGGGCTACGTGGCGGCCCAGGGTTTCGCCACCTTTTACCTTGTCACGGCCCGCGTAAGGGTTGAGGTATTAGTTTTTTAATTATTTTTGATAATATTCAAGGTATTCGGGGTCCTTTTTCGCGTATGGGGTGTATTTTAGGACATATTGGGAAATTTTTAAATATATTGGGGTGTCAGAAAATATTCAGGAGGGTGTTGTTTAAATTAGGGTTGTTATAATTACTAAGGTATTTAAGTACAAAATACTTGTTTTTTATTAGTTCACGACAACTAAATCATCCAACACTGATAATTACCGGTCACAAATACGGCATCAACAGACCGCCCTTGACTGATCATATCAGGTCTTCACTCTTCTTTGGCAAGACATGAACTTCTGGCACTGTACTGTGAATTGAACTTCAACCCTTCTAATTAAAGACTTGTTGTTGATCAATTTTGTATGGCCGCTTTGTGAAACCCGATGAATCCAATATCAAACACCATAGTTATCCCCCTTAACTGTAACCATCTCCAAATTAGGCTAACACAAACCAACCACTTATGATATTAACGCTCGATTCTCTGATCTTCAAACTTAATCGACATATGATAGAGAAGATGAAATTTCAATGCTCAACATCCAAAAAATCAGTTTCCACAAAGACAAGAAATTCAGTTCGATAAGTTAATAACAAATTGAAGTCCGGTATTTTGTACAACTAGCAAAACTTGATCTTCTTATTAACCAGATGTGTCTGTCTGATTTCATCTAGTATTTTTATGACTCCACCAATTACTTGATGTCTTTCATATCTGATCTACCCCTCAAGGTAAGGACCTCCAGATTATTAATTCGAGAATAACCAACTTGGAAGAGGACCATGAAACCTAATCATAATTATTCGTGTTCATTTGTTAAGCTAACCAAACGGATTTTTTTATTTGTGTTCGTTCGTTAAGCTAATGAACGAACATAAACGAACTTCCTGCTGAACGGTTCACGAACTGTTCGCTAAACGTTAGGTTCGTTTACAGCCCTACAAGTAGGCATACTAATGAATGCTAAGGAAGTATATGGCACGCTTTGAAGTTTTAATTTCTTGGAATTGATCATGTACGGAAGGAAGAACAGGAAAAAGCAGCTCAAGAAGCCGTTGAGAAAGAAACATTAGATAGGATCGCTAAGAAACCAACCACATGTGTCTTATATCGGAACACTTTTTTATGTTTTGAGATAGTGATTTTCACAACTAGAGGAAGATGAAAGATAATTCATATTTTATTATGTTTTGAGATTGTGATTTTGGAGTGAGAATGATATGTCACTACAAGAACTGGCACCTTTAGCGGCGACAGATGTCGCCGCTATTGCCTAGTTTTGTCGCTGCTATTACCTTTTACCGGCGACATGTCGCCGCTAAAGGGTCGTCGGCATTGATGGGTCGCTATTGCCCTGTTGTCGCTGGTAAAGGCCCATGTCACCGCTATTAAACTTTGACTTTTAGCGACGACGTGTGGCCGCTAAAGGGTCGTCGGTATTAACTATGGTCGGTAAAGGTGATAGGCAATAGCGGCGACACCTGTCGCCGCTAAAAGTCAATTTTTTTTAATACAGCAGCTGAATACAGCTGCACCCAGCCAGTTTCCGGCCGAAAAACACAATCTGCCAAATTCAAACATACGCCATAAACATATACTAAAAGTAATATAATTACAAACAACGTTTAAGTCCTACATTATCATCCTACAACGTTTAAATCCTACACTATCATCCTACGTAAAAATAACAAGTCACTCGTCGGAATCATCCTCATCTTCTCTATCCAATAATTCATCAGAATCGAAGTCGTTTGTCTTTCCTTTTCCTTTTCCTTTTCCTTTTGAACCAAGATAGTTGTTAAGTTGGTTCAAAAAGGCCGGGGTTTGGAACAAGCTGTTAACAAATCCCTACAATAATAGATATCAAAACGTATATTAGCATATTAATTAACGCTACCAACATATATTTAATAAGGAAACATGCGCTCGTTTGTCATTTTATAAATTGCGTAGTTTACCTCAGAAAACGGTTCTTGAGTCCGAGGTTGCGTAGGCGACATGTACGGCAACGACGCATTTGCATGTGCTTAAATATTTGATAAATTTTTATGCATATAACTTATTTACCCGTAAGTGGTTCATGATGGCTTCCCTATGCGGTGGTGAAACGTTATCTCATCCTATTTTATCGAATGGGATGGTCCGCCACATATACAAGCTGGCCTCCCTTGAAAACATATCTCTTGTTGTACCAAAGGGGGTATACGTGACCTGTCTGTCAGATGTAAGCGATACGGGCCCCCGCGCTTTTACCATACGCCGTAGTTTTTCATTTTTGGCTTTCTCCCTAACCCTCTTCGGGAGAACCGCTGCAATTAAAACAAAAATAATTAGTAACAACATTTATAATATATCAAATATAAGGACTAAAAAATAAAAAGAAGTTACACTAACCGATTTGGGCAAAAAAACACAAAAATACACAAAAAAAAAACAAAAATTAAAGCCTATAACATGTATATAATAAAATAGAGAAAAACTTTAACAAAAAGAAAGTTACACTAACCGATTTTGACAAAAAACTGAGTTTCTCCGGCGGTAGAGGGAAGATTTTGGGGGGAAAAGCGAAGAAGGAGAGAGGAAAAGGCGCTGTATAGTCTGTTTACGTATATGGTTTTACCGGCGACGGGTTGTCGCCGCTATTGAGATGTATGTCGCCCCTATTAGTCTAACCAGGGTTAACCGGGATAAGATATGTGTGGCTGGGGATTAATGTGGGACACAGACTTTTAGCAGAGACAGATGTCGCCGCTAAAGACCTTGCTTCTATCGCCGCTAATGCCTTTTAAATCCCCAACCGTTAGATCAGGATAAGGATCAACGGCTGGGGTTATGTTTCAGACTCCGGGACGCGGATCATAGTCACAGGAAACGCTAAAAGACCCTTGTATCGCGTACCAGATCGGCCGTACCGAATCGGGGTACAGAGTCGTCCCAATCGCCTCCGGTACGCGTACCGGATCGCTAATTTGGACCGTTCCCGATTGTGTACCATAATAGCGTTCCAAACGGTGAATACACGTTTTTAATTAATACGAAACACGTTTCCGTTTGTAGTGTACCGGCGTTCCAAAAGTCAGATTCCGGTACAGCCAGGTCCTGAACAGTTTTTCCCCCATTTTGATTTTGTTTTTGAAAATTTAATGAAAGATCTATTTTATACTTTTTTATATATATATGATGGTGTACCCCAAACTACGGTGGTACGCCATAGGATACACCGTACCATGTACCGAATTAGCGTTCCCAAATGAATCTATCCCCCAACGTACCGATTTTTAGAAAGGCCCGAATTGCGTACCCGTTTTCGTACCGCGTTCCATGTGACTATGACGCGGATCGACCAATAGCGGCGACATTTGGCTTGTTGCCGCTAATGGTGTCGCCGCTAAAAGTTGTTATTTCTTGCAGTGTGTTTTATGTTTTGAGATAGTGATTTTGGAATGAGAATGATGTGTTATGGTTTAAAGGTGACGAGAATTGAGTTATATATACAATTTTTGGGTTGAGAAAAATTATATTATTGTCCCACAGGTAGTAGCCTAATGACTACCTTATCAATTTCCACACTTTCCCTTCGTTGTTCCAGCCACGAGCCAGGCACAAAAAAAAAACGCCAACCACGAGTGCGGGGGGGGGGGGGGGTGGTTGGTTCGTGGTTTGCAAACCACGAGACTAACACGAATGGTCTAAGAAAGAAGAGAACCAAGGTCTCCTGGACCCTAGCGTCAGTGCTTTAAATAAAGAGGTGCTTGATAGAAGACTGATAACTCAAATGAGCTATTTGTTTGATGGTTTCTATTATTCTTTTAATTTAAGATTTAAGACTAGAGTGTTGGTTATTTTGGCCAAAAGTAATAATTCGTTTACGTTGTTTTTAAGTGAACATGTACAATGACCGAAATTATTGAGTGGATTATTAGATGACATCTAATAGAGGCTTTTTTCTCTCGTATCTATATACTTGTTAGAATGTATCCTTTTGTTTTCTAGCTTTCGTTCTGCGTCAATGTTAGCGTCTACGTCAACTCTTCATCACTACAAAAAAAAAATGTGTATTTACCCACAGTTAAACGCGTACTATTCAATATATGTTTTATAGTGGTTGCTAGCATGTGTACAATAAGACTTTGTCCTTGTAAAAATTCTAGACAATGTAACAAATATTTTATTAATATCAAATGAATTCCACTCATCAATTATTCATCAATTATGTAGATGCTTTCCAAAAGTGTTTTCCATAAAGCTTCAATAATCGCAAATAATGTTTCATAGGTGGCCCAATTTGATCGGATGTGATATCGGAATGCTATATAAGACGAAAGTAAAGTTGACAGTTTGGTGGGTAATGGCCAGTGGCGGATCTAGGATTCCGATCAAGGGGTAACGTTATAAAAATAAGCCGTAACGAAATCGAAAAAACGTCAAATTTTTCCAAATTTTTTCCGACCAAGGGGTAGCGGGGGTTACCCCTACCAAAGAGGTAGGTCCGCCCCTGGTAATGGCTGCAATATTCATGCAGATAAGAGCGTGATTCATGTTTTCCACTGTCGGATGTGATATCGGAATGCTGTATAAGGCGAAAGTAAAGTTGACAGTTTTGGTAGGTAGTGGCTGCAATATTCATGCAGATAAGAGCGTGATTCATGTTTTACGCTGATGAGTTACCTGTCGGTAAATCTTTATTTGTCTGTTTGTTTATTCTGTTATTCCCAGGGTCTCACAGAAACAAATTTTGTGCACTTAAATATATCTTAAGGGCCTATATCTAATGTATGATATATAATATTGGTGTTGGTTTATGCATAGGTTATTAATTAATTATATGTATGGGAGATGCTTTCCAGAAGTGTTTTCCACCGTAGCGTCTATAATGACAAATTAAAAGGCTACAATTTTCATTTGTTTATTCATGCAGCTTTAAGAACATGATTCACGTTTTCCGGTTTCTACTAGTAATTAGTTATGTACCGTATGCAAATTCTTCCTTGTTAAAATTGAAGAAGCCAAAATGTGTCACTAGAACCATGTAAAAAAAACTCCAAACCACCTAAACTAAAAAAATCGCAAAATATGTACCGCGAATTAGAAAATAACGCTTTAGCATCTCGACCCGTTTTGCATTGTTGCAATGGTGAAGGAGAAGGTTAATGTGTTGGTGCACTTATGTCTGCACTTTGTCTGTATTCGGTCACGATGTAAAACGATGTCTTGTTAGTCTTGAAGGTTTGACCAAGTCAACCATCCTCCTGGTTTGACTTGGCAAAACAGTCAACATTATGTTTGTAAGATGTTGGGTCGAAGGATGTGCCATCGAAGGATTGCCTATATCCTTCGATGACCTGCTCGAAAGATAACCTTCGATGGATGGACCACGAAAGATCCCATCTTTCGTGGTACATGTTGATCGTTCGAGCTGTTTCTGGATCTTTCGACCAGACTGTTTGATCCTTCGACCAGACATGCTGTTTTGGGTATAAATACCCGTGTGTTGTGTTCACTTCCATAGTTAGACACTCAGACAGATTAGGAACACACACACACACTAGAGAGAGTTTGCAGAACTGATTTGTAAACCTTGTGCTTGTAACGGATCTTTCATACGCATTAATACAAGTGGTGTTAATCGTTGAATATTGCGTGTTGTGTTTTTACGTGTTCTATCTCGGTTTGCTATCTCGGTTGGATTCCGCACAACCGGTTTGGTTTGTATACAAGGATTAGGCGACTAGATCCTCCCCTAGCCGGACCTACAAGTGGTATCAGAGCCTTGGCTCGAGGCTCTTCTCCTTGTTAAAACCGAGTGTTTTCGGGGTGTTTAAAGCTCATATTTTCTGGAAATCTTGCTGTTTTTGCTGTTTGTTCTTATAGAAACCTTGTCACTTTTCATTATCACATGTTAAAAATGGGTTTTTAGTGAAGTTTCAAGCAAAAACGTGTTTTGGATAGTTGTCGGCTTGCTGAAAATTTCATATTTCTGGGTTTGATCTTCATATCTTCAACCGATATTCTAAGTGTTCATCATAATTTTACACATTTGATCTTAAAAATTTGAATTACCAAGTGTTTGTGTGTTGGAAGTTGTATTTTGATTAAAATATTGATCATTACCCGGTTGGTGAAAAAACCTGCATGTTCAGACCTGAAAGATATGGTCTGAACATACTTTCTGCCGAAAGTTCTCACCAATCCGTCAACTTTTTCACCAACTTGTCACCGGTTGTCAACTGTGTCAGAACCGCTCGAAAGATATCCTTCGAACTCGAAAGACCATCTTTCGATCAGTGGAGGTTCGATAGATCATCATCCTTCGAACCAAGGAATCATTTCGAAACATTCATCTTTCGGTCTACTGTTCATTTTCGAAAGACTAGGATCCTTCGATTGGGGAGTCTTTCGAAGTCATCTTTCGTGATTTATCTTTCGGTCTATAGTACGTTTTCGAAGGATAAGGATCCTTCGTTGGAGAATCTTTCGAAAACATTGTTCGAAAACATTGTTCGAAACTCAACAGTGATCTTTCGAACCTTGTTGATCTTTCGAACAGGTGTTGATCTTTCGATCCTTAGTCTGTTTGTGTTTAACAGTTTGTATTTTTCAAGTGTCTTTCGACAGGTATCCTTCGGCTGATCAAAAATGAATTCGATGTGGGGTGTTCCGGTAAATGCAGAGATGTATTTTGGTACTCCAACTCCGGATTCGGGGTCGCAAGCCAATGCTACATCTACCGGTCAATGGGCATTCGTATCAAATCAAGCTCCAAGTGTTCAAAGTATTTTACTAAGCGAAAGTGAAACGGGAAGTTTGAATAGGCCTCCAAAGTTGATGCATTTAAGTGAATATCCGGGATGGTTTGACAGATTTCATACATATGTCCTTGGTCAAAATACAGAGTTGTGGTTGCGGTTCATCACAGATTTTGATCAAACAATAGAGGTTGCTGCATCATCTGCTGCTACATTTGCAGATCTTACCGAAGATCAAAAGAAAGTCTATGATTTGGAGAAGAAAGCATATGCCATTCTTACTCAGGCATTAAACAAAGATATTTATCATCAATTCGTCAGTTTCAAGACAACGAAGCAGTTGTGGGACGCATTGAAGATAAGGGGCATAGGAAATGAAGCAACACGTCAATTAAGAAAAGATCTGCTAAAGAAAGAGTTTGATGGTTTTGTTTGTATGCAAAATGAATCTCTAGGAGATTTGACAAGTCGATTTACCCATTTGCTGACTGAATTGGCAAATACTGGGGTTGTAACAACTTCAGTAGAGATAGTGAAGAAGTTTGCAGATGCACTGCCACCTCAATGGAGCAATTTCATAGAAATCATGAAGTACAATGGCACTTTGGATACAACAAGCTTCAGTGATTTTGCTCAACTCCTGGAAAACAAGAATCAGGAAGAAACTCTAAAGGCAAAAAGAGTTGCAGTGCCACAAAATCCTGAAATTTATTATGGAACTTCTAGCACTTCTACAAAACCTTCTTCACACTCTCCAATTCAAACAGCATTTGTGTCTAGCACGAGCTTGTATGGCACTCCTCCTCCAACAACAGATATGTTTGGAAATCCGCTTAATCCAGCTCCTCAACCAGCACCACAACAGCAACAGCAAATCAGAGCAACTGATATATTCGGGAATCCACTTCCTCCTCAACAGCAAGCGTGTTATGGAAGCACATCATCTGCTGGTCAACAATCAAAGCCAAATACAGTACGGCTCGACACCTCAAGCTTTTCTAAAGTCAGTGTGGAAGTAGCAAAGGAACACATGGAGCTGCTAAACACTGTGGTGAGCGCATACTGTGGATTAGTGGAAGGTCAGATTGGCAACATTAATCTGACTCAAGAAGACTATCAGCAGATAGGTAAAGAGGAGATGGAGATGATGGATATTAAGTGGGCCTTTGCCAGTGCTGTTAGGCGAGCAAAGGATTTTATGGAAAGAACAGGCCGAACCAGCTTGGAAAGCAAGAAAGACACCAAGTATGGGTTTGATAAGCAAGCTGTTAAATGCTTCAATTGTGGTGAACGTGGTCATTTCAAGCGTGAATGTACAAGACCAGCTCAGCATGGGAACCAGAATCCCTTCAGAGGTCAAGGAAACAGGGCCAATCAGAACCAAGCGAGGAACAATGATCGCACACTGGTGCCTGTCAACAACCAGACTCAAGCAGGACCATCAAATGCCAATCAGGCACTTGTGGTTCAAGTAGATGAAGGCTGTGATTGGTCAATCCAGTTGGGAAATGATGCACCAGATGGAACAGCTTGTTTTGCTGAAGTGGTTAATGATCTTAAGCACGCCAGTGGTGGAGAATCTTCCACCAATGGTAGTGAATCTTATGAGGATGAAGACTCTTCCGGTTATAGTGGAAGTTCAGATGAAGAATCCTTCGCTTCAGGCGATGATCATGCGGATGACACATCAAGTGCGTCAGTCGATGCAAATATTGATGAGCTTTTGGATGAAGCTGCAGCAGGAATTCAAAGAAGATCTATTTTGGTGGATCAAGCTGCTTATTCTTCGTCTTCTCTCCATTCAGCCTTTATGGCGAATGTCGACAGTTCATCAAGTCAGGTATGTGTCGATGAACTCACTTCTGTTAGCTGTGATAATTGTGATAGTTTGAATGTTAGATGTGCTGATTTGGAAGCAAACATGTCTGAGTTGCAAGGCAAACACGATGCTTTACAAGCTAGTTTGTTTGAATTGCAAGACAAACATGTTTCTGTGAATGATAGGTGGTGTGAATTGCAAAGCAAACACGAGGCTTTGCAAGAGAAATATGATGTGACATTTATTCACAATCAGAAATTGACCGTTGATCTTTCAAAGTGCACTGAAGCCAATATGTTTTATGAAAACCATGAAAAGGAATTTAAGTCAATGATTGAAACATTAAAGAAAGATAAAACTGAGTTGACTAAAATGGTTTCCAGAAAACAAACCGACATAAACTTGTACATCACTCGCCTTGAGGTTATGCAAAAAGAAATGGCTTGTGTTAAAACAGAAAGTGAGGCGATCCGACTCAAGTTAGACAGTTATTTGAGTTCTAGCTATGTGTTGGATCACATCATTGATGTTCAGAAAGAGAAACGGGATGTCACATGCATAGGTTACAGGAAATGTCCACCACCCGTGAGAAACAATTTTGATGCTTTGCCTGATGAGGAGTATACGACTCATTTTGAACCATCTGTTCCTTTGAACGTTGAAGAATTTGCTACAGGGCTCGGATACAAGAAAGAAGTATCGTCAGATTCAGATGGGTCAGCAGATACATTTGTAACTGCTGAACAGAATCAGGATCCTCCAGTGGTGGTTGAGGATGTTGATTCTTCTGATGATGAGTCTGATGATACTGATTCGGAAAAGTCTGATGCAGTAATCAAAGAAGAGGACATACCTCTTGAGAATCATATCCTATGTGATCCTGCCACAAAACCTGCTAAGACTGTTCCAACCGAGTCCACATCTGCAAAAGAGTCGGAGAGTGTGGATTTGCTGTACACTCTTGTTGGTGATGATAAAATCTATTCAGACAAAGATTTTCCTATTAAAAATGTTAATCAATCTTTAATCAGTAAAGTCTTTGAAAATTCTACAAGTAAGTTTTTGGGAAAGACAGGACCACATGTTACAGTCACACAGTGTCCTCCTATCCCAAAGGCTGAAATTAGAAAACAATTTGGGAACAAGAAATTACCAACGGTTGAAAAACAGCAAAGTCATACCAATCCAAGAGGTAAGCCAGCGACTCAGAGTCAAAAGAAGCTGAATCAGAAGAAGAAGAAGAATGTGAACTTTGTGAAATCGAAGGGAACGGACAAAATTGCTAAGTTTGAAAATCAATCTAATTTAGATTTTGTCCAAAAAGCAACTGTGATGAAAAGGAATGAACCAAGTTGTTCAAAACCTAGTACCTCGGGATCACAAAGTTCATCATCGGCAAGACGACCACATGATACTTCGGGGTTTATTGAACGAAGATCATGTTTTGAATGTGGAACAATCGGGCATATTGTTCGAAATTGCCCGTATCTTCATAAACAAAAAGGCATAGTTGATGATCCCCGTGGCCCAACTGACCGCAGGCGATATGTTTCTGTAAAACAAGATCCCCGACTCATAAGAGAAAGGGAAAAGAAACAGAAACGCCAACAGGTCAAGAAAATTGAAAAGGCAATTAAAACCGATGTGGTTCACAAACCATCTGTTTCAGTTAAACCAGATAATTCAAAGTTTTCAAAAACTTCAAACAATCAAACTGGTAAAACTCAACAGACCTGGAAACCAAAAACGGTTACTGAATCAGGGGGACCATCACAATTTCCGAATCATCAAAAGGTGGAAGTTATTGTTGTTGATAAAAATGGAAGACCCAAGACCACAATGGCTTGGGTCCCCATCTCCAACTAATCGATTGAGTTTATGTGCAGGGTGTTCCAGGAGGAACTATCAGTAGTCATTGGATTGTTGATAGTGGGGCATCCAGGCACATGACAGGCGACATGAAGCTTCTCTACGACGTCAAATCTATTAGAGGAGGTTATGTTGCTTTTGCTGGAGATAAGGGCGGATATATAACGGGTGAAGGAATGATTTCCAACGGGGTTGTTAGCTTTGACAAGATCAACTTTGTGCAACAACTTGATCACAATCTTCTTAGTGTTTCTCAAATTTGTGACAAGCAGTTCTCAGTACACTTTGATGCAAATGGATGTTATGTGCTGAAACCCGGTTTCAAAATTCCAAAAGAATGGATTCTCTTGTCGGCTCCAAGGATAAATGATCTGTATGTCCTTGATATGAGCCAAGCTATCACAACGTCTGCACAAGCAACATGTTTCGTTTCTAAAGCCACAGAAAAAGACACAATCTCTTGGCACAGACGAATGGGTCACATTCACTTACGCAAAATGAATCATTTGGTGTCAAATGAATTGGTGAATGGTGTTCCTCTTAAAAATTTCCATCTTCAAGACGTCTGTGTCTCGTGCCAGAAAGGAAAACAAACGAAGAAGCGACACCCTACAAAGAAAGTCAACACGGTGGCTGTTCCTCCTGAACGTTTGCACATGGATTTGTTCGGTCCTGTCAAGCACAAAAGCATTAGGAATGATCAATATTGCCTCGTGATTACTGATGATTATTCAAGATTTTCGTGGGTGGCGTTCATGGCACACAAGAGTGAAACCTTCGGTATTATCAAAAACTTGATCATTCAGATTGAGAATCTTTACAACTTGAAGGTTAGGCGGATATGTAGCGACAATGGTACTGAATTCAAAAACCATGCCATGGCGGAGTTTTGCACTTCAAAAGGTATTCTTCACGAATTTAGTGCAGCTTATACTCCTCAGCAGAATGGCGTCGCTGAACGTAAAAACCGCACATTGATCGAGACTGCTAGGACTATGTTGGTAGAGTCGCAGCTACCCATTCCATTCTGGACTGAAGCTATGTCCTCTGCATGCTATACGTTGAACCGAGTCCTTACAGTCAAAAGGTACAACAAGACCTGCTTTGAGCTTATCAACAAACGGAAACCAGACTTGTCTTATCTTGACCCGTTTGGAGCTCCTTGCACAATTATCGATCCTAATGGAAAGTTTGGGGCTAGAGCCATTGAGGGATACTTTCTTGGGTATTCCACCCCAAACTTAAGAGTCTGGAATCTAGAGACTAAAAGGGTCGAGGAATGGTCTGAAGTCAGAGTACAAAGGCACACTTTACCAGTCAGAAATCCTGGTCAGCCTTGGATGTTTGAGTACGATGACTTTTTCAATTCGATCAATGTTGAAGCCGTTGAAGAAAGTGCTGCGGCAAGGATGTTTTTCGAGAGCGACAATGCAACAGATTCACCGTTGGTTCGTCCCATTATAGTCAATCAAGAACCATCTTCAGTGAACAATAATGCTCTCGACAATGAGGATTTTCAAGATGCTACCGAATTGAACGAATCTTCAGAGGATGATGAATTTCTCGATGCAGATCAAGAAGCTCCAACAGCAGTTCATGGTATTTCAGAGGGTACACCTCCTATGGATGTTCCTAGAACAGCTGAAACTTCTGCATCATCCTCTTCGTCAATTCCGGGCCTTGAATTGATTGTTGATCTGAATCTCAACAATCTGGGTACAAATATTCCAGTTCAAGATAATCCAGAAACAAGGATTCATAATACCCATCCTCAACAAAACATCATAGGAAATGTACAAAGTGGCGTTCAAACAAGAAACATGTTGCGAAACAACAACAATGCAGGCTTGTATGCAACTATCCGAGAATCTGGTCAACAAAATGATTGGTCTTTCGCGTGTTATGTCTCACAGGAAGAACCAAGAACTTGGAAAGATGCTTTAAAAGATAGCTCATGGGTTGAAGCGATGCAGGAAGAACTGCAACAATTCCAGAAGCTTGGTGTCTGGAAACTCGTAGAGAAACCTGCTGGTTACAAGAAGATTGGTACCCGTTGGGTGTTCAAATGCAAAAAGGATGACCGTGGGATCGTTATCCGGAACAAAGCAAGGCTAGTCGTTCAAGGTTTTCGTCAGATTGAAGGGATCGACTACAACGAAGTGTATGCACCTGTTGCACGTCTAGAAGCCATTCGGATCTTTCTGGCTTATGCCTCATTCAAAGGTTTCAAGGTATACCAGATGGACGTGAAGAGTGCTTTCTTACATGGTGTGGTAGAA
Organism: Helianthus tuberosus; assembly: GCA_030545235.1. Lineage (NCBI taxonomy): Eukaryota > Viridiplantae > Streptophyta > Magnoliopsida > Asterales > Asteraceae > Helianthus > Helianthus tuberosus. The sequence continues at coordinate 222,275,409 of CM060443.1, read as the reverse complement.
GAAGAGGTGTACGTCGAACAGCCTCCAGGTTTTGAAGATCCTATCCATCCCGATCGGGTTTGGTTGCTCAACAAAGCTCTCTATGGTCTACATCAAGCACCGCGAGCTTGGTACGCAACCTTATCTAATTATCTGCTGGAGAACGGTTTTCGCAGAGGTCTTATCGATTGCACTCTCTTCATCAAAGAACAAGATGGAGATCTTCTACTGGTACAGGTATACGTTGATGATATTATATTTGGTTCTACTAACGATGTTTTGTGTAGGGATTTCGAGCGTGTAATGCAGGATAAATTCGAGATGAGTGCTATGGGGGAAATGACTTTCTTTTTGGGCCTACAAGTACAACAAACCGAGTCTGGGATATTCATCCATCAGACTAAATATGTTGGTGACATCTTGAGCCGGTTCCAGATGTCTGATGCAACGCCCATTGGTACCCCATTGCCACAAAATCACGGAATTACTCCAGACTTGAAGGGTCAAGATGTTAGCCCCTCATACTACCGCGCGATGATCGGATCTCTTATGTACCTCACAGCATCAAGACCAGATATAATGTACCCAACGTGCCTGCTTGCCAGATATCAAGTCAACCCGAAGGCCTCACATCTTGCAGCTGTAAAAAGGATTTTTCGTTATTTGAAGGGTTACCCTGACACCGGTCTGTGGTACCCTAGGGATAATAACTTTGACTTGATCGCATTCAGTGATTCTGATTTTGGCGGATGCAAAATCGACGGCAAATCCACAACGGCTGGATGTCAGTTTTTGGGAAATCGCCTAGTCACATGGCAGTGCAAGAAGCAGACGTGCGTCGCTACATCAACATGCGAAGCTGAATACATTGCTGCCTCTAGTTGTTGCTCCCAAGTCCTATGGATCCAACAACAAATGCGTGATTACGGTTTTGAATTTCTAACTACTCCTATTTACGTTGATAATTCTGCTGCATTACAGATCACCAAAAATCCTGTGCAGCATTCAAAGACTAAGCACATCGAAATCAAATATCACTTCATACGTGATTGCTTTGAGAAAAGGCTAATCGATGTTGCTTACGTCCACACCGATGACCAACGTGCCGACCTTTTTACCAAAGCTTTTGACAAATCAAGATTTGACTATCTTTTATTGGTAAACGGCATTAAGGTCAAGCAAGAGTAAAACCAACATCGGAAAATCATTTTTGTACATACCTTTGTGTTTTAAATTTATTTTAGGGGGAAAATTATTTTAGTTTGTTGATTTTAGGGGGAGTAAATCCAAAAATTTGAAAATCCAAAAACATTGAAAAATTTCAAAAACACAAAAACAATAGAAAAACAAAAATGAGTTTCCTGGCGAGCAAAAGAGAAAATGATAGTACATCAGTGGTCTGTCTAAACCTCTTTAAACTTAAAATGAAAAACGATAAGCAGCTCTATATAAGATGTATCGGTAGGCTCACAATCATTTTAAAGTGTGCAGGGTGATATAAACTTAAATCGACTGAAGACTGGGTGGGAACCATTCATTGGCATATGGTCTTAGTACCGAAATTTCGTTTGAGAGATTGCCGAGGTTCTGAGATATTCGGTCTTTATGCTGCTTATCATCTGGGTATCATGGTTGTATCTTTTACCAAAAAATAACGGGGACGCAAGTCTAGATCTTCCATGATACTATACATACGTGTACATATTTCATACTGCATACGACCTCAATAAGTGATCAACAATCACATGTCCCTCAAAATAAGTGATAATATATCACAAATTCTTTCCGGGTGTCAAGTTCGTCTCTCTGCTGTACGAAAGTACTGACCTGTTCACGGACTTGCTCCTGTGCCCTCATGCATCGAAAATCAAGTTCCTCATCAATAAGTGATTATATCACATAGGGCTTGTTTTTAAATCAAAATAAGTGAGTTTCTCACATCATATACGGTCAAACAGATGATAATTGGTATACTCACCGGTAAGATGAACCCTCGTGTATACCTTGATACGGGAATGTGTGGTGATGTGGATGAACACCGGTCGTTAAGTATAAATCATACCTTAACGTATCCCCTCGCCATGATTACAAATGATAAGTTGAGCTTATGTGGACAACAATACCGATAATTGTTATAGGATGCTTATCTTAATGTTAACTAATTGAACAAATAGAGTGTTTTGACATGACCGTACACTGATATGATTCTCTTACCCTCGAAACTCGCAAAAAAAAAAAAAAAAAAAAAAGAAAAAAAAAATGTCTGTATATATTTATTTACTGCTTTCAGTCTTTACATTTGAAATATTCAAAAATACCAAAAAGATTTTAGGCGTGTTTTAATATAAACTTTATAGAGCCAAAAAGATTTTATTTCTATTTTATTTTCGATCGTACGATGTTGGAACTCGAGTCTTCGTTACCTGAAACCTGAACGAAAACCGAAAATGACTAAATCTTCATAAACGGTCGAAATTTGCAAAGTGTTGAAAGTTAAAATTTGAAATTGATAAAATACTTTAAACTTTCAAACTGTCGGACGGTGTTTGTTTGAACAATGGTCACATGTGTGTCGTTTGCTTATGATATTCCAGGCGGTTGTTCTCATTACGCGTTTAGATTTCTTGCATGTGCAGATTCTAAAGGCTAGGAGAACATGGTCGATGACAAGCTTCGGAATGAAGACACGACGTGAAGGCACTCAAATGATGAAGATGATCGAGTTGTCGCTGACCATCATCAACACCACAAGGATCTCACTTCATAAAGAACAAGTAATTCACGAGCATAACTCAAGGGGGAGCTTATGTTAAGGGGGAGTTTGTCAACACACTTCCTACATAAAACGGGGAGTTTGTTGGTACACTTTCTGCTTTCAAGACGTGAAGACTTTGAAGATCCTCCGACATTGAAGACTTGAATAGAAGTCAAAGACTTGAAGACACGAGAACTTACAAGAATGAAGATCGAGACAAAGCTACAGCCAGACAAAGCTACAGCCAAGGGGGAGTTTGTTGGTGCACTTATGTCTGCACTTTGTCTGTATTCGGTCACGATGTAAAACGATGTCTTGTTAGTCTTGAAGGTTTGACCAAGTCAACCATCCTCCTGGTTTGACTTGGCAAAACAGTCAACATTATGTTTGTAAGATGTTGGGTCGAAGGATGTGCCATCGAAGGATTGCCTATATCCTTCGATGACCTGCTCGAAAGATAACCTTCGATGGATGGACCACGAAAGATCCCATCTTTCGTGGTACATGTTGATCGTTCGAGCTGTTTCTGGTCGAAACTGTTTGATCCTTCGACCAGACATGCTGTTTTGGGTATAAATACCCGTGTGTTGTGTTCACTTCCATAGTTAGACACTCAGACAGATTAGGAACACACACACACACTAGAGAGAGTTTGCAGAACTGATTTGTAAACCTTGTGCTTGTAACGGATCTTTCATACGCATTAATACAAGTGGTGTTAATCGTTGAATATTGCGTGTTGTGTTTTTACGTGTTCTATCTCGGTTGGATTCCGCACAACCGGTTTGGTTTGTATACAAGGATTAGGCGACTAGATCCTCCCCTAGCCGGACCTACATAATGTTTCCGCATAAATACTTTAGTATTATTAATGCTGCTTTAAGAACATGATTCATGTTTTCCGGTTTCTAGTAGTAATTAGTATTATTAGTGCTTAATTAGGCCATGTGTAGTGGTCAAGCCCCGTAACCCCCATAGATGTGGGATTGTACAACATATGGCAATTGTGTAAGAAAGTGGGGTTATGGGGGTTATATAAATATAACTTGAGTATGTAGTGAGGTTATACCCTTCAATTATACATAAATATATATGTATATATATGTGTGTGAGAGAAAAACAAATGGTAGAGGGGTATGGCCGCACGCCACTAAAATTTTCACAGTGGAAGCAAGTTAGAGGGGTATCGCCCCTCGGGGCGGTGTTTGCAGGCGCCAAATGGCGCTATGCTAAGCCTTGGCGGTATATCACCTTCCACTACGGAAGGTCTTAGTTGAATAACCCGTACCAAAAAGTCCCTATTTTGACATGTTATTTAAGTTGTCCTTGACCCGTCGCTTAGGGGTGTGAATTTCTGACACGACCTGAAAACACGACACGAACCTAACACGAAATTCGCGGGTTTAGGTTTAGTCTAAACGGGTTCGAGTCAGTTTCGGGTTGAACCCGCGGACCCGTTTAGGTTAACGGGTCGGGTTCGGGTCAACCCGGTCAGGTTGGTGGGTTAACCCGTTTAACACATTTATATTATATTATATTTTTTTACAATAAATTGTGTTTGATAACTTGTTATTAACTTTAGTATGAAACAAATTCTAACACAAATTAATCTAGTGAGTGAAAGTAAAATCTAAGAAGAGACAGTATGTTAACTTATGAAATTGTGTTTATAAATAATATGTTGATACATTACACCCGAAATCAATAAATTTATAAAAGGGATAGGTAACTTACTCTGCTTACAAAAAAACATTAAAGGATCAGTAGCAATCTTTGCAGCCCTTGATTTTTGTTGCTTTATAGATCTTGAATGTTTTTTTTTCTTAAAAATCATCGGATGGATGGATGCCTGATTCCCATAAAACAAAAACTCATAACACTTTATTTTGATACGTGATTACCAAAGAAGAAAAAAGGAAACAAATTGATTTTCAAAAGCCAAAATTTGGTAATTGATGGCCTATGCACCCTATCTGCGTTAATGACTGGCCCAATCAGAATATGGTAATGGGCTCATTGGGCTGACCCATCCCTCCTGTTCATTCATCATTCCATCCCATTTGACATACTTTGTGTGTGAAGGGTTGAACTTGTGCACACGCTTAAATAAATAGTTTGGGTTCAATAATGACAATTTACATGTGTGTTTATGCAGATTTTAATTTAACTAAAAATGTTTTGAGTATTTTATGAAAAAATTTAAGGAAATAAAAAAAATAATATAATGTTCTTATAGTTTAAACCCAAGAATTGGTAGTTTGTATCAAGCATTAACCTGTAAATATTCATGTTCGGATCACATGATTTTTCTGTGTTAGATTTAAGCCGTTGAAAACGTTTTGATAAAAATGATCGAATTCAAGATTCAAAATTCTCAACATTTTACTTATTCTTGAGATGGATGTGTCATAATTCTTCAATACAAGCTTAGGAATTATGATATCATCTTATTATATAAGATTCAATCTTTTTGTTAGCAGGGTCCAGCAACAGCAAGAGTAGTAGCTAGATCAAATGATGCATAGACTGAATCCATACGACGGTGGCGTGTGGGGTTCGAGGACCATGGTAAAGAAGGTGAAAAAGAAAGATTATTAATTGAGGTTTTGACATTCCTGGAAGCAATGGCCAGGGCCGGCCCTGTGAATTCATGTACCCTGTTCGAGCTCGAAAAGATGTGCCGTTAGGCCTTAACGAAATTGGGTATTGGGCTCACAAAAGGTATAAACCTAATGTCAATGAGCTAATAACTAATGTAAACCATAAAAATAGTTTTGTAAGTGGGCTTATATTGGTGTTTGTATGAGGATACCCTTTTAATTTATTTATTCTTACATATATACATATCGAAGTTTTTTAAAAAATAACGTGCCCTTTGAAATATCGGGCCCTGGCCGGTGTCATCCCCGCCCACCTTCTAGACCGGCCATGGCAATGGTTTGTGGGGGCAGGAGAGGGCGGCCGACCCCCAAACTTTTCGCTCGTTTGTGGAGAGTACGTAGTTTTCGTATTGAATTTTTTTGGTATATACGTTTTTGATCCCCGGTTTTATAGAATAATAATAAACACACAAACAAAATCAAATCCGTCAAACAACAACAATAATAATAATAATAATCAGCAGCAAGACGCTTGAAATCATAATAATCAGTACCCAAATTGTACAACATTAATAACAATAATAACAAATTTTGAAAATCAGTTTATGAAACGAACAAACAGTTACCTTGTTGTTGGCTTAGCGTGTCGTCTTCGTATAGGGCGGTAGCGAGCTTGAAGCTCATCAGGGGTCCTATCGGAGCATTCAACGAGTCCTAGCGTGAAGGAACAATCACCGGTGATGTTGTGCTTTCTTACCCTCTTGAAAGTTTGTTTAAAAAACCAAAACCTCAGCTCCTTCCCTTCAACCGTTTTGTAGACTTTGTCACAGTGAATAGCCTATTCGTCAAAAAGAGCCTTCAGGTCATCGTTTGATATGGGGTAATCTGCGATCGAGTTAGAACTAGGTTTACACTTAACAGAATCATCGAATACGTCAAGAAATTAAGAGAAGGTGGTTATGACATCGATACCTACCTCTTGTCTGACTAATCCGCCATAATCCTCGCAGGGGAACTACTGGAACTGACTTCTTCCATAGCAGATGATCATCGACCAAATATATGGAGTGAGATAGAATAGAATGATTAACCCTAATGCATCCTTTTTTATATACATATAGGAGTAAACTGCCATTTTGGTCCTTTGGTCACTTTTGCCACTTTATTCTTCTAACATTTTATATCTGGATTCCTGTGGTTTTATTTTTGTTGCCATTTTGATCCAAAAGTAAAGTCACCTCTTATTTGACTATTAAAAGTTGGTTGTTTTGTCTTTTTGTTCAAGGGCAAAATTGTCCATCTGATTTTAATATAACATATTATTAATTAAATTAATTATATTAAATTCATTTACCCAACTATTTGGTCAGAAGATATATCTTCCCCATAACTTCATCTTCCCCATATTTGAAACCTCCCCCAGGATGTTCAGGAACCGGAGGTGAGTGCTGGTTGTGGAGAACTCACCGGCACCGGAACATGAGGAGTGCTCACCGGAGTCGCAGCAAGAGGAGCAGTCACAGAAGCCGTTGGAGGAGCTGCCACAAAAGCCGTTGGAGGAGATGCCACCGGAGCTACTGGAACAGCAGAAGGTGACGCAGCAGGTGGCGTTGTTACGACAGTTGACGGTGGATGGCGATTCGCTCGCTATTCACCCGTCTCCAGTCACTCCGATATGCCTCTTTGTTTCAATCGATGTATTTATACATCAAATAATCGATACCGACAACAAATCTTATGCAGTTTACATATTTATTTTTATTTTTTTGGTTTTATTTTGCCGTTTGTGGTGGTGTTGGGGTGGTGGGGATTGACGGTGGTTAGGGTTTAACGGTGGGTGGTGGTGGTGGTGGGTCGGCTATGGTGGTGGTGGGTCGGTTGGGGTGGTGGTGGTGGGTCGGCTGTGGTGGTGGTGGTGGTGGGTCGGCTGTGGTGGTGGTGGTAGTGGGTCGGCTGTGGTGATGGTGGTGGGTCGGCTGTGGAGGTGGATGAGATGGTTAAGGGTGGTGGACTATGGTGGTTCCGTGGTGAGTGGTGGTGATTGGATTTGTTTTTTTATTTTATTTTTTTACAATATATTTTCGAATGCTGAGTCTAGGGTTATAATTGTATTTTTTATCAACAGGATACTGAAAGTCGGTATTTTGACGGTGGTGGTAGTGTAATCCTTATGGAGAAGTACATTGCGTTCATATTTCAGATTCAAACGCTTAACTGCGTTCGTATTTCAGATTCATGCACTAGAACGCCGATCTAGGATTATGTGTGATTGGAGTAGCCTATGGCGTGCTCAGCTCCTAGTGACGCTAGCCAACGCGGTTTGTTCCGTTGCATGTCCTTTCAAGAGAGGTGTTCATTAGTGTTCTCATGAGCCTTCCACCAACGGCACTGGCGGATCTTGCCCGTTGAACGTCCAACGGCCGAAAGACACGGGCACTAAAAAATGTCTGGGCCGAACATAGTATATATAAAAAATTTCGATAGCAATGCAAAAAATTAGCACTACGGCCGAAAAACTTACGAGGGCCGTGGCCCTGGCACGGGCCTTCTAAGAACCGCCCCTGACCAACGGGAATGCTACTTCACTCACCATCCCGAGGGGGCACGCCAGATTGGACGGTGGTTGATAAAGGAAATCCCGACTCCACTGCTCCAACCTCCTCCTACCATGTGCCATTCAAATGTGGTAGATGGGAAGCAGAAAGCCCGTTGGAAGGTAGGGTACCAGTACACAATTTCAAGATAGCCAGCATGTCTTGGTGTTTGGGTGTTACACCCATCGTTTTCCAGTGCAAGAATTTAAGAATATGTAACCATTAGCGATTTAGGGTTTAGGGTTTAGTCGTTACATTTTGTATCAAAGTGACATGTTTTGTGTATTAATATAAACCGATGTTTAATTACATTTTGAACTACGTTTCTTTATTGCGTTATGGTTAATAAATGACAAGTGGAAAACAGTTAAAGGCATAATAATACTTAATAAATAAAAAATTTGACATTTAATAAAATTTAATAATATACTCATTTAACATAATATGACATTTAAAAATTTGACAATTAAAGACATAATAATACTCATTTAATAAAATTTTATAATAATACTTGTTTTGGTCAAAAATTACCGAAGCAATTAAGTGATCAAATTAGTTAAGTGAGGTAGTGTGCTAGAAATATTTGTAAAAAAATTGTTAATCAAGTTAATTGCAAAAACAATTTCAGGATACGGCTCAGGATATAGAGCTGTATCTATGATCAAACAATGAGCAAAAAAGTAAAGGTTGACACGTGATGTACGAGGAAAGCCCTTGATCAATCTAGATCGCCGGCACAGAACCTCGGCAGCTGACAATCACAGCTGCCTTATTCTTCTATTACTTCAAATATCAGGAAACAGTGCAGGATGTGATGCGGATCAACTAGGTGTTACAATGTAATTCGAGTACAAGTGTTGGTGTTATAGTGTTTGCTAGCAGCTAGAAAGTAAAGTGTGCGAAAGAGTGTGTGTGTAAAGTTGCGTGACTTAATCTGATCCGCCCCATCTTTTTATAGTAAAAGAAATGCAACAAACCACCCTATTAAACCGGGATCCGGCGGATATTCCCCATTCGAACGTTGTAGACCTGGTCTTTCGGGTTCAACGTCCCTCATATAACAGATTTGCCCGAGTCTTAAGGTGAAGAAGTCCATCTGACATTTAGTGACCCACAACTTCTAACCTACACGTGATTAATTCAGCTAATACCAGGATATCGCACCAGGATGTTACCAATATCCTGATCACAAGTAAACAATCAAAAGCAGGATATTAGTCAGGATATATACGCTCAGAAAATGGCCCATAACAATTGTCCCCAAATATATCTGTTGGTATACCAATCCAACGGATATATTTAAAAATTCTATCTCGTAAATCAAGGCAATTAAATCAAGACCACGGTCAAGATTACACCATAACTTCCAACGCGCTTTTAACTCGATGGAGATCTACAATGCTCCTATATCTTCTTTCTTCTTGTTTGAAAAGCAGATATCTCCAACGGAGTCTCTAGGTAATTCCCTACTTCTCATTCATTTCCTGTCAATCTCTTTTCCTTTACTTGCAATGGCTGCCAGAACTTATTCCCAAATCGGTGAATCATCTGAGACCTACATTCAGCAGAATCTTCTCAAAAATCCCGAGAAGGAGGTCTGTGCTTTTGATAACGCAGACATTGCGGCTTTGAGAGCTTCCGGTGCTTTCCCCGATGGCACGGTCTTTAGACCATTTGATCGGTCAATCCGATCGGACGTTTCTTCTGCTGATTGGGTCTGCTTCCCGGCATACCCTTTCTCGCTAGGTCTTCGGTACCCTTTTCCCGAATTTATGATGCAATTCTTTCGGACCACCGGTATCTCCTTTGCCTAAACCATGCCCATGGTCTGGAGGGTATTAATCGTACTTAAACAAATTAAAAATCTTCACTGTCCCGACCTTTGTATCGAAGATATGCCAATCGCTTACCGCCTCCGATCCCACGGTTCTAGCCGGTTTTTGCTTTTTTCGACTTCCAACAAACCCCTTATTCTTAAAGCTACCAAAAACGAAGATGGATGGCAACGCAAGTTCTTCTTTGTCAAACGAGACTCCATTGACGAGGGTGCTAGCCTTCCGGTGGAGTGGTTAACCACCGGTAGTATCATGAATGTTCCCATGTACCTTTAGACTTTTATCTTTCGCTAATATCCTCTTATTTCATCCTTTTGCAATGAATTTTAAGGAACTAGCTCCCCCTACTGCGGAATCAGAAAAAAGAATCAAAACTGTTTACCAATTACCTGCAAGTGATAGGAGTTTTACCACACATATCCCGAGTTCCAGTCAATATTCATCATCTGAAATGTCTGGTAAGGATTACTTTTGAAATAATTAATTAGCGCAATATAATATAATGAAGGGTAATAAAGATGTAAGACTTTTTCCCTTTACGCAGCACTGGCCAAGATCCCTGAAGTCTTTGACCTCGATGAGCTGGACAGTTATTCTGATCAGGTCCAGATCAAGAAGGAACCTAGTCCCAAGGCCACGACCTCATCCAAGCCAAGCAGTTCCAAGGCCATCGTCATTCCCAAACCTTCGCCAGCTACCAAGCCCCGGAGTTCAAGCTCTCGTAAAAGGAAAGAGCCCGATTCCCCCGTTATCTCTGATATATTTCCCTATGAGAGTCACGGGTTCATCGAAGCAAGCGGATTTATGACTTCTTTTCTCAACAAGGTTAGTATCCTTAAGCCATATCCTGCAGCTTATACCACTTATAAGTATTTATTAAAACCAATACCTGTTTTCTTATTTTTGCAGGGTCTTGAGCGTCTGGTTCATCTATATCAAGAATCCTGTGGGCTCAATAAGACGCTTGAATCCAAGTTGAAGAAAGCCGAGGTTACCATCTCCGATCAGGGCATGATTGCAGCCGCCAAATCTCGGCACTACGAGGCGAAGTTCAAGGTTATGACCCAAGAACACCAGATTGCTCTCAACAAAGTTACTCTCCAGGCCCAGGCCGATCTTGATGCTGCCCATGATCAACATGAACGGGATATGGTCAGCTACCGGGAAAGCCTTAAATGTTCCGTAGTCACTTCCCTCCTCCAGGCTAGGCTAAAGATGGCCCATGAAGCCAAAACACTGGGCTTCGAATGCCCTTCTTGGGACGTCAGTGCCTGGGAAACAAAGCTAAGGAGTCTCGGCGGCACTTCTACCAAAACTGCAACTGAAGGATCTTCAAAAGCAATCGAAAAACCAACTGGTGCTGAGAGGGATTCTGAGGCTGATCCCGAGACGAATGCTGCTGAAGATACCATGAACAAAGAGGGCGCTGCCTCCTAAAACTTATTTTCTTTAGATTTGAGAGTTATGCTTATGTTTGAACAATTTTATTTCTTGTCCTATGAACAGTTTTTATTTCTGTATTAAAACCACTTGATAGCCGAAGGTGGATGGGTCCTAGGTTTTAGGATGAAACCTTCGGTTATCAACTGATATTGCTTATTTTAAATAATCTCATCTTTCGATTGTCTTGCTATTGCTCTCATATCCTGATCAATATACTCAGTGATATATTATGAAAACCTTTTTCAAATAGAATTTCTAAAAATTCAATTATCTTCAGACAAAACTTCTAAAGAATAAAAGATAGTCCATTTTCTAATACTTGTTTGATCAGGGTTTTCATTTTCAAATCAAATATTTGAATCAAATATTTCAATGAAATATCCCGAAACGTATTCCGAGAATACATTTCGAAGACATATCCTAAAGATATATCCTTAATCAGAGTTAAACAATTCATTTAAGGTTCACAAAGGAAAGATCATACTAGGAATTGAGTGTAACCCTAGCATCAAACACCAACCCCTTTTGCAACTTCTCCTACCAATATGTCCCCAGTCCGAGACACTTAGCTCAACTTTGATCCTTTGTGCTTCATACAATTACTTTAGATGAAATGTCCCCTGTGCATGAAGTCCTTAAACACTTAGAAAATTTTTGTACACCAGTTCCAATTGTATGGACAATTTTTTGTGTTACAGGGGTAAATCCCAAAATATACTGGAGATAAATCCTTTGTATCCTGGGGAAAATCCCAAATTTTCATGCGCTACAGGCGGGAGTGTATAAACTCCAAGACTTAGAAAGGTGAAAACCTTTAAACCTTAGAGAGTATAAAAATACCCTTTCGTGAGAGAGGGTGATCAATCATCATATACCTTAAGGATTCAGGATATAGCCAATAGTAACGAAATTGTCAGCCACTTTTACATGAACTGATCCCGCCACCTTGAACTATTCTCGAATAACTTGAGCTCCAGGCGGGGTGTTTAAACCCAATTCGGAAGAAAGGTGAATACCTTTAAACCTGTGAAGGGATCAGGATCCCTTAAACGTGATAGAGGGGGCCAATCCTCTAATCTTCCGAAGTATCCTGAATGTATATCCTGGTGCTACATCCCGAAGCATATACTGCAAAACAATCTAAGCTAAGGTGGGTGTTAGCCTGGCTAACACCCCTCCGATGCTTAAGTAAGTAATGGGTTCAAAATAATATCAAAATTTAATAAAAGAGACAGAATACATACCACCCTGAGTCAGAATTTGAATTCCATACTCACTTAAAATAGAGCTTTAGATGTATAGAATTCCAGGATTTCGGTAGCATATCTCCCTCCATATTCTTGAGTCGGTATGCTCCTTTTCCTGATTCTGATTCAACCTCATAGGGTCCTTCCCATTTCAGAGCCAACTTTCCATCAGCAGGATTAGTATTATTCTGAAAAGCTTTTCTTAAACCCAATCTCCAACCTGAAATCTTCTAGTCCTTATATTCTTGTTATATGCTTTAGATATCCTCTGTTGATATGCTGCCATCCTTAGCCTTGCAGCGTCTCTTGTCTCATCAATAGTATCCAGTTCCTGGCATAGGACTTCAGGATTCTGCTCAAGATCCCTGAGGTTGGATCTCGCTGTAGGTATCACCATTTCTGTCGAGATCACCACTTCTGCTCCAAACACCAAGGAAAACAGGGTTTCGCCAGTTGCACTCTTCACCGTTGTCCAATCAGCCCACAGAACAAAGGGTAATTCTTCTGCCCATCTTCCTTTCTCAGCCCCTAGTCTCTTTTTTAAGTTGTTGACAATTATCTTGTTCGAGGATTCTGCTTGTCCATTTTCTTGAGGATGTACCGGAGTAGACGTGATCATTTTAATTCCCCAACTCTTGCAAAAGTCAGTAGTCCTTTTACTTATAAATTGAGATCCATTGTCACAAATTATCTCAGCTGGTACTCCAAACCTCGTCAGGATATTCCTTTTTATGACGGATACCACTTCTTGATCTCTAACCTGAACAAATGCTTCTGCTTCAACCCATTTGGAGAAATAATCCGTCATTGCCAACAAGAAAACCTTTCCTCCTAGAGCCTTTGGAAGCTTTCCCACTATATCCATACCCCATTTCATAAACGGCTAAGGGGAAACGATAGGATACAGCGGTTCAGAAGGTTGATGTAATATGTTACTATGTCTTTGACATGCGTCACATCTTCGAGCATATTCTGCAGCATCTTTTCTCATCGTCAGCCAATAATATCCCGTCATTAATACTTTTGAGAATAACGATCTGCCCCAAGTATGGTTACCACAATCCCCTTAATGTATATCCTGAAGCACTTCTTTGGTTTCGGGATCCTCCAAGCACCTCAGATAAGGTCATGCAAGAGATTTCTTATACAAAACATTATTTATAATAGTGAATCGTGATACCTTCATTCTAAAGGCCTTAGGGTTCTCATCCTTTGGGATGTGTCCTTCCTTGAGATATTTCATGATTGGAGCCGTCCAGGACTTAGGATCCTGCTCGAGATACTCATCATCAGGATCTTGAATACTTATTACTTCCTTATCCTGAGGATTCGTCACAGGATATAGGATATATAGTATTGGTATTCGGGTTCCTTCCGGTATCCTGACCGATGATCCCAAATTTTCCAAGGCATCAGCTTCAGCATTATCCTCTCTTGGTACCTGTTCAAGTGTAAAAATATCGAAATATCCTGCTAATTTTTTGAGAATTTCGAGATACTCGATTAACTACTCTCCTTTAACTGCATAGGTTCCATTAAAATGATTAGTGATTAACAAGGAATCAACATATACTTGCAAATTCTTAATATTCATGTTTCTAGCCAATTCTAATCCTGCGATCAAAGCCTCATATTCCGCTTCATTATTAGTGGCAGGAAATTCACATCTAATAGCCTGGGGTAATATGTCCCCCTGTGGCGATTTTAGTAGTATACCTAAGCCTACACCTCTTACATTAGATGCACCATCGGTATATAATGTCCAGCACTCTAAGTTTTCTCCTAGCTGCTGTACTTCCAAGTCTGCTTCATTTTGAATGTCACTACTGAAATCAGCCACAAAGTCAGCTAAAGCCTGAGACTTTATGGTATTTCAAGGCTCATATACTAAGTCATAAGCACTTAATTTTACTGACCATTTAGCCATCCTACCCGACATCTCGGGTTTCCTAAGCACGTTTTTAACAGGATAATTGGTTTTAACATGAATCCTATGTGTCTCAAAATAATGTCTAAGTTTCGATGCCATAACTAGGGCTAATATCAATTTTTCTAGATGAGAATATCTAGTTTCAGCATCTAATAAACTTTTACTAACATAATAGACAGGATACAGCTGACCTTCATGATCTTTTACAAGAACAACACTTACTGCATTCCCTGATAGTGCAAGATACAGGGATAGTGGTTCACCATTTTCAGGCTTCATCAATAAGGGTGCGGTTGAAAGATATTGCTTCAAATCCTGCAAGGCTGCTTCATGCTTTACTCCCCATTCGAACTTCTTATTCTTCTTGTGGATATCATAAAATTCCTTGCATTTTTCTGAAGATATTGAAATAAATCTGTTCAATGCTACTACTCGGCCGGTTAACCATTGAACATCCTTCACATTCGAAGGTGATTTTATATCCAGGATAGCTCTAATGTGCTCTGGGCTTGCCTCTATGCCTCTTTTGGTCACCATATATCCTAGAAACTTTCCTGCCCCCACTCCGAAATGGCACTTAGCAGGATTCAGTTTCATGTTATACTGATCCAGGATATCAAACGCTCCCTTAATATCCTGGAGGTGATCCTCAGCTTTTTTAGATTTCACCACCATATCGTCAATATATACCTCCATGGTGTCCCCCAGCTTGTCTTTAAACATCATGTTTACCAACCTCTGGTATGTTGCACCTTCATTTTTCAAACCAAAGGGCATAGCAGTATAACAATAAATACCTGTGGGTGTCATGAAAGCAGTATCCTTCTGATCAAAGGGTTCCATTTGGATTTGCTGAAATCCTGAAGAGGCATCCATGAATGTTAACATCTCGTGGCCGGCGGTAGCATCTACCATTGAATCAATATGAGGTAGAGGAAACGGGTCTTTGGGACATGCTTTGTTTAAGTCTGTGTAATCTACACAAACTCTATATTTCCCATTTTTCTTTTGTACCACGACTACATTTGCAAGCCATCTAGGAAACTTCACTTCTCTAATCATCTTGCTCCTTAATAGTCTTTCAACTTCCTCTTGGATGATCACATTTCGCTCCGGAGCAAATTTTCTTCTCTTTTGTTGGACCGGCTTGAATGACCTGTCAATACCAAGCTTATGTGTTATAATATCCTTGGATATACCTGTCATATCCTCGTGCTTCCACGCGATTGTTGACATCCTGCATTTCAAAAAATTAGTCAATTGATTTTCAATATCCTGAGGGATATTGGTTCCTACGAGCACCGAGATATCCAGATTATCCTGATCCAGGATAACTTTCTTCACATCCTGCTTCGAGGCCTCCACGATATCCTGGGCCCGCATCTTTAATTGCTATGTTGCATTAGGCTTGGTTGAGGATTTCATTGAGGATGAGTAGCATTCCTTCGCCTCCTGCTGATCACTGTCAACTTTGACGACCCCCCAAGGGGTAGGAATCTTGATGCACTGGTGATAAGTCGATGGCACAGCCTTCTTGTCATGGATCCATAGCCTGCCTAGTATGATGTTATAGCAGGATAGGGAATCCATCACACAGAAGCGTTGTATCGAGTTGAACCCTTCAACATACACTGGCAACTTTATTTCCCCTACGGTATTCCTAGCTTCTCCACTGAAACCAACGAGCACAGTGTACTTCGAAGTAAAGTCCATCGGAGATACATTCATCCTCTTCAATGTTTCCAGCTGAATTATGTTGACAGAGCTACCATTGTCCACTAATATCCTGTGTACAAAATGGTTAGCAACATACAATGTTATTACGAGAGTATCATGGTGAGGATCCTGGACAGTATCCCTGTCATCACTGTCGAAAGTGATCACTTTATCAGTTGTAAGGGTAGTCATCCTGGCTGGTTTGTCTCCCCTTTCAGTCTTAGCCTCCTTTGCATGCCTCTTAGCCGCAGAATACGAGGTCCCACAAATGTCGGATACTCCTGAAATAAAGTTAATTATTTTGGCATCTGCTGGGGGTGATGCTGCTCGTTCAGGATCCTTTTCAGGATCCTGCCCTTTATTCTTCTTTCTTCCCAGGAAATCTTTCAGATATCCCTTGCTCAATAGGTAGCTTATCACTTTCCATAGAGCAATGCAATCCTCAGTCACATGTCCGAAATCTTCATGGAAGGCACACCATTTGGATTTATCCTTCCAATCAGCTTTTTGTTGATTCTTTCGAGGCCGCCTAGCTTTGTCTCCTAAACCCTGCATAGCATACATCAACTCAGGTATATTAACAGAAAAGCAATATTCAGATAATTCAGGATATTCTTCAGGATCCTCGTCTTCAACAGCATTCACTTTCTTGTTATCATTTCTGCCATATGGCTTGGAGTGATATGGTTTATACGAGGATTCTGATTTCCTGTTGGTCGATTCGTAGGTTGAGGTAGAATTCATCCTCTCTTGCATCTTTTTGTCATCTTCCAGCGAATATATCTCAAGGCCCTGTTACGAGCTTCGTCGAGATTCCTGTAGGGATTCATTACAAGATCCTGATAAAACTGAGAATCCTTTTGTAACCCCATCTTAAAAGCCTGCACAGCTGTTGCAACATCAAGATGTGGGATATCCAAGGATTTCCGACTAAACTTGTTCACATAATCCCTCAAGGATTCCTGAGGTCCTTGAGTTATCCTGTAAAGATCACTGGTTAGTTTCTCAAAACTTCGGCTGCAAGAAAACTGACTATTAAATAAATTAACCAAATGAGCAAACGAAGTAATTGAGTGAGGAGGAATGTTTAACAGCCATTTTAAGGCTGATCCTGTCAGGGCAGATCCGAAACCCTTGCACAAGCATGCTTCTTGAGCTCCGGAGGGATAGGGTTAATCTCCATTCTTTCCCTATACTGGGCAATATGCTCTTCAGGATCCGTAGTCCCATCATACAGCTTCATGTTGGGGGTTTGAAATCTCTTTCGGATTTCGGCATCACAGATGGGATATGCAAAGCGGGATATCCTGTGGCTGTCTTGGGATACTTCCGGAATTGGCTGGACCACTCCATGTACACTGGATATCATGTCCTTCAATTTTTGAAGCTCCCTGGTAAATGTTGACGTCATACCTGCGTCCTGCAAAGACCCATTATTGTTAGTAGCAAGAGTATTATTATTTGACATGTTACTGGTCTGAGGATTCTGGCCATATCCTGAAGCATATCCTGAGGTCCTCACAGTTGACATCCTGACCGAGGAGGGTATCTCAGGAATATGATTCTGAGAATGGCTTGGCACGATATTCCCCCGGTTATCCTCAATGTAAACTGCAGAACTGAAGTTCAAAGCTCTAGGCTGCAAAGGAGTGACAGTTTCCTCAGCAGGTCTACTTGGGCCGGATTTCAAGAGTTGTATCTCTCTCATCAGCATCCGATTAGTTTCCTGCTGCTGCCTCACCTGTCCCTGTACACTACCAAACAAATTCAGAATTTCATCATTAGAAGCCAAAACAGGACCAGATCCCTGAGTACTGGGAGCGGGGATAATATCCCGAGCCACATGACTTTCAGTTCCGTGTGAAGAAGTTTGCATTCGTGGAGGAGGAGGTGGAAGCACCGAACCAATTGTTGCAGAGGTTGTAGCAGACATGGTGGAAGAGCTCATGTTTGATCTCGA
This sequence comes from Helianthus tuberosus, assembly GCA_030545235.1. Classification (NCBI taxonomy): domain Eukaryota; kingdom Viridiplantae; phylum Streptophyta; class Magnoliopsida; order Asterales; family Asteraceae; genus Helianthus; species Helianthus tuberosus. Next base: position 222,257,350 of record CM060443.1, on the reverse strand, counting down.
GGCCATTGAAAACAATAGAGCAAAAAGTTTTGACAATAGAAAACCGAGTAATGATTTTACTAAAGTTTTTAGCAAAAATAGCACCACTTGCCCCACGGTGGGCGCCAAATTGTTTTGGTCAAAAATTACCAAAGCAATTAAGTGATCAAATTAGTTAAGTGAGGTAGTGTGCTAGAAATATGTGTAAAAAAAATTGTTAATCAAGTTAATTGCAAAAACAGTTTCAGGATACGACTTAGGATATAAAGCTGTATCTATGATCAAACAATGAGCAAAAAAGTAAAGGTTGACACGTGATGTACGAGGAAAGCCCTTGATCAATCTAGATCGCCGACACAAAACCTCGGGAGCTGACAATCGCAGCTGCCTTGTTCTTCTATTACTTTAAATATCAGGATACAGTGTAGGATGTGATGCAGATCAACTAGGTGTTACAATGTAATTCGAGTACAAGTGTTGGTGTATAGTGTTTACTAGCAGCTAGAAAGTAAAGTGTGCGAAAGAGTGTGTGTGTAAAGTTGCGTGACTTAATCTGATCCGCCCCATCTATTTATAGTAAAAGAAATGCAACAAACTACCCTATTAAACCGGGATCCGGCGGATATTCCCCATTCGAACGTTGTAGACCTGGTCTTTCGGGTTCAACGTTGTAGGTCCCCTATTCGAATGGATCTTTCACAGAATTGTTTATCTAACCTAGAGTGCGGAATCCTCTAGATCAGATTTGTTACAGAAACGAGTAGAAAACAGAATTCACAATCAAACGGGTCCTCTATTGATTATCCAAACAAAACGCTTTACAATCAACTCAAGACCCTCACAACCTCACAGCCACTATCTGTGATCTTGACTACAACCCTAATTTCGAATTCTCTCTCTCTCTACTTTCTCTCTCTAAAATTCTCTAACCTCTTAAAACCCTAATCACAAAACATGTTTATATACCACATGTCTGTGAACTGGGCTTCCTACTGGGCTAGGCCATTTTCCAAGCCCATTACAATAATAAACTCACTAACCAATAAGCTAAGCCTAATACAAAATATCCAAAGACTAAATAATCAAACTATTAAGCTGTTGTCACCGAATATGCACCAACAGACTCCCCCTTGACAATAGCTTCATAGTGTAACTTTGTCTTCAAACATCTTGTGTTCTTTTGGTCTTTGGATAGCGTCAGCTACACAGCTTCTGACATCAACAGACTCCCCCTTAGCTGATGCTTCCAATCTCCAAAACTTTCATTCATTGTAGATTAGTTAGCTAGCAATCCTTGGTTAAGCAAGTAAGCTTCAACTCTTCCATATCTCTCTTTCTCTTTCTGCAATGTAGTAGAAGGATCCTACCATGCAACTTCACAAATCTTTACTTCACTCTCAATCTGCACTTTACTTGTATTCTGCACTTCATTTTGATAACTGCATCAATCTGTTTAGCAACACAAGCTAGTATCTCGAAAAACCATTAGTCTTTTCACAATTAAAGATAAACCAATATTTTATCTTATCATGCAAAAACAACAACTTGTCAATTCAAAATGGAAGTCTTTTTAAAAAAGAAATCTTTTTGGTATTTTTGATATTTTAAGAAAAGCAGTAAACTATTTACAAAAGCAATAAACACTCTATTTTTGTGAGAATCACTGGTAAGAAGATCATATCAACAAAATCAAACTGTTTCACACTATTAGATAATTCTTTATTTAATTTTTCATGAAAAGCAGTCCAAGATGATTACCAGTATGTTTGTCCTTTTAAACAAAATGCATGAACATTTCAAGTACCATTACCATATGATACGTTAAGGTAATTTTATTACTGATATACTAGTGTGTCCCACTTCAGGATATACCCCCACGATCAAGGTATGCACAAAGATTCATCGTAGTAGGTGAGTATACTGATGTCATCCTTTAAGATATATCCTGACAGTGTCCAGGTCTGCATATAATCTGTTTTATCATGTTTTGATTGCTTAACAATGAACACCCAAATAAATACTAATCAAATCCTGGAAAATAAACAACACACTCTATCATGCAAGTAACTTCCCTACCACATATTTCACAAGTCCAATCCAGATTTCTGAAATCTTAACTGGGAATAGGTTGAGAAGAGAACAGAATAGATCTTTAGGAGAGATGGTATAATATACAGATCAAATGAGTTTCCTCAGTTTGATATAGGTTTCTTGGGTTTCATTTGGGCACTTGAGGGCCTCTTTCGGGTGTATTAGATCTATAGCGCGACAACGTACAGCTAGGTCAGCATGTATCTGGATGCAGCAGAAGCTGTCGTTGCCTAGCACCTCCAGGTTTAGCATATATCTGGATGCAACAGAGGAGGTACACGATTTTGTCAGAGAAGATTTCAGAATCAGATCAAAATTGTGTGTATCGGGACAACATACAGACATTCAAATAGAAATGTGCTAATTCCAAGTGACTTTCTTTCCTGGGGTCATGTACAATTTTAGTTCTAAACAGAAAGACAGTCAAGATATCCCCAGATGAAATAACAGTATAAAGACCCAAAACTTCAGATTTTGGCAATCTATTAACGCAAGATTTAAGGTCATTAAACCATACACCACTGATGTGTTCCCCACTCATACACAATTCATTTAGGTTTATATCACATTGGTAAGTTGATTATTTCATGCTTTTTGCCTACTGGTACATCATATAATGAAGCTGCTATCACACTTATGCAAATTAATTTCAGTTTCAGTGTGACAATCTAACTTGCTGATGTACTATCATTTCTCCTTTTTCACACAGTGACAACTCATTTTTGATTTTCTATTTTTTTATGTTTTTGATTTTTCAAAATTTTTTTATTTTTGATTTTTGAAGAAAAACAATTTTAAGTTACTAACTTACTCCCCCTAAACTCACGCACTAACTAAACTCTTTTTGGCTTAGGGAAATTTCTCCCCCTAAATTTATGTTTTTATGGAGCAAGTTTCAAAAACAGAAATTTAAACACAAACAGACTCCCACTTCAATCGGACAATAAGTTTTTCACTTTTGAAGTTTAGAAAAATCATAACCATCACTAAAGTAAATAGTTCGTTACCCATGTTAACCTACTATTCACCTCAGACACTTTACAGGAATAACCACTGTCGAACACTTCAACAGTCCTTCTTGGTCATCCTGCACACACTCAACAACTCAGTTAGTCTTGAGAACCCAAGCCCTGATAGTCTTGGGTTTTCCAAATTCATCCATTACAGATACATCCATCCAATATCCATCACACTTCAGTGGATTATCTGGATACCTGCTTCTCCCATTATTATACCATGAGTTTTGAAAAAATGTTGGATGTTGTTGAACATTCGAGTTACAAAAACCCCTATGTCCATTTCTTTGTTGAAAATTTCGATTACCAGCAGTTTGGTATCGATTTTGATATCCAAAATTTTTATTTTGACTTTGAAAACGATTTGATTTACCACTATATTGACTAAATTGTGGAGAAATACTTCTTGGTCTATCAAATCTTTTCGAAGTTGAGGGATTTGATTGAGATTCAGGTTTCTTTGTCTGACAACTTGGTTTTGCACTATTGCTTGACCCAACCTGATTCCCATCATTAACCTCATCAACCTTTTGTTTACCTTTCTTCAAAGGACAACAACTCGCCACGTGCCCTTTGTTGTGACATTTAAAACAAGATCTTTTCTTAGAAGTTTTCTTTTTGTTTGATCCCTTTTTAAATGTGTTGGCCTTTTTGTCTTCAGTATCCTCATCCACTTTATGAAGTGTACTGTTTGACCCAACAGATTCTTTCAAAGAAACTGGACTATTTGGCAAGTCCACAGCTATCGGATCCACTACCTCTTGTGCAGTGGTTACAAAATCAATTAGCTCTTCTTCTTTTGGTAGAAAAGAGTAGTCTTGATTTTCAGAAGATGAAGCTTTAATAAACCCCACCCCTGTTTTATCATTACTCCTTTTTAAACCTTTTTGAATTTGAGTCCTGACTAACGAAGAATTCCCAAAATTATTTAACTTCCCCTGAAGTTCAACAATTTTGGCTTGTGCATCAGCCAATTCTGTGCACTTTTCTGAAAGCTCGTTAGTCTTTTCTTTCACAGTTTCACGAGCCAAATCAATGACCTGTAACAGTTCATTGACTTTGCTTGTTAAACTGCTAATTTCTTGTTCATTTAATTTGAGTTTTGTTAAACAATCTGACTCTCGTTTAATCAAAAGAACATTTGACTCTTTTAACTTTTCTAATTCGGCTGACTGAATTTTGTTTTGCTCCGATAGTCTGTCAACTTTAACCTGTAGTTCAGCGCAATTAAGACATGTATGACTTAGAGATTCTGATGATACCTTCACTTCTGATGTAAGTCCATTCACATCCGTCAAGCCCTTTGAAACTTCTGGATCCTTCTTCTCAGCAGTTTCCTTATCTGCTTCCTTCTTCTCTTCTACCTCAGCAGCTTCCTCTCCAATCTTCACAGCTGCAAGCTCAGCTACCAATGCTTGATCACAAGTATTCACTTTTGATGGAATCTGATAACGTTTTTCTAAAGCTTCCCACAGATCTCTAGAATTCCCATAGTTCTTGAAGGTATTCTTAATGCCCTCAAGTAAGGATTTCTTGATCACTGCTAAAGCTCTCTTCTCAGCATCAACCACTCGTTTCTCAGATTCATCCATCTTCTCATAAGAAATTACTTTTACTCTACCATCAACACGACGTGTGGGAGCAACGTATCCATCTATCATACAACTCCACATTCTCGCATCCTTACTTTCAACATATGCCTCAACCTTCTTTTTCCATTCAGCATATTCATTGACATTTAGAAGCTTTGGCCAGTTCTTAACAACCTCGCTTCCATTATCCATCTTAGCCATCACGCAGCGTAAAAGTTTAAATGGATTTTGGTAACCTGAATCAAAATCCAAATCTAACTCCTATACTGGTCCTTTTCAAGCTTTTACCGTAAGCGAACTGATGAAACCGTACAAATATTATCCGAAAACTGTTTTTACCAAGTTATACCGTTAGATTCGTCTCGAGATTACGATTCCAATGATATATAATGTCGAAAACCGTATTCGGGATTTTCCAGGAATCAACATATACTTGCAAATTCTTAATATTCATGTTTCTAGCCAATTCTAATCCTGCGATCAAAGCCTCATATTCCGCTTCATTATTAGTGGCAGGAAATTCACATCTAATAGCCTGGGGTAATATGTCCCCCTGTGGCGATTTTAGTAGTATACCTAAGCCTACACCTCTTACATTAGATGCACCATCGGTATATAATGTCCAGCACTCTAAGTTTTCTCCTAGCTGCTGTACTTCTAAGTCTGCTTCATTTTGAATGTCACTACTGAAATCAGCCACAAAGTCAGCTAAAGCCTGAGACTTTATGGTATTTCAAGGCTCATATACTAAGTCATAAGCACTTAATTTTACTGACCATTTAGCCATCCTACCCGACATCTCGGGTTTCCTAAGCACGTTTTTAACAGGATAATTGGTTTTAACATGAATCCTATGTGTCTCAAAATAATGTCTAAGTTTCGTTGATGCCATAACTAGGGCTAATATCAATTTTTCTAGATGAGAATATCTAGTTTCAGCATCTAATAAACTTTTACTAACATAATAGACAGGATACAGCTGACCTTCATGATCTTTTACAAGAACAACACTTACTGCATTCCCTGATAGTGCAAGATACAGGGATAGTGGTTCACCATTTTCAGGCTTCATCAATAAGGGTGCGGTTGAAAGATATTGCTTCAAATCCTGCAAGGCTGCTTCATGCTTTACTCCCCATTCGAACTTCTTATTCTTCTTGTGGATATCATAAAATTCCTTGCATTTTTTCGAAGATATTGAAATAAATCTGTTCAATGCTACTACTCGGCCGGTTAACCATTGAACATCCTTCATATTCGAAGGTGATTTTATATCCAGGAAAGCTCTAATGTGCTCTGGGCTTACCTCTATGCCTCTTTTGGTCACCATATATCCTAGAAACTTTCCTGCCCCCACTCCGAAATGGCACTTAGCAGGATTCAGTTTCATGTTATACTGATCCAGGATATCAAACGCTCCCTTAATATCCTGGAGGTGATCCTCAGCTTTTTTAGATTTCACCACCATATCGTCAATATATACCTCCATGGTGTCCCCCAGCTTGTCTTTAAACATCATGTTTACCAACCTCTGGTATGTTGCACCTTCATTTTTCAAACCAAAGGGCATAGCAGTATAAAAATAAATACCTGTGGGTGTCATGAAAGTAGTATCCTCCTGATCAAAGGGTTCCATTTGGATTTGCTGAAATCCTGAAGAGGCATCCATGAATGTTAACATCTCGTGGCCGGCGGTAGCATCTACCATTGAATCAATATGAGGTAGAGGAAACGGGTCTTTGGGACATGCTTTGTTTAAGTCTGTGTAATCTACACAAACTCTATATTTCCCAATTTTCTTTTGTACCACGACTACATTTGCAAGCCATCTAGGAAACTTCACTTCTCTAATCATCTTGCTCCTTAATAGTCTTTCAACTTCCTCTTGGATGATCACATTTCGCTCCGTAGCAAATTTTCTTCTCTTTTGTTGGACCGGCTTGAATGACCTGTCAATACCAAGCTTATGTGTTATAATATCCTTGGATATACCTGTCATATCCTCGTGCTTCCACGCGATTGTTGACATCCTGCATTTCAAAAAATTAGTCAATTGATTTTCAATATCCTGAGGGATATTGGTTCCTACGAGCACCGAGATATCCGGATTATCCTGATCCAGGATAACTTTCTTCACATCCTGCTTCGAGGCCTCCACGATATCCTGGGCCCGCATCTTTAATTGCTATGTTGCATTAGGCTTGGTTGAGGATTTCATTGAGGATGAGTAGCATTCCTTCGCCTCCTGCTGATCACTGTCAACTTTGACGACCCCCCAAGGGGTAGGAATCTTGATGCACTGGTGATAAGTCGATGGCACAGCCTTCTTGTCATGGATCCATAGCCTGCCTAGTATGATGTTATAGCAGGATAGGGAATCCATCACACAGAAGCGTTGTATCGAGTTGAACCCTTCAACATACACTGGCAACTTTATTTCCCCTACGGTATTCCTAGCTTCTCCACTGAAACCAACGAGCACAGTGTACTTCGAAGTAAAGTCCATCGGAGATACATTCATCCTCTTCAATGTTTCCAGCTGAATTATGTTGACAGAGCTACCATTGTCCACTAATATCCTGCGTACAAAATGGTTAGCAACATACAATGTTATTACGAGAGTATCATGGTGAGGATCCTGGACAGTATCCCTGTCATCACTGTCGAAAGTGATCACTTTATCAGTTGTAAGGGTAGTCATCCTGGCTGGTTTGTCTCCCCTTTCAGTCTTAGCCTCCTTTGCATGCCTCTTAGCCGCAGAATACGAGGTCCCACAATTCTCGCATCCTTACTTTCAACATATGCCTCAACCTTCTTTTTCCATTCAGCATATTCATTGACATTTAGAAGCTTTGGCCAGTTCTTAACAACCTCGCTTCCATTATCCATCTTAGCCATCACGCAGCGTAAAAGTTTAAATGGATTTTGGTAACCTGAATCAAAATCCAAATCTAACTCCTATACTGGTCCTTTTCAAGCTTTTACCGTAAGCGAACTGATGAAACCGTACAAATATTATCCGAAAACTGTTTTTACCAAGTTATACCGTTAGATTCGTCTCGAGATTACGATTCCAATGATATATAATGTCGAAAACCGTATTCGGGATTTTCCAGGAATCAACATATACTTGCAAATTCTTAATATTCATGTTTCTAGCCAATTCTAATCCTGCGATCAAAGCCTCATATTCCGCTTCATTATTAGTGGCAGGAAATTCACATCTAATAGCCTGGGGTAATATGTCCCCCTGTGGCGATTTTAGTAGTATACCTAAGCCTACACCTCTTACATTAGATGCACCATCGGTATATAATGTCCAGCACTCTAAGTTTTCTCCTAGCTGCTGTACTTCTAAGTCTGCTTCATTTTGAATGTCACTACTGAAATCAGCCACAAAGTCAGCTAAAGCCTGAGACTTTATGGTATTTCAAGGCTCATATACTAAGTCATAAGCACTTAATTTTACTGACCATTTAGCCATCCTACCCGACATCTCGGGTTTCCTAAGCACGTTTTTAACAGGATAATTGGTTTTAACATGAATCCTATGTGTCTCAAAATAATGTCTAAGTTTCGTTGATGCCATAACTAGGGCTAATATCAATTTTTCTAGATGAGAATATCTAGTTTCAGCATCTAATAAACTTTTACTAACATAATAGACAGGATACAGCTGACCTTCATGATCTTTTACAAGAACAACACTTACTGCATTCCCTGATAGTGCAAGATACAGGGATAGTGGTTCACCATTTTCAGGCTTCATCAATAAGGGTGCGGTTGAAAGATATTGCTTCAAATCCTGCAAGGCTGCTTCATGCTTTACTCCCCATTCGAACTTCTTATTCTTCTTGTGGATATCATAAAATTCCTTGCATTTTTTCGAAGATATTGAAATAAATCTGTTCAATGCTACTACTCGGCCGGTTAACCATTGAACATCCTTCATATTCGAAGGTGATTTTATATCCAGGAAAGCTCTAATGTGCTCTGGGCTTACCTCTATGCCTCTTTTGGTCACCATATATCCTAGAAACTTTCCTGCCCCCACTCCGAAATGGCATTTAGCAGGATTCAGTTTCATGTTATACTGATCCAGGATATCAAACGCTCCCTTAATATCCTGGAGGTGATCCTCAGCTTTTTTAGATTTCACCACCATATCGTCAATATATACCTCCATGGTGTCCCCCAGCTTGTCTTTAAACATCATGTTTACCAACCTCTGGTATGTTGCACCTTCATTTTTCAAACCAAAGGGCATAGCAGTATAACAATAAATACCTGTGGGTGTCATGAAAGCAGTATCCTCCTGATCAAAGGGTTCCATTTGGATTTGCTGAAATCCTGAAGAGGCATCCATGAATGTTAACATCTCGTGGCCGGCGGTAGCATCTACCATTGAATCAATATGAGGTAGAGGAAACGGGTCTTTGGGACATGCTTTGTTTAAGTCTGTGTAATCTACACAAACTCTATATTTCCCATTTTTCTTTTGTACCACGACTACATTTGCAAGCCATCTAGGAAACTTCACTTCTCTAATCATCTTGCTCCTTAATAGTCTTTCAACTACCTCTTGGATGATCACATTTCGCTCCGGAGCAAATTTTCTTCTCTTTTGTTGGACCGGCTTGAATGACCTGTCAATACCAAGCTTATGTGTTATAATATCCTTGGATATACCTGTCATATCCTCGTGCTTCCACGCGATTGTTGACATCCTGCATTTCAAAAAATTAGTCAATTGATTTTCAATATCCTGAGGGATATTGGTTCCTACGAGCACCGAGATATCCGGATTATCCTGATCCAGGATAACTTTCTTCACATCCTGCTTCGAGGCCTCCACGATATCCTGGGCCCGCATCTTTAATTGCTATGTTGCATTAGGCTTGGTTGAGGATTTCATTGAGGATGAGTAGCATTCCTTCGCCTCCTGCTGATCACTGTCAACTTTGACGACCCCCCAAGGGGTAGGAATCTTGATGCACTGGTGATAAGTCGATGGCACAGCCTTCTTGTCATGGATCCATAGCCTGCCTAGTATGATGTTATAGCAGGATAGGGAATCCATCACACAGAAGCGTTGTATCGAGTTGAACCCTTCAACATACACTGGCAACTTTATTTCCCCTACGGTATTCCTAGCTTCTCCACTGAAACCAACGAGCACAGTGTACTTCGAAGTAAAGTCCATCGGAGATACATTCATCCTCTTCAATGTTTCCAGCTGAATTATGTTGACAGAGCTACCATTGTCCACTAATATCCTGCGTACAAAATGGTTAGCAACATACAATGTTATTACGAGAGTATCATGGTGAGGATCCTGGACAGTATCCCTGTCATCACTGTCGAAAGTGATCACTTTATCAGTTGTAAGGGTAGTCATCCTGGCTGGTTTGTCTCCCCTTTCAGTCTTAGCCTCCTTTGCATGCCTCTTAGCCGCAGAATACGAGGTCCCACAATTCTCGCATCCTTACTTTCAACATATGCCTCAACCTTCTTTTTCCATTCAGCATATTCATTGACATTTAGAAGCTTTGGCCAGTTCTTAACAACCTCGCTTCCATTATCCATCTTAGCCATCACGCAGCGTAAAAGTTTAAATGGATTTTGGTAACCTGAATCAAAATCCAAATCTAACTCCTATACTGGTCCTTTTCAAGCTTTTACCGTAAGCGAACTGATGAAACCGTACAAATATTATCCGAAAACTGTTTTTACCAAGTTATACCGTTAGATTCGTCTCGAGATTACGATTCCAATGATATATAATGTCGAAAACCGTATTCGGGATTTTCCAGGAATCAACATATACTTGCAAATTCTTAATATTCATGTTTCTAGCCAATTCTAATCCTGCGATCAAAGCCTCATATTCCGCTTCATTATTAGTGGCAGGAAATTCACATCTAATAGCCTGGGGTAATATGTCCCCCTGTGGCGATTTTAGTAGTATACCTAAGCCTACACCTCTTACATTAGATGCACCATCGGTATATAATGTCCAGCACTCTAAGTTTTCTCCTAGCTGCTGTACTTCTAAGTCTGCTTCATTTTGAATGTCACTACTGAAATCAGCCACAAAGTCAGCTAAAGCCTGAGACTTTATGGTATTTCAAGGCTCATATACTAAGTCATAAGCACTTAATTTTACTGACCATTTAGCCATCCTACCCGACATCTCGGGTTTCCTAAGCACGTTTTTAACAGGATAATTGGTTTTAACATGAATCCTATGTGTCTCAAAATAATGTCTAAGTTTCGTTGATGCCATAACTAGGGCTAATATCAATTTTTCTAGATGAGAATATCTAGTTTCAGCATCTAATAAACTTTTACTAACATAATAGACAGGATACAGCTGACCTTCATGATCTTTTACAAGAACAACACTTACTGCATTCCCTGATAGTGCAAGATACAGGGATAGTGGTTCACCATTTTCAGGCTTCATCAATAAGGGTGCGGTTGAAAGATATTGCTTCAAATCCTGCAAGGCTGCTTCATGCTTTACTCCCCATTCGAACTTCTTATTCTTCTTGTGGATATCATAAAATTCCTTGCATTTTTTCGAAGATATTGAAATAAATCTGTTCAATGCTACTACTCGGCCGGTTAACCATTGAACATCCTTCATATTCGAAGGTGATTTTATATCCAGGAAAGCTCTAATGTGCTCTGGGCTTACCTCTATGCCTCTTTTGGTCACCATATATCCTAGAAACTTTCCTGCCCCCACTCCGAAATGGCATTTAGCAGGATTCAGTTTCATGTTATACTGATCCAGGATATCAAACGCTCCCTTAATATCCTGGAGGTGATCCTCAGCTTTTTTAGATTTCACCACCATATCGTCAATATATACCTCCATGGTGTCCCCCAGCTTGTCTTTAAACATCATGTTTACCAACCTCTGGTATGTTGCACCTTCATTTTTCAAACCAAAGGGCATAGCAGTATAACAATAAATACCTGTGGGTGTCATGAAAGCAGTATCCTCCTGATCAAAGGGTTCCATTTGGATTTGCTGAAATCCTGAAGAGGCATCCATGAATGTTAACATCTCGTGGCCGGCGGTAGCATCTACCATTGAATCAATATGAGGTAGAGGAAACGGGCCTTTGGGACATGCTTTGTTTAAGTCTGTGTAATCTACACAAACTCTATATTTCCCATTTTTCTTTTGTACCACGACTACATTTGCAAGCCATCTAGGAAACTTCACTTCTCTAATCATCTTGCTCCTTAATAGTCTTTCAACTACCTCTTGGATGATCACATTTCGCTCCGGAGCAAATTTTCTTCTCTTTTGTTGGACCGGCTTGAATGACCTGTCAATACCAAGCTTATGTGTTATAATATCCTTGGATATACCTGTCATATCCTCGTGCTTCCACGCGATTGTTGACATCCTGCATTTCAAAAAATTAGTCAATTGATTTTCAATATCCTGAGGGATATTGGTTCCTACGAGCACCGAGATATCCGGATTATCCTGATCCAGGATAACTTTCTTCACATCCTGCTTCGAGGCCTCCACGATATCCTGGGCCCGCATCTTTAATTGCTATGTTGCATTAGGCTTGGTTGAGGATTTCATTGAGGATGAGTAGCATTCCTTCGCCTCCTGCTGATCACTGTCAACTTTGACGACCCCCCAAGGGGTAGGAATCTTGATGCACTGGTGATAAGTCGATGGCACAGCCTTCTTGTCATGGATCCATAGCCTGCCTAGTATGATGTTATAGCAGGATAGGGAATCCATCACACAGAAGCGTTGTATCGAGTTGAACCCTTCAACATACACTGGCAACTTTATTTCCCCTACGGTATTCCTAGCTTCTCCACTGAAACCAACGAGCACAGTGTACTTCGAAGTAAAGTCCATCGGAGATACATTCATCCTCTTCAATGTTTCCAGCTGAATTATGTTGACAGAGCTACCATTGTCCACTAATATCCTGCGTACAAAATGGTTAGCAACATACAATGTTATTACGAGAGTATCATGGTGAGGATCCTGGACAGTATCCCTGTCATCACTGTCGAAAGTGATCACTTTATCAGTTGTAAGGGTAGTCATCCTGGCTGGTTTGTCTCCCCTTTCAGTCTTAGCCTCCTTTGCATGCCTCTTAGCCGCAGAATACGAGGTCCCACAATTCTCGCATCCTTACTTTCAACATATGCCTCAACCTTCTTTTTCCATTCAGCATATTCATTGACATTTAGAAGCTTTGGCCAGTTCTTAACAACCTCGCTTCCATTATCCATCTTAGCCATCACGCAGCGTAAAAGTTTAAATGGATTTTGGTAACCTGAATCAAAATCCAAATCTAACTCCTATACTGGTCCTTTTCAAGCTTTTACCGTAAGCGAACTGATGAAACCGTACAAATATTATCCGAAAACTGTTTTTACCAAGTTATACCGTTAGATTCGTCTCGAGATTACGATTCCAATGATATATAATGTCGAAAACCGTATTCGGGATTTTCCAGGAATCAACATATACTTGCAAATTCTTAATATTCATGTTTCTAGCCAATTCTAATCCTGCGATCAAAGCCTCATATTCCGCTTCATTATTAGTGGCAGGAAATTCACATCTAATAGCCTGGGGTAATATGTCCCCCTGTGGCGATTTTAGTAGTATACCTAAGCCTACACCTCTTACATTAGATGCACCATCGGTATATAATGTCCAGCACTCTAAGTTTTCTCCTAGCTGCTGTACTTCTAAGTCTGCTTCATTTTGAATGTCACTACTGAAATCAGCCACAAAGTCAGCTAAAGCCTGAGACTTTATGGTATTTCAAGGCTCATATACTAAGTCATAAGCACTTAATTTTACTGACCATTTAGCCATCCTACCCGACATCTCGGGTTTCCTAAGCACGTTTTTAACAGGATAATTGGTTTTAACATGAATCCTATGTGTCTCAAAATAATGTCTAAGTTTCGTTGATGCCATAACTAGGGCTAATATCAATTTTTCTAGATGAGAATATCTAGTTTCAGCATCTAATAAACTTTTACTAACATAATAGACAGGATACAGCTGACCTTCATGATCTTTTACAAGAACAACACTTACTGCATTCCCTGATAGTGCAAGATACAGGGATAGTGGTTCACCATTTTCAGGCTTCATCAATAAGGGTGCGGTTGAAAGATATTGCTTCAAATCCTGCAAGGCTGCTTCATGCTTTACTCCCCATTCGAACTTCTTATTCTTCTTGTGGATATCATAAAATTCCTTGCATTTTTCCGAAGATTTTGAAATAAATCTGTTCAATGCTACTACTCGGCCGGTTAACCATTGAACATCCTTCATATTCGAAGGTGATTTTATATCCAGGATAGCTCTAATGTGCTCTGGGCTTGCCTCTATGCCTCTTTTGGTCACCATATATCCTAGAAACTTTCCTGCCCCCACTCCGAAATGGCACTTAGCAGGATTCAGTTTCATGTTATACTGATCCAGGATATCAAACGCTACCTTAATATCCTGGAGGTGATCCTCAGCTTTTTTAGATTTCACCACCATATCGTCAATATATACCTCCATGGTGTCCCCCAGGTTGTCTTTAAACATCATGTTTACCAACCTCTGGTATGTTGCACCTTCATTTTTCAAACCAAAGGGCATAGCAGTATAACAATAAATACCTGTGGGTGTCATGAAAGCAGTATCCTCCTGATCAAAGGGTTCCATTTGGATTTGCTGAAATCCTGAAGAGGCATCCATGAATGTTAACATCTCGTGGCCGGCGGTAGCATCTACCATTGAATCAATATGAGGTAGAGGAAACGGGTCTTTGGGACATGCTTTGTTTAAGTCTGTGTAATCTACACAAACTCTATATTTCCCATTTTTCTTTTGTACCACGACTACATTTGCAAGCCATCTAGGAAACTTCACTTCTCTAATCATCTTGCTCCTTAATAGTCTTTCAACTACCTCTTGGATGATCACATTTCGCTCCGGAGCAAATTTTCTTCTCTTTTGTTGGACCGGCTTGAATGACCTGTCAATACCAAGCTTATGTGTTATAATATCCTTGGATATACCTGTCATATCCTCGTGCTTCCACGCGATTGTTGACATCCTGCATTTCAAAAAATTAGTCAATTGATTTTCAATATCCTGAGGGATATTGGTTCCTACGAGCACCTTTCAGTCTTAGCCTCCTTTGCATGCCTCTTAGCCGCAGAATACGAGGTCCCACAATTCTCGCATCCTTACTTTCAACATATGCCTCAACCTTCTTTTCCCATTCAGCATATTCATTGACATTTAGAAGCTTTGGCCAGTTCTTAACAACCTCGCTTCCATTATCTATCTTAGCCATCACGCAGCGTAAAAGTTTAAATGGATTTTGGTAACCTGAATCAAAATCCAAATCTAACTCCTATACTGGTCCTTTTCAAGCTTTTACCGTAAGCGAACTGATGAAACCGTACAAATATTATCCGAAAACTGTTTTTACCAAGTTATACGGTTAGATTCGTCTCGAGATTACGATTCCAATGATATATAATGTCGAAAACCGTATTCGGGATTTTCCAGGAATCAACACATACTTGCAAATTCTTAATATTCATGTTTCTAGCCAATTCTAATCCTGCGATCAAAGCCTCATATTCCGCTTCATTATTAGTGGCAGGAAATTCACATCTAATAGCCTGGGGTAATATGTCCCCCTGTGGCGATTTTTTTTTTACCCTAAAAATCCAAGGAATTCAACTGTCCAAACGGTTCTGTCTAACGATCTACGGATCAATTTCTATTTGCAGAACTGTGAAATTTTATAGACGCTTGCCAACTGAAATTCCACCTCTTAAATTCGCTGGATATACTGTTAAATTCGCTGGTTAGCAGCTAAATTCGCTGAGCTGGTTAAATTCGCTGGTTATATCGCTGCCAAATTCGCTAGTCAATTTCTCGATTACGACGATCTGTAAAGTCGCTGAAAACCGTGATGATTTCGCTGTGGACAATCACACGGTTACCAAAGTCGCCTTTGGATTTAACGTCGCCGGTAAATTTGCTGGTTTCAGTTAATTTCGCTGATGATTGAGCTGATCAGTTAATTTCGCAGCCTGTTAATTTCGCAGATCCTGTAAATCTGGAAAGTTAATCTGATCAAATATTCTGAAGATTCTCCAACACAATCTGCAAAATCAAAACAACCTAATCAGCTCAAAATTTTTGAAAATTATGAAGAACAGATTGAAAACCACGAAGAACACGAAGAACAGTCTTCGAATCTTCAAGAAATTCAGCCAAAATTCTTCACACAAACAACCAAAAACTGTCCTGCAAACCCTAAAACCTGCACAAACAGCAAACAAACAATGCAGAAGATCAAAACAGCCAACAAATTCGAAAAATTATATAAAAAATTTCGAAAATTTCAAAACCCTAATTTTTCAGGTTTTCAAAAATTCGAAAATCTCCCTGTTTCTGCAGACACAATTCTGAACCGAGCCTTCAAGAGCCTAATGCTCTGATACCAATTGTAGGTCCCCTATTCGAATGGATCTTTCACAGAATTGTTTATCTAACCTAGAGTGCGGAATCCTCTAGATCAGATTTGTTACAGAAACGAGTAGAAAACAGAATTCACAATCAAACGGGTCCTCTATTGATTATCCAAACAAAACGCTTTACAATCAACTCAAGACCCTCACAACCTCACAGCCACTATCTGTGATCTTGACTACAACCCTAATTTCGAATTCTCTCTCTCTCTACTTTCTCTCTCTAAAATTCTCTAACCTCTTAAAACCCTAATCACAAAACATGTTTATATACCACATGTCTGTGAACTGGGCTTCCTACTGGGCTAGGCCATTTTCCAAGCCCATTACAATAATAAACTCACTAACCAATAAGCTAAGCCCAATACAAAATATCCAAAGACTAAATAATCAAACTATTAAGCTGTTGTCACCGAATATGCACCAACAAACGTCCCTCATATAACAGATTTGCCCGAGTCTTAAGGAGAAGAAGTCCATCTGACCGTTAGTGACCCACAGCTTCTAACCTGCACGTGATTAATTCAGCTAATACCAGGATATCGCACCAGGATGTTACCAATATCCTGATCCAGTATCATGGTCGCAAGTAAACAATCAAAAGCAGGATATTAGTCAGGATATATACGCTCAGAAAATGGCCCATAACAATACTCATTTAATAAAAAATTGACATTTAAAAAATTTAACAATTAAAGACATAATAATATAAAAAACTTTATTATAATATATACAATTCATTTTATAAAAAAAATTGACATTTAATAATACTTATAAAAATTTGACATTTTATAATATATATAATTCATTTCATAAAAATATGAAGTTTTTAATAATAATACTTAATAAAAAACAACATATGCATATTTTTTTTATTAAAAAACGATGATATTTTCTACTAATAAAAACATGACGTTTTATAATATTAACACAATTTTAATAACTCTTTATAAAAAATCTATTAATTTTCTTATATAAATATTTCACGACTTTCCCATACTAAACATCCATCAATTTAAATAAAGTTCTATATGTACATCCCAATCATTGGGCAATCATTGGCTGATACCCAATGATTGGCATTCATTAGATGGGTGTGTCCATTTTAATCGTATAAGGCTATGAGGGGCGTATGGGTGGGTCACTTTCAGGAGTATTAAGCAATGAGTGGTGTATAGGGTTATGGGAATGTGTAGATACTTTTGGGGTATGAGTGGATACCCCACCGTATATAAAATATGTTTGTTATGTACAAGAAAGAAAGATAGAAAGGCACAACTTCAAGAGGTTCAAGAGAAGGAAAAGAGGTTCAAGATTTTTAGAGGTAAATTGAGGGCCATAGAAAGGCACAACTTCAAGTTCCATGATTGCTGCAAGAGAGAACTCACCAAGTTTTCGGATCAGACCTGGAAGGAGCTTCATCTTACCTATTGTCATAGTTGATAAGAGTGTTGTTACTTACTTAAAATTCCATAAATTCAAAGATATTCTATGGGAGGATCATTACCATTACTGATTGTGTCGTGTGTTACTGACCGGATTTTATGCTTTCGTGGAATGGTGAATCTGGTTGTTGTTTATTTTCATGATTTCATTGTTCATGTTCATGTACATGTGAATTGATTGAATATATTATACTCTGCGAATCCCTTCCCTTGCAGATTGATTGATTTCAATCTCAGGTTTGCATGCTTCTTAGGCCAATTATTCCTCATGGTTAAGGAGGTAAAGACTTAATAATTCATCTTCATATATGCATGTTGTTTATAGATAGAGTTATATTATGCAGCGTTTGTAATCTTCTTGATATTATTATATGTGAATCAACTTATAATAGGATGGATCTTTACACCTTATCTTCCTTTGAAACAAGTATGGATTACTCGTTGCATGTCTTTACCTTTGAGAATGGATGAACCACAAGAATTTATTGGTTACAGTTTTCCTTCAGTTTAGACACAATCCGTGGGGAAGACGATTTGTTCATGTTACATT
This sequence comes from Helianthus tuberosus, assembly GCA_030545235.1. NCBI lineage: Eukaryota > Viridiplantae > Streptophyta > Magnoliopsida > Asterales > Asteraceae > Helianthus > Helianthus tuberosus. The sequence goes on along the minus strand of CM060443.1, from coordinate 222,239,121 downwards.
TGAGTATGTTTTGGTTAAATCTGTATTTATCCGCTCACTTCTTTAGTAAATCTTTTTCTTTTGTTGTCCCATAATATCTTAAAGCGTTCATTCTAAGATGTGATCACTGCGAGAGAGAAACCTGGAACAATTGCTGTGATTTTTTTTTTTATGTTATACTTATAAGTGATTTGGATCACTTATAAGGATAAGCAACAGAGTTTTAGAGATCTTTTGAGATGCACAGATGATTTGGATCACTGCTAGAGAGAAACCTGGAACAATTGCTGTGATTTTTTTATGTTATACTTATAAGTGATTTGGATCACTTATAAGGATAAGCAATAGAGTTTTAGAGATCTTAAAGCGTTCATTATAAGATGTGATCAATGTGAGAGAGAAACCTGGAACAACTGCTGTGATTTTTTTATGTTATACTTATAAGTGATTTGGATCACTTATAAGGATAAGCAACAGAGTTTTAGAGATCTTTTGAGATGCACAGATGAGGAGGAACGGCTAAGGGTGAGGGAGATATACAAGAAGGCAAAAAGGGAAGCGAAAAAGGCAGTGACCGAGGCAAAAAACACAGCCTATAAACAATTGTATGAAATTAAGTTGAGATGGCAAACCTACTTCCATAAGCTTTTCAATGACGGTAGGGCATACCAACAAGATAGCAGCAATCCCTGAACTCAAAGGCGACAACAGAATAATTGCTACTGCAGGAGGATCACACACGAAGATGTGAGGATGGCACTTAGGAAGATGGGAAGAGGCAAGGCAGTAGGTTTGGACAACATACCGATTGAGGTGTGGAAGTGTTTGGGGGAAGGAGTCTGATGGTTAACACTTTTGTTCAATAGTATTTTCAAGACTGGAAAAATGCCAGATCAGTGGAGGAGTAGTGTCGTGGTGCCTTTATACAAGAAAAAAGGAGACGCTCAATGTTGTGGAACTACAGAGGAATCAAACTGCTAAGTCACACTATGAAGCTCTGGTAGAGGGTAATTGAAACTAGAATTAAAAGAGAAACGCATGTTTCAGTAAACCAATTTGGATTCATGAAAGGGAGGTTAACTACAGAAGCGATACATATTCTAAGGAGATTGATGGAAAAATATAGAGCGAAGAAGCAAGATTTACATATGGTGTTCGTCGACCTTGAAAAGGCATATGACACTGTCCCACGACAACTGATTTGGGATAGTTTGGAGGGTCGAGGGCTACCTGGGAAGTATATTGACATAATTAAGGATACATGCGATAGAACGGAAACTAGTGTCCGCGCGCCTGTAGGGGATACAAACTTATTTCCTGTGGAGGTTGGACTCCACCAAGGGTCTGCGTTGAGCCCTTTTCTCTTTGCGGTGGTCTTAGATGAGTTGTCCAAGTTGATCCAGGAGCCAGTCCCGTGGTGCATGCTTTTTGCAGACGATATTGTGTTGATTGCAGAAACTTAATAGTGCCTGAACACGAGGATAGAGGAGTGGCGAGTCGCTCTAGAGGGCAAAGGCCTAAGGATTAGTCGATCTAAGACTGAGTATCTACACTGTGATTTCAGTGGTGTACCCAATGACGATAACACCCAAATCACCATTGAGGATCAATTGGTCTCACAGGCAACTAAATTTAAGTACTTGGGGTCGTTTGTACAAAGGGATGGTGACATAGATAGTGATGTAACCCATTTGCATACAGGCTGGCTGGTGTAGATGGAGGGCAGCAAGTGGAGTATTGTGCGATAGGAGATTCCCAACTAAACTAAAGGGGAAGTTTTACAGGGTAGCAGTTAGGCCAGCTATGCTATATGGAACAGACTGTTGGGCTAACAAGAAGACACAAGCGCGCAAGATAGAGGTAGCAGAGATGAGGATGCTGAGGTAGATTTGTGGACACACGAGGTTGGATCGAATAAGAAATGAGGTTTTTAGGGAAAGATTAGGAGTGGCTGGCTAGTATATCAGATAAGATTAAGGAGGGGAGATTGAGATGGTTTGGGCATGTGAAGCGGAGGCAAACGACGTCACTAGTTAGAGTTGTGGAAACTCTTATTGTCGAGGGGAGGAGAGGAAGAGGTAGACCCAAACTGACATGGGAAGAGCAGATTACGCATGATTTACTAGAGTTGCATCTTTCCGAGGACATGGTCCAAGATAGGACTTCGTGGAGGCGTAGGATTAGGGTTAAGGACTTCTAGAGGATATTGCAGTAAGGTCTTAGGGGTATTTTAGGGACGTAGGTTTTTCTTATTCTTTAAGTGACTTTACCAGCGATTGACTTCTTGTGTTTATGCCGAAATGAGGTTGTATGCTATTATACATGATTTACTGTAACACCTCGTAAAATCGTGTCCAATGATGTGATGACATGTGTAATGAACCCTAATAAAGTCAAGCGTTGACTATGAAGGACTAATTTCATCAAAAATCAAAAACCTTGATTATAGAAGGACTGAAAGTGTCAACATGCCTAAAATAGGCCTCTGAGTGACATTATACGAAGTCCGTATTCTCAAATGAGCTATTTGTTGGACAAGAGGAGCCGTTTTCGTAATTATTTGAAAGTTTGCGCGACGAAGGGTTAAAAGTGTCAACATGTTAATTCTTACCTCTGAGTGACCTTTTAACAAACCTAGAGCTTCATTATGTTTCATCATATTCTCCGGAATGCCAAGTATTGGCTATGCAAGGCTTTCAGGCCAATAAGTGAAGTTGCACGCAAGTTTGTAAGTTGAGGGGTTAAAAGCGTCAACATGTTTAATTATACCTCTGAATGACCTTTTAACGAACCCGAAGCATTTCGATGTACAATCATACTCTCGAGAATGCTTAATATGGGGTACATAAGGCTTTGATGCTATTAAACGATTATACGCGTCACTTTATGCGTTAAAAGGACTAAACATGTCAAAAGACGAAACTACACTTTAACAGGACCATTTATGCAAACCGAGAAGTTTATGATGTTTAGTAATACTACCGAATGCGCCTAAGATGGGCCATTAGAAGTCAAGTATCTTACATTAACCTAACATAAAGGTTATATGAAGTTTTGGGCCTTTTATGTCATAAATAAAAGTTGAAAAGTGGGAAAACAAAGCACAAGGATCGAAATGACAAATCTGCCAAACTTATTGTCTAAGCCTGACCATCAGGCGGGCCGCGTAAAGCCTGGGCCGTCCCTTACGCGGGCCGCGAGGCCCGTATCTGCTATATTTTTTTTTGCTTCTTCACCACTCCAAACCAATTCTAACCAATCAGATCGTTTTTCTTGGGCTCCAAACTAAGTATACCAGCTGTTAGGACATGTGTAATCATCCCAAGAGCCTCCCTAACACTTGTCTTGATCTAATGAACACCCAAAACCTAGATAAAGGATGAAAGTTCATCCATTTCAATTGCCATTTTTTCATTTCTTCATCCTATCATCCAGACCTGGAGCTCCTGATCTGAATGGAACTTATTTTTTTGTAGAAAAGATAGCTAGGACCCTTTGTAAGTGTCTTAGAACTCTCATTGGTTCAGTTTTATGTTTTAACAACCGAAAAGTCAAGTTATCGTAAATTAACTTTGACTTTCGGTTAAAACTCTAATGGTCCAGCCACGGATCAAAATGAATGTGGGTATATGACCATAGTTAGGTAGGTGATTAACCCTTAAAAGGGCACCTCCTAATTCCTTCGTTTGCTTAGTTAATTGTCGGGTCAAACCGTTTAGGTAAAAAGTCAAACTTAGCAGAATTATAAATAATAATTAAAACCAATGACGCAGAGGTTAAAATTTTTATTTTAACACTCTAATAACTTGGTAATTATTATTAGAACATGTCTAAGCATATTCAACCCGACAATTCTGAGTTTAGGGTCGGTTCGCAACAGAAAGTCACAAAAGCTTGACTTTTTCTTTGACTTTCAGTTCTGATCCGATTAAGCTTGATTCTTCCATGTTTTAAGCTTCCATTAGGACCGTATTATATAGTAGTATAACCCCCTGAAGTTATATTGCTTGGTCCTTAGTAGATTGAATTATAAGCACATGTATGTTATTATGCTGATAAATGCCATAATTTCCCTTTTGTTGTATAAGGGAGATTTTTAGAAATGTGAGTGGACAAAAACCTTTGTTACTAATATATAAGTATGTCCCAAAAATTTCACATCAGTTCTTGTTCTCAAACAGGACTTATGTTCGATATCTTAAATAGAAGCTTTTTATTAGTTAAATTGCGATATCTTGCATAAGGCATGTTTAAACTTGGATTTTGACCCAAAACTCATTACCTACTGTTAAGATATTATTTTTAGGGATTTTTGGAATTTTTGATCAGATTATAATCTGATCATATCAAGGAGTTCCCGTATAATTCGGTAAATGACGATAATACCCTTTTTAGGCATAAAATGAGATCTACAAACGAGTTGAAAGCCAAACCTTTTTCTACTGATTTCATATATTAAATAAATTATTTTGAGCATTTAAGACTAATCAAAATCTCAGATTTACATAAACATTCTTAATTATCGTCAATTAGCGATTTTACGCTAATTAAGGTGCATAGTATGGTTTAAAACCATATTTAACACCTAAGACTTGCTACCTACTAAATTTTTAAACAAATTTTAATATCATTACAGTATGTATAAGTCATGAACTCAAACTTCCGAAAATGTCCTTAAAAGCATATGTGAAATGACCAAAATACCCTTTCGGGGCATAGTTTGGCCATAAATGGTAAACCTCACATGTGTATGATATCTTACTGATGTAATGAGATAAAATAAATATTTTTACTAATTACCAAAGACCAGAACCTCAGTTTGCTTTAAAAATCTCTCTTATGAAGGATAAAATGACCAAAATGCCCCTACGGGACTTAATTTGCTTTTAAATACTTTTTGGGCATATATGTTAACATCCTATTTGTGTATTAACAAAGTTTTGGCATAATGACATATGGGACTTGTATATGATTCATTTGGTTACCCGTTACGCAATTACGCGTTCGAATCGGTTATGTAACTAGTTTACGTAAGTTTGCCGAAACGGGTTTAACCTTATCGTTTTTACTTCAAAATCCAGAATGTACTTAGTTTACCCATATTATACAAGTCTTCGTACTTGTTGGGTCTAAATTACATTCTCTTCCGGTCATCGCTTAATCTAGCGTATGGTACCGTTTTAGATACTTCAAGCTAGCCGGTCTAAGTCTACGACTTAAATAAGACCGTTAGCATTCTGAATTGGTTATATATTACCATCACTCCAGACTAGAGCCACCCGGTAAAAGCTACCTGTATTTAGATAGATTGGATACGACTGAGTTATTTTGCTGAGAATCAAGTATTAGCTCAGGTAAATACTTTTAACTTATTTTCCCTTATACGGGCTTGGGATATGGTATTTTAATAATACCACTTGGTCGGGTATGAAATCATTTAATCGGATTGTGATTAATAAATTACATAACCTGTTTTAATCTGTCTTGTTTGATAACATAAACATTGGGGGTTAATTCGACCGTGTCCTGGATATCCTCAGCTCTTTTCATTTGAAAATGGCCACGACCTATGCACGGGGTGTAGGCATACACCTGACAGATGCAAATGCTAAATAATATATAAATCCATATGTTGGGGATAACTCCTTTGTGGGTTCTATAAGTGGTGAGTCGGTTAATCATGACCGGCTTCCAACCGGCCCCAATTGTAAAACAAACATGTAAAACTGTATACAAGATTTTATTAAATATTGTCCCAAGTATAAATGGTTTGTGCCTTGTGCACTTAAATCAATTTTCATAAACTCTTTTCAAATGAGTCGGTTAGTTGTATTTACCAGTGAAAACTGACGTATTTTCAAAAGGCTAAGTGGCAGGTACTACTCGTAATAGGCTGGGAGTTACTCGGTGTCGAAAAAGAGGATTCTGCAAATACTTAAAGATGCCATAAAGTTTGCTAAACTTCATTTTATACATTCTGTAATGATCCACCTGTGGATTTGATATTACAGGCTCGTCTATAATAAATACTTTGATATTTTCAGACATTTGAGTTTGTAATAATATTTTATATTCCAAGACTTTCGCTGTGCTATTCTGTGTATGTTTGACCATGATGATATCAATTCCGTCACGATACTCCCCACCTGTAATATGTGGAAATATTGGGGTGTGACAGGTTGGTATCAGAGCCAACATTGAGTGAATTAAACACTAGTCTTTTGTGTTTAATCTCAATGACACAGTAGCATATTCCTCAGACCTTTTGAGTCTAGACTTAACATAGGAATACTCTCATCCCTATTAAGTAAACATTGTTTTCGATTTTATGTATTTTGAATAAGTCGCCAAGCAAGGAAGCCGTTAACGAAAATTCTCCTCATCCGATGCCAAGGAACGCCAAGCTTCGTAATACGGCTAGGATAAGCGTGTGACCGGTTTGGAGGAAGACTTTTATGGATTCATTCCTAAGTCAAACCTATTGAAACTTGCAATCAGACTTCCGAGTCCATGTTGTACGTCCCTGAGGCTCAAAATTTTGAAGTCTGTGCCAGTGGAGTCCATACCAGATGGTCCCTAAGCCTCCCGTATTGAAATTAATACCAGTGGATCTTAATGATCCCTATTTTCTCACCTCCAAGTTTTGGAATTCCAGACTTGGATTATGTCAGTTAAAACCCAATCCGTGATTCATATCATTCTTAAACCATAGAATCTTTGAATTCTACTTCTATAACGGATCCTGATTGGAATACTTACCTTATTCACTGAGGTCTTCAGTGTCCCTACCGTATATGGTAAACAAAGAAGAGAAACAGTCGAAATGGAGCAAGGAAGGCGTTAGAGAATCCTTCTTTTATAATATTCTTTCTCTTTCAAGTCCTTATAAGGACTTATCTCTTCTATTTAGTCCCTGTGTGGACATACCTTTTGACTTAAGACCCTATATGGGCATTGGTTGTTTAGTCCTTTCATGGACATTATATTTCAATATAGTCCCTTGTGGACATTATATTCTGATAAAGTCCCTCGGTGGACACACTATTTCAATATAGTCCCTTCATGGACGTGTGATTTTATTAAAATCCCTTTTGTGGATACACTATTTTAAAATAGTCCTCTCATGGACATTATATTTCATCATAGTCCTTTCATGGACATAGTGTTTCATTATAAGTCTTTTCATAGACGTATTGTTTTATCAAAGTCCCCTGGAGGACATAATAATTCATTATTGTCCTTTCAAGGACGTATTATTTCATCATAGTCCCTTTGTGGACATGCTGATTCCTCAAAGTCCCTTTTTGGACATATTATTCCAATAAGATCCCTTGTGGATATGATATTTTATTATAGTCCTTTCAAGGACATATTTTTCATTAATAAGTTCCAATGAGGACGTGTCTCTCGACGTAAAGTCCCTACGAGGACAATTATTTATTAACATCCTTTTATGGACATATTATATCATAAAAGTCCCAATGCGGACATATCTTATAGTCCCTTTACGAACTTATATTTCCTTTTAGACCCTGCGTGGACTAGAGTTATTTAAAGTCCCTGTGAGGACATCTGTACAGCAAAGCCCTTTTGTGTGCACGCTGTACCAATATAGTCCTTTTATGGATATGTTATTTCATTAAAATCCCTTTAGGGATACGTTATTTCGAAATAGTCCCTTTGAGGACATGATATTTCATTATAACCCCTATATGGACTTATAATATACATAGTCCTTATACGGACTTATATTTTTCTCTTAGTCCTCAGTGGACAAGTATATTACTAAAAGTCCTGATTAAGGCACTATTGTAAATTCCTAATAATTTTGGAAAGTTTTGAAAACTTTATGTAGGTATTCATTTCGTCCTTTATCCAAAGATAGTTCTGAATTTTTACTCGAACTTTATCGATCAGCTGAAAATATCAAAAGATCTTCTTAATGGTATAACCTAGCCTATATGTCTATGAACATGGCTATGATGATAAAACCCTCTTAAGATAATTAATCTTTGTTAACATCTGAGAACATGTTAACACTCCTGGCAGTATGGCGTGAGAAACCACACCAGCCGTCAAGGTATTGGATTACGTCCAAGCCTTAAAGCCTATATGATCAGAGTAGATCATGGCAAATATCATCAATATGATGATCATACCATAAACATCCATTAGAGGTGAAGTGCCTACGGGCTATACTTGTTGTCTAATAAAGACATTGACAGTTGTGGTCTACGACTCGCTGTCTAAAAATGTTGGACTATGTCCAAACATAATAGTCTATATGATCAATGCGATCATGACTAATGTCATCTAATATGATGATCATGTTATTTAAAATCCTTTAGTGATGTTTTGCCTACGGGCTATAATATATTGTCCATTTGAGACATTGACATTGTGATCTTTATGATTCCTTGTCTAAGGTGGTGAGCTATGCTCAAGCCAAATAGTCAATATGATTAATGCAATCATGACTTATATCATCCAATATGATGAACCTATTATAACCATCCATTAGTGATGTTTCGCCTATGGGCCATATTATATTGTCCATTTGTGACAAAGACATTGTGATCTTTACGATCCCTTGTTCAAGGTAATGAGCTGTGCTCAAGCCTAATAGTCTATATGATCAATGCGATCATGACTAAATTCATCAGTACGATGATTAAATTTAACATCCTTCATGATGTTTTGCCTAAGGGCTATATTATATTGTCCAATTGAGACAAGGGAATTGTAATCTTTTGTGATTCTTTGCCCAAGGGGGTGAGCTATGCTCAAATCCCATAGTCTATATGATCATTGTGATCCTGACTAGTATCATCAGTATGATGATCAAAATATTAACATCCCTAGTGATGAAATGCCTATGAGCTATACTCTATTCTATTGTCGATAAGACAAAGATAGTGGTGATCTTAATGATCCCCTATTCAAAATGGTGGGTTATACCCAAACCTAATAGTCAAAAAGATCAATGTGATCATGACAAATATCATCAGATACGATGATTATATATAAACATCCATTAGTGATGTTAATTGGTTTACCTTTGTGCCAAATGAATCGTGTTTCAAGACAATGACAGTTGTAGTCTATGACTCCCTGTCCAAAGGTGAAGAATTATGTTCAAACCTGGAAGCCCCTAATCCAATAAGATTGCGGCTTATAAATAAATGTCCTTGGTGACAACTCTTCAAGTTATATTACAAGTCATCCATGACAAGCCTCTGTGCTATAATTTGTCGTTCGTGGCAAGTTAACATACTAAATGTTAACATCCTTTGTGACAGGCCTTTTGTGCCAAATTTGATATGTGTCCTTTGTGACAGGCCTTGGTGCCATATCTTGTAACATCCTGGAGACGAGGCCTTTTGTGCCATATCTAAATGTCATTTGCGACAAGGCATTCGCGCCATATGATTATGTATATCCATCATGACTGGGGTATTATGCCATACCTTTCTACGTCTCTCGCGACGGGCCTCTGTGCCATATGTATATATATATATATAATAATAAAAGTCATGCGAGGCTAGCCATCGAGCTATTCATAATCGTCCTTGTGACAAAGACAGTTATGATATTATAATCCCCTGTCAAACAAGTAATGGACTTGCTCCAAACCTTAAATGCCATTGATGGTCCTTTTGTGACCTAGGCTAAATGTAAAGGATATACATTCAAATAACATTCATTAGGAATGTTCGGAACATAATAAGCCTATACGGTTTATGGATGTCGTGGCTAATCTATGTCAGGTCATCAAGATGATGACTAACAATTGTTTAATTTGGTGGTTAGTACCAAGCCTCGAGTATGGCAAACTCGCATGAGGTGGACATCAGTCGCGATGCTAATGATGCGACAAAAGCTAATGATGCTACAAACATAAACCTCAATATTAATGGAGTTAATCTCCAAGCTGTGTTTGACACAGCTGAATGGAAAGGCCATGGAAAAGGTCATGAAACAGTTCAAAGAGCCGAGTGCTACTCGCTCCAAATTCCATTCAAAACCTCATTCAATTGCTCATGAAAAGAACTGTGTTCACTCTTCAAATGTGAAGGATGAACCAAAGGAGGAGGATAACTCCAAGAAATTTAAGAAAAAGAGCAAGTACATGCTTAATAAGAACCAACAAAAGTTCAGTAAGAAGCCTGTATGTAAGAACTGCTATAAAAGACACTAGGGGCAGTGTCGAATAGATCAAAAACCAAAGTAGTGTGACATCTGCAAAGGAACTGGTCATCAGTCCCATGAATGTAGGGACATAAAGAATGCAGTCTGTTACGGCTGTGGTCAGAAAGGCCACATCGGAACTAGATGCCATAAAGCTGCCAAAGAAGGTGCAGCTAAGCATGGAAAGGCTAAGAGAGGAAATGCCTGAACTCACCTGATGAATGCCAAGAGGCAATACATGATGTCATCAAGTACATTCCCTGTCATTTACCAATAATAATTTCTGCTAAGTGTCCTGTTCTAATACAGGCAATAATAAGTCTTCATAGACCATAAGCTTAGCAAAGTTTTATATTACTCACAAGGTATAATTTACCAAGGAAACCATAGTAACCGATTCTTCTATTATCAGCGATGAATCTTTCCTGAAAAATCTAAGAGTACTCCTTCTTCGAATAGAGTACGACAATATATGTTATTTTAATTATTTTCCTCATTGATTTTTATCAACTGCGAGTGCCAACTATGTTTGATAAAAGTGCCATATGAGGATTGGCGTAACCTAATGTGTCCCATAGATTGCTTCCATGCCTGATCAGTATGGAGGTTTAATGCATGGAACCACTAAGATATACCAATAGTCATATTGTACTAAAGTCAGCTAGTGGTATTCAAGGAAGATATCCATAATAGAAATGCCTAAGTAAGCGTCTCTACTTAAGGCATCCGTGCACTCGTAAATCAGATGTGTCATTTGCATGGCATAAGCGACGGTAAGTAGACCAAGGTCGGAGATTGAAGCTACCTCTATCATATTTGAATAACATGATTTCTTCTCAGTAGAACTACCTTGTTTTACCTCCTGAGAAGCAAGGTGAAATTAGGATATTCATCCTATTAAGAGCTGTATCTATTACAGAAGCTTTATATCGGTTAGCATCAACGGATATGGAAGAACTGGGAGCTAACCAGATGAGTTCATGGAGAAAGGCTTGTACAGCCTAGCTCATCATTTTAAGAACTCTGATTATTGTTAAATAAAGGAAAGCACGACGCAATGCGCTTGTGCATTGATTACGGCAAACCAAATAGGAAACTATTGAGAATCGTTATTAGCTGCCCAGGATCGTCGACTTGTTCGACTAACCATGAGGATAGTTAATTCCTTAAGATTTCTTCGGATAGTAATTGGAATGATCATCTTACCCTGTATAAGTTCTTCTATAACCAATAAGCATTATATAAGTATCAAGGCTGCTTCTTTGTAGACCTTGTTTGGGAGAAAGTGTCAACGCCTGTTTGTTGGGCGAGAGTTTGGAAAATCCCAATTATCAGGATCTGAGACTGTCCTAAAAGATGACGGATAGGATATTATGAATCCGTAATCGTCTGAAAACTGCCAGTAATTGGCAATAGAGCAATGCGAAAGAAAGGCGCAGGTCTCTTAAAGTTCCAAATAGGGAACGAGACTCTATTGAAAATATCAATATGAAAGAGTATGATACGTTTCAGTATAAAGGGAAAATTAAGCCCTGGATATATAAAATCATTCGAGATCATTGAATGTGTCGGCAGTATAGCTTATGAGCTAAATTTGCCTTAAGAGTTTAGTGGAATTCACAATGTGTTCCACATCTTCAACTTAAAGAAATGCCTAGCTGATAAATCGCTAGCAATGTGTCATAAAGACATATAGCTTGATGAAAGCCTGAGGTTTATTGAAGGACCTATATCGATCAAAGATCGACAGGTTAAGAAGCTCCAAAGAGAAGCATGTACCTAATGAATAGGTCAATTAGGATACCAGTAAAGGTCCCCAATATACTACGGAATTTAAGTCCATTATACAACAGAAAGTACTTCCATCTTTTTAAGCAAATCTCAGGGTTGAGATTTCTTTTAAGGGGGTGAGGATGTAACACCTCGTAAAATCGTGTCCAATGATGTGATGACACGTGTAATGAACCCTAATAAAGTCAAACGTTGACTATGAGGGACTAATTTCGTAAAAAATCAAAAACCTTGATTATAGAAGGACTGAAAGTGTCAACATGCCTAAACTAGGCCTCTGAGTGACATTATACGAAGTCCGTATTCTCAAATGAGCTATTTGTTGGAAAAGAGGAGCCGTTTTCGTAATTATTTGAAAGTTTGCACGACGAAGGGTTAAAAGTGTCAACATGTTAATTGTTACCTCTGAATGACCTTTTAACAAACCTAGAGCTTCATTATGTTTCATCATATTCTCGGGAATGCCAAATATTGGCTATGCAAGGCTTTTATGCCAATAAGTGAAGTTGCGCGCAAGTTTGTAAGTTAGAGGGGTTAAAAGCGTCAACATGTTTAATTATACCTCTGAATGACCTTTTAATGAACCCGAAGCATTACGATGTGCAATCATACTCTCGAGAATGCTTAATATGGGCTACATAAGGCTTTGATGCGATTAAACGATAATACGCGTCACTTTATGCGTTAAAAGGACTAAACATGTCAACAGACGAAACTACACTTTAACATGACCTTTTATGCAAACCGAGAAGTTTATGATGTTTAGTAATACTACCGGATGTGCCTAAGACGGGCCATTAGAAGTCAAGTATCTTACATTAACCTAACATATAGGTTATATGAAGTTTTGGGCCTTTTATGTCATAAATAAAAGTTGAAAAGTGGGAAAACAAAGCACAAGGACCGAAATGACAAATCTGCCAAACTTATTATCTGAGCCTGACCTTCAGGCGGGCCGCGTAAAGCCTGGGCCGTCCCTTACGCGTGCAGCGAGGCCCGTATCTGCTATATATATATATTTTTTATTTTTGCTTCTTCACCACTCCAAACCAATTCTAACCAATCAGATCGTTTTTCTTGGGCTCCAAACAAAGTATACCAGCTGTTAGGACATGTGTAATCATCTCAAGAGCCTCCCTAACAATTGTCTTGATCTAATCAACACCCAAAACCTATATAAAGGATGAAAGTTCATCCATTTCAATTGCCATTTTTCATTCCTTCATCCTATCATCCAGACCTGGAGCTCCTGATCTGAATGGAACTTATTTTCTTGTAGAAAAGATAGCTAGGACCCTTTGTAAGTGTCTTAGCCCTCTCATTAGTTCAGTTTTATTTTTTAACAACCGAAAAGTCAAGTTATCGTAAATTAACTTTGACTTTCGGTTTAAACTCTAATGGTCCAGCCACGGATCAAAATGAATGTGGGTATATGACCATAGTGAGGTAGGTGATTAACCCTTATAAGGGCACCTCCTAATTCCTTCGTTTGCTTAGTTAATTGTTGGGTCAAACCGTTAAGGTAAAAAGTCAAACTTAGCAGAATTATAAATAATAATTAAAACCAATGATGCAGAGGTTAAAAATTTTATTTTAACACTCTAATAACTTGGTAATTATTATTAGAACATGTCTAAGCATGTTCAACCCGATAATTCTGAGTTTAGGGTCGGTTCGCAACCGAAATCGCAAAAGCTTGACTTTTGCTTTGACTTTCAGTTCTGACCCGATTAAGCTTGATTCTTCCATGTTTTAAGCTTCCATTAGTACCGTATTAAATAGTAGTATAACCCCCTGAAGTTATATTGCTTGGTCCTTAGTAGATTGAATTATATGCACATGTCCGTTATTATGCTTATAAATGCCATAATTGCCCTTTTGTCGTATAAGGAAGATTTTTAGAAATGTGAGTGGACAAAAACCTTTGTTACTGATATATAAGTATGTCCCGAAAATTTCACATCAGTTCTTGGTCTCAAACAGGACTTATGCTCGATATCGTAAATAGAAGTTTTTTATTAGTTAAATTGCGATATCTTGCATAAGGCATGTTTAAACTTGGATTTTGACCCAAAACTCATTACCTACTGTTGAGATATTATTTTTAGGGATTTTTGGAATTTTTGATCAGATTATAATCTGATCATATCAATGAGTTCTTGTATAATTCGGTAAATGATGATAATACCCTTTTTAGGCATAAAATGAGATTTACAAATGAGTTGAATACCAAACCTTTTTCTACTGATTTCATATATTAAATAAATTATTTTGAGCGTTTAAGACTAATCAAAATCTCAAATTTACATAAACATTCTTAATTATTGTCAATTAGCAATTTTACGTTAATTAAGGTGCATAGTATGGTTTAAAACCATATTTAACACCTAAGACTTGCTACCTACTGAATTTTTAATCAAATTTTAATATCATTACAGTAGGTATACGTCATGAACTCAAACTTCCAAAAATGTCCTTAAAAGCATATGTGAAATGACCAAAATGCCCTTTCGGGGCATAGTTTGGCCATAAATGGTAAACCTCACATGTGTATGATATCTTACTGATGTAATGAGATAAAATAAATATTTTTACTGATTACCAAAGATCAGAACCTCAGTTTGCTTTAAAAATCTCTCTTATGAAGGGTAAAATGACCAAAATGCCCCTACAGGACTTAATTTTGTTTTAAATACTTTTTGGGCATATATGTTAACATCCTACTGATGTATTAACTTATTTTAGGCATAATAACATATGGGACTTGTATATGATTCTTTTGGTTACCCGTTACGCAATTACGCGTTCAGATCGGTTATGTAACTAGTTTACGTAAGTTTGCCGAAACGGGTTTAACCTTATCGTTTTTACTTCAAAATCCAGAATGTACTTAGTTTACCCATATTATACAAGTCTTCGTACTTGTTGGGTCTAAATTACATTCTCTTCCGGTCATCGCTTAATCTAGCGTATCGTACCGTTTTAGATACTTCAAGCTAGCCGGTCTAAGTCTACGACTTAAATAAGACCGTTACCATTCTGAATTGGTTATATATTACCATCACTCCAGACTAGAGCCACCCGGTAAAAGCTACCTGCATTTAGATAGATTGGATACGACTGAGTTATTTTGCTGAGAATCAAGTATTAGCTCAGGTAAATACTTTTAACTATTTTTCCCTTATACGGGCTTGGGATATGGTATTATAATAATACCACTTGGTCGGGTATGAAATCATTTAATCGGATTGTGATTAATAAATTACATAACCCGTTTTAATCTGTCTTGTTTGATAACATAAACATTGGGGGTTAATTCGACCGTGTCCTGGATATCCTCGGCTCATTTCATTTGAAAATGACCATGACCTATGCACGGGGTGTAGGCATACACCTGACAGATGCAAATTCTAAATAATATATAAACCCACATGTTGGGGATAACTCCTTTGTGGGTTCTATAAGTGGTGAGTCGGTTAATCATGACCGGCTTCCAACCGGCCCCAATTTAAGACAAACATGTAAAACTGTATACAAGATTTTATTAAAGATTGTCCCAAGTATAAATGGTTTGTGCCTTGTGCACTTAAATCAATTTTCATAAACTCTTTTCAAATGAGTCGGTTAATTGTATTTACCAGTGAAAATTGACGTATTTTCAAAAGGCTACTCGTAATAGGCTGGGAGTTGCTCGGTGTCGAAAAAGAGGATTTTGGAAATCCTTAAAGATGCCATAAAGTTTGCTAAACTTCATTTTATACATTCTATAATGATCCACCTGTGGATTTGATATTACAGGCTCGTCTATAATAAATACTTTGATATTTTCAGACATTTGAGTTTGTAATAATATTTTATATTCCAAGACTTCCGCTGTGGTATTCTGTGTATGTTTGACAATGATGATATCAAATCCGTCACGATACTCCCCACCGGGCCCACCGGTAATATGTGGAAATATCGGGGTGTGACATTTACATTATACTGTGTCACTCTGACCACTTTCTTGGTATAGGTGACTTCTTTTTTTCTATATTCTATTTGTCTATATTCTTTGACTTGATGTGTTGGTATGTTGTTCGTCTTGGAGCTGAGGGTCTCTTCTGGAAGCAGCCTCTCTATCCCTAGGGATAGAGACAAGGTTTGTCAACATCCCACCCTCCCCAGACCCTATAAGTAGCTTTGCTATTTGTGGGATTTACTGGGTATGGTTGTTGTTGTTGTTGTACTTATAAGTGATTTGGATGTTGTCTTACTATACATAGACACTTCTCAATAGACTGTAGAACTACAAATAAATAAATAAATAAATACATAAATAATAATAATAATAATAATTATAATAATAATTAAATAAATAATAATGCAAGCATTATAGCCACAATACAAGGAGCTGCAAAGGTCAAGAAGCTCCAACTGTTTGGGTTCAATTATAACTAATGATGTCTGGGATTTAAAATGAATGATACTCATTTGTACAGATTTAAGTTCATTACACTTTTTTTTGAATGGCAAAAAAACGAAAGATCGTATCCATGTGACGTCCTTGGAGTAGGTGTATGTGTAGGTGGTAGCTATTTTCTACATTTGTTTTTAGTCTTAGGGTATGTTTGGTATGCAACTTTTAGGGGATTTTAGGAATTTCTAGCTTTAAGCTTTTAAGAAAAAGATCATACTCAATAAAATGCCTTGTTTGGTTGAAGGAGGTTGAAGATTTTAGGTTAGGAGACTGAAGCTCTTGGTTAAACGCTCCTACTAGTAGCGTTTAGAAGGAGCTACAAGCTTTTAGGTAAAAAATGACTATTTTAATCTTTAAAGATAATAAACACTTTATTGCACAAACTTTTTAAATTTTTAGTTATGTCCATTTTGATCATTTTGTACATTTTATTAAAAGCTCCACCTACTCTGCCAAACACCAAATATATCTAAAAATCTACAACTACTAGCTACAACTACCAGCTTCCAGCCACCAGCTATCAGCTTCAGCCACCAGCCACCAGCTACTTTTGCCAAACATACCCTTAGGTGTGTCATTAGCTTCAAGTGTCTTTCAAGCATAAGGAGTAAGAGATTTGAAGATTAGCTTCCAAAAATACGTTAGTAAATTTATATGGGTCTACATATTCACACACTCAAGAGCTTATTTCCACACATTTTAAGACGCCTCGTATAGGCCTAGACGAGGCGTCTAGGGTTTTTGTCTCCGACCAAGTTCTCAACCTCGTACCACGTCAAATCAATCACATCATACGCCACATATTGGTCTAGACCATAGAGGAAGACCATAGAGGAAGACGCCTTATCTAGGCTTAGACAGGGCATCTTGAAAGCTGATTTGACTATGTTATCGGGCACGTGAATAAAGTAATACGATGGGTATAGAACTGTACGAGGCATATATATTGGAATTCAAACTATTGAAATAGGGATATGCAGAGCATTCTTTAACCATCGACAATCATCGAAATTCTTTGCTTCTTCTTTGCCTTCTATTTGATATATCATTCAAATGTGCTGAAATGTCATCATCATTCTGGGACAAAAACTATTTCTTTGGGTCGTATTCTAGCAAGTCATGGATGCCAGAAGCCAATACGGCAATAGTTATTAGCTTGAATTACTTGTTTAATCATTTACTAATGATCATACCGTTTTTAGGAGGAGACTGGCGTTCCCGATTCTAACGAGCAAGAGGAGGTTGTGTCTAGTGTACAAGGAAATCAAAACAGACCGTTTCTAGATTTGAAGACGCATCCCCTTGTTGATGAAACATCCCCTGTAGATGACTTATACCATGTTGATGAATCATGTTATCCGGCCCAACAAGGGTATCCGGATTATGAACACGGGTGTGAACATTCTTACGTGCAACAACGCTATCAGGATGGATACGGAGGATACGGTGGTCATCAGCAATCCGTTTCCCCAGGTACTAACCATCTATACTTTCTATAAAAGGAGAAATCCTAATGACATAAGAAAAGCTTAGTTGGCAGCCATAGAGGCTGTCCAACAATGATTTTCTTATGTCATCAACGATGATGTGGCAGCCATAGAGGAGCCATAGTGATATCATAAAACTTAATATTAAAACACTTTAAAATTCAAAACTCTGGCCCACATTCATCAAACCTCTGCCTTCCATTCATGTTTCAAACCTCTGCCTTCGATTCATGCTTGAAACATCTGGCCAGATTCAAATTTCAAAATTCTGGCTCCAGATTTAAAATTCAAACCATATAGGTATATAAAGTTCTTTTTAATTTCAAATTCTCATAACAAACATAAACTCTAACTCATTCTCTCTACGGTTTCAATTTCCCCTCTCTCTCTGTTTCTCATCGGAGCTTGAGAATTCCATCAGCAAACTGCGAAGAAGTAGATGACGAATCTCCTAGGTCAACACACAGCCTACGTCGCCAATCTCGACCCTCAGATGTTGTTTATTCATCATGTTTACCATCGGTTTGAATATTATGCAGACCAACGGTAGTTTAAAAATAGACATTTTTTTATTTTTTCTTTTTATTACAAACTGTAGGTTTGTATGCTAAATGTTCTTCATGTAGATTTTGCTGGATTTGTTATTTGGTGTGGAAGTCTTGAGTTCGTTGGCCGATCTTCGAAATGTAATCAAGGTTATAAAATGGATCTCAACTTTATTGATGAAGAGGTATTGTCTGTTTGTGTTTAAAAATAGATGTATATGTGTGTATTCTTGATTTATCATCTTTTACTATCGATTTGAATATTATGCAGACCAACGGTAGTTTAAAAATAGATATTTTTTGATTTTTTCTTTTTATCACAAACTGTAGGTTTGTATGCTAAATGTTCTTCAGGTCGATCTTGCTGGATTTGTTATTTGGTGTGGAAGTCTTGAGTACGTTGGCCGAACTTCAAAATGTAATCAAGGTTATAAAATGGATCTCAACTTTATTGATAAAGAGGTAATGTCTGTTTGTGTTTAAAAATAGATGTATATGTGTGTATTCTTGATTCTATGCTTTGTAGGTTTGTAATATAAATGTTCTTGAGTTTTGTTACCTTCTGCAATCATAACTATAATCTTTATTTCTGGCAATATAATAACAGGTTGAATGAATATTCATTAGTTGTTTTTATCACAAACTGTATGTTTGTATGCCATAAAATACAAAAGAAGTTTAAATGTTCTTCAGGTCGATCTTGCTGGATTTGTTATTTGGTGCGGAAGTCTTGAGTTCTTTGGCCGAGCTTCAAAACAAACCAATTGTATGAAAGCCGAGATTCAAGCCTTGGAGTAAGTGGTGGCTTACATGTTCAGTCATTGATTCAAATTATTGTTTATGTTTACTGTCGAATGATCTTAGAAATGAGATAAGGGCTGTTGGTATTTAAAGGGGAATCAGGGTAATGCCAAAAAATGACAGCTCTTGAGTATGTGATGGTTGTTATAAATGAGACTAACAGTCAATGTGGAATCGTGGTAATAAATGAGATCAACAAATTTATTGCCTCTTAAGGTGAATATGTATCATAATTTTCGAATGATTTCATGTTGTTATTCATTCAGTTTGAAGTTTTGATTTTATAGATTCTAGAAAACTGGTCATAAATTAGTGTTTAGTTTACGGTTAAATGAATATTGTTTCCATGTAGGGTTACGGTTTTTTCGATGTATTGTGTGGAATATTTATTCTCTGCAATTTAACGAATTCATCTCTAAAATGACAGCTCTTGAGTATGTGATGGCCGTTATACAACATGTAAAGTGTAAGGAAATTTACAAGTAATTTTTGTTACTTTATGCAAATCATAACTATACTCTTTATTTCTGGCAATATAATAACAGGTTGAATGAATATTCATTAGTTGTTTTGTAATCTGTTGCAAGGAAGTTGGTGATGTTATGGAAGACTTTTCAGCAGCCTTCGGTTGAAAGGGATTCTGGATTAAGTCTGAATGGAAAGTAAAAACTACTTATTTTGAAGACTAAAATTGTGGATTTTAGTTATGTGTGTCTTAACCTGTTGTGTTTGAAAGTTTGGTATGTTATAGCTACAATTTGAATCATCTAAACTGATGGATTTTGTATGTAATTGCTACAATTTGAATATTATTGTTATTATATTATTGTTAATGTTCATTTTTTGGACAAGTAGCAGTGTTATTCATCTATTTTTAGTGACTGGGTACTACTTTAATGAATTGGCCTTAGTAGGAAAACTGTTAGAATCTGTTGAGCAGTCTTCGCTTCAACAGACCTTAACATCTGTTGATCATGGTCTGTTAAAGCTTTGCTGTTAAACATTCTCTGTTGAACTGCATCATCTGTTAGTCCATAGCAGAGGTTCTCTTTAGCAGACCTTTGCTTGAAACATGTAGGTGTTTATTAGCAGATGTTCATCATGATGCGTGTGTAAACAGATGTTTGAAATCCTCTGTTGAACTACATCATCTGTTAAGGCACAGCAGATGCTAGCAATCTATATTATGGAATGATCAGCAGAGGTTATGTTTGGCAGACCTTTGTTTCAACAGTTTTTTTGTTTATTAGCAGAGGACCTTTAGTTCAACAGACTTTGCTTCAACATATGTTGTCTTGAAGAGAGCTTTGGGTTTGGTAGACTTTAGCGAAATAGATGTCGAGTGCGTCCTTTTAGTTTCAGATGTTTAAAGACTGTATCATCTTTTAAGTAACAGCAGATGTTAGCTTTATGATGCTTTTGTATTCATATTCAGCAGGAGAGGTTGTGTTTATCAGTAGAGGTTGTTTGCTACAACAGTCTTTGTGTTTATCAGCAGAGGTTGTTTTGGTTTGGTAGACTTTATCTAAATAGATGTTGAGTGCATCCCTTTTGTAGATGTTAAAAGACTGTTATTTGTAATTAGAGGTTAATTCAAGTGAAGTTATGAAAATGATCACCCATAAATTTGTTGAAGCCTTTTAAGTGTCGACGACTGCCCATAAATTTACAGAGTATAATTCAAGTTGTAATGTATCATGAAGAGTCAATTAAAATATATGGAGAATGTACAACAAAGGTTTAAGTTAATATAAATAACAAGATAAGCATACATGATTATAATTTAAATATTCGTAAATCGCAAGTTTTCAAAATATAGAAGTTTGATACATCACCATCCCATAATTTATCTCAAATGAGATAATACCAACAACCACAACTATCTGTAGACTTTCTTTAAGATCAGATTGACTTTTTCTTCAGAGTAGACAAATTTGCATCTCATATTTCTGTAGATACCATTGGGCTTCGTGAACTTCTTAGTCCATTGAAAAGCCGCGTATCTAAATCCCTTGCCATGCTTCTCCCGTCGAAAGTCAATTACAGTGTCAACTCTATTCAGATTTTCAACTGTCATCTTCAATGTTCTATGAATCCTTGATAAAGAGGCTACTTTCACATTCAGACGCTTAAAAATAAATATAAAATACCAATAATTAATAAGAAATAAATAATGTATTTAAGGAAAGTAACAAAAAAAAAACAGCTTAATTGTAACAAACATTTAACATCCAAAGAATGAAACATAATTTATTAACAGAATAAACTTACAAAATGTTTGCTGCAGTACCATACGAATTGTAAGGGGTATACATCAGGATCAACTTCATAATCTAAGACAGCGGCATCAAAATCTGCGTCGTCGACATCATCGGATGATTCATCCGATACAACATAATCACTATCAGAATCTGTGTCATTGGATTCTTCAACATCCGACTGGTGATCCAAATCCTCGGTATTGGAGCAACTTCTAAATTGGGTGAGGAAGTATCGTCTTTCGGACTATCATTGGCTTTGGGTGCAACAATCTCACATCCATTCAAATCAAAGGCAGTAAGCAGAAATATGTAATCCGCTACGTATCTTAAAACAAGTACAATTCCTGTTTGCATACCCATGTAGTGTACAACCTTTTCCCATCCATCGGTTATGAAGTAACAATTCCGAAGAGGATCACGTTGAAGCACTACATCAAAAGAATCCCACTGATTCACACAGATCTTAAATGTCTCTTTAAGTTTACCAACTCCAATACTGACGTTAACTAACTCCTTGGGTATTAGCTAAATAAAACGATATAAAATTATGAAATCAACAAAGGTACAGTAAAATTAAGAACTATATCACTAATTACTATAGTAACATTTAAGTATTGGATTAAAATACCAAAACTTACGAACACGTCCTTACAAACATCAGTAAAACTATGGGAGAATGAATCTATACATCCAAAGTTTCTCTCAAACGATATTGATGTGAACATAGAAATCATTGGGAGTTTTGTTGGATAATGATGAACTTTTTTAAAAGGTGTCAGCAAATATGTATATGGTGCAGTTTTTTTAAATATCAACAGACATCCTTCTTTCAATGAAAGGTTAGAGACAACCGAGGACCATCCTTCTTTTAGAGCAAAACTTCCATTGTGTTTAGAGAATCGGTAATCCCATCTCATACTGTTTACACACTCTATAACGCCAACGTTACCAGGAACTTCTTTGAGTAAATGATTGTTTGCAAAGTTTTGTGGTATTATCTGTTGAGTTCAAGTATTTAAGTATTGGCAAGTGTTATATGTGAATTAATTGTTAACAATAAAACTATAGAAAATGGTTTTAATGTAATAATCTTACCAAGATTTTGGAATTAAGAGAGTCCAAATATTTATAAAAAGTCATCTTCCAAGATATGATGTTTCGGGTTAAAAATCAAAGAAAAAATGAGACAATGTATTTTATCTGACACTTCATTATTTATAAAGACTGTGATAACAAATATGAACCAACAATGTTTAACATATCTATGCCATTCAGATAACGCATTTAATATTTATCGATTTATCTAGAGTATATCAGTAAATAAAGATTCCTCTAAAAACTGTAGAATCGAGTAGCAAGGAAATAACTTTTTTTTCTACAAGTCCATAAATAAAAGATTTGTCATTTAATCATATTATTTAATACCAATTAAGAAAAACAACAAAATATACCTTATCGATTGCTTTCAAGAAACCAAATGTAGCACCATATCAAAGAAAACTTCAAATCGGAAACTTTATAAAAAATAAAAAAGCTTGTAAAATTAAATTGATACATCATCTAAAACATGCAATACATGAGAACAGTCTTCATAATAGTAGTTAATCATGTGCATATGAAACTAATGTGTATACAAATTTTAATAAATATTATTATACCTTGATCGAAGTTGTTGATGATGTCAAAAGTAAGAAGTATTCAAGTGGAGTGATTGAATATTGAAATGGACATCGGTGATTAAAACTTGAAGCACTTTTTATGAGATCAGACAAACAATTTTGTAAAGGGATGTGGAGAGTCGTTAAAAAGGTAAAGTATGTTTCTATCTGCCTCTATGTAAAAAGGTAAACCACCATTGGAATAATAAATTACATTTTACCGCCATTGGGATACGGAAGTTACATTTTACCCCCTAATAATACAGCTGTCATTTTCAAATAATTCAAACCATTTTCAAATAATTCAAACCATTTTCAAAATACTTTGAGAGTCTTTTTCTTGAGTGCTCAACAAGCTTCTTCATTCAGATATTTGAAATTATGGATACAGATAATAGAATTTCAAGTAAGTATGAAATGTTCCTTCAACCATGTCAAAGTCAAGTCTGTGCTGAAGCAAGGAAAAAAAAGGAAGCGTGTTCTGCAACAAAAGCCATACAACTGTGGTTTTCATCGTACATCAACATCCGATTCTGTTAATAGGATTCCATTATTAAACATTCCAAGTGGTATGCCTTATAGGTTTGCAAACAAAATTTTACAAGAAATATATATTTCTATGTTATGTTTTGGGAATCCTTACACATGTTTCGTATTTTACAAGTTTCAACAACCAAGGTTGAAAGAAGGAATGTTTATCATTTTCATGCTTATGCTACTCCAAATACTAGTAGTAATTTGTTTCACTCATCTACAGAAGTAAAAGGTATACTTACTGCAGATAATTTTTGGTAATTTCAAAAAATTTTCACAATACGTTCAAAGTTCTTTCCTTGAGTGTTCAACAATGTTCTTCATTCAGGTATTTTAAATTATGGATACAGATAACACAATTTCAAGTAAGTATGAAGTGCTCATTCAAGCAAGTCAACGTCAAAGCTGTGCCGAAGAAAGAGAAAAAAGGAAGTATGTTCTTCAACAAAAGAGAAACAACAGAGGTTGTCATCCTACATCAACATCTGATTCTATTGAAATGATTCCATTTATAAATACTTCAAGTGGTATGTGTTATAGTTTTGCAAACAAAATTTAAAAGAAATATGTATGTATATGTTATGTTTTTGGAATCCTTACATATGTTCTATTTTACAAGTTTCAACCACCAATGTTGAAAGAAGGAATGTGTATCATCTTCCTGCTTATGCTACTCCAAATATTAGTAGTAATTTAGTAGTAATTTGTTTCACTCATCTACAAAGGTAAAAAGGTATACTTACTACATATATTTTTTAATAATTTCAAATAATTTTCACAATACTTTCAAAGTTCTTTTCTCGAGTGGTCAACAATCTTCTTCATTCAAGTATTTTAAATTATGGATACAAATAACACAATTTCATGTAAGTATGAAGTGCTCCTTCAAGCGAGTCAACGTCAAAGCTGTGCTGAAAAAAGAGAAAAAAGGAAGTATGTTCTTCAACAAAAGAGAAACAAAAGAGGTTGTCATCCTACATCAACATCTGATTCTGTTGAAAGGATTCCATTTTCAAATACTTCAAGTGGTATGTGTTATAGTTTTGCAAACAAAATTTAAAAGAAATATGTATGTATATGTTATGTTTTTGGAATCCTTACATATGTTTTATTTACAAGCTTCAACCACCAATGTTGAAAGAAGGAATGTGTATCACCTTCCTACTTATGCTACCCCAGATATTAGTAGTAATGTGTGTCACTCATCTACAAAAGAAAAAGGTAAACTTACTGCATATATTTTTTTTCTAATTTAATTATGAATTCTAGTTTTGTTCATTTATTTTATATACTTTTGTCTTATAAGATTCATCAAGAAAAATCTCATCAAGGAATGTACATCACACTCCTTTTGTCTTATAAGATTCATCAAGAAAAATCTCATAAAGATATTACAAATTGTATGTTTTAAATTTTTGGAAACAAAATATTTGTTTAATCTTAGGTTTTATGAATTGTTATATATGTCTTTATTTACAAGCTTCAATATAGGTGGAATATCTAAAATTGAATTACCAATGAGTGATGAGATGTTTGCAGATTCTTTGGTTAAGAAGATTCAAGGAATTTCTAAAGGTATAAGATAAGAATGTAAATTCCTGTTAAGTTTTCAATATGTAGATAACTTATGTTGACTTATAAATTTGCTAAGTCTGTAGGTTATATTAATCATGGAGATGCCATCTTTGTGTGTTCTAAATGTGATGCAATGTTATGGGAATATTAAATGTTTAGGGGAAATAAAAAACGTAAGAAAACATCTTATTCTCTTTGTTGTTCAAATGGAGATGTTGAGCTACCACCACCGCCTACACCTCCTCCATTACTACGTCATTTATATAAAAGTCATACCTCACAGTCTCACAATTTCATGAATAATATTCGACCATATAACATGATGTTTTCCTTCACATCTCTTGGTGGGAAGGTTGACAAAAGTTATCAGAGAGGTAAAGGTCCTTATGTATTTAGACTACAAGGTCAGAATTATCATCGAATGGGTAGTCTACTTTCGAAAGATGGGGAAGAACCCAAATTCTCACAGCTTTACATATATGATTCACAAAACGAAGTGGTAAATTGTCAAAAAGCAGTAAGGTGATTTCTTTATGATAATTGTGGCATTTATGAATATATATTTTCCTTCTCAGTATATTTACATTCATTATCATTTGAAATGAATGTAAATTTTAACATTTTGTATATCTGGCAGTTCTCAGATAGAATCCAAAACTACAAGAAACAACCAGCTTGATAGTACAACCATCAAAGCTCTTAAAGATATGTTGGATTCTTGCAATCCTCTTGTCCAGTCCTTCAGAATGGTAAAAGATTGTTTTCAAGAAAATGAGTGGCAAGATGTAAGCTTGAAGATTATTGGAACAAGAGATAAGGATGGAAGAGTTCACAATTTGCCAACAACATCAGAAATTGCTGCGTTAATAACTGGTGATTTTGATGGAGCGTTTGATAAACGGGGCATTGTTATTAGAAAGAAGTCTGGTGGTCTTCAAAGAATTAGTGAGCTTCATCCCTCTTACCTTGCTTTGCAATATCCACTTATTTTCCCATATGCAGAAGATGGTTAAAGAGTTGGTATTAAATATAGAGGGATTGCGGTTGATAATGAGGTACTTAGAACCAACCTTACAATTAGAGAATTCTTTTCTTACAAAATTCAAGATAGACAAAATCAGTTTTCATTGTTACTTAATGCGAAAAAACTATTTCAGCAATTTTTGGTTGATGGATACACCATGATAGAATCTGCCAGGTTGAATTATATAAGGTCATAACAACCTAAACTTAGAACGCAAAGTCTTAAGAACTTGAATGCTACTGTTGAAAGTGGAGAGAATAATTCCTCAAGTTGTGGTAAACCTATACTTTTACCTTCATCATTTGCTGGTGGTTCTAGATATATGATGCAAAAGTACTTGTATGCTATGGCAATTTGCAAGTCTGTTGCATATCCCGATTTATTCATAACGGTGACTTGTAATCCAAACTGGCCTGAGATTTACAGGTGTTTGCACGATAAAGCTCTTAATGCTGAAGACAGACCGGATATTATCTCAAGATTATTCAAGTGTAAATTGGATCATCTTATAAAAGATTTCAAGGAAGATAAATTCTTTGGTGATATACAACCAGGTACCATTTAGTTATATTTTTTACTTTGAACATCTAATTATATTTATCTAACAGCTCAGTGTTGAAAAATTTCAGTTATGTATACAGTGGAATTTCAGAAGCGTGGACTCCCACATGCTCACATATGTTTGTTCTTGACTGCTGAAAGAAAATTTCCAACTGCATTCGTGTTATTAGTGCTGAGATACCAGATAAAGAAAGAGATCCTGAATTATATGAGCTTGTCAAGCAATTTATGATTCATGGACCATGTGGTAGAGACAGCCCACTTTGTCCATGTATGGTTCAACAAAAATGTTCTAAAAAGTTTCCCAAAAAATATGTAGTTGAGACTTGTGTTGATTCTGAAGGATATCCTCTCTATCGTCGTCGCCAAACAAGTAATACAGTAGTAAAGAATGGTGTGGCACTTGATAATAGATTTGTAGTTCCTTACAATGCTCTCCTGCTCAGAAAGTATCAGTGCCACGTTAACGTTGAATGGTGCAACCAGTCAGGTTCTATCAAATATTTGTTTAAATATATTAATAAGGGGTCTGATAGAGTCACAACTTCTGTTTTTCAAGCCAATAGCACCAATAATGATATGGAACAAAATGTAGCTGTAGATGAGATAAAAGCATACCTTGATTGTAGATATATCCCTGCTTGTGAAGATGCTTGGAGAATATTCATGTATGATATACATTATAGATATCCAGTTGTTGAAGTATTACCTTTTCATTGTGAAGATGGTCAGAGTATTGTGTATAACGATCATGATAATTTGTGTGATATTCTTACTGATCCAACTGTGAAAATGACAATGTTCACAGACTGGATGAATTGTAACAAAGTCGATGAATTTGCCAGGACATTGAGGTATGTTCAGTTTCCGGGATATTATGTATGGAAACCTAAAAATCGCAAATGGAATCGAAGAAAGCATCCGTATGGATCAATTGGGAGGATACATTATGTCCCACCATCACTTGGTGATTGTTATTACCTAAGGATTTTACTGAATCATATTAAGGGACCAACCTGTTTTGAAGATATAAAACAGTTGATGGACATGTTTTTGAAACATTTAAAGATGCATGTTTTGCATGGGGACTGTTGGATGATGATAATGAATATGTTATTGCTGTCAAAGAAGCTACCACATGGTCAACCGGAGATTTCTTGAGGACTTTTTTTTTAATGCTGTTGCTGTCAAATTCGATATCCCGTCTTGGTGATTTTTGGTCGGAAACGAAGTCCCTGTTATGTGAAGACATTCTGTATCAGCAACGAAAGATAACTGGTATTGCAGGTAATGTGATTATTTTATTAAAGTTATATACAACTACATTAAAATTATGCAATAGCTCTGTTATTGGGGAAAAACTAATACTTTTTTCAACATTTGTTTTAGATTTGGATCTTCAACAAGAAGGACTTGAAAATATCTCTCTATCTGAAATTGAAAAGTTGCTACTTATCAACGGAAGTACAGTGAGAAATTTTGATGATATGCCAAGTGATCCGGACAATTATGTTTCATCGTCGAACAATCGATTGATAATGAAAGAACTATCGTACGATAGATTAGCTCTTCAAAGGGAACATGATGGTTATGTAAAGTGTTTAACTACCGAACAGGAAAGGATATATAAAATTGTTATGGAAGCGATTGAAAAAAGTGATGGAGGTGTGTTTTTTGTATATGGTTATGGTGGAACTGGAAAGACGTTTCTTTGGTGAAAACGGCCCGTGGTCGGAGTTACAGTGATTGTTTTCCGGATCCCTGTTACTGGAGAGCTCGACACGGCCCCGTGCTGCACCAACACGGCCCCGTGCTCAGCCCTCTGTAACTCGGAAAATAAAAACTGCCAGTAACAAAGCTGGGCACGGCCCGTCTCTGACCAGGCACGACCCCGTGCAGAGCTTCTGTAGAAAATGAAAATTTAAAAAGAATTCTAAAAAAAAAACAGAAAAATAAGGAAAACGATTAGGCCGTTGATTCCTAACTTTCTCAAAATCCTTGTGTCCCCTGCAACGGCGCAAAACACTTGATGTGCGTGCAGTGTGATATATTTTATATATATTTTTAGCCCTTTTTAACACTTTGGTCAAGTTATAAATTTATAAAACACGATATTTTACTAACACCAAACACACATATGGGCAAGTGCACCCATCGTGAGCGTAGTATAGCATTGGTAAGATACCGAGGTCGTCCAAGGACACAAGAGCTTTTAGTACCGGTTTATCCTCAACGTCTAATCAAATCAAAAGTTTAGAAAAAGGTTTTAAACTAGAAAATAAAAACTAAAAATGCTGAAAATAAAAATAAAATAAAACAGATAGACAAGATGAATCACTTGGATCCAACTCGCCTTTTGTGTAACCTTTGATGAATTTCGCACTTTTACACTTTTTAAGAGATTATCTTAGTTATACTAGTAGGCCCCTCTTTTGAAGTTGACGTTACCCTCAACCTAGTAGTTTAAGTCAGTAAGGATACAATCCTAAAGGGTTGGTTTATTGAAAGATAATTAATTAAGTTATTAATGCGTAATGTGGTAGGCCCCTCTTTTGAAGGTGACGTTACCCTCGGCTAACTGGTTTGAGTCAGCAGGGATACAATCCCAAGTAGCCGGGTTAATGTAATAATAGTAGTTTACATATGAGGGGATCAAGCTATTCGCACCCCCGCCAATACCTGTGGGTATTGAAGGAGGTCCTAGTAAGCTTGACCCGGGTCCTTGCAGGACCTATACACTGAACAAGGCAAGAACCTTACCAAACCATTCCCTTAACCCCCGACCAGGTAGCCAACATATCTCTATATAGACCGTAGAGATATGAATGGTGTAAATCTTTTATTTTATATAGACAGTAAAATAACGCCAAGACACCACGGACAAATGATAAGGAAGTTTCAACTTCAACATAAGAAACTAGTTATTAATGTCATTAATAAAAAACCAAATAAAAAGTGCGAAAAGATAAAAAAACAAAAGTATTACACTAAATGCTTGTCTTCACCAAGTGATGTAAGAGACTTAGGCAAACATGGCCTTTGATTGTCAAGAACTCTTACAATCAATCTTGGATCCCAAGACTACTACACACACTCTATGATGGATGATGGTGGTGGATGTGGGTTGTGATGGTGGTGGACGGTGGGTGAAGTGTGAGAGAGGTGGCTTGTCAAGGGATGCTTTTGAAGTGAACCAAGCACCTCTATTTATAGCACGCACAGAAGCCCGAACACGGCCCCGTGTCCATTGGGCACGGCCCCATGTCCACCCACTTTCTCTTTCTTCATTAATTGCAGTTTGTCTGCATTAGTTGACCACGCCCCCGTGTCCGCTGGGCATGGCCCCGTGTGCAGAAACGTATCTGTACTATCAAGATTTGCTTGGATTCTGCGAATCTTAGCATTGACCATGGCCCCGTGTCCACTGGGCACGCCCCCGTGTTGGGAAATAGAAGCTTCTACAACTTTGTCTTTTCTGCAGACACTTGGGCACGCCCCCGTGCTCGCTGAGCACGGGGCGTGTTCAGCCTTTTGATGTTATGTTTTTGCTTGGGAAGATGCTGTCGAGGGGTCGGGCATGCCACGTTTATTCCTTTTCTTGTATTATTGTTAGATTTGGCTGCATTTTTGCTTCTTTTGTTCATTTAAGCTCATTTAACCCTGAAAGTACAAAAGGAAGACAAAAGCACACTTTTTCCAACATTAGTACTTAAAAAGGGTTAGTTTTATGCCAAATTTGATGTAATTTATATGTTGCATTTTACACACATCAAATACTCCCACACTTGAATCTTTGCTTGTCCTCAAGCAAAACTCTTTATAATGTGGCTTACACGCCCAAATGGAATGGGTATAAGAGAAAGTTTTGGGCTTGTCTTGAGTGTCGGGATTCCAAGATCTTTATTAGGCTTTATTTTTATGTTATTTACAATCCTATTCGTTATGATTTATTTAGAACATTACATAAGAGAAATTACTTATTTGGGAATAACATGCCTCTTTAAAATTCCATTTATATACAAGTTCACATACCTCACGGGAGATCACTCAACACTTGGCCGAAGATGTATTTTTGTGAAACACTCGAGACCGGCATGGAACTAACTTTTACCATATGCTTGCCAAGCAATCAATCCTCCTCCTTTTTAACTATACACCTTTGTAAATATCAAGAGGACTTTGGGGAAGGGTTAGGCTTGGGCTAAAGGTAGGTGGTTTTGGGTTAGTGGTTAGTAGAAAAGGGCGAAAGACGTAAAAAGTGTCGTTTTCGTAAAACTTTTTAGTTTTGTAACTTTTTATTCAAACGAAGCATTTTTCAAACAAAGTTCATTTTAAGGAACTTGTTTGTTTATTGCTAGGCTTCATCATTTTTATTTTTTTATAAGGAATGCCACATGAAAACCGAGCTTTTTTACTAAAATAAAGGGTTAAAAATAAAAAAAAGATTTGGTGGGTAAAGGGTGTTTGTTTTGTGGGTTTAGAAATGAAAAGGTTTAGGCTCAAATGGGTTAACTAGGGGGATTTTGGGTAGGTGGTATAAAAAAGAAAAAATAATGGTGTTGAAAGAAAAAGGGTTAGTCCTAATGCCTCCATCATTTACTTACTTGGGTTTAAGTTGGTAAGGACCGGGAATGTATCGTCATGGCAAGTTCTAGAGTCGTAAGAAACCAAGCTGTGTCCCGTTGGTAAATAATAATCTTACCTACGTAATTGGTATACAATAATCATACCTATCAACATGTTGGTACTCAATGAACTTCCGTTATTTTTTTAACTGAAGTTAATTTTTAAGTTTTATTTATTACACACAAAGTCCCTGTAGTTGTAATTTACTAGTTTTATCTTTTTTATAAAACAAAAAAACCTCAAGGGACTGTAATTTACTAGTTTTAAAATAGTTAAAACTAGTAAATTACAACTACAGGGACTATTTGTGTAATAAATAAAACTTAAAAACTAACTTCAGTTAAAAAAAATTAACAGATGTTCATTGAGTACCAACATGTTGATAGGTAGGATTATTGTTTACCAATTACGTAGGTAAGATTATTATTTACCAACGGGACAAAGGTTGGTTTATTAAAAACCAATTTTCCTTTGGTTTAAGGCTTGTTATTAGGACTTGCAAAATTCAAGGTTTTAGCATCCCCCCCCCCACACTTAAATTACACATTGTCCTCAATGTGTCCCAAAAATAAGTTTTTAGGTTGATTGAATGTGTAAAAGGTGTGTTAAAAACAAAAATGTATGTTACTGGTCATCTGGACACGACCCCGTGGTGTCCGGGCACGACCCCGTGTTCAGTGTGCCAGTAACAGAAAGTAACAGACGGCTGGGCACGGGGTCGTGTTCACTGAACACGCCCCATGTCCAGGTACCTGAACTGGGCATTTTTCCTGCAGACCATGAGCACGGGGCGTGTTGGCTGAGCATGCCCCCGTGCTGAACTTGCTGTAATGAAGATAATGCCGGGCGACTCTGTTTTTGTGCATGGGGTGTTGGTTCAAGCTTCCCGTAGTATCCTTCACCATCCCGAGTGTGTTTTATTCCTGAAAATTAAAACTAAACTAGAATGTATAAAAAGTTAATCTAAACTAAAACTAGGGATAGTTCCGCGGAATGCCTCCGTGGTGCGCCACGTTTATAAGGGTCCTTGGCTAGACCCAAAGTTAGTCATATGTTACCCAAGTGGGATGTTTTGCATCCCATGTTGCACCGTCGGAGAGCATCATCCAAACTTGAGTCTATGACTTTCATGTATTTGACCGGGTCGTCGTCTTCTACTCTCTTACCAACCCCGAACTTCATCTCCTTGTTCCCAACCCTCAATGTTAGTGTCCCACCATTCATATCTACCACTGCGTGGGCCGTAGCTATCAATGGCCTCCCTAAGATGAGTGGTACTTCGGTATCTTTCTCCATATATAGTATGACAAAGTCGGCTAGGAAGACAAATTCTCCGACTTTAACCAATAGATTTTCAGCGATACCTTGTGGGTATTTTACGGACCTATCGGCGAGTTGTATGCTCATTTTTGTGGGGCTTGTTTTCCCTAGTCCGAGTCGGTCGAACATTGATGCGGCCATGAGGTTGATACTAGCCCCGAGATCGGCTAGTGCATTGCGAATGGGTGATTCCCCAATCGAACAAGGGATGGTGAAGCTTCCGGGAACGATCTTCTTTTGCGGGAGTTTGTTGAGTAGTAAGGCAGAGCATTCTTCGCTTAAATTTACTAATTGCAATGATTCGATTTTCCTTTTGTGAGTGAGGAAGTCCCTCATGAATTAGGTATTTGAGTTAGGACTTCAACAAATGGAATATTAACATGCAATTGTTTTAGTAAATTTATGAATTTTGTGAATTGCTCGTCGGTCTTTTGGCGAAGTAACCGACCGGGGTACAGTATCGGAGGGTTCTTGGTGGGCTCTTGATATGGTGGAGGAGCCGTCTCTTGTTGAGGTGTTGGCGAAGTTGTGGTTTGGCTAGATCGGCTCTTTTCAGTTGGAGGTGGTGGAGCCTCCTCGGGACCTACGATATAGTTTCTCAATGTAATGAGATGCACTTGTGCCTTTGGGTTGGTTTCGGTATTGCTCGGTAACGCGTTTTGTGGTCTCTCGGAGAAATTTTGAGCTAGTTGGTTTAATTGTTTTTCAATGTTTTTAATACTAGCTTGTTGATTTCTAAAGTTCGATTCCAGTTGTTGAAATCGATCCGAGTTTTTCTTTTCGGTGTTGGAGATAAGGCGAGAGATGTTATCTTCAGGCCTCTCTTGTCCCCCTTGTTGTTGAGAGAAATGTTGTGACTCGTTTCTTGGTTGTTGAAAGTTTGTTCGTTGGTTTAGATTTTGTTGGTTACTACTATTGCCGGGTTCTCTCCAACCAAAGTTAGGGTGGTTACGCCACCCTTGGTTGTAGGTACCCGTTGGAGGACCTGATGACCTAGGTCTATTATCAATGTAGTTTACCGTTTCTGTTTGATTATCCATTTCTTTCATACAACTTCAATTTTCGTGTGGCCCACCACACCCTTCACAAGCCATAACCGAGACCGTTTTTACCATTTCTAACTTTTTGATTTTTGAAGAGAGGGCCCCGATTTGGGCTTGCAAAGAGGTGCTTTCGTCAACCTTATGGGTTCCTGGGGCAATAGATTTTGTGTATCGGGGAGTGTGCCACTGAAAATTGGTTTGAGCAATTTCCTCAAGTTGATTATAAATTTCATTTGGGTGACGATTACCTAAAAGTTCCCAGGAGCTAGAGTCAAGTGTTTGTATTGTGTGTGGCAACAACCCATTGTAGAAAGTGGATACTTGTTGCCACACCGCAAGACCATGATGAGGACACTTTCTTAGTAGCTCCTTGAACCTCTCCCAAGTTTCATATAAGGATTCCCCGTGCTCTTGTGAGTATGTATTAATTTCAGTCATTCATTTAGCCGTTTTAGCAGGAGGGAAATACTTATACAAAAACTTTTGGGCTAGTTCATCTCAGGTGTTTACCGAACCAACTGGGAGGGTGTTAAGCCAAGCCTTAGCTCGGTCTTTTAGTGAGAATGGAAACATGCGTAGGCGGATGGCGTCATTTGATGCTCCATTGATCCGAAAAGTATCACATATTTCCAAGAAGTTAGTAATATGTAAATGGGGATCTTTGTCCGCAAGTCCGTGGAAGGTTGCGGAGTTTTGAAGCATTTGTATCAAATGCGGCCGAAGTTCGAAGTTGTTGGCCTCGACATTCGGTGCATTGATAGCGACGCCAAGATTAGCTACAGTGGGTCGTAGGTAATCCATGAGGGTACGTTGATCCGCCATTATAAGTGGATCCCCCGAAACTTTCTCTTGGTTTTTAGCTTTAAGTATTTTTCTTAGAAAGCGTTCGAGTTCGTCTAGAGGTTCTTTTATGTCTCTACTGGAACTTGAGCTCATACACTGGGTAGAAAGTTCAGGTGCAGCGCCTGGGTTCCAAGTCCTGCAATAAAAACAAAAAGAATGTTGGTCAGAAGTTTGACCATGGCCCCGTGCTCAGGTAAACACGGCCCGTGGTCGGAGTTATAGTGATTGTTTTCCGGATCCCTGTTACTAGAGAGCTCGACACGGCCCCGTGCGGCACCAACACGGCCCCGTTCTCAGCCCTCTATAACTCTGAAAATAAAAACTGCCAGTAACAACGCTGGGCACGACCTGTGTCAGACCAGACACGGCCCCGTGCTGAGCTTCTGTAGAAAATGAAAATTTAAAAAGAATCCTAAAAAAACAGAAAAATAAGGAAAACGATTAGGCCGTTGATTCCTAACTTTCTCAAAATCCTTGTGTCCCCGGCAACGGCGCCAAAAACTTGATGTGCGTGCGGTGTGATATATTTTATATATATTTTTAGCCCTTTTTAACACTTTGGTCAAGTTTTAAATTTATAAAACACGATATTTTACTAACACCAAACACACATATGGGCAAGTGCACCCATCGTGAACGTAGTATAGCATTGGTAAGATACCGAGGTTGTCCAAGGACACAAGAACTTTTAGTACCGGTTTATCCTCAACGTCTAATCAAAGCAAAAGTTTAGAAAAAGGTTTTAAACTAGAAAATAAAAACTGAAAATTCTGAAAATAAAAATAAAATAAATAGATAAACAAGACGAATCACTTGGATCCGACTCGCCTTTAGTGTAACCTTTGATGAATTTCGTACTTTTTCACTTTTTAAGAGATTATCTTAGTTATAGTAGAAGGCCCCTCTTTTGAAGGTGACGTTACCCTCAACCCAGTAGTTTGAGTAGCAAGGATACAATCCTGAAGGGTTGGATTATTGAAGGATAATTAGTTAAGTTATTAATGCGTAATGTGGTAGGCCCCTCTTTTGAAGGTGACGTTACCCTCGGCTAAGTGGTTTGAGTCAGAAGGGATACGATCCCAAGTAGCCGGGTTAATGTAATAATAGTAGTTTACATATGAGGGGATCAAGCTATTCGCACCCCCGCCATCCAATACCAGTGGGTATTGAAGGAGGTCCTAGTAAGCTTGACCCAGGTCCTTGCAGGATCTATACACTAAACAAGGCAAGAACCTTACCAAACCATTCCCTTAACCCCCGACCAGGTAGCCAACATATCTCTATATAGACCGTAGAGATATGAATTGTGTAAATATTTTATTTTATATAGACAGTAAAATAATGCCAAGACACCACGGACAAATGATAAGTAAGTTTCACCTTCAACATAAGAAAACTAGTTATTAATGTCATTAATACAAAACCAAATAAAAAGTGCGAAAAGATAAAAAAACAAAAGTATTACACTAAATGCTTGTCTTCACCAAGTGATGTAAGAGACTTAGGCAAACATGGCCTTTGATTGTCAAGAACTCTTACTATCAATCTTGGATCCCGAGACTACTACACACACTCTATGATGGATGATGGTGGTTGGGTTGTGATGGTGGTGGAGGGTGGGTGAAGAGTGAGAGAGGTGGTTTGTCAAGGGATGCTTTTGAAGTGAACCAAGCACCTCTATTTATAGCCTGCACAGAAGCCCGGACATGACCCGTGTCCATTGGGCACGACTCCGTGTCCACCCACTTTCTCTTCTTCATTAATTGCAGTTTGTCTGCATTAGTTGACCACGCCCCCGTGTCAGCTGGGCACGGCCCCGTATGCAGAAGCGTATCTGTACTATCAAGATTTGCTTGGATTCTGCGAATCTTAGCGTTGACCACGGCCCCGTGTCCGCTGGGCACGCCCCCGTGTTGGGAGATAGAAGCTTCTACAACTTTGTCTTTTCTGCAGACACTTGGGCACGCCCCCGTGCTCGCTGAGCACGGGGCGTGTTCAGCCTTCTGATGTCTTGTTTTTGCTTGGGAAGATGCTGTCGAGGGGTCGGGCATGCCACGTTTATTTCTTTTCTTGTATTAATGTTAGATTTGGCTGCATTTTTGCTTCTTTTGTTCATTTAAACTCATTTAACCCTGAAAATACAAAAGGAAGACAAAAGCACACTTTTTCCAACAATAGTACTTAAAAAGGGTTAGTTTTATGCCTCATTTGATGTAATTTTTGCTTCTTTTGGTGAAGAAAT
Organism: Helianthus tuberosus; assembly: GCA_030545235.1. Lineage (NCBI taxonomy): Eukaryota > Viridiplantae > Streptophyta > Magnoliopsida > Asterales > Asteraceae > Helianthus > Helianthus tuberosus. Next base: position 222,202,184 of record CM060443.1, on the reverse strand, counting down.
TGATGGTGAGATAGATATTGAAATACCAGATGATTTACTTATTCATGACCAAGTCAATCCTATTTCTTCTCTCATTTCATTTACATATCCGGACATGAATAAGTTTTTGTGGGATTTAACGTATTTCCAACAAAGAGCGATTCTTGCTCCAACTAATGAAGTAGTGGATTCAATAAATAAAGAGTTGTTAGAGAGCCTTCCTGGTGAAGAAAAGGTTTATTTTAGTTCAGATAGTTTATGCCAATATGAGGAAGAATCAGAGCTTAATACGGCATTGTTTCCTCCTGATGTGTTAAACAATCTTCGTTTATCTAGTTTACCTAACAATAAATTAGTACTGAAACTTGGTGCTCCAGCGATGTTACTCAAAAACATTGATCAGGCAAACCGCAATTGGATTGTGTAACGGTACACGTTTACAAGTCACGAAACTCGGAAAAGTTGTGATTGAAGCAAAAATTATCACATGGACTAATATAGGTCACCATACTTTGATTTCAAGACTGAAGATGACACCTTCTGATAAAAGAATACCAGTGAAGATTTCTCGAAGACAATTCCCACTTTCACTGTGTTTTGCTATGACAATAAATAAAAGTCAAGGACAATCATAATTGGAGCGTGTTGGTTTGTATCTTCCACGTCAAGTTTTTAGTCATGGCCAACTCTATATGGCTATATCTAGGGTAAAAAGTAGGAAGGGGTTGGAAGTTTTGATTTGTGATAAAGACAAAAGAGTCTGTACAACCACTACTAATGTGGTATACAAAGAAGTTTTACAAAATCTATGATGATACTAAACATCTGTCAACCTTTGTTAATAACATTATTCTCTTAACATCTGTTTACTAACCTTTGTAATCTCTGTTGACTGACCTTTTTAACATGGGTTGACTAACATCTGATACTTAGTATCTATCAATCTCGCAAGCTCTATTGGAGATAATGGATGACAGTTTTTAGGAAAGTCTATTGGAAAGCAACAGAGGTTTTTAACAGTTAATAGACAACAGTGGTTTGATTCTATCAATATGTGTTATGCATGGTTTTCTAAGAAATCACCCGTGTTTGCACACGGGTCTTACCGCTAGTGTAATTAATTAATCATTATTATTATTACTATTAATATTACAAAGAATAAAACTATTGAGGACACGTGTCACTTTCAGAAGTTTTCCCGCCCTTACTTTGTATTTATCTCTCTATCTCCTATTAAATCATATTATCCCGCTTCTATATCCTATGAAATAATAATTTTAAATAAATATCCAACTTTTTATTTGTTTAATATTTCTTTTCTTAACTATATCTTTAATTTTTTTTTTTGTTTTATTAATAACCATTTAGTATTTCATTGACTCAAACCCGTGTAATAGACAAATATCTAACCTAATAATAAATAAAAAAACAAAGTAAAATATTATAAGGGTGAGGGTATTGACACACCCCTACTTTTTTAGTGCACACCCCCCCCAGAGGTGGCATATAGGGCAATAAGGGGAGTATATAGTGTAAAAGCAATTAATGTGCCAGAAAAAGGGTTTTGATAAGCCTCTCATTGCCCTATGAGAGGCATATAAGGTTGTGGTAGTTGGAGTATTAAACCCTATACGCCTCTCATTGAGCAATGAGGGGCTTATCGGCACGACTTTTGATGAATTTAAGGTATAATTACTGACATGAAAGGAGTTCAGTCTGAAAAAGCGTGAAAGTGACCCATATGACCCTTATCGACCTATACGACCCTTATCGAGCAAAAATGTTTGTTTACCCAAGCATACGGGATTTATGGCTTCCAATTTTTTTCAAACTCGCAAAAGTCCGACTGAACTCCTGAAGATTCTTAACTAAAAATTTGGTTGAGACCAGGAAGCATAAAGATGTCATTTTGGGGCATTGGTAATATTTTTGGCGGAGATTCGAACCATTCGTACGTCTCCGAAAGCGTTTGGTTATCCGGCGTTGATCGAGGTGAGGAGGAGGTTGTGTCCGTGCCTCGTTGTGATGACGGGGGTGTGCGACCCACGTTACCTGACTTGAACCAGGTGTTTGTAGATGAGGGGGAACCATCTTACATTGCCCAAAGTTATCCGCGACACGAATACGGGACTTACCATTCGTATACGGAAAACAAACACAAGATAGAGTATGAGGAAGGTGCTAAGGAGTATGAGAAAAATGATAACGAAGTCGAAGAAGGTGCTAACGACTTTGAGGAAAATGATAACGAAGTCGAGGAATGTGCTAAGGACTTTGAGGAAAATGATAACGAAATCGAGGAAGGTGTAATGCACTTTGAGGAGGTTGTTGACGACGACGAACCTGCTAACGAGGAAGGTGTTCACGACGACGAGCGTGCTAACGAGGAACCTGCTAAGGAGGAAGGTGCTAATGACGAGAAAAAAAAAGGTATGACATAACCGTCAATTACGTGTTATTCGTGTTACATAATGTTGATATAGATTTAGAGTGGATAAAATGATTTTGTATACGTGTTATTCATATGCAGTGTTGTAAAAGTCGGATTACTCGACGAGTACTCGGTCCTCGGACCCCCTCCGAGGCTACTTCCTCCTAGGCGGTCTCAATTAGTCGGCCTCGGGATTACTCGGGAGTAGTCGGTGCCTAGTCGGCCTAGTCGGCGCTTAGTCGGACGTAGTCGGTCTAGGCGGTCAACGTGGTTTGTTGACTTTTAATCGGTCAAACTCGGTCAAAATCGGCCTACTCGGCCTTGTACTCGGACTACTCGGCCTTGTAGTCAGACTAGTCGGACTTGTATTCAGAATATTTGAACTTTAAACATGTTTCATTTTAAATTATACTCGGTATGCTTATTTTAACAAATAAATAATATATAACAATTAATTTTCTTTATATTTACCATGTCCGCGTACTCCCTGAGTACTCCCCGAGTACTCCGATTACTCCCAACTCCCCAGTCGGCCGACTAGGGACCGCCTAGCGACTTTTGCAACATTGTTCGTATGTATATAATTTTTATTAGGTAGGAGAAATCTAGAAAATGTTTGACCCGTCCCGACCTTAACCCGAACCCGACCCGAAATTGTGTCATACATATTAACCCGATTTCGTTATCATTTTGGTGAAATATTATATATGTTCTGGTGAAATATTTTGTTAAAAATAGATTACTTAGGCTTGTAAATGAACCGAACGAACACGAACGAGGCATGTATACTGATTAAAAATAGAAAATCTATGACACGAAATTTCATACAAACCCTAAAATGTGTCATACATATTAACCCGAACCCGATGTTGAACCCGAGTTTCTTTATTGTTTTTTCGACAAATTAATATATTAATTTAGTTTATGTGGATTTCTAATGAACCTTTTTTTTGAGGTATTTGGGTCACTTGAAGAATTGAAGAATTGGGTATACAAAAGAGAAGTTGCGAAAGGTTACGTCATTCTCACCCAACGAATGAGGAAAAAAGGCGAAGGTGCGTCAGCAAGGACAGTGAAGATATGGTTGCAATGCGATTGGGGCGGTGAACACAAAAGTAAAGCATCCGTTCGGCGTTCCGGTAGCAAAAGGGTTGGCTGTCCTTTTAGGCTGATAGGGAAACTAGACTCAAGTGGTGGTAATTGGAGCCTTGTGGAGAAGAAAAACATTCACAACCATGAGCCTGCTGAATTTCTCGAGGGCCACGCGTTTGCTAGAAGGCTGACCCCGGACGAAGAATCACTGGTGGAGAGACTTTATCTGCAAAACATGGAGCCTACAAATTTACATTTAACCATAAGAAATCAGTACCCACATAGCGTGTGCATTCTACAAGACGTACAAAACATGATTAAAAAGATTAAACGAAAAATGTACGGCGATCGAACTCCAATGCAGATATTGGAGAGCATGTTGCAAGAAGAAAGGTACGTTTATTTCAGCAGAGTGAATCCCTCCACAAACGCGGTCGAGGAGGTTTTTTTCGTTCATCCGGACTCGTACAACATGTGGTGATGCTACCTACAAGATGAATGAGTATAAGCTTCCGTTTATTCAAGTTGTGGGTGTGACATCGACACACAAGTCTTTTTGTGTGGCTCATGCGTTTGTCTCTAAAGAAAAAAAAAGATAACTTCTTATGGGTCCTGGAGAAGCTCAAAGAATTGTTGGTAGATTGCATGGAGCCACGTGTAATTGTAACAGATAGGGATCAAGCTTTGATGAATGCTTGCGATAAAGTATTCCCAAAAGCTTCCAAATTGCTATGTAGGTGGCACATCTCACAGAATATTCTAAAACACTGTCGGGCAAAATTTACGGATGAAGACTGGAAAATATTCAAGCTTTCTTGGTCTCGACTGTGTAATTCTCCCATTCCGACGATATACAATTATAACTTTCAGCATCTTTTCACGCGACTGGTTAACGACGGACGATCAGGTACATATTATATTAGTTTACATACATTCATCCATACATATATACATACAAACATTACAAATCATTGTATTCAATTTTTTTTTCAGATGTTCTGGATTATTTGTATGATGTGTGGCTGAAAGATTATAAAGAAAAGTTCGTTTCAGCTTGTACTAACACAGTCCCCAATTTTGGTCAACATACAACCAACAGAGTTGAAAGCCAGCATTCTAAGTTTAAGAGATACATTAAAGGGCCAAACAACTCGCTCCATAGACTTGTATGTCTTGTTGGCAAAGTTTTAGAGTCACAAAAGATACAAATAAAACTTAGTTTTCAGGAGAGCAGGTCCGTGCAAATGGGGGACCACAGATTTCCATTTTTTGACAACCTACGCGGTAATGTTTCCCAAAAAGCCTTAGATTTATTGGTTGTCGAGGGGAAGAAGCTAAATGCGTTGAGGGCAGGAGGGGGGACTTGTGGCCACTAACTTTCTACAGGTTGTGGGTTGCCATGTGCTTGTCAGATGGAGTGGTGGAAAAATACAGGTAACATAACAACTATAACATATGCTTCGATCCATAGAATATAATCATCATTATACTTCATGTTTTAACAATGATTCTTGAAAAACAGGTTGCAAAATTCCACTTGCCGCGATAGATAAATTTTGGACAAAACTTGATTTTTCGACAGAAGAAATTAGTCAAGACGAGTGTAATATTCAGGCGGAAATGGATAAACTCACACAGCAACTACATATGCAGCCACCTCTAGTGTTAAAAAGTATGTTGTTGAAGATGAAAGTGGTGTTGAATCCAAGTATGACTGACCATCAACCGCCTGAGGTACAACAAGATACGCGGCGCCGCCCAACTACGAAAGCAAAACAACAAAAGAATGAAGACCTTGCGAGACGTAAAGATAAACAACCCGAATCACAGAGGAACGACTACACTCAAAAGCCAAATGTGCGACGTAGTCGTTCAAAGAAAAGCAAAGAAGAAAAAAATACACTTCCGATTATAGATAAAGACTTTCCACTGTTGGCCGGGCACAGGTACATACGTATATACATACATATATTTAGAATTCTTTTTCAATTTTTTATTTTTTAATATTTTTTAGTTTTTTATTTTTTTTGCCAATTATAGGTACAAAAACGTGATCGAGCGTTTTAAGGATTGGCTTCCATCTAGCTATCGGAGATACATAACACATTGGAAAAATTACACTTTTCGTCCTTTATGTTTGTAGCTAGTTGCAATCGATGACCTTTACCTTTAATAATTACAGCCACAGTCCTTTATTTTGAAAACTTGTTACATCTTTCGTCCTTTAGCACTAACTTGGTTAAAATTTCCAGTTAAATTTATTTACTTAAGGGCAGTTTAGTCTTTCTACTTAATTATTTAGAGTATAAATAAAAAAATAAAATCAAATATAAATACCTTTTTTTCTCTTTCACTCTCTCTCTCTCACTTTAAACACTCTCTCTCTCTCTCTAAACAAACAACACAGACATCTCTCTCTCTAAACCATCTCCCTATACTCTCTATCTCCCTCCCCTGTATTCTCTCTCTCAAACTAGAAACCCTAATTCAAACTTTCTTCAAATCAAAACACAAATTCATGATCAAATCGTAAATTGTTCACTGATAATCATCATCTTCTTCAAGCTCTATCATCCAATTTACTTAATTTCAATTTTAACGTTCAAACCCTAATTCGAGATCAAATCGTATCTGTAGCTGTTATTAATCATCGATCATCATCTTCTTCTTCAATTTCTGTTGTCTGATTCAGGTAATTTCAGTTTTGACCGTACTGTTCATTATTTAGCGTTTTGATTTTGTTCAAAATTAGGGGAAATCATCATCATCTTCTTCTTCTTCAAGTTTTAAAGTTTTAACTGATAGATCACATATACAGTAAATCAGGAAGTAACCAAAATTAAAAGTTTAAACAATATTAAACTACAATTGTTGATTTCAGTTGCAGATCGAATTAATGTGTTGCGAGAGTGTTGATTACCTGTAATGTTCTTGTAGAGGAGAGATAATATAGGCGATGTTTTAGACGACGGTTGGGGTTATTACAGTGAAACCATATGATTCGCCAATCTGCAGGTGAAAGACCCACTGAACCCACTTGGAACTTAACAACTGGACTTGAAATTGCATCAAAGCTGAGATATGGAAAACATAGATCTGGAGATGTTCATAGAGAAGTTAAGGAGGTTAGTTTACGAGAATGACAATGATATGTCGACTATAAAGATTAATCCTTACATCAAAGCAAAAAGGCCAAAAATCCAGTTGCTTTATGAGGAGCTTCCTTACCTCATTGGAACCTCTTTCAAAGAACAGCTACATGATTTGAGATTTACATACTAAAGTGAAAAAATAGATTGTGAAGCCCTAATTCTGAATTCAAAGATGATGATGAGGATGCGATTGATGTGGTTCACGGTGGGGTTTGCTTCCACTGTTGCTGTCATGGATAACTTCCTCTACAAGATCTCTTGTTCGATCGTCACTCTCTCTCTCTCTTTGCAGTTGAAGAATCAGTTTGATTCGTTAAAATCACGCCTCGATTCGGTATCACCAAAGGTACTAACTACTACCTGTTAAAGTTTTTGATTTGGAAAAGTTTGAAACAATCCTCAATATATAGATAGATCAAACCCCTGGCCACTGGTGATCGGGTGAAGAGGGAGAAAGAAGATGGTTATGTCTGGTCACTGGTGATCGGGTGAAGAGGGAGAAAGAAGCAGAGGAGATTGATGAAGAGGAGATGGATGAGTAATTAGGGTTGGGAATTGGGAGATATGTTATATATATATATATATGTATATATATATATAATTTTTTCTTTTACTTATTAAGAAAATTTAAATAAAATCATGAAATGACCATGATACCCTTAAGTGAATGTATTTAACCTAAATTTTTAACTTGGTTAGTCTTAAAGGACGAAAGGTGTAATGAGTTTTCAAAATAAAGGACTGTAGTTGTAATTATTAAAGATAAAGGTCATCCATTGCAACTAGCTACAAACATAAAGGACGAAAAGTGTAATTTATCCTAACACATATCGAAGATGCCCAGCCGGACGGTAACTGTAGGTTTCGATCCATAGCTATGGGTTTGGGGTATGACCAGAAACAGTGGAAGTGGGTCCGCTAAGAGCTACTCGACGAGATGTTCATTAACAAAAAGCGTTGGGGGCATATACTCGAATCATTGGACAAGGGATGTTACGAAAATGTGTATCGATCGATAAATTGGTTAAATGTTGAACCTGCACCTATGGCATGCTGGATGTGGTTGCCCTACACAGGGTTGTTGGTGGCTCAAAAATTTGGGGTGATTGTTCAACATTTAAGCAACGGTGTTTGTCAAACTTACTTCCCGATGTTCGATGGACCGCAGGTTTACCCGAACCATTCCATTTTAACGATTGCTTATGTCGAATATAGCCATTTCATCATGGTTAAGTTAGTGGATGATAGCCCGATGCCAGTACCAAATGGACTTTGGAATATATACCGAAGTATGGAAGCTATGGAATGGGAGACAATGTATATGTCTCGTATTGCATAGGGTAGGGCGTTACTGCGTAGTAATAGAACTCGACAAAAATAAGTTATTGACTTGTGTTAGGTGTAGCATCCGTGAAACATAGTGTACGCAACGAACTTATTAATGTTTCTTGTTGGTGCATATTCTATGACAACAGCTTAGATTTGGTCTTTGGATATCTTGTAATTAGTTAAACGATAAACAGTTAGCGGGGTTAGCTTTGTAATAGTTTGGTTATAGAGTTTGGGCTAAACAAAACCCAGTTGGGACAAGAGTGGACGAAATGGGCCTTGCCCATGTAGGAAACTCTAGCTCAAGTAACAACCTTGAGTTATATAAACAAGGTTAGGCTTTAATGTTTAGGTTAATCAGCCAGAATAGTGTTTGAGAGTGAAATTTCGTGAGAGTATTAGTGCTTGGACGAAATTGTGTTGGTTAGGGATCTTGATTGATTGTAATCAGTTTGATAGATAATCAATAAAGATCCGGTTTAAAAGTGAATTGCTGATTTTTGTTCCTACACGTTTTCTGCTATATTCTGATCAAGAGGATTCCGCACTCTTGATTAGATTGACAATTCTGTGAAAGATCCATACGAACAAGGGGACCTACAATTTTTATTATAATTTAAATATATTGTAACATCCGTCAAATATAGTGCACGCAACAATTTTTTTATAATTTTTTTTAATTAAAGTGCTTCGTATAAAAGAAAAGAGTACAAAATAAAAGAAAACTATTGTTTTAAAGGGATTTAAAATTGTTGACTCAAACTAAAAATGAAATCTGTTTTTTTTTAATAAAAGGAATTAATTTTAATATAAATAAATGAATAATAAAAATTAGAATTACACAAATAAAAAAGGGAGGGGTCCTTCTGTATCGGACCGGCCTCCCCCAGGTTTCGAACTCGCACCCTTCGCATAGAACACACAAGCATTAACCAGTTTATCCTCCTGTACAGGAGCTGAAAAATTGGTTATAGTATATCCTTTATACACTTCATAAGCCCCTCATTGATTCAAGAATATATCTGCTTCTTATTCCCCTATACGCCCTCATTGATTCAAAAGAGGGAGGGGTCCTTCTGTATCGGACCGGCCTCCCCGGGATTCGAACTCGCACATTTCGCATAGAACACACAAGCCTTAACCAGTTTATCCTCCTGTACAGGAGCTGATAAATTGGTTATAGTATATCCTTTATACACTTCATACGCTTTAAACCCAATAACTCCTATAAGTTGCTCATTGAACCATACGGCTCTCATTGAACACAAACACTTTCCCAACTTCAATAAAGGGGTAAACTAGATCTAAAATTTGAAAACTCACACACTAAAACACCAAGAACACACACACAAACGCTCTGGACCACACGATTTTCACAAGACAAACTCTGGACCACACGATGAAGGTTAGCTTGTATTCCAAATTTTATTGCTTAATCTTCAACCTTTTTTTATTTTTTGATTTTATTTCCGCCGTTTGTGGTGGTGTTGGGTTTGACGGAGGTGTTGGGTTTGATGGTGGTGGGGGATTGACTGTGGTGGGGAATGACGGCGGTGGGGGATTGACTGTGGTGGGCAATGATGGCGGTGGTGATTGACGACAGTCGTGGTGGTAGTGGTGGTGGTGGTGGTGGTGGTGGTTGTGGTGGTAGTTGTGGTGGTGGTGCTGGTGCTGGTGCTGGTTGTGGTGGTGGTGGTTGTGGTGGTGGGGATTGACGGCTCTGGTGGTGGTGATTGTTGTGGTGGTGGTTCGGCGGGTGTGGTGGTGGCTGTGGTGGTGGTGGTTGTTGTTGTGGTGGTGGTTAGGCGGTGGTGGTGGTGGTTAGGCGGGTGTGGTGGTGGCTGTGGTGGTAGTGGTGGTGGTGTTGGTGGTGGTTAGACGGGTGTGGTGGTGGTGGTAGTGGTGGTGGTGGTTAGGCGGGTGTGGTGGTAGCGTAACCCTACCCGACCCCCGGCCCGACACGTTTGCTAGGTCTAGACTTATATCATCGTTTTTTTTTAATGTGCATATGTTATTTTTATTATTTTTAACAATATATTTTCGGATGTCGGGTCTAATGCTTTAATTGTATGTTTTATTAACAGGATATCGAAAGTCGGTGTTTTGACGGTGGTGGTAGCGTAATCCTTATGGATAAGTACACTGCGTCCATATTTCAGATTCAAACGCTTAACTGCGTTCGTATTCCAGATTCATGCACCGGAACGTCCACCAACGACAATGCTTCTGCACCCACAGTCTGTGACGGTGGAAGTAGATATTTACCGGTGACTGTGAGGGTGAACTGGAATGTTCTTCCACCTCCACCAACCAATGCTTCTCCGTCAGCAACCTCGAGGGAGAACTCCGTCTGTATGGATTGGTTCTTCATGCTGTGGAACTGGTTACTGAGAATTCTTCTTCGACAACGAGGGAGCGCCAGATCAGGTCGGAGGTTCTTCATGTGGTAATGGGGAAGCGGAAAGCACGTTTGCCGTGGAACGCGTCCTTAAACTTGATAGCAACAATATGGTGACCGAATAGAGATCTGAATAACCGATACAGTTTGCAAGAATTTAAGAACATGTAACAGTTAGCGATTTAGGGTTTAGGGTTTAGGATTTAGTTGTTACATTTTGTATTAAAATGACATGTTTTGTGTATTAATATAAAACGATGTTTGGTGTATTTATTGCGTTATGGTTAATAAATGACAAGTGAAAATAATTAAAGACATAATAATAATTGATAAATAAAAAATTTGACATTTTATAATACACAAAATTCATTTCATAAAATACCGTCATGGGTCAAAGACCGTACCCGACCCTCGGCCCGACCCGTTTGCCGGGAGTAGATATAACATCGTTTTTTTTAAATGTGCATATGTTTTATTATTATTATTATTATTATTTGTTATAATAATTATTATTATTATTATTATTATTATTATTATTATTATTATTTATTACTATTCTTATTATTACTATTATTATTATTATTATTATTATTATTATTATTACTATTACTATTATTATTATTATTATTATTATTATTATTGCTAAGTTAACGGGTGATTGTCCGATGTCGGTACGAAATGGACTTTGAAATACCTCACCGACGTATAGAAGCTATGAAGAGGTGACAATGTACATGTATCGTATTACACATGGTAGAGCGTTAGCAGATAGTAAGAGAACTTCACGAAAAAGAATTTGTTAACTTGGCAAAGGTGTAACATCCGTGAAATATAGTGTATGCAACAATTTAAAAAAATTAATTAGGGTGTTTTATAACATAAAAAACCCTTAATTACCACATAAAATTGTTAAAAAAATTAATTTTATATGAGTCGTATAGGGCAATGAGACCCATATACAACTCCTATAAGGTGCTCGTTGATCAACAAGCCTCCCCTGGTTGACACCTTATGAGTGTCTCATTGACCAAAAAGCCTCCCCTGTAGTGGAAACCACCAGGGGAGGCTTTTTGGTCAATGAGACACTCATAAGGTGTCAACCAGGGGAGGCTTGTTGATCAATGAGCACCTTATAGGAGTTGTATATGGGTCTCAATGCCCTATACGACTCATATGAAATTAAATTTTTTAACAATTTTATGTGGTAATTAAGGGTTTTTTATGTTATAAAACACCTTAATTAATGTATTTTTTTAAATTGTTGCATACACTATATTTCACGGATGTTACACCTTTGCCAAGTTAACAAAATTTTTTTCGTGAAGTTCTATTACTATTTACTAACGCCCTACCCTATGTAATACGATACATCTACTAACACCTTTGCCAAGTTAACAAATTCTTTTTCGTGAAATTCTTTATTGTTGTTATTATTATTTTATTATTTATTATTATTATTAGAGTAAACTGCCATTTTGGTCCTTGTGGTTTGGGCACTTTTGCCATTTTAGTCCAAATCTCAAACTTTTTACATCTGGGTCCCTGTGGTTTGCATTTTGTTGCCATTTTAGTCCAAAAATCAAATCAGGTCAGATTTATCAAAAAAAAACCCAGCTATTTTGTCCTTTTCTGAAGGGGCAAAATGATCATTATATAAAAAATGCTATTTTGTCCTTTCCTCAATCTCTCTCTCTCTAACCACACTGTATTCTCTCTCTCTTCTTGATCTCTAAACCCTCTCTCTAACCCTGATTTGATTTTTGGACTAAAATGGCAACAAAATGCAAACCACAGGGACCCAAATGTAAAAAGTTTGAGATTTGAACTAAAATGGCAAAAGTGCCCAAACCACAGGGACCAAAATGGAAGTTTACTCTTATTATTATTATTATTATTGTTGTTGTTGTTATCATTATTATTTATTGTTATTATTATTATTATTTATTATTTATTGTTGTTATTGTTATTATTTATTGTTATTATTATTATTATTTATTATTGTTATTATTATTATTTATTATTATTATTATTATTTATTATTGTTGTTATTGTTTATTATTATTATTATTGTTATTATTTATTATTGTTATTATTATTGTTTGTTTTTATTATTATTATTATTATTATTATTATTTATTATTATTGTTATTATTTATTATTAATATTATTGTTATTATTATTATTATTATTTATTATTGTTATTATTATTTATTATTATTATTATTATTTATTATTATTATTATCGTTGTTGTTGTTTATTACTATTATTATTATTATTGTTATTATTATTATTATGTATTATTATTATTATTGTTATTGTTATTGTTATTATTTATACAAAATAAAAGAAAACTATTGTTTTAAAGGGATTTAAAATTGTTGACTTAAACTAAAAATGAAATCTGTTTTTTTTTTAATAAAATGAATTAATTTTAATATAAATAAATGAATAATAGAAAATGTCAAATAAAAAAGGGAGGGGTCCTTCTGTATCGGACCGGCCTCCCCCGGGATTCGAACTCGCACAACTCGCATAGAACACACAAGCCTTAACCAGTTTATCCTCCTGTACAGGAGCTGATAAATTAGTTATAGTATATCCTTTATATACTTCATAAGCCCCTCATTGATTCAAAAATCTATCCGCCCCTTATTGCCCTATACGCCCCTCATTGATTCAAAAAGGGGAGGGGTCCTTCTGTATTGGACCGGCCTCCCACGGGATTCGAACTCACACAACTCGCGTAGAACACACAAGCCTTAACCAGTTTATCCTCCTGTACAGGAGCTGATAAATTGGTTATAGTATATCCTTTATACACTTCATACGCTTTAACAACAACTCCTATACGCCCTTTTTGCCATACACGCCCCTCATTGATTCAAAAACTACTTTTCAGGTTTGACCAAATAGAGAATAGATCTAAAAATTTTTAACCCCACACAATAAAACACCAAGAAACACACACTGTCTCTCTCGTATAGCTCGGCTTAGAACGTATCAACCTATACGGTCCATATTTTCATAAAAGGGTAGTGTATTATTTCATCTTTCCTTTGTTTATTTTGGTTTTTTTTAAATTATGGCCAGTGGTGTTGGGTTTAACAGTAGTGTTGGTGTTGGGTTTGACGGTGGTGGGGATTGACGGCGGTGGGGGTTTGACGGTGGTGGTGGTGGTTGTGGTGGTGGTGGTTATTGACGACTGTGGTGGTGGTTAGGCGGGTGTGGTGGTGGTTAGGCGGCTGTGGTGGTGGTGGGGAGGGGGATTTTGACGGTGGTGGTGGTTGTGGTGGTGGTTATTGACGGCTGTGGCGGTGGTTAGGCGGGTGTGGTGGTGGTTAGGCGGCTGTGGTGGTGGTGGTTGTTGTGGTGGTGGTGGTGGTGGTTGTGGTGGTGGTTGTGGTGGAGGTGGTTGTGGTGGTTGTTGTGGTGGTGGTTGTGGTAGTGGTGGTTTGTCGATTATTTAGATGTTAATTTGTTAGAAATTTGTTACAAGTTAATAAAAATTGTAAAAAGTTTATAATATGACATGTATTATATATTAATTTTTGCAGATATGTCGTCAGACGAGGAGGAGTTTGGTGCGGTACAGGTGCCTAGATTCGATGAGATGGCCGGGGGTGATTGTTTGGGTATTCCCTATATGGACTACCCGAACAATTCTAGGGAGTATAAACGTTTTAACAGGTTGCGACAAATGAAGGTGGGTCGGCAGAGGGCGGTGTCATGGGAGGCTTTACGGGAGGTCGGGGAGGAGGAGAGAGCCTGGGGTTTGATCAGGGAGAATTCCCCGTGGGATTGCATGTTTTCGGTGGCGGCTGGGCCGTCTTATAGGACCATGATGGTGGAGTTTCTGTCCACATTCGTGTTTCGTCCACGGCCGGCTGACCGGCCCAATTCGGATATGGACGATCCAAACGTGGAAGCACTGCCTCCCGAGGTATCTTTCTGTTTGTTCGGGCAGCGACAAAATTGGTCGCTGCGTCAGTTTGCTGTTGCAACCGGGTTCTATACCGATGATGAGTTGGTTCAGGACATCTATACCACCGCGATTTGGGCTATGCCTAATGATCAGCTGTTTGCTTGGTGGCCCACTCTATGTCCTGGACCCTTCGGTAAGAAGGCCCGAGTTTCTGAGATTCCTGACCCACTCGTTCGCTACATACACCGCTGCATTGTCACGTCGATCTCTGCAAGTGGCAAAAGCAACGAGTGGGTCACGAAGGTGGATCTGTTCTTTCTGTACTGCTTATATACGGGCACACCGTGCGCCCTCCATCGCTGTCTGGCGGAGTATATCGCTTCGTACGACAAACGGCAGAGGCGTAGCCGTTTGATTGGAGGGGCGTTTATCACGCGTATTGCCATTATTGCGGTCTGTATTACCCATTCCTTGAGGATATGCCGGCCCCAGCACCACATGAGCTCTTAGATCTAAGGACGATGAGAGGGATGAAGATTGCGGTGAACTTTTCGGATATCGGGCATCGGTTTGTTGACGAACACCAACAGATTTATGAACCCCAACCGATAGTCCACCAGGCACTGCTCGAGGCTGGGGAGGTGGAGATGCCGCATATTGCTGACGTGCCTGCTATGGATGGAGACATGGAGCCTCAGGTTGACCAGGGGCATCCGCAGGAGCCGCCACAGATTCCACAACGCGTTTATCATGCAGTGCGGTTGGACACAGCAGTTTCAGCGGATGGACAGGCGGATGGACATGCGGATGGACCGGATGGAGGATTTGATGGAGTGGGTGATGGCTAGTGAGGCCGAGAGACGTACCCAGGCGGGGTTGCCGGTTCGACCCCCGCCACATCCACGAGTGTATCCGGGTTTTGACATGGAGGCAGGTCCGTCCGGGACGCAGACAGGTGGCGGGGATGATTCTGACGACAGCGATGAGGAGATGGAGGATTAGTATTTGTATTTGTTGGGTGAATTTTATTTTGTTAAACATTTGTGGGCATGTATGAACAAATATTTATTTCTTTTTGTTTATTTTGATATGTTTAAACATTTGTAACTTGATGAATGTTTGTTCGTTTTGTTATTTATGCTTAGTCGACTTATTTTAAAAAAACAACATTTAAAAAAAAAAAAACTTAGTATATATAATAACAATGAAAAATAACAAGACAAACAACAAAATATTCGATTACATTTTTTTTAAACTTAATATATATAAAAAAAGGCATTTATAACTAATATTCGATTACATGTCTTGCATAAACTTACATACTAACAATGAAAAAAAAAACAAGACAAACAACACAAAAAAAATCCAACTGATTATCAACCAACGTTCCCTCTTACGAACAACACTTGAATGAATATCTTCAAATTCCGCTTCTTGCAAATTTATAAATTTGAACCTCCTCTCTCAAAAAATTGACTTCGTTTTGAAGCAGAGCCTTTGTATCCATCAGTTCTTTGATGACCACACATGCTCGACGACACACAGGAGGATCGACCCACACAAAGAAGTTGCACTTAGAACGCTAACACGAAAAAAAATCACTAATATACAAGGGTTAATGGAAAAAAATACATTAAAAACATACCATACTGTGACAAGAATAAAATTGACGTCCGGGATTAGCTTCAGTCAAAGATGTTCTTAGTGCAGCCGTCCTACCACATCTGCAAACAACCATTGTGAATTTGTGATTATGAAGATGGTGTATATTTATGTGGTAAGTAAGGATGACAAAAATACCCGACATTTGCAACCAACATATACAAGCTTTTTAAATAAAAAAACAAACCAATATGTCGCTCATAGGCCCATACGCGCGTTTGGTGGGTACGGATCCTGACAACTTTTCAGCCCATATGCCTCGTATAGCCCGATGAGACCCATATCCACCTACCTTTTCTGAAAATTTGACAGGACATTTATGACACCCCACTTGCATATGCCTCTCATCGACCCATACGGGTCTCATTGAAGTTCAGTTTCACTTCCTTTTATAGTTTAACCGAGAACAAGTACATATCCATATACAAAAGTTATTTTTTGGTTGGACGAGTTCTGGACCACACGATGACAATCCGGAAGGGGACCGCACGCGTCTCTCGTATAGTTTTTGCTCTCGTATCGGTCTATGTGGTCGGAATATTCAAGGTTTGTTTACCCTTGTTTTTTGTGGTTTTATTTTGGCGGTTTGTGGTGGTGTTGGAGTTGCGGTTGTGGTGGTGGCGGTGGTGTTGGGGTTGTGGTTGTGGTGGTGGTGGTGGGGGTGGGTCGGCTGGGGTGGTGGTGGTGGGGGGTAGGCTGTGGTGGTGGTGGTGGTTGGTCAGCTGGGGTGGTGGTGGTGGTGGGTCAGCTGTGTTGGTGGTGGTGGTGGGGGTGATGGGGTGGTGGGTCGGCTGGGGTGGTGGTGGTTGACGGTGGTGAGGTGGTGTTGTGTTGTGGGTGGTAGGCTGTGGTGGTTGTTGAGGTGGTTGAGGGTGGTAGGTTGTGGTGGTGGTTGTGACACCCCGTTGAAACGCTCTCACTTTTACTAGCTTGTCAGTGGCTGCTTTAACTTTCGGGACGAAAGTTCTTAAAACTTGGGGATAATGTGACACTTCGGGTTTTCCCGAGCAAATATCTTATAATTAACATTTCGTGTGCGTATATTATTAAAAGAAAGCTAAGGATTTTCTGTGTTACTATGTGTTGTATGTATGTGCGATATATATATATATATATATATATATATATATATATATATATATATATATATATATATATATATAAGTGTATAATACTAGTGGGCCGAGACCATGACTCGAGACCACCCTCAGTCTCGAGTGAGCCGTAGACGGTTGGGCCAGTTGGGCCGCGACCTCCCCCTTAGCCCACTCGACAAACCTTTAGGGTGCACCTTTATATATAAGCCCAAACCCTCACACTTCTTCCTTTTCACTCTCTCTCACATCATCCTCACTCACTCTCCCCCTCACTAAAACCCTAAAACCATAACATCACACCCTCTCCCCTCCTTCACTCTCTCGGATCGGACCGGCGACAACCAAAAAGCTCTCGGACTAGCTCGAGATCATCACTCGGAACTTGGTTCATCAATTTCTTGTACTCCTCCATCTAACCGGTTAGTATATTATAGTTGTTTGATTTAAAATGATGGTTCATGATGCACAAACTATTTTGATTAGTTGGATGTTTGATCGATTATGTGCTTGTTAGGTAATAGATTTGTTATCAAATTCAAATGAACAATGTGTTGCTTATGAGCCAAATGAATGAATTGAAATAACTAAAAGATATGAGCAAGCTAGTGTGCTTTGAACAAGTGATTCATGCTAGAAAAATGAAGGGAAATGTTGCTTTGGTATCTAGTCTATGTGCTATGATCTTTGCCCGAAAAATACAAGGTTATGTAGGATGAGGATATGATGAATATGTGTTGAATATGTATGAATATTTGATGAACTATTTGAATGTTGATATGAATAGTTGAAAACAGTAGGTTTGATCCATTTTCTTTTGATATTAGACAAAGAAACATGTTATTGCAATATGGTTGGTTAGTACAAAATTTCATGAAAACAGAATTCCATTGGTTAGTACATTCGCCCGGTTCTAGAAGATTTCTGTGCACGTAATCATGGTTGCGAGTCGGAACCCTTGGTTGCGACTCGAGACCAAAGCATGATGAACCGAGACGGGCTTCAGGGACTCGAGACTGGGCTTGAGACTCCTGAGATTGCGACTCGCAAACAACACACTCGAGACCAAAACGTGATTCTTCGAGATCGTCCGGTTGCGACTCGAAACTAAACCATGACAACTCGAGACCGCCCGGTTGCGACTCGAGACTAAACCATGACAACCCGAGACCGCCCGGTTACGACTTGAGATTGGACTCGCAACCTCCAAGATTGCGACTCGTACCGGCATTACTCGAAATCTCGTGGTTGCGACTCGAGACCGCACGTTCTCGGGTCGAGACCACCGTACCTCGAATGGGCTGCTTGTCTCCGTTATTGGGCCAAACATGTGTGGACTATGCATACCGTTCCATTGAGAGTTCCGTGATTCTGTTAACTGTTAGTATGATCGGATAAGGCCCATTAACACTTATGACTTGTATGAAAGGTGTAGACGTTACTGTTTAACTGCTACGTTTTAGAATAGGCCCGATAACTTGCTGGATGATCATGTGTTGTGTATGCTATGTGTTAGCTATGTGTAGATTATACGTGAATACTTGTACCCCAACTTGACCTATATTGGTAACCATGCTAGGACGTGGTGACCAACGTGATTGACCAAGTAAATAATCTACCGAGCAACCCAAGGTGAGTTCACAACTAATAAAGCATGCATTCCCGGTGGTTGGGAAACACAAACTTAAATCAACGCTATCCCCTCGTAAGGGATACAAACCTACTTCTCTCCCCTTAAATGGGACCTTTGGTTAATTACTGTTTATACTAGATGCAACAAGCACACTAAACAAAACTCTATCACTCAAGTCCTCACTCTTAATATCGATTAGTCGCCGGGGTCAGGCGAACGGGTTATTAGTTGATAGCGCTATTTAGGTCTCACCAACCTCACACCGTGCCCGCGTATGGGATCGGGCGTGAACTAATGTACTCTGGCAACCGTCAATGATGATAGAACATTGACAAACGGGGCACTCTACGGAAACGTACGGATGAATAGTATTCGGTATTGTAAAAACAGTTTAGTCGCTTACTTATGGGGTAGCTCCCCATCGCATGTATAAACGGATTAATTAACTGGTGAAACAAGTTTTTGATAATTAAAAACTGGACAACACGTGGACTCGCCAACAATTTTTGTTGATACCCTACTGCATGCTTTGCAGGTACCCAGTGACTCAGGAGCTTGCAGCTTGGGAAGTGTAGTGGTCGTCTAAACCCATGTGTTGGGTTCTAAATAATCTTGAACTATGAACTTTGTTTCGAAACTACTTGGCTTGTGCTTCCGCTACTTACTTAAAATGTCATTTGAACTTAAACTATAACACCTTAATGTTTACTAATCATTTTGGTTGATGAACATTCTTACTCTCAACCAATACTCAGTATAATTGGTGGCTGGATCCTGGTCAGTCTCGCCTCCAAGCGGTGGTATTCCGCATGTGGACTTTGGGGGTGTGACAGATTGGTATCAGAGCCATTGGTTATAGTGAACTTGGTTTTAAAAAGAGAAGAAGATCTTTTTGAGAAAAACCAGGCTATAACCCGTGACTCGCGACGACACTACACTCCAAGGGCAAGACTCGGCATATTAGACCTCGTAGCTCGGACTTCTGTTTACTTGCTTGTTTATCTTATATTGACTGCTCTACTATACATACTAGTGTGCCTAATTAGATAGATACACATCTCTCTTCTGTCTTATTCTCGCTACGTTACGACACCACACTCATACTGTGTTTTCTGGTTATGAAGACAATGAGTGGACGCGGAAGAGGAAACGTTAACATGACTCAGGCTCAGTTCACCAACTTGCTCAACACGGTGGCTGCAGCTTTCGCAGCTCACCCTGGAGGTAAACTCGTTGCTATAGGATGTTTAGATCCTACCCCCACATCGTCTTTTCACCTCTAAACCTATTCGCTCCATTTCTCACAACAGGTCAGCCTGCGCCTGCGCAACCACGTGTTTGTACTTCCAAAACCTTCATGGATGGCAAGCCTCTCCCTTTCAACGGCACTGAGGGCGCCATAGGCCTTCTGCACTGGATTGAAAAATCCGAAGCTGTCTTCGCTGTCTGCGAGTGTCCCCCTGCTAACTGGGTTAAGTACGCAACTGGTACGCTTGAAGGAAACGCGCTTTCATGGTGGAAAGCACAGATTCAGATGCTTGGTCTGGAAACTGCTAATGCTACCGCATGGGAAGATTTCAAAGATATGATCAAAGAGGAGTACTGTCACAGGGATGACATCCACAAACTCGAGAACGAGTACTACGCGCTCAAGATGGTTGGATCAGAGATTGAGACCTACACTAAGCAGTCCAACGACTATGCTGCACTTTGCCCAAACATGTCCCGACCTATGTACCGAAGGATTGAATTGTACATCAAAGGCTTGGTCCCTGAAATCAGAAGTCATGTGACCTCAGCCAACCTCAATACCATACAGCCCGTGGTTCGTCTTGCTCACAAACTCACCAATCAGGCTGTGGAAGAGGGCAAGCTGCCCAAGAGGATCGGTGCTACTGCTGGAACTTCTGGCGATAACAAACGAAAGTGGGATGGAAGTCAGGGAAAGGATGCTAACCCCACTCAGGCCCCAGTTCAACAAAGGAAGACTGAAAGCAACAAGGGCCCTCAGCAACAGGGTGGCTATCGAGGAAACCACCCTAAGTGTAACAAATGTAACCGACATCACAGTGGGCCATGTGGCAAAGGTCAATGTCAGCGATGCAACAAGATGGGGCATGAAGCCAAAGACTGCCGAAGCCAGTTCCCAGCTAGGCAGAATTAACAACAACCACAGCAACAGCAGCAACAAGGAAACAACCGTGGATGCTTCAAGTGTGGAGCAACGGGGCACATGCGAAAGGATTGCCCTGAACTGAATCAAAACAACAACAATCAGGATGCTGGGAACAATAACAACAATGCTGGAAATGGTGCTAGAGGAAGGGCTTTTGTGATTGGAGCTGGGGAAGCAAGGAATGACCCCAACGTTGTGGCGGGTAAGTTCCTACTTAATGATCGTTATGTTTCCATGCTATTTGATTCCGGAGCAGATGCTAGTTATGTATCCCTACGTATTAGTAAGAAACTTAAACTCACTCTTACGCCGCTAAGCTCTAAGCACACCGTTGAAATAGCTAATGGTAGAAACCTCGAGGCCTCACACATAATTCGTAACTGCAAATTAGAGTTGTCTGGTCAGACCTTCTGTATCGATCTCTTCCCCATCATTCTTGGAAGCTTCGATGTCATCATTGGTATGGATTGGTTATCCAAACATCGAGCTGAAATCCTCTGCCAAGAGAAAGCTATTCGTATTCCCCGTCCCCCTGGCAAACCTCTTATAGTTCAAGGCGACAAGAGCGGAGAAGTCACAGGCATCATTTCATTCTTAAAGGCCCAGAAGTGTCTACAAAAGGGGCACACCGCTATCTTAGCACTTGTTGCCGACACACAGAAAATGGAAAACAGGATTGAAGATTTTCCAGTTGTACGCGACTATCCTGAGGTATTCCCGGAGGAACTACCTGGACTCCCTCCTCACCGTCAGGTCGAATTTCAAATCGAGCTAGCTCCCGGAGCAACACCTATAGCTCGTGCACCTTATCGCCTAGCTCCTGCAGAACTCAAGGAACTCTCTACTCAGCTACAAGAACTTTTGGACAAAGGTTTTATCCGTCCTAGTTCATCACCCTGGGGAGCCCCAGTGCTCTTCGTCAAAAAGAAAGATGGCTCGTTCCGAATGTGCATTGACTACCGCGAACTTAATAAGGTTACCATCAAGAATCGTTATCCACTTCCCCGTATCGACGACCTGTTCGACCAGCTGCAAGGGTCGAGCTATTATTCCAAGATCGATCTGCGATTGGGTTATCATCAGCTGAGAGTCCGCGATGAGGACATCTCTAAGACTGCTTTCAGAACCCGCTATGGTCACTACGAATTCCTTGTTATGCCTTTCAGAATGACCAACGCCCCTGCGATCTTTATGGATCTCATGAACCGAGTATGCAAACCCTACCTCGACAAGTTCGTAATTGTATTTATCGACGACATCTTAATCTACTCGAAGAGCCAAGAGGAGCATGAACGACACCTGCGTCTCATTCTCGAACTTCTTCGCAATGAGCAGCTGTACGCCAAATTCTCGAAATGTGATTTCTGGCTTAGAGAAGTCCATTTCCTTGGGCACATCGTCAATCAGGAAGGGATTCATGTTGACCCTGCTAAGATTGAGTCCATTAAGAATTGGCCTGTACCCAAGACTCCGACCGAAGTTCGCCAATTCTTGGGATTGGCAGGATACTATCGAAGATTTATCAAGGGATTCTCTAAGATCGCTCAACCACTTACGACACTCACTCAGAAGGGTGTTGCTTACAAATGGAGTGATGCTCAGGAATCTGCCTTCCAGGAACTAAAGAAAAATCTTTGTAGTGCTCCGATTCTTTCCTTACCTGAAGGTACCGACGACTTTGTTGTTTACTGCGATGCTTCTATTCAAGGGCTTGGTTGCGTGCTGATGCAACGCGAGAAGGTTATTGCTTACGCTTCGCGACAACTCAAGACCCACGAACGGAACTACACGACGCATGACTTAGAATTCGGAGCTGTGGTCTTCGCGCTCAAGCTTTGGAGACACTACTTGTACGGCACCAAGTGCACGATTTACACTTATCACAAGAGTCTCCAGCACATAATGGGACAAAAGGAGTTGAATATGCGGCAACGCCGATGGGTCGAACTCCTAAATGACTACGAGTGTGCAATCAAATATCACCCAGGCAAGGCTAATGTGGTAGCCGATGCCCTCAGCAGAAAGGAGACCAAACCCAAGCATGTTCGTGCCTTACAGCTCACTATCCACTCGAACCTCCCTAATCAAATTCGAAATGCTCAGGTTGAAGCATTGAAAGCCGAGAACATCAGGGCTGAGTCCCTACGAGGATCGAGACAACGATTGAAACAAAAAGAAGACGGTGCTTACTACGTAGCCGGACGCATAAGTCCCGTTACTCAGTACATCCGGGTTCAGACAAGATGTACCACGACTTAAGGACTACCTATTGGTGGCCTGGCATGAAAGCCCACATAGCAACCTATGTCAGAAAATGTTTAACCTGTGCAAGAGTCAAGGCTGAGTATCAGAAACCATCAGGCCTACTCCAACAGCCAGAGATCCCGCAATGGAAATGGGAGCAGATTTCCATGGATTTTGTTACTGGCCTTCCTAGGTCTCAACGTGGAAATGACACCATTTGGGTGATCGTGGATCGCTTAACTAAGTCTGCACACTTTTTGGCTATCAAAGAAACAGACAAGTTCTCCACCCTAGTAGAGGTATACTTAAAAGAAGTGGTTTCGAAGCACGGAGTGCCTACCTCTATTATTTCTGATCGAGATGCACGTTTTACTTCCGAATTGTGGCAAGCTATGCACAAATCTTTTGGCTCGCGTTTAGACATGAACACCGCTTATCATCCGCAAACGGATGGGCAATCGGAACGCACCATCCAAACCCTCGAAGACATGCTTAGGGCATGTGTGATCGATTTTGGCAAGAGTTGGGAGAAGCACCTACCGTTAGTGGAATTCTCCTACAACAACAGCTACCACACCAGCATTCAGGCGGCACCCTTTGAGGCATTGTACGGTCGTAAATGTCGATCGCCTCTCTGTTGGGCGGAGGTTGGTGACAACCAGATCACAGGCCCGGAACATGTAGTTGACACTACCGAAAAGATTACCCAGATTAGGCAACGCATGGCGGCAGCTCGTGACCGTCAGAAGAGATACGCGGATAAGGATAGGAAACCACTAGAGTTCCAGGTTGGTGAACGGGCTCTACTTAAGGTCTCACCCTGGAAGGGTGTGGTTCGTTTTGGAAAACGGGGCAAGCTTAATCCAAGATATGTCAGACCCTTTGAAGTTACCGAAAAGATCGGTACGGCCGCTTACAGATTGAATCTGCCTGAAGAACTGAGTGCTGTGCACAACGTCTTCCACGTGTCTAATCTGAAGAAGTGTCTGTCAGATGAAACACTCGTCATTCCTTACAAGGAACTTACTATTGACGAACAGCTACACTTTACTGAGGAACCGGTTGAGATCAAGGATCGTGAGATCAAAACCCTCAAACGTAGCCAGATACCCCTCGTGCGAGTTCGTTGGAACTCACGCCGTGGCCCAGAGTTTACCTGGGAGCGGGAAGACCAGATGAAGCGCAAGTATCCCCAGCTGTTCCCAAATGAAACCCCCAGCACTGAAGCTACAACTGAATTTCGGGACGAAATTCCAAACTAACGGGGGGATGATGTGACACCCCGTTGAAACGCTCTCACTTTTACTAGCTTGTCAGTGGCTGTTTTAACTTTCGGGACGAAAGTTCTTAAAACTTGGGGATAATGTGACACTTCGGGTTTTCCCGAGCAAATATCTTATAATTAACATTTCGTGTGCGTATATTATTAAAAGAAAGCTAAGGATTTTCTGTGTTACTATGTGTTGTATGTATGTGCGATATATATATATATATATATATATATATATATATATATATAAGTGTATAATACTAGTGGGCCGAGACCATGACTCGAGACCACCCTCAGTCTCGAGTGAGCCGTAGACGGTTGGGCCAGTTGGGCCGCGACCTCCCCCTTAGCCCACTCGACAAACCTTTAGGGTGCACCTTTATATATAAGCCCAAACCCTCACACTTCTTCCTTTTCACTCTCTCTCACATCATCCTCACTCACTCTCCCCCTCACTAAAACCCTAAAACCATAACATCACACCCTCTCCCCTCCTTCACTCTCTCGGATCGGACCGGCGACAACCAAAAAGCTCTCGGACTAGCTCGAGATCATCACTCGGAACTTGGTTCATCAATTTCTTGTACTCCTCCATCTAATCGGTTAGTATATTATAGTTGTTTGATTTAAAATGATGGTTCATGATGCACAAACTATTTTGATTAGTTGGATGTTTGATCGATTATGTGCTTGTTAGGTAATAGATTTGTTATCAAATTCAAATGAACAATGTGTTGCTTATGAGCCAAATGAATGACTTGAAATAACTAAAAGATATGAGCAAGCTAGTGTGCTTTGAACAAGTGATTCATGCTAGAAAAATGAAGGGAAATGTTGCTTTGGTATCTAGTCTATGTGCTATGATCTTTGCCCGAAAAATACAAGGTTACGTAGGATGAGGATATGATGAATATGTGTTGAATATGTATGAATATTTGATGAACTATTTGAATGTTGATATGAATAGTTGAAAACAGTAGGTTTGATCCATTTTCTTTTGATATTAGACAAAGAAACATGTTATTGCAATATGGTTGGTTAGTACAAAATTTCATGAAAACAGAATTCCATTGGTTAGTACATTCGCCCGGTTCTAGAAGATTTATGTGCACGTAATCATGGTTGCGAGTCGGAACCCTTGGTTGCGAGTCGGAACCCTTGGTTGCGACTCGAGACCAAAGCATGATGAACCGAGACGGGCTTCAGGGACTCGAGACTGGGCTTGAGACTCCTGAGATTGCGACTCGCAAACAGCACACTCGAGACCAAAACGTGATTCTTCGAGATCGTCCGGTTGCGACTCGAAACTAAACCATGACAACTCGAGACCGCCCGGTTGCGACTCGAGACTAAACCAT
Organism: Helianthus tuberosus; assembly: GCA_030545235.1. Classification (NCBI taxonomy): domain Eukaryota; kingdom Viridiplantae; phylum Streptophyta; class Magnoliopsida; order Asterales; family Asteraceae; genus Helianthus; species Helianthus tuberosus. Next base: position 222,176,443 of record CM060443.1, on the reverse strand, counting down.
GACAACCCGAGACCGCCCGGTTACGACTCGAGATTGGACTCGCAACCTCCAAGATTGCGACTCGTACCGGCATTACTCGAAATCTCGTGGTTGCGACTCGAGACCGCACGTTCTCGGGTCGAGACCACCGTACCTCGAATGGGCTGCTTGTCTCCGTTATTGGGCCAAACATGTGTGGACTATGCATACCGTTCCATTGAGAGTTCCGTGATTCTGTTAACTGTTAGTATGATCGGATAAGGCCCATTAACACTTATGACTTGTATGAAAGGTGTAGACGTTACTGTTTAACTGCTACGTTTTAGAATAGGCCCGATAACTTGCTGGATGATCATGTGTTGTGTATGTGTAGATTATACGTGAATACTTGTACCCCAACTTGACCTATATTGGTAACCATGCTAGGACGTGGTGACCAACGTGATTGACCAAGTAAATAATCTACCGAGCAATGACGGGTAACCCTTAAATGGTTTAAAAAGATTAAAATTCCATGCTTTACTTGGTTATTTGCTTGAACTTAGTAACTACGAGTGTTCGTGTGATTTGTAGGTAAAATGCATAATTCGGTGATGTTAAGTATGTGGCCAGCAAAGGAAGTTTACAAAAGTCAACAACATCATCATTGGGGGCTTGACTTTTGAGAATGGATGGCAACATTAGAGTTTTTGTTTGAGGACTCCCAACTTTTATAAGCAGCTATATATTCATGTGAGTGTTAGAAACAAAAATCAAGACCTCCAAACATAATCATCACATGGGCTAGACTTTTGGGGATTTATCTTGGCATAAGATCACGTGGGCTTGACTTTTCATCATCACATAATGGGCGGCAACATCAAAGGAATTCACATCACAATTAACATTATCACCATTGGGCCGATCATGTGAAGGGGGTGCTGCACATGTTCTTGGAGTTGTGGGCCGCACATGGGCTGATTTGTTTGTTTTGGGCGGCATAGTTTTCTCTCATTGGCAGACAAGAGGGGCGGCATTGGGAGCCAACACAACACACGGCACGTGGACTTTCTTCTTTGAGCATCATGTGAACATCAAACATCATTATTATTACTTGGATATAGTGGAGCCGAAACACATCATCAAAGGAAACATAATCATCATCAACTTGTTGACTTGGAGCAGAGATATAAGCATAACATTGGAGGGCTTCATACGGCACATGTGGGCTGGATGTGGCAGCCGCATACATCACATCATCATTACTAATCATGGGCTTGGACTCTCTTGGATGCACATGAGTTGTTTTTATGATTTTATAAATCATTGATCAGTGGACTTTTCACATTGGGAAGCACAAGATTGGGCGGTTATGCTTTTCTTTCATTGGGCCGCCATTTTAACATGAAGACTTCGTGGATTTGTTGGATTGGGCCGCTACAAGCAGCATCAACAGAACATCACGTGGAGGAAATATAATCATCATCAACATGAGACTTGGGTGTGGACGACACGTGAAGGATTGGGCCGACATATGCATATGGAATTGACGGCACACGTGACATTGGAAGCAAAGAAGAACTATCAGCTTGTCACCGTAAATTACGGCTCCACCGTAATTTACGGTGGACCTGAATCTCACATGTTAGCCACCGTAAATCAGACAATATCCACCGTAAACATATGAAGTCCACCGTAAGTTACGGTGGAGCCGTAAATTACGGTGGTAGCTGCAATCAGAACCGTAACTGCCATCATAAATCAGTTTTTATTGTGTCTTTTCATTAACACTTCATCATTGGACGGTTTTGGATCATCTTGGGGGCGAATTTTGGCTACTTGCTTGGTTTTTGAACAATTCTTATCATCCGGTTTGTATTTTTCGATTCGTATGAACATTGGTTTGATTATGATGATGATTCACCGAGCCATGTCCGGCTAACTTCTTCGGTGATCATCTTAGGTGAATGTTTCTTGAACTTTTGTGTGTTTTATTTCTAAATTTCTAGAATGATAACTTGCGTTGCTTGAATATCATGGTGTATGTTTAATTGCTTGTAACTTGTTAATTGATATTGCAATTTCTAGTCTCAATCGTACGTTCTTGGTGCCGTTGGCAATCGAGATATCACGGGAAGGGTTAGGGTTGGTTATTGATTAATTGGTCATCGGGAAACAACCTCGCGTTTATATAATCCGAGTACTTTGTTCCCTTTTATCACTTCGATTATACATGCACGAGTTATGTCTATGTAACTCTTTCTAGTTGGAATTGCACACAATTGTTTAAAGAAACTGAACCCTAAGGTGATCATTGTTCTCTCCTAATTTGTTTTACAACCCACATTTGATTTGCAATTAGTTTAATTTAGTTTTCTAAAACGACAATCCAAAGTATTGATCTTTATTTTTCTGCAAATTAGGTTAATTGTAGTTAATTGCAAAGCTAGAAAATCAACACACTTTCCACATACTCCCTGAGTTCGATACCCTATTACCGCTATCTATAGTTGTTTTTGGGATTAAATTTGCGTGACCACGACAATCACGTCAAATTTTGGCGCCGTTGCCGGGGAGTAGTGCGCAACGTGTGTTATTTTTTTAAGTTTGTTATTTTTCTGGTTTACGCTGGGTGTGTTAGTGTGCAGGTATTGACAGGTGCATGCGTACTAGGAGCTCTCACAAGCTCTCACCATTAGCATTTGATCCGGAAATCGATCGAACTTTGCGAGCAAACAGAATTTTGTTAAGGGAAAACACAATTAGCGGTTCACCAACAACACCAACTACACCAATCACACCAATTCGATACATGGATCCACCACAACCACCACCTACAACGGGTCAAACGACCTCATCATTCATTCCTACATCCACACAACCATCACCAAACACCACATTACCTAATACCACCGCTGAATTTACACCATCCAATGTCACCCAACCAATCACCACTCAAACTGAGCCTACCATCACCTACAATCCATCCACCACAATCCCACCATTATCCCACTTCTTTCCCCCAACTACGGGTCAATCATCATCCACCTTCACAATTGCACCCAATTCAACTATTGTGCATACTACTTCATCTTTTAGACCACACCCACAACAATCGGGTTTTCAGTATTCGACCATCCCATTTGGGCAAACTTCGGGTATAGGAGGAGATGGGTATTTTGAAGGTTATGAAGAAGAGTTTGAGGGATACGAGGAAGAAGGATATGCTTATGGGGGTGATGGAGATCAAGGAGAGCTTGGGTATGTGCCGGGTCAATCTCAAGGGATAGCAAGTGTGCCACAACAACTTATACCGCAACATATTCGGCCGAGGTCACAAGGGCCACCGATACAACGCCCTATTTCTTTGCAACACATTCGGCCACAAAATGTACAACCACAATTTCAAAGGCCGATTCAATACCCACCGATGCCCCAACAACAATTTCAACAACCAATCGCACCACAAGGGCAAGTACCAAGGCCAAATGGTCCTATTATTCCGAGAGGTAGGTATGGTGTACCAAGGAGACATCTTAGGGAAAATGTGAGGGGCATTGAAGCACATTTTTGGCCGGTAATCACGCAAAACCCTTCACCGGTAGTCATTCCTCATAATGATCAAGGGCGAACATTTGAAGTAAGAACCAATTCTTTGCAAAGTTTACCAAAGTACAAGGGGTTGGCAAATGAGGAGCCTTATTTTCATTTAGAGGCTTATGACTCTATTTGCAACACTCTTGGGAGTCAAGGGTTTTCAGCCGACGATATCAAATTGGTTTTGTTTCAATTTTCTTTGGAAGAGAAGGCGAAAAAATGGTTCTACACGTTACCCTCGGCATCCATATATACATGGGGGGAGATGCAACAAACCTTCTTGGATGAGTTTTACACCGCCCAAAAGACCAACGATGCAAGGAAGGGATTGAGAAGCTTTCAACAACAACATGGTGAGATGTTTCACGAGGCGTTTGAGCGTTTCAACATGATGATTAAAAACTGCCCTCATCATGGAATTGAATTATGGGAGTTGATGAATGCCTTTCACGAGGGGTTGAGTGCCGAAGATGCACGTGACTTGATGTCTATTACCGGTGGGACCTTTGGAACAAATTATGAGAATGATGATTGGGAGTTTTTGGAAAGCATGGCAACTACATCGAAAAGGAAGGCTCAAGCATCGAGGAGAGCCCGACCGGCCATTGCCCGACCTCAAGTGCACGCCATAGATGACGGTAATGTTCAAACTACTAACCAAATTTATGATGTTTGTGCTTTGTGTAATGAAATAGGTCACGCGGCTGAAAATTGCCAAGGGATGGTGGAAGGGCAATACGAGGAAGTCCATGCGGTTCAAGGTCAAGGTCAAGGAGGAGGTGGTAGGAACTACAACAACATGAATTCTAATACCTACCACCCCGGATTGAGGAACCATCCGAACTTTAGATATGGGAACCCTTCAAATCAAGCAAACCCGAATTTCCAAGGAAACCAAGGATTTCAAAGGCAATATCAAACGGGTCAAAGCTCTTCGGGTGGAAATGAGATGATGGAGATGTTGAAGGCGATGCAAAGTGAAATGCAACGAATGAACCAACGTGATGAGGTTCGGATGCAAAAGGACGAGGTTCGTGACAAAAGCATCCAATCGTTGACCACTCAAATGGGTCAACTTGCAAGTGACGTGGCGATCTTAAAGAAAGCAAAAGGCCAGCTACCGAGTGATACGGTGCCAAATCCCAAGAACATAAAAAGCATTAACATTAATGTGGTAAGCACCGTTCCAAATACTAAATTTAATGAAACATTGCTAACTTCTTCGTATCAATTGAATGCAGGTTTGGAAAAAGACGCCGAAGTCGAGAATGATAAAGAGTGTGAAGCGCCAATTGTGCCTATTCGTGTGGGAAAATTAAAAATCCCTCACGCGTTGTTGGACTACGGGGTAAGCATGAGTGTGCTACCAAGCGATTTATACGATATGTACGACTTTGGTCCACTTGAAGGTATAGACACCATGGTGAGCTTGGCGGATGGAAGTTGGAGGCGTCCACGGGGAATGGTTAGGAATGTTAAGATTCAGTTGGGAGAATTTGAATACCCGGTGGATTTTCTAGTTTTGGACTATGCTTCTACCAACATGGCATCACAACAAAGGGTGATTTTAGGTCGACCGTTTCTCTATACGGCAAATGCTCAAATTGATTGTAGAGAAGGAATTATTACCATGACCGAAAGGAACCGTAAGTTGTCATTTGATGTTCCGACTAAGATGATTAGTTACGATTTTGTTGTGGCGAAGGATAGCGGGTTTAGTGAAAAGGTGTTACCACGAATGAGAAAAAAACACCCACCGGACCGTGAAGAAGCATATATGGGTGTGAGCAAGAATGTATTTGATTACCCACCGAGTCAAAACAAGATGGATGCATTTTGCTCAATGGCACAAGGAAGTGATGGAAGTGATAGGAACCGGTTCTTTGAGCCACCATAAATGGGGGGTGGCTCGGTCTGGCTGAAGACTCAAAACTTAGCGCTGCTCGGGAGGCAACCCGGGGTTTTATATTGATCTTGTTGTTTTTATCTTTCTATGTTTCAGGGCCATGGCAACACTCAAGTGTGGGGAAGATGTGCGGATATTTGTGTGAAGGTGGTGAAAGGAGATTGGATCATTTACAATATCTGTTGTGCCAAACTTTACCAGGTCAATGTACTTTTTCCTTAGACTTGTCATGTTCTTTAGCTTTGAAATATTGTTAGTTTATTAGTTTGCTTTTGTTTATGAAAAAAAAAAAAATCCAAAAAGAAATTTGGGGTTTGAGAGTTTAAGCAAAGGCTGATGTTGTGGGTTAAAAGCGATCCTTCCTTCAAAGCCATACATTGGGACAATGTATCCCAAGTGTGGGGATGGGGGAAAATTTTTGAGAGTTTTAAAAAAAAAAAATTGTAAATCCGAGCGAAATTGTTAAAATTTGAAAGCTTGATATTGTACCATTTGACACACCGACACCCATTCCTAGTCTTTTCTTGGTGAGGATTTGAGCCACACATGATTGTTATTGATATTTCATTGTTTGAGTGGCGGTGTGTGTTGTGTGTTAATAGAACTTGTGTGCGAATACTTGTTAAATCCTAGAATTAGCATGCTTTTGAAAATGATAGGGGGACTTTTAGGAAGCCTCGTCTAGATGTGTGAGAGTGCGGGATTGGTGGGTTGGATCTCATACGTTACATATATGAGCTTGGTATTGTGAGGGGTGGGGGTTTGGTCCTTAGAAAGCCATGTTGAGCCTTAGACCATTCGATTGTGACCCGAGCCTACTTCCTACAAAAATTTTACCTTTTGAGATGATCCGGTTTAGGAGGTTTAGTTTGTAGTATTGATGTTCTTGTATATATTGTTGAGTTCGATATGAAAAAAAAAAATGAAAATGAAAAGAGAAGAAAAAAAAAAGAGAGAAAAATATGAAAAATACAAAAAGAAGTATTTAGTTGCAATAGAGTTGAGAATGTCAAGAAGCTTTGTATTTATTTTTGGTGTTTGCTTCGTAGTAGTAGAAATAAAAACCGGGTCAAATTAATTAGCTCTCGCATATATATTCCACCATTTTCCTACCTTTGCACCTAGCCCCGTTGCAACCCGCAAGTCCCTTTGATTCTAAAGCATGTTAGATATTTGTTAGGAGGAAACTTGATTTGTATACAAGCTTATTGTCGCGCACACACACACACGCATTGAGTGGTTTAGCATTATGCTAATAATTCTTGTAACCGAGAGATTATTGTGAGGGGTGTGTCTTGTGATACGATTGAAGGTTAGTAAAAGGATGACATTTTAGCTTGGTTTGCATAATTGATCGCTTGGGTTTCGAATCATTTTTGAATGGGTTGCTTGGGACAAGCAACGGGTAAGTGTGGGGATGTGACGGGTGGTCCGTTGGACAACCCTTAAATGGTTTAAAAAGATTAAAATTCCATGCTTTACTTGGTTATTTGCTTGAACTTAGTAACTACGAGTGTTCGTGTGATTTGTAGGTAAAATGCATAATTCGGTGATGTTAAGTATGTGGCCAGCAAAGGAAGTTTACAAAAGTCAACAACATCATCATTGGGGGCTTGACTTTTGAGAATGGATGGCAACATTAGAGTTTTTGTTTGAGGACTCCCAACTTTTATAAGCAGCTATATATTCATGTGAGTGTTAGAAACAAAAATCAAGACCTCCAAACATAATCATCACATGGGCTAGACTTTTGGGGATTTATCTTGGCATAAGATCACGTGGGCTTGACTTTTCATCATCACATAATGGGCGGCAACATCAAAGGAATTCACATCACAATTAACATTATCACCATTGGGCCGATCATGTGAAGGGGGTGCTGCACATGTTCTTGGAGTTGTGGGCCGCACATGGGCTGATTTGTTTGTTTTGGGCGGCATAGTTTTCTCTCATTGGCAGACAAGAGGGGCGGCATTGGGAGCCAACACAACACACGGCACGTGGACTTTCTTCTTTGAGCATCATGTGAACATCAAACATCATTATTATTACTTGGAGATAGTGGAGCCGAAACACATCATCAAAGGAAACATAATCATCATCAACTTGTTGACTTGGAGCAGAGATATAAGCATAACATTGGAGGGCTTCATACGGCACATGTGGGCTGGATGTGGCAGCCGCATACATCACATCATCATTACTAATCATGGGCTTGGACTCTCTTGGATGCACATGAGTTGTTTTTATGATTTTATAAATCATTGATCAGTGGACTTTTCACATTGGGAAGCACAAGATTGGGCGGTTATGCTTTTCTTTCATTGGGCCGCCATTTTAACATGAAGACTTCGTGGATTTGTTGGATTGGGCCGCTACAAGCAGCATCAACAGAACATCACGTGGAGGAAATATAATCATCATCAACATGAGACTTGGGTGTGGACGACACGTGAAGGATTGGGCCGACATATGCATATGGAATTGACGGCACACGTGACATTGGAAGCAAAGAAGAACTATCAGCTTGTCACCGTAAATTACGGCTCCACCGTAATTTACGGTGGACCTGAATCTCACATGTTAGCCACCGTAAATCAGACAATATCCACCGTAAACATATGAAGTCCACCGTAAGTTACGGTGGAGCCGTAAATTACGGTGGTAGCTGCAATCAGAACCGTAACTGCCATCATAAATCAGTTTTTATTGTGTCTTTTCATTAACACTTCATCATTGGACGGTTTTGGATCATCTTGGGGGCGAATTTTGGCTACTTGCTTGGTTTTTGAACAATTCTTATCATCCGGTTTGTATTTTTCGATTCGTATGAACATTGGTTTGATTATGATGATGATTCACCGAGCCATGTCCGGCTAACTTCTTCGGTGATCATCTTAGGTGAATGTTTCTTGAACTTTTGTGTGTTTTATTTCTAAATTTCTAGAATGATAACTTGCGTTGCTTGAATATCATGGTGTATGTTTAATTGCTTGTAACTTGTTAATTGATATTGCAATTTCTAGTCTCAATCGTACGTTCTTGGTGCCGTTGGCAATCGAGATATCACGGGAAGGGTTAGGGTTGGTTATTGATTAATTGGTCATCGGGAAACAACCTCGCGTTTATATAATCCGAGTACTTTGTTCCCTTTTATCACTTCGATTATACATGCACGAGTTATGTCTATGTAACTCTTTCTAGTTGGAATTGCACACAATTGTTTAAAGAAACTGAACCCTAAGGTGATCATTGTTCTCTCCTAATTTGTTTTACAACCCACATTTGATTTGCAATTAGTTTAATTTAGTTTTCTAAAACGACAATCCAAAGTATTGATCTTTATTTTTCTGCAAATTAGGTTAATTGTAGTTAATTGCAAAGCTAGAAAATCAACACACTTTCCACATACTCCCTGAGTTCGATACCCTATTACCGCTATCTATAGTTGTTTTTGGGATTAAATTTGCGTGACCACGACAATCACGTCAAATTTTGGCGCCGTTGCCGGGGAGTAGTGCGCAACGTGTGTTATTTTTTTAAGTTTGTTATTTTTCTGGTTTACGCTGGGTGTGTTAGTGTGCAGGTATTGACAGGTGCATGCGTACTAGGAGCTCTCACAAGCTCTCACCATTAGCATTTGATCCGGAAATCGATCGAACTTTGCGAGCAAACAGAATTTTGTTAAGGGAAAACACAATTAGCGGTTCACCAACAACACCAACTACACCAATCACACCAATTCGATACATGGATCCACCACAACCACCACCTACAACGGGTCAAACGACCTCATCATTCATTCCTACATCCACACAACCATCACCAAACACCACATTACCTAATACCACCGCTGAATTTACACCATCCAATGTCACCCAACCAATCACCACTCAAACTGAGCCTACCATCACCTACAATCCATCCACCACAATCCCACCATTATCCCACTTCTTTCCCCCAACTACGGGTCAATCATCATCCACCTTCACAATTGCACCCAATTCAACTATTGTGCATACTACTTCATCTTTTAGACCACACCCACAACAATCGGGTTTTCAGTATTCGACCATCCCATTTGGGCAAACTTCGGGTATAGGAGGAGATGGGTATTTTGAAGGTTATGAAGAAGAGTTTGAGGGATACGAGGAAGAAGGATATGCTTATGGGGGTGATGGAGATCAAGGAGAGCTTGGGTATGTGCCGGGTCAATCTCAAGGGATAGCAAGTGTGCCACAACAACTTATACCGCAACATATTCGGCCGAGGTCACAAGGGCCACCGATACAACGCCCTATTTCTTTGCAACACATTCGGCCACAAAATGTACAACCACAATTTCAAAGGCCGATTCAATACCCACCGATGCCCCAACAACAATTTCAACAACCAATCGCACCACAAGGGCAAGTACCAAGGCCAAATGGTCCTATTATTCCGAGAGGTAGGTATGGTGTACCAAGGAGACATCTTAGGGAAAATGTGAGGGGCATTGAAGCACATTTTTGGCCGGTAATCACGCAAAACCCTTCACCGGTAGTCATTCCTCATAATGATCAAGGGCGAACATTTGAAGTAAGAACCAATTCTTTGCAAAGTTTACCAAAGTACAAGGGGTTGGCAAATGAGGAGCCTTATTTTCATTTAGAGGCTTATGACTCTATTTGCAACACTCTTGGGAGTCAAGGGTTTTCAGCCGACGATATCAAATTGGTTTTGTTTCAATTTTCTTTGGAAGAGAAGGCGAAAAAATGGTTCTACACGTTACCCTCGGCATCCATATATACATGGGGGGAGATGCAACAAACCTTCTTGGATGAGTTTTACACCGCCCAAAAGACCAACGATGCAAGGAAGGGATTGAGAAGCTTTCAACAACAACATGGTGAGATGTTTCACGAGGCGTTTGAGCGTTTCAACATGATGATTAAAAACTGCCCTCATCATGGAATTGAATTATGGGAGTTGATGAATGCCTTTCACGAGGGGTTGAGTGCCGAAGATGCACGTGACTTGATGTCTATTACCGGTGGGACCTTTGGAACAAATTATGAGAATGATGATTGGGAGTTTTTGGAAAGCATGGCAACTACATCGAAAAGGAAGGCTCAAGCATCGAGGAGAGCCCGACCGGCCATTGCCCGACCTCAAGTGCACGCCATAGATGACGGTAATGTTCAAACTACTAACCAAATTTATGATGTTTGTGCTTTGTGTAATGAAATAGGTCACGCGGCTGAAAATTGCCAAGGGATGGTGGAAGGGCAATACGAGGAAGTCCATGCGGTTCAAGGTCAAGGTCAAGGAGGAGGTGGTAGGAACTACAACAACATGAATTCTAATACCTACCACCCCGGATTGAGGAACCATCCGAACTTTAGATATGGGAACCCTTCAAATCAAGCAAACCCGAATTTCCAAGGAAACCAAGGATTTCAAAGGCAATATCAAACGGGTCAAAGCTCTTCGGGTGGAAATGAGATGATGGAGATGTTGAAGGCGATGCAAAGTGAAATGCAACGAATGAACCAACGTGATGAGGTTCGGATGCAAAAGGACGAGGTTCGTGACAAAAGCATCCAATCGTTGACCACTCAAATGGGTCAACTTGCAAGTGACGTGGCGATCTTAAAGAAAGCAAAAGGCCAGCTACCGAGTGATACGGTGCCAAATCCCAAGAACATAAAAAGCATTAACATTAATGTGGTAAGCACCGTTCCAAATACTAAATTTAATGAAACATTGCTAACTTCTTCGTATCAATTGAATGCAGGTTTGGAAAAAGACGCCGAAGTCGAGAATGATAAAGAGTGTGAAGCGCCAATTGTGCCTATTCGTGTGGGAAAATTAAAAATCCCTCACGCGTTGTTGGACTACGGGGTAAGCATGAGTGTGCTACCAAGCGATTTATACGATATGTACGACTTTGGTCCACTTGAAGGTATAGACACCATGGTGAGCTTGGCGGATGGAAGTTGGAGGCGTCCACGGGGAATGGTTAGGAATGTTAAGATTCAGTTGGGAGAATTTGAATACCCGGTGGATTTTCTAGTTTTGGACTATGCTTCTACCAACATGGCATCACAACAAAGGGTGATTTTAGGTCGACCGTTTCTCTATACGGCAAATGCTCAAATTGATTGTAGAGAAGGAATTATTACCATGACCGAAAGGAACCGTAAGTTGTCATTTGATGTTCCGACTAAGATGATTAGTTACGATTTTGTTGTGGCGAAGGATAGCGGGTTTAGTGAAAAGGTGTTACCACGAATGAGAAAAAAACACCCACCGGACCGTGAAGAAGCATATATGGGTGTGAGCAAGAATGTATTTGATTACCCACCGAGTCAAAACAAGATGGATGCATTTTGCTCAATGGCACAAGGAAGTGATGGAAGTGATAGGAACCGGTTCTTTGAGCCACCATAAATGGGGGGTGGCTCGGTCTGGCTGAAGACTCAAAACTTAGCGCTGCTCGGGAGGCAACCCGGGGTTTTATATTGATCTTGTTGTTTTTATCTTTCTATGTTTCAGGGCCATGGCAACACTCAAGTGTGGGGAAGATGTGCGGATATTTGTGTGAAGGTGGTGAAAGGAGATTGGATCATTTACAATATCTGTTGTGCCAAACTTTACCAGGTCAATGTACTTTTTCCTTAGACTTGTCATGTTCTTTAGCTTTGAAATATTGTTAGTTTATTAGTTTGCTTTTGTTTATGAAAAAAAAAAAAATCCAAAAAGAAATTTGGGGTTTGAGAGTTTAAGCAAAGGCTGATGTTGTGGGTTAAAAGCGATCCTTCCTTCAAAGCCATACATTGGGACAATGTATCCCAAGTGTGGGGATGGGGGAAAATTTTTGAGAGTTTTAAAAAAAAAAATTGTAAATCCGAGCGAAATTGTTAAAATTTGAAAGCTTGATATTGTACCATTTGACACACCGACACCCATTCCTAGTCTTTTCTTGGTGAGGATTTGAGCCACACATGATTGTTATTGATATTTCATTGTTTGAGTGGCGGTGTGTGTTGTGTGTTAATAGAACTTGTGTGCGAATACTTGTTAAATCCTAGAATTAGCATGCTTTTGAAAATGATAGGGGGACTTTTAGGAAGCCTCGTCTAGATGTGTGAGAGTGCGGGATTGGTGGGTTGGATCTCATACGTTACATATATGAGCTTGGTATTGTGAGGGGTGGGGGTTTGGTCCTTAGAAAGCCATGTTGAGCCTTAGACCATTCGATTGTGACCCGAGCCTACTTCCTACAAAAATTTTACCTTTTGAGATGATCCGGTTTAGGAGGTTTAGTTTGTAGTATTGATGTTCTTGTATATATTGTTGAGTTCGATATGAAAAAAAAAAATGAAAATGAAAAGAGAAGAAAAAAAAAAGAGAGAAAAATATGAAAAATACAAAAAGAAGTATTTAGTTGCAATAGAGTTGAGAATGTCAAGAAGCTTTGTATTTATTTTTGGTGTTTGCTTCGTAGTAGTAGAAATAAAAACCGGGTCAAATTAATTAGCTCTCGCATATATATTCCACCATTTTCCTACCTTTGCACCTAGCCCCGTTGCAACCCGCAAGTCCCTTTGATTCTAAAGCATGTTAGATATTTGTTAGGAGGAAACTTGATTTGTATACAAGCTTATTGTCGCGCACACACACACACGCATTGAGTGGTTTAGCATTATGCTAATAATTCTTGTAACCGAGAGATTATTGTGAGGGGTGTGTCTTGTGATACGATTGAAGGTTAGTAAAAGGATGACATTTTAGCTTGGTTTGCATAATTGATCGCTTGGGTTTCGAATCATTTTTGAATGGGTTGCTTGGGACAAGCAACGGGTAAGTGTGGGGATGTGACGGGTGGTCCGTTGGACAACCCTTAAATGGTTTAAAAAGATTAAAATTCCATGCTTTACTTGGTTATTTGCTTGAACTTAGTAACTACGAGTGTTCGTGTGATTTGTAGGTAAAATGCATAATTCGGTGATGTTAAGTATGTGGCCAGCAAAGGAAGTTTACAAAAGTCAACAACATCATCATTGGGGGCTTGACTTTTGAGAATGGATGGCAACATTAGAGTTTTTGTTTGAGGACTCCCAACTTTTATAAGCAGCTATATATTCATGTGAGTGTTAGAAACAAAAATCAAGACCTCCAAACATAATCATCACATGGGCTAGACTTTTGGGGATTTATCTTGGCATAAGATCACGTGGGCTTGACTTTTCATCATCACATAATGGGCGGCAACATCAAAGGAATTCACATCACAATTAACATTATCACCATTGGGCCGATCATGTGAAGGGGGTGCTGCACATGTTCTTGGAGTTGTGGGCCGCACATGGGCTGATTTGTTTGTTTTGGGCGGCATAGTTTTCTCTCATTGGCAGACAAGAGGGGCGGCATTGGGAGCCAACACAACACACGGCACGTGGACTTTCTTCTTTGAGCATCATGTGAACATCAAACATCATTATTATTACTTGGAGATAGTGGAGCCGAAACACATCATCAAAGGAAACATAATCATCATCAACTTGTTGACTTGGAGCAGAGATATAAGCATAACATTGGAGGGCTTCATACGGCACATGTGGGCTGGATGTGGCAGCCGCATACATCACATCATCATTACTAATCATGGGCTTGGACTCTCTTGGATGCACATGAGTTGTTTTTATGATTTTATAAATCATTGATCAGTGGACTTTTCACATTGGGAAGCACAAGATTGGGCGGTTATGCTTTTCTTTCATTGGGCCGCCATTTTAACATGAAGACTTCGTGGATTTGTTGGATTGGGCCGCTACAAGCAGCATCAACAGAACATCACGTGGAGGAAATATAATCATCATCAACATGAGACTTGGGTGTGGACGACACGTGAAGGATTGGGCCGACATATGCATATGGAATTGACGGCACACGTGACATTGGAAGCAAAGAAGAACTATCAGCTTGTCACCGTAAATTACGGCTCCACCGTAATTTACGGTGGACCTGAATCTCACATGTTAGCCACCGTAAATCAGACAATATCCACCGTAAACATATGAAGTCCACCGTAATTTACGGTGGAGCCGTAAATTACGGTGGTAGCTGCAATCAGAACCGTAACTGCCATCATAAATCAGTTTTTATTGTGTCTTTTCATTAACACTTCATCATTGGACGGTTTTGGATCATCTTGGGGGCGAATTTTGGCTACTTGCTTGGTTTTTGAACAATTCTTATCATCCGGTTTGTATTTTTCGATTCGTATGAACATTGGTTTGATTATGATGATGATTCACCGAGCCATGTCCGGCTAACTTCTTCGGTGATCATCTTAGGTGAATGTTTCTTGAACTTTTGTGTGTTTTATTTCTAAATTTCTAGAATGATAACTTGCGTTGCTTGAATATCATGGTGTATGTTTAATTGCTTGTAACTTGTTAATTGATATTGCAATTTCTAGTCTCAATCGTACGTTCTTGGTGCCGTTGGCAATCGAGATATCACGGGAAGGGTTAGGGTTGGTTATTGATTAATTGGTCATCGGGAAACAACCTCGCGTTTATATAATCCGAGTACTTTGTTCCCTTTTATCACTTCGATTATACATGCACGAGTTATGTCTATGTAACTCTTTCTAGTTGGAATTGCACACAATTGTTTAAAGAAACTGAACCCTAAGGTGATCATTGTTCTCTCCTAATTTGTTTTACAACCCACATTTGATTTGCAATTAGTTTAATTTAGTTTTCTAAAACGACAATCCAAAGTATTGATCTTTATTTTTCTGCAAATTAGGTTAATTGTAGTTAATTGCAAAGCTAGAAAATCAACACACTTTCCACATACTCCCTGAGTTCGATACCCTATTACTGCTATCTATAGTTGTTTTTGGGATTAAATTTGCGTGACCACGACAATCACGTCAAGCAACCCAAGGTGAGTTCACAACTAATAAAGCATGCATTCCCGGTGGTTGGGAAACAGAAACTTAAATCAACGCTATCCCCTCGTAAGGGATACAAACCTACTTCTCTCCCCTTAAATGGGACCTTTGGTTAATTACTGTTTATACTAGATGCAACAAGCACACTAAACAAAACTCTATCACTCAAGTCCTCACTCTTAATATCGATTAGTCGCCGGGGTCAGGCGAACGGGTTATTAGTTGATAGCGCTATTTAGGTCTCACCAACCTCACACCGTGCCCGCGTATGGGATCGGGCGTGAACTAATGTACTCTGGCAACCGTCAATGATGATAGAACATTGACAAACGGGGCACTCTACGGAAACGTACGGATGAATAGTATTCGGTATTGTAAAAACAGTTTAGTCGCTTACTTATGGGGTAGCTCCCCATCGCATGTATAAACGGATTAATTAACTGGTGAAACAAGTTTTTGATAATTAAAAACTGGACAACACGTGGACTCGCCAACAATTTTTGTTGATACCCTACTGCATGCTTTGCAGGTACCCAGTGACTCAGGAGCTTGCAGCTTGGGAAGTGTAGTGGTCGTCTAAACCCATGTGTTGGGTTCTAAATAATCTTGAACTATGAACTTTGTTTCGAAACTACTTGGCTTGTGCTTCCGCTACTTACTTAAAATGTCATTTGAACTTAAACTATTACACCTTAATGTTTACTAATCATTTTGGTTGATGAACATTCTTACTCTCAACCAATACTCAGTATAATTGGTGGCTGGATCCTGGTCAGTCACGCCTCCAAGCGGTGGTATTCCGCATGTGGACTTTGGGGGTGTGACAGTGGTGGTGGTGGTGGTGTGTTGTGGTAGTTAGGATGGTGGTTTTGGTGGTGGTTAGGATGTGGGTGGAAGGTGGTGGGCGGTGGTGGTGGTGGGTGGTCGGCTGTGGTGGTGGTGGGTGGTGTTCTGTGGTGGTAGTGGGTGGTCGGCTATGGTGGTGGTGGGTGGTCGGGTGTGGTGGTGGTGGTAGTGGGTGGTCGACTATGGTGGTGTTGGGTGGTCGGCTGTGGTGGTGGTGGTGGTGTTGGTGTTGTTTGTTTATTATATTTTACAATATAATTTCTAATATCAAGTCTAACACTATAATTCTATGTTTTTTAACAGGATATCGAAAGTCGGTGTTTTGACGGTGGTGGAAACGTAATTCTTATGGAGAAGTGCACTGCGTTCATATTTCAGATTCAAACGAGTATCTGAGCTCATATTTCAGATTCTTGCGCCGGGACGTCGGTCTAGGGTGTGGTGCTTGGCGGTGGGGGATGCATCATCCAACATAAATTGCCAAGTCACCTGGAACTCCGACATTGTTAGATGTTACCGTGCAAATAGCACGGAACTCTCATATTGTCGATTCCAGGCGCACTCTTGATAGCATCTACCGACGCGCGGTAGTTCCGTCACCGGCATCTACCGACGCCCGGTAGTTCCGTGACCACCATATACCATCACGCGTCTGAACCGGCTTTTAAACCGGACGGAATCTACGAAGAAACTGTTTGATTTCACGGTTTGTTTGAGAACCTGATTCAGATACACAACGGTCTCTTTGCTTCGTCCACTAGAACTATTTGCGTATGCATTCTTTTGGTTGTTAACTACCAAAAGAATGCATACACAAATAGTTCTAGTAGACGAAGCAAAGAGACCGTTGTTTATCTGAATCAGGTTCTCAAACAAACCGTGAAATTGAACAGTTTCTTCGTAGATTTCGTCCGGTTTAAAAGCCGGTTCAGACGTGTGATGGTATATGGTGGTCACGGAACTATCGGGCGTCGGTAGATGCCGGTGACATTGCCTTGTATTTAAAATCTCAATTGATGAAGGGTTTGTCATAAGAACAGGTTCATCAAATCGAGAATCAACTTCTTCATCATATTTTCATGCATTTCCATTAGCCACAGTTGTACGAAGAAACTGTTTGATTTCACGGTTTGTTTGAGAACCTGATTTAGATACACAACGTGTTCGTATGAATCTAAGTAATAATATGTAATAGTTAGCGATTTAGTGTATAGGGTTTAGGGTTTCGGCTATGTATTGTATTACATTTTGTATGAAAGTGTTGTGTTTTGTGTTATTTTATCAAAGAATGTTCACTTACATTTGCGTTATGGATTATAGAAAATGACGTTTTATAATAACACTTGATAAAAAAAATGTAGAAGTTTTATAATAATAATTAAAAAAAATGTTGACGTTTTATACTAACACTTGATAAAAAAATGTAGAAGTTTTATAATACTAATTAAAAAAATGTTGACGTTTTATAATACTAATTAAAAAAAAATGTTGACGTTTTATACTAACACTTGATAAAAAATGTAGAAGTTTTATAATACTAATTAAAAAAAATGTTGACGTTTTATAATAATAATTAATAAATAAAGAAGTTGCACTTAGAACACCGACACCAAAAAAATAAATCACTAATATACAAGGGTTAATGGAAAAAATACATTAAAAACATACCATACTGTGACAAGTGTAAAATTGACGTCCGGGATTAGCTTCAGTCCAAGATATTCTTTGGCTATCCCCATTGGTGACATTTTAGTGCAGCCGTCCTACCACATCTGCAAACAACCATTGTGAATTTGTGATTGTGAAGATGGTGTATATTTCTGTGGTAAGTAAGGATGACAAAAATACCCGACATTTGCAACCAACATATACAAGCTTTTTAAAAAAAAAAATCAAACCAATATGCCGCTCATAGGCCCATACGCGCGTATGGTGGGTACGGATCCTGACAACTTTTCAGCCCATATGCCTCGTATAGCCCGATGAGACCCATATCCACCTACCTTTTCTGAAAAGTTGAAAGGACATTTATGACACCCCACTTGCATATGCCTCTCATCGACCCATATGGGTCTCATTGATGTTCAGTTTCACTTCCTTTTATAGTTTAACCGAGAACAAGTACATATCCAAATACAAAAGTTATTTTTTGGACGAGTTCCGGACCACACGATGACAATCCGGAAGGGGACCACACGCGTCTCTCGTATAGTTTTTGCTCTCGTATCGGTCTATATGGTCGGAATATTCAAGGTTTGTTTACCATTGTTTTTTTGTGGTTTTATTTTGGCGGTTTGTGGTGGTGTTGGGGCTGGAGTTGTGGTGGTGGTGGTGGTGTTGGGGTTGTGGTTGTGGTTGGGGTTGGGGTTGGGGTTGGGGTGGTGGGGGTGGGTCGGCTGGGGTGGTGGTGGTGGTGGTTCGGCTGGGGTGGTGGTGGTGGTGGGTGGGTCGGCTGGGGTGGTGGTGGTGGGTCGGCTGTGGTGGCGGTGGTGGGTCGGCTGTGGTGGTGTTTTGTTTTTTTTTTAATTTTTACAATATATTTTCGAATGCCGAGTCTAATGCTAAATTGTATTTTTTTATTAATAGGATATCGAAAGTCGGTGTTTTGATGGTGGTGGTAGCGTAATCCTTATGGAGAAACTACGTTCGTATTTCAGATTCATGCACTAGAACGCCGATCTAGGATTACGTGTTATTGGAGTAGCCTGTTGACTCGTCAGCTCCAAGTGACGCTAGCCAACGCGGTCCGCCCCGTAACATGTCCTTCCAAGAGGGGAGTTCATTAGTGTTCTCATGAGCCTTCCACCAACGGGAATGCCACTTCGCTCACCATCCTGACAAGAGGCGGAAGACTGGACGGTGGTGGATAAACGAAATGCCGACTCCACTGCTCCAACCTCCTGATCCCTTGTGCCATTTCAGTGTGGTAGATGTGAAGCAGAATCCCGTTGGAAGGTAGGGTTCGATACGCAATTTCAAGACAGTCGGGCTGTCTTTGTATTGTGTATGCTGCACCCATCGTTTCCATGTACATGAATTCAAAAATATGTAACAATTAGCGATCTAGGGTTTAGGGTTTAGTCGCATTCTGTATCAAAGAAACATGTTTTGTGTATTAATATAAAACGATGTTTAATTACATTTTGAATTACGTTTCTTGTTGCGTTATGGTTAATAAACGACAATTGAAAAACAACTAAAGACTTTCAAAAGTTGACATTTTTTAACATACACATTGCGTTATGGAAACAATTAAACACATAATAATAATTGATAAATAAAAATGTTGACATTTAATAAAACGTTATAATATACCCATTTAATAAAATTAAACAATTAATAATAATTGATAAATAAAAAAGTTGACATTTAATAAAACGTTTAATAATACTTATAAAAAAATTGGCATTTTATAATATATACAATTCGTTTTATAAAA
This sequence comes from Helianthus tuberosus, assembly GCA_030545235.1. NCBI lineage: Eukaryota > Viridiplantae > Streptophyta > Magnoliopsida > Asterales > Asteraceae > Helianthus > Helianthus tuberosus. The sequence goes on along the minus strand of CM060443.1, from coordinate 222,156,748 downwards.
AAAAATTGACATTTAATAATACTTATAAAAAATTGGCATTTAATAATATACACAATTCATTTCATAAAAATATGAAGTTTTTATAATACTAACACAATTTTTTAAAACAACATTTTATAAAAAAAAATTAATTTTCTTAATATTTCACAACTTCCCCATACAAATACCCTATCAAAATAAAGTTCCACACACCCCAATCATTGGTAATCATTGGCTTACACCCAATGATTGGCATTAATTAGATGGTAGGGGGTGTGTAAATACTTTTCAAACGTATTGGGCAATGAGGGGCGTATGGGTGGGGCCAGTTTGAGGCGTATTGGGCAATGAGGGTCATTTAGGGTCATTTAGGGTTAGGGGGTGTGTAGATACTTTGGGGGGGGGGGGTGTGGGTGTGTGGATACCTCCACCGTATTATAACCCTTCTAATACACAAGTTTATAAATTCATAATAAATATAAAAACAAAGTGAAAATGCTATGAAGTAAATCATACATCAAAGTTCTTTTTTATTAAAAGGGTCTACATATTTACACACCTTAATGCCTATTTCCACACCTTCCAAGACGCCTCGTATAGAGCTATACGAGGCGTATAGGGTTGCTATTCCGACCAGCTCTGCACCAAAGCACAATGTCAAATCAGTCACATCAGACGGGGAGTCTAGGTCTGTAAGAGGGAAGGATACGAGGCACTAAGACGCTTCGTATAGGCCTATACGAGGCGTCTTAGTGACTGATTGGACTATACGTTTGACAAGTGACTTAAAGCTATACGGGTAGTATAGAGCTATACGAGGCGTCTATGTCTCACATAAAGTGCAAGATACATCACATTCTTTGTCATCCATTCTGCTTCTTCTTGTTCCGTTTTTTTCATTTCAATCATTATGCTTCTTCGAAAGAATTGGCATTTGTGTTCTTATCATCCCGAAGTGTTGAAATGTCATCATACTGGGACGGCAACTATGTCTTCAGGCAGTATTCTAGCGACAACTGGGTGGCCAAAAGCGTTCCGGTAACAGTTATCGGCTTAAATATTTTAATTAGTTGTTGTTTTAGTTTATTATTTACTAATGATGATACAGTTGTTTATTTTGGAGGAGTCTGGCATTCCCGATTCTAATGAGCAAGAGGAGGTTGTGTCTAGTATACAAGGAGAACAAAACATACCGTTTCTAGATTTGAACAAGCATCCCCCTGTTGATGAAACAGCCCCTGTATATGACTCATACCATGCTTGTCAACCAAGTTATCCGACGCAACAAGGGTATCCGGATTATAGATACGGGTGTGAATACGGAGGAGACGGTGGATACGGAGGAGACGGTGGATACGGAGGAGACGTTGGATACAGCGGATACGGAGGATATGGTGGATATGGTGGTTATGGTGGATATGGTGGTTATGGTGGATATGGTAGATATGGTGGTGAGACACCTCCCATCCAGCACAGTCCGTACTTAAAAAAGCAGGTATTAATTACTATTTTTTATTATTATTTAATTATTTTTATTATTTTTTATTTATTATTATTATTAATATTATTATTATTATTTATTATTATTATTATTATTATTATTTATTAATATTATTATTATTTATTATTTATTTATTTATTAAAATTATTTATTATTATTGTCGATGTTACAGGTTTTCAACTCTTTAGATGAACTAAAGAATCGGATACAAGAAATAGCAAACGCGGATGGTTTCGTTATTGTCACCCGTCGATCAAAGAAAACCGGGGGAAAAACCGGGAGGGTATGGTTTGAATGTGATCGTGGTGGTGAGCACCTGACTACAACAACACGTATGAAACCTGGGAGATTAAAGACGGAGAAATTGAACATAACCACGAACTTTGTGAGGACCTGTCGGCCCACGCGTTTGTGCGATGGTTTACTCCAAGCGAAATGAAACTAATCGAGCAGCTGACAGCTCAAAACATGGAGTCGCGCAAAATATTTCAAACGATAAGGAAGCAGGACCCCGACAGGTTTCATGTTCAGAAAGACGTTCAAAACGTTGTGGCAAAGATTAGAGCCAAACAAAGACAAGGATTGACTCCCATGCAGTCACTAGAAAACATACTGATAAACAACGACTTTATTTACGAGACACAGGAGGAACCCGGAACAGAGATCGTAACAGAGATCTTCTTTCTTCATCGGGACTCGAGATGCATGTGGCGTGCATTCCCCTACGTCATGCTGATCGATGCGACGTACAAGACAAACATATACAATATGCCCTTTATCCAGATTGTTGGTATGACGCCTACCAACAAATCGTTTATTATCGCGCATGCCGTTGTTAGTAAAGAACGGGGTGATAACTTTATGTGGGTGCTTGAGAGGGTCAAGTCAATGTTGGATGAATGTATGGAGCCACGTGTGATTTTAACGGATAGAGACCTAGCCCTTATGGGCGTGTGTGCTAAAGTATTTCCAGACGCCTCCAGGCTTCTTTGCAGGTGGCACATACAATAGAATGTTATGAAGCACTGCAAGGGTGCCTTCACAGACGAAGACTGGATGAAATTTTTGTCATTCTGGGGGATTTTGATTGAGTCTCCATCCATACCCATCTACGAGTACCACTTGCACAACATGCGAAAGCGACTTGTGGAGTGCAAACGTTCTAGTAAGTTTTTATAATAACATACGACTCACCTATGCATATTTTATTAAATTATTTTTACTTTTTAGGAGTCTTCAAATACGTGTACAATAACTGGCTAAAAGACTATAAGGAGATGTTCGTCTTTGCGTGGACTGATAAGAGGTGCAACTTTGGTGATCGTACCACAAACAGAGTTGAGAGCCAACACGCCAACTTAAAGAGATATGTCCTAGATAGGAGCTCGCTGGACCATGTAGTTGGTTGTGTCCGGGATATAGTTGAGACATAGTTCGGTGAAATAAGGAAGACTTTTCAAGAAAGCATCGAAAAAAGAATGACCCACCACAAACACCCGTTGTTTCAATACCTACTTGGAAAAGTATCCCATACAGCCCTTGACTCGTTGAGGGGAGAGGCAATTAGGAAGCTAGATGTCTTGGAGCGCTTTCATTCATCATGTGGTTGCCAAATGTGGCACAGCTGTGGGTTGGTAGGATAGAAAAGTACATGCTTGAAGGTAATAATTGTTAAACGTACAACACTTGTGTGATATATTTCCGTTAATCATGTGACTTAAACAATGTTGTTTTTAACTGTGCAGAGCGTCCGATTCAACTCGAAGACGTAGACGTCTTCTGGCGGAAACTTAACTTCCAAAGTTGTAAATTGATAGACGATGACGTTGACGTGGTCGAAGAGCTAAATATTGTTAGACAACAATTAGAGTCGCACTCCCAGCTCAGCAAAAAAGCCTGATGTCAAAGATTAAAGCGGTGTTGACTCCAAAGAAATCTACCAAGAAACCACCGGTTGTCCAACAAAATACTCGTGGCCGACCAACAACAAAGCAGGTACAACAAAGGTTGGACGAGGCCTCTCGTATATATGAAGAATTGAGGAGAAGCTCCTTCGGTGATGCAAACACGTGCTTTGAAGGTCCCCGACAAAGTAAGTACGATAAACCTCGCCACAGCTCGTACGTTCTGTCACAGGCCTCTCAACAGTCGGTTATAAGGTCCCAAAAACCCAAAGCGAGCCTAAGCCGTTCAAAGAGTTCTAAGAAGAAAGAGACACGAGATGCTCACGGTTTTCCTTTAATAATTGGGGACGAGTACGTGGGAATCATCAAACAGTTTAAGTATGCCATTCCGCCAGTGTTCCATCCGTACGTCTCGTGCATACGAGATGTGATGCCGGACGGTCATTGTGGGTTTCGGTCTGTGGCTGTGGGCTTAGGAATGGATCAGAGTTCATAGGGGCTCATTCGAAGGGACCTTTTCCAAGAAATGGATCAGAACGAATCGATCTGGTTCCCAATATTTGATGCATGGGATGAAGGTTATTTTTACATGCATCGTCAGGGCCTAATTTGGGATTCAGTGTCCGGTTGTGGGGAGGATCACTGGATGGACTTCCCCTTAGCAGGACTTCTTATTGCACAAATGTACGGTATCGGTGTGCACCTGTTAACGACAGCCATGGGTGCGAGTTCCACTTTCTTCCCGATACTAAGTCCTCCGGCTAATCAACAACCATTATTCATAACGCTTACACATGTTAACGAGAACCACTTCATACATGTTAAGTTGGAAGGGGATTATCCAATGCCACCAGCACACGGGCTATGGTTGACCCACCGAAGACCCCATACGGAACAACGGAAAAATATGTACTTGCACGTCTAGAATGGTATACATCGATAATGAATCCTCCGCCAAGATCAAACCCTAGTCTTAATTACATCGACAGTGATACGGAAGAATGATTTTTGTAATTAATAGTATTTTTTGTATTAATTTCTATAATTTTCTGTAATTTCTATAATTTTTATTATAATTTCTATCATTTTTCTATAATTAGAATTGATTAAAATAGGTTAATAACATTTTTATAAAAAAATTACAAATATACGACTCGTATAGAGCTAGACGCGTCGTATATGATTTATCAAAAGACCATTTTGCCCTTGATATACCCCCAATCTAGGCTTCTATCAGGGGCTAAAAGGTCATTCTACCTTTACCAGACGCCTCGTATAGATCTATATGGGTCGTCTATTTGAGCGGGTTTTTGAAAATTTGAATTTTGAATATCTGAAAATCAAAATTTGAATTTTTTAAAAAAGGACGATCAGTATAGACCTGTACGTGTAGTATACAGGGGTTGCAACAATTCTTTTTTTTTTAAATTTGAATTTTGAAAATATTTTATGTTAATTACTAATACACCCCTGAAGGTCCCCAGTATAAGCCTTTAACAGGGGCTTCAAGGTAATTTAACAAGATGGACGACGCGTATAGATCTATACGACCCATACAACTAAGGCGGCAACTTTTACACTTTTTCTTTTTTAATTATTAAAAAAATGTTTATTAAATGACCATTTTGCCCCTGTAAAGCCCCCAGTATAGGCTTTAGTCAGGGGCAAAATGGTAATTAAACATTCCAGACACTACAAAAAAAAAGCCATCTAGTGGCACACATTTTTAATGGCATTTAGGTTTTGTGCCACTATTTTTTGTTTTTAATGGCACTTTAGGTGTTTAACACATAGATTTACTGGCATTTAACATTTATGTCACTAATCAAGGCAGTTTAGTGTCATTTTGCATATGCCACCAAAATTTTCTATATGCTTTAATGGCACTTTGCCTGTGCCACTAAAATTTTCTATATGTTTTAATGGCACTTTGCCTATGCCACAAAAATTTTTAAACAATTCGTTTAAAATTTTCACAATTTCCCTCTTTAAAACCTAAAAATTTCCCTATTCTTATCTCTTTCACCAAAAATCAATTTTCCTCCCCCAAATCATTTCATATTCCCGCTCATTCCCCTGACCCCTCATATATTTCCCTCTCATTCTCACCAAAAAAAAAAAAAAAAAACCCAAAATCTCCATTCTTTCTTCTATAACCAATTCCACTAACTCAACTTCACTCGACTCATAAACGTACGCGATTCAGCCAGCGTCTCTGATTGATCAGATCTTCGAATATTTTTGAATTTTACTGATTTATGATCATCTTTTTCAGATCTTAAAGAATGGGGACGTTTGAATTGTACCGCAGATCAACGATTGGCATGTGTTTGACCGAAACCCTTGATGAGATGGTCTCCAATGGGATTCTTAGTCCAGAGCTTGCTATTCAAGTACTTGTTCAGTTTGATAAGGTCTCCCTCCTCCTCATTTCCATACTCAATTTCTTTTCTTTTCTAGATCAAATCATGCTTAATTATTAACAACTGGTGGTGGAACATTCATAACATATATGTGTAGAAGATACTTCTTGTGCACTTTTGCTATCAAAACGTTGTTAAAAAATGTTGCTTGCTTGGTATAATTAATTATATTGTTTGCAGTCGATGACCAAAGCAGTTGACAGCCAAGTTAAAAGCAAGGTGACCATCAAGGTACATGTTTTGTTTATTTACACCTAGCATTTAGACCGTGGGGTATGGTAGGCGTGGATTATGGGGTATGGTGGGGTTTGGTGCGTCCACGTGGATTATGGGGCACCCAATACCGAAACCTAATTTCATAGTGGTATGGTGGGCGTGGCTGGGGTGGCGTGGCCAAGCCACATCATTATATTTTTAAAATTCATGCCCAACGGCTAGCCCAAACGGTTAGTAGTCTTGGCCAACGAGGTTCCGCCATGTCATGTTCGTAGCCCCGCCCAACGCCCGGGCTGAAACCCCCGCCCAAGGGGCCACGCCGAAACCCAAGCCCACCCGGGGTGGTGACGTGGGCGTTTGTACCTAACCCACGCCCCAACCCCCGCCCCATAGTCTTATCTGGAATTATATTATCTTCAAGTGACTGGACATAAAACTAATGCAAAAGTACATAAGTTATTACTATTGTTGATCATCGTTGCTACTATATTCCAAAAATCCAGTTTCACGAGCGTCTTTAGTAGAATTATCTTCATATCTAGGAAACATTGCAATGTTAGTTTTTATTCAAGCATGTTTGTTAGGCGTTTTTTTTTTCTTAACATGGTACTAAAAGTCATATCACTTTTGTATGATAATAGGGACACTTGCACACCTACAGATTCTGTGACAATGTGTGGACCTTCATTGTTCAAGACGCCATGTTCAAGTACGATGGCTGTCGGTCAAGTGAAAATAGTGGCATGTGACTCGAAGTTGCTTACTCGGTGATTCATGCTTTTAGCATTTAATATCTAGTTGCTGATAAAAGACGGTAACAGTGGTTAAGAGTGTAGAAAAAGGGTAACGATTGGCACATGTTTGACCGAAACCCTTGATGAGATGGTCTCCAATGGGATTCTTAGTCCAGAGCTTGCTATTCAAATACTTGTTCAGTTTGATAAGGTCTCCCTCCTCATTTCCATACTCAATCTCTTTTCTAGATCAAATCATGCTTAATTATTAACAACTGGTGGTGGAACATTCATAACATCTGTGTTTAATTTGGGGTGGTGTTGCTTCAAATACTATTAAAGACACCGGAATTCTGAGATAAATTATATGAATTTGGGTCGTTTTGTTTTCGTTATGTATTTCATTAGTTGAAATTCATTTACCTTTATTGTATTTTCTTGTGTAGGTGTTTGCCAAAGTGGCATATTTGATTACCAGACG